>OY728155.1:1585858356-1587108356 GCA_963277665.1 Viscum album
TGGTGGAAGTCCAATGTGTGTGTGCATAGGATACGGTTTGATATGTTCGGAAGAGGTTGGAAAACCATGATGTTTTCTGTTAAGGTGTGATGGAGGATAATCAGTGGGAAAGTGATTTAGGGTAACCTATCTTTGATGAGATTATCATACTACTTTACCCAAATTTCTTTATTTTGTGCACATTTCCTGGTGAGTATATAGTGGTTAGTGTACATGTTAGGTGCTATTTTGGTTATATGGTATTCTCACATGAGAATTAACAAGATTTTATCACATTTTCATGAGAGAATTTGGTTTATGACTGAGAATAATTGTATGCTCATGGAACATATATAAATTTAATTTAGGTTTCTAGAATATTTATTAGACCATGGTGGACTTTAGTAGGTCGGTCTTTTAAGCAGTTACTATGTTTCTATTTTAGTTTTCCATTGGGTTCATACCTTGGTATTTTATTTCTTGGTAATAGTTTTATTTTAAGAATTCATGTGGGATGTATATTTAATTTCTTATATATATATAATTATTGTATTCTCCTTGGGTTATGTTGCATTATCTCCAGATCATGTTTTCTTTACTAAGGTAAATTCCTCCCATTTTGTGATATTTTATTCCTTTGGTGATGGTCGTCACCCTGGGGCCTACTAGAAGTGGGAATGGGGGTAATTATCACTGTTTCATCATTTCCAACTTAGGAGAGGAATCATTAGAGGGATGGGTCATGAAAATGATGATCTAGAACCATGAAAATCCACCGGTTAAGAGAGTGAATAATTGAGGGAGAAAATCACCACAAACATATGTTTTAAACATCACCAGACAATCATTCATAGTCTTCAATGATGAAATCAGCACTGAAGATAGAAAATTTATTAAAAAACATGAAATCAGGTACTATGGATCATTCAAAGGCCATAAAAAGATGCATATTGAAAATAGAATAACAATCTAATCAAACTTTGAATCTGAAGGCATAAAACCCCAAAATATGAGTACTACATTTATTTTGGATTGATCATTGGTGAAGAAAGCACCCACACAATGATTTTAGGAATCCAGTGCATTCATTGTATCCTGAAATGATCTGATATGATATTCTATTGCCATTCATCTTGATTCATCAAATGGAGGTGGGAGTATCTCTCACTGGAAGACTCTATAAATTAGGATATCATCCCCGAAAATATCCCATTCAAGGTATATTTATGGACATAATTATTGGTCAAATGAATTTAACTAAAATATTTATTTTTTTAAATGAATCAACTTAACAAACTACCCATTAGAGAGGGATTTGAACACCCTATTCCAACTCATTTTATGCCATACATAGATCAAAAACCACATTTCAGACCCAACTATGGTCTCATATTTCCGATCCAGTCAACCATTTAAGGGTTATCCCATTTTTATTAATTAACTTCAAGTGTTTAATATGAAATATACTTAATATTTTATTAAAAATTAATTATTGGAACACCAAGCCTTGGAATTAAACATCATATCAGTGCCTAGCTCTAGATATATATATATATATAAATATTTCTAAATCTTACAAGGAAAAAATTGTATCTCTACAAAATGTTTTGTTGATATTAAATATAATCATCCATATTTTACTTGTTTGATCCTCTAATTTTACAACTTCATCTAGATTCAATATACAAATGGTACTCATAGGAGTATCAATATTCACAGTGCTCTCCAAATTAAAATGTTATAAATGTTCCTTAGTATATTTAATTTTATTTCAAATAATCCATTCTTTATATTAAATAAATTTAAAAAAATGTTGAATTTTATTTTACCAATTAAACTCATTTAAATTTCCTTTTGCATCATTTTTAAAAAATTTGATCATTATTTTTTTTCTGAAGATCGATAAATAATATCATCAAAATAAATTTGAATGACAGAAAAAACTATTAAAATAGATTTTACAAAAAATTTAAGATTGGATGTACAAATTGAAATACATTTTGGAATATGAACTAATATGAGCCTATCATACCAAGCTCTATGATCCTATTTTAAACTAGAAAACTAATTTGATAATATAAAAAATTCTTTTGAAAATAGATATTTAGAAATAAAAGGGGCAGTTCACTTAAAACAAACCCAAATATATACCCATATAAAAATAAACTCCTAACATCCCTTTGATATAGTTTGAAATATTGATATGATAAATATGAAAACAATATTATAATGGCTTAATGTCTAGTTAGAGGTGAGAATTCCTCTTCATTTTCTATTCCTTCTTCTTGACTATAACCTTATATAACTAGTCTATCATTATATCTTACAATCATTCCGGATCCATCAACCATGTTTTTAATGAACAATTTAGTACATATTTTCATGGTGTCTTTGGGTTTATAAACATGTTACGATACATTATATGTTTTAAATTTATTTAATTTTACTTTCATTTACATTCACCTAAATTCATAATTAATTGAATAATTCATGTTCTTTGGTTCTATATTTGATAGAATGCCTGATTTTTAACCTTATTTCTTATATAATCTATAGTTTTTTTACCTCTATCTTGGTATCCCACTATAAAATATGCCATATTTTATTTAAGGGTCCTAAAAGAAATAGAAAAAAAGGGTTTTAGTATATTAGGATACTCTACATGATAAGGTACATGTTCTGGATGTTTTTTCGTCAGTGGGTTATTTCCATGCTTTCCATTATCTAGAGTGAGAATGTTTGAAATTTATGTTTACAGAAGATAAAAAATCATCATGGTTTTATAAATAAGTATTTGGATCATGGGTTTCTGTCTTATCAAATTATATATTAATCTATTCTTATATATTCTTGGTCCTTTTGTTAAAAAAATATATAATAATTAATATATGTTGAATAACCCATGAAAATTATTTTTCCACATTTGGTGGAAAACCTTTCAAAATTATCCTTAGTTTCATGAACAAATACTTTTCAACCCAAAACTATAAATTAATTTACCTTAAGATTCAAAAAAATCTAAATCTCATAATAGATCTTCTTTAAGATATGTCTAATAAAAAATATATTGATTATATAGATATATGAGTTTATAGATTCTTTCCAAAAGAAAATTGGTATGTAATATTCATAAAGCATAGTCTGATCAACCTCTTGAAGTGTTATAATTATTCTTTCTACCACTCATTCGGTTAAGACATCCTAGTAATATATAACTTATGACTATAGATATTTTGTTAAAAAATGTTTTCAATGACATAATTATGAATTTCATGACCATGGTCACATCATAGGGTCTTAATATTATATCCAGTAATTATTTCTAATAATTTTTAATACATGGTAAAATATAAACTGTTGAAGATCAAATCAAGTCCTTCTAATCCAACTAAAGAGGCTGAGAAGTTGAAACTTATTTATTTTATTTAAAAGAAATTTTTTGTTGTTTCCCTTTTTAAAATGGGTTGTATACATTATAATTTGGGAAATGATGTTTTTCTAGATCATTGACATAAACCTTCCAAGTAAGATTCCTACATTAGTGAATGTTACACTAGCATAGTGTTCTATGCTAATTTCAGGATTCTATATGAATAGAACTCAAGAAGGAAACATTTTGAGACATCAATGAATCAAGACAAACATCATAAAAATTATCATTTCTCAATAATGTAAATACTATATCAATTTTGAAAAAAAACATCACAAGAATTGTTTTAATATTTATCATAAAAACCATCATAACATAACTATTAGATTATAAGAATGGTATATTTTAATCCATCAACAAATAATAAATCATAAATTAAAACAAATTTAGTGTTAACAATATTACCATTTCTGGTGATCATCAAATTTGCATTATCACCAAAGGTGACATGACCGCCATAAACCTTTATATTGTTCATGAAACTTGAATAGTCTCATTTAATACGCCTAGAACAACCGGTGTCCATTTACCATAATATTCTATTGGATCACATCAGTCTAACTACCTAAAAAATATTTTATACCAATTATGAATTTGGTTCCCATATTTTCTTATGATTAGATTTGTTACATATTATATCATTAGAAATACACATTTTTTATGGATTTCTTATAATCATTTTGAAATCATTTTAAAATAATAACATTATTCCTACCATTATAAAAATAACTAGAAGTATAATTCCATGAATTATACATGGGAACAAATATTTTCTTTACTATTATTCCCTATTCAAATTGATAATATATTCTATTAATGTATTTAAGATAAATCTATATTCCAAGAATTTTAGTAAGTGATTCTCTCAAATTGTGGTATATATTCAAATCCTTTTTAAGATTCGAATTTGAATGTTTTATTTCAGTATGCCACTTTAAAAACTAAGAATTATTACCTTTTTGTACTGTAAGATTAGTTTTATACTATAATATAGAACATTATACTTTTCATGACATTATATTTATATGTATGTTCATTGAAATTGTCCTCAAGCATTATTCAGTATTAAAACATTTCTTCTTGAGACATATAATCTTCACTGTGTTCACATTAATAATTATCATAATAAATCATCGATAAAGTACTATATACAAAACATAAAATAGAGTTTTTTCCTTAAAGAACGTGTTTTATTAGTCAATATTCTCTTATTCATTAGATTCTGAGTCCCTAGAGATTTATTTTGATGCACTGTAACATTCATTCATTAATTTTATGAATTTCCATTCCTTGTCCTCATTTTTTTATTGCAATTTTGTATAGTCTTCATTAACATTAATATTTCACATTCATTAATTGAATGTTACATCATTTGTATTATCATCATTTTTTTCTATTTTATTCCTACTTCCTTTGTTGTCATAGATTCCCTTGTATCATGGTTTCCTAAAGAATTTATTCTTCATATAGATCATTTTAAATATTCAGGATAGATGGGCCATTTCCCCAACACTTTTTGGTGGTGATTCATCATCATGAGAGTACTCCAATGGAATATTTTCCTTTTCCATTTATTTTTTAGGGATGTAGTAGACTTTAAAGAAAATAACATTCTTTTGGGTTCATTGTACTCTTCTCTAATGACTTTAAACTCTTATTTGTACATAATTTTCTTTAATATTAATTCTATAATCGAAAACTTTCTAATGAAACTGGACTCTATAATTGACATAGAGGACACTCTCTATATTTCTATAAGTCATATCAGTAGTATCATAATCTTATCACTATCAAATACTAGATTTCCTAGGGATCTCATGATGTTCATAATTTCTTTGATCCTATGATACATATGAGAAATTTATTCATCTAGATTCATCATAAATGTATCATATTTAATTAAATATGTATTCAATCGCATATTTATAACCTTTTTAGTTCTTTCATGAGAAATAACTAATGTATTCTAGATTTCAACAACAGTTTCAACAGTACAAATTCCATTGAATTATTCAAAATTTAATGCATAGTAATAAGCATTCATAGATTTAAAAATATTATTGAAGAAATATTTGTATCACAATACCAATATTTTTTACTATTCTTAGGTAAAACATATCTATCATCAATAGTAGACTAAATTAAAAAATGTATACTCTCTATATGCATTTTAATATTAATTTTCCAATGGCAATAATTATTTCCATTGAAAAAAGGTGGGAAGTTAGTAGTATAACCATCTTGTTAATTATACATTTTAGGAAATAAATTTATATTTAATAGATATTTAAGACTAATAAAGAAAAAAATAGTTGATTATTTTTTAAATCGATTTATAAAAAATGTGGGTTAGAGTGGGTAACTCAAGAGGTGTCAAATTGAGCATCCTGTAAGAAATTATATTAGAGATGGGTTCAAATAAAATTACCCAATCAATTTAAAATAGGATCGTTATAAAAAATAGTATATTGATATAATTATTCTTATTTTAAAAGAATTATAAAATATTTATTACGTCTCGGTTAAAACTATATATAATAGTACATAAACATTGGAAATAATTTTTCTAAATAAAAATCTTAAATAAACTCTATTTAAGGATAATAATCAAAGTAGTATTTTTTTCATTTTAAATAAAACATAGTTTTAATGGTTAGAAATAAAAAAACAAAACAAATAACCTATATGTAATGAAGACAATACGTTTAGCCTCAAGCTGATACATAATCCTCTCTACATGGAAGTCACCTACATCCAATATGTTTATATATAAATCAAATTTGATCCACAACCTAGATTGGGTATACAAAATCACAACAACAATCCATACCACATAAGGACCCCATCCACAGTAATCGTGGGAGAACAGATAAAACATGACATTTAGTGTCCTCTTCTGCAACACGTGGTAAACAAGGGTAATGAGTCTTTGAGAGGATATATAGTATCATAAAGTTTAATGAACAACACAGTGTGGGTGTAAGACATTTATTATACACACAATGATAATAATATATATGAAATATAAAAATTGAGCTTGTAATTAATATTATAACAAAATGTGTTTTGATGTATGATATTCTCTAATGATCATGACTCATTTAATGTAAATTAAAAGGTAATCGGAGTCATTTTTTTTGAATTTGTAGTAGAATAGAGTTTCATAGACCTTTTTTTACTATAGGAAGTAGTTTTAGTGTTCAATGCTCTTCACTTGTTCTAAAATAAATAACTAGTATAGATGTATCATATGAAGAGAAAGAATCAACTTTTTACCATATAATGTTCAACTCTAAATCTATTTTTTTGTATCACATTTATATGTTCACCTATAGATTTTCTATAATTTACACATGAGGGATTATACTTATTACATTAATTTGAGCATGAAGAAATAATCATCCAGATCTTTGTAATCTTCATAATTATGTTTGACACATTATTTAATTCACATTGGTACAATAATTACAAATAATCATTAAAATAAATCTTGTAGTTGAACTACAGAATTTATTCATTATAAATATTCTAATAAAAATGAATAGAATAGTGGAAGTGACTATTATTGAATGGTTATTTTTTTCTAGTAGTGAGACATTCTATGTAGTTGACTTAGGATCAATGTGATTAAATGTTGCGGTGTGTCAAGAAAATGGTGAATCAACCCGATGAACATTTATCTGAAAACCTAAAAAAATTCATGTCTAACATAAAATCATATTCCATAGTGACCCTACTCTAATGGTTTTCCATATCTAAACATAACCAATTTATCATTCTGGTGGTGATATATAGTTAAAGGTAGGTTACTTTAGTTCCTAGAAAAATTTATATATTGGTGGTGTTTTTTCTTTAACAGTGTGTCGTACTTGGGGATGACTCATCCTCAACAGAGAGAAATTATAAAAAATATCCAACTTTAATTCCATCCTTCCTTATAATGTAAAATTATTTCATAACACAGAAAACTCAGTAATAAAATAATAAATATGATTTTATGGTCATCAAGACAGGGTTTCAAAAAAAAGATATATCCCAAAGGAACTGGGATGATACTCACTTGGATATACAATACAACGATTTTTCACTTGAGAAACCAAATTTTATTGGATATAGAATGAAAAGCATTGTGGATGTCCTTAAAAAACATTCCCAATATATGATAGAAATGAGAAAAGGAGGTAATTATGTTCTTTTGAGTCCTTCATGTTTCAAAATACACCATTATTTTAGTGGTTCCACTGATCCACTAGTTTATAAGAAATGTATCCATACCCCTAATAATATATTTATCATTATTCTATGTCTGGATAATGAAAAATTCATTTTGGTTGTTTGTCAATTGGATGGTGAATAAGGAAAATAGTGGAAACTAATTAAGAAAATAATGTGACAAGAATAAATCAATCCTATGGAATTGGAAGATTTTAATGAATTTTTTATTAGAAAGTACTTCCCTTGTATATTAAGATCAATAATGGATAAAGAAATACATGACATAAAGAAAAATGATAATAAATCTACTCATACATATGATAATAATTTTATAATACATTTAAGGTAAGCTACTTGATTGATTATCATCCCTGAAAGAAAAATCAATTTACTCTTTAGTGAATAATGATCTTGTGTTCGAAGGGCATTGATTATAATTGAATTTAGAATAAATGAAATATTCATTAAATATGTTATCATGGTATTGATGTAAATTTTATTTTCAAACCATTCCTATAGTTTTTATATTAAAATGTACAACGAGTTACATGAAAACACAAATAAATCCTAAAGGTGGAATTAAATCCAATCTATATGCCTGATAAAAATGTGGGAAGAAGAACCATGTGAATTAAGTGAATTGAACTATGAGATTCATTAAAGGATTATATGTATGTCAAAAATCCCATGAATTTAGTAATGCAATTGATGGCCCAGTTAGTGTAATTGGGGAGAATATGAATCCAACTAAAGAACCACTAACACTCTTACTCAAGTGCAATGAGTTTAGACATTATGAAAATCAATTCCCTGATCTAAGGGATAATGTGAATGATATGACACCACAATATCTATAAAAAATCAAATAGAGAAATCTAATTCAATGATAACAGATGAATTGAATCATGATAAGCAAGAAACACTTATCATCCCTGCTATAGATTAGAATTTCATGTTTGATTTTTTATGAAATATCCCTATTAAAATCTTATTGTTCATCCATTAGTGAAATTTCATGTGATCTTGATAATTTATTATTTCCCTCTACATGGATTATATAGTGGTGAAATAACATTTGATATTCTGTTGGTATAAATATTAACCCAATCTTCTTAAGGAATATTTTTATAAGATAAAATTTTATATAAGTAATAATGGGTTAATTTAATTTTGTATGTGTATATATCTCAATGTAATATTAACATAATATTTATAGATACTATCATTGGTTTATGTGTCTATCAGTGATAATTTGTTCAATGTAATTGACACTATTTTTTAGCATCTATGTGATGGGATTTTTTCAAGATTGGGATATTTTAAGTAACAATTATGGAAATACAACACATTGGTTTTGTATATATTTTATTTAAAAGATTATTTGAGTAGGAATACCTTTATACATGGTTGGAATATGATTAATGTTTGTGGTATCCTTTATGGTTTACTTATCATTGGTGTTGTGGTGCTTATGTATTTTATTCCATAACCATCCAATGTTAGAACTCTTTTGGATATCATAGAATAATTCCTTCTAGATTTAATTTTCAAAATTTACATTAAGGATTTTGTAATTTTTCATGGAAGTTAATTGTATCTAATCGGGATCTAATGTTTACCTATATTTTTTTGTGATTTAATTAGAAAGATAATGAAGCTAATTTGATTTTAAACATTTGAAATCATCTATAGATAAATAGTGAGTCTAAATAAGAAATTAAAACCATAGGGGGTTTATTAAAATCAAGATATTTGTATTTAAAAGGTGTCTTGAATCAACACCTTCCTCTACCTATGTACTCTTAAAATAATAGCTTTCACGTGAAAATTCATATGGATCCTTATGAACCATTTATGGAATGAAGTGTTGAACTCCAATGTACTATAATTAGGTTGTATAAATAAATCAATAAGTACCTTAGATTGTTGATGAAAAGGAATATATGGTTATATTCATTCAAAAAATTTATGGACAAAAAAATATTGTTATTAATGTAATAATTATAATAATCATTTCGATCTATAATTTAATATTGGTTAAAAGTGTTTTCTATGAATTTACCCATTTATTAAAGAAGGGAAAACTATACCCTATGTATAATAGTCACATTGAAATTGATGTTCATATTGGGATGGAATCCTATATTTTCTCACATACACCAATACTCTTTCTTGTCTATGATGTGATTCATGTATCTCTATTAAGGAGGTACATACACAATCCTTCAATTGTATTGTACACAACGGTCATACAGCTTGAAATAATATTTCTTATGAGTTACATGCAGTGGAGATTTTGGATTTTATTTATAATGTTATATAATATAAGACCAATCAACTGGTAAATATTGTTTTCAAAACCACCTACATGAAGAAGTACCATGAGAACCTAATTAAGTGATGATTCATAAGTATCAACAATTTTTGTTTTTAAGATGATGAATTAAATGGGAGAAATTAATTTTATGGGGGGTCTAATATAACAAACTAATGAGTTTTCAAATATATAAATTTCATCTAAAAAATAAATATTTTTGATATTTTTCATTTCATGAAACACTTAGTATAGGATACAATACACGCAACACCTAGTTTAGCTTGTGTTACACAAAACACGTAATTATAATTAAAAATGACACAATATTAAAATAATATTATTTAGTACCATAGTCATCAGCTAACCATTTGAATGGATTTTATGTGTAATAATAACCAAATTACTAAAATATGTTATTTACACATGTATTTAAAATGATTTTTTTATAACCATATAATTATTAATGAAAATAATAACTATTTGAAGAAAAGGAAATTGGTTTCAAGAAAACCATTTTCACACGAAGAATTTTTTTTATCTCAACAAGAAAAATAAAAAATTATTTATTTTATTGAAATTGAATTTGTATATATTTAATAATATTTTTAAGCAGTAATATTTTATTTTTTCAAGACATCTGATAAGAATAATTCTAATTCAATTCATAAAACCATATTTTTATCAAATTTATGTTTTAATGAATTTTTCACACTTATTTTTTAAAAATAATATTTGAAACATTATTAAATTTTATTTGAAAAAATAAATTAATTTTCAAAATGGGAATTTGAAAATAATCGTAGTGTGAATTTTCCAGAATTTCATTTAAATAGAATGTTTCGAATGTCTAATTAAAAATAATGTTTTTTATTAGGTATTATCACTACTTTTAAATATTTTAAAAACCATATAATTGTTTTGAGATGGTTTTAAAAGAAAAATTAAAAAAATTATATATATATATATATATATATATTAATCTAATTTAGATCCTTATAGTCAATTAATTATTAATTTTGACATTAAAAGATTTTAAACCTTTGAATATTTTCCCTTTGAAATAATTTTTTTCTCATCATGTATTAAACATTAATTTTAAAATAAAATTTTCCATATATATTAATGGAATTTGAAAAATGATACTTTATATTTGGAATAAGAATGACTTGTGTTATATTATATGGAGAGTAAAAATTAGACTACAATATATTAGTTTCTCTATGGTAAAATTCCTTTTAATCATGCACACAAAACACACATATGTTACATCATTAATCATCTCCAAATATTGTATAGCTTTATGGACCCTTTTTATGGCCTAATGAAAATTTCTTCATATGTATATCCATGGGTTTGTACCCCATTCCAACCTCATGCATGTTTCACAGTATTACCACTCCATTCTAGAGTCACCTCCATCAATGTTACATAATTAATCATCTCCAACATCATAAAATCCCCTACGGTATTTCCATGAATTAAATTTTTGTCGTTTGGATTTCTTATTATGTGGTTTATCACTCATGCACCACCCCAACAACATTAATTTTTTACCATAATGAATAAAAAATCATTAACATGGTTATGATAAAAATGAGTTTATTTGGGGTTAAACTAAATATATAATGGTAAAAAACCCCAAAACATGTATAAATCAATTTTTTTTAATATTTCAATCTAATCCTTCAATAGATGGAATCTAGGTTCATTTGGAAGCATTCAATAAAAGAATAATTTTATTACTCTGGACTCTTTTAGGAAATTTCCAAGGAGTTACCAAATGGGTTCCTTTCTCCCACATATAAAAGGCTACCACTACCTTTAACATCTTCTCACATATCATGCATTCTAGTTTAGTCAACCAATTCAAAATTCCCACTACAATATCCTAATCCATATTATTGATATGAATTTCATCTCAAAAGATCAAATTTAGGTTTCTTAACAAGATATCCAAGGGAGGTGAATTTAATTTAAATATTTTTGTTTGTGTGTGATGAATGTATATAATTATGGTTTGAGATTTTTTCAGACTTTTATATTCTATTAGACACATTCAATATTAACCCCACATTTATTTTATATGGGTAAATTCTTTCCATTAATTCATTTTATGATGATTCTCTTACAAATTATGGGGATTATATATCTGTTTATGAATCACTCTCCATTAGTATTATTTTTTAATGCTACCAATGTTGTAATAGTTTTGTGTCACAATATCATCATTAATAGGGATATTTTTTTATGTTTTCAATGTAGAAATCCTGGGAATTACATCTTGTGAATTCACATGAAATTTAGTCACCTCATTTTAATAATGATATGTTCACGTAATAGTACTATCCTTCCACTCATTTTTACTTAAAATATGGAAATTTTTTTATGAAAATAAATCTTTGTCTCTCTCTTCAGTTGAAATTGCATTCTCTTCAAAAATAATGTTTCATAAAATGGTTTTAAAAATATTTTACTATTTTATATGATTTTTAAATGACATATTAACAATTTTTTACTTTTTAAAATGTGTTTTAAATGTAATAATCATATTAATTTCCAAAAAATACAAGCTTGGAATTTAATGAATATATAAAATTATCATTATGTTCAATAGGAATGACTGAAATAGTGTTTATGTTGTCATGACCACTCATCGATTTCAATATTCCATCAAATGGTTATGAAGTAATTTATAAATTAATTATTTTCCATAATATATTGAAATTTTTATGATATCAATTTGTTTCTTTCACTATGAAAATTATTTTTATCATTTTTTTTGTTTGAAAATATTTTTCTTATGTTGAATAGATATTTCCCCCATGATATGTTTCAAAAAATCTTTAATGATTATTTTTCATCTATTATTAAATCCTTTTTTGTTATATATGCTTTATATGGTATAAATTTTAATTATACCACCCTTATTGTATGTTAGAATGGTTTATGTTTATGTGTGTGAAGTGTTTAAGAAATTCATTAATTTTTCATGGTCCATTCTATTGTAAATTAAATTTTTTAATGAAGCCACTTTTTTACACACATTATAATGTGATGACATGATGTATATTTGATGATATTGGAAAACATATGTAAGGTTTTAATTATTATATGGGTGTGAACAATATCTCTCTCCAATTAAATGGGTAAGTATTTATAGATCAAGATATAATGAAGGGAATATTTTTTATGGACTTGATCCACTATGTGAAATAGGTGCATAATTATACAATATGGGAAATAGTTTTTTCCTATTCCACTAAAAAAATAGGTGAATACTGATTCACAATTAGAAAATTCATCATTTTAATCCACAATGGGAAATGTGTGATATTTTATGATACACTATGTTGATGGTTCTGGTAGTTATCCTTGACATATGAAATGGTATTACATATTTATGATGGTAAAACACTTTTATGACATGAGATTATGGTTTATGAATGATTTCTGATAATTTATCACTCTAATGGACCATTTTATCTTTAATAATTATGTTATATGATTCATTTGTATGATCTATGATGTGTTGGGTCTGAACATTGTTTGTTTTGTTCATGATCACATACCCTTGTGCTTATCTTATTTTTTTCATATGATCGTAGATTATTATCATTTACGTTTACCCTTTCCAAGAATCTGAAGTCACCCTTTATTCTATTTCCTTCCTATGTTTTGATGAATGTGTTAGTTACGTTATGCCAAACATGAGAACTAAATGCGAAGAAATTTTTTGGATATGATTAATATAATTCATGAAATAGTATGTTTTTTTCTTATCTCTAAAGATATATTAATATAATTTTCATTATAAATGTGTTTATGATATTTATAAATATTCATCTAGAAAAATGAGATATTTACATATGATATTCATTGGTCATTATACATCACATAATGAAAATAGTATACGTGTTCTACAAGAGAATAAATGAATCATTATATTATAACTGAGGAAAGGAAATTTGTTTCATAAAAATATAATGATATAATTACTTATATAAAAAGAAGATTTTATAAATATTAGACCATTTATCATAAAATAACACATGGAAAAATGATTGGGTTTATAAAAATATTTTCGTCCAAAACATAAACCTTTTTTTAATGAATAATAATAGTAATGTTGATTGAAATCCCCAATAATGCGTGAGGGATATAAAAGGTTTCCATCATATATGATAAATGATTTTGAAAGATCAATGGGAACATTTCTTGAGTAAAATAATCACTTATGTTTGAAAATTATCATTCAAAAGATCAAAAATCATTGTGAAAATATGCTTCTATGAGAATTAATTTTGAAAAATATAAAGTAATCATTAAAATATTGAGTTTAAATCATGTTATAAAATACCATTCATGTCATTCACATTAAAATAATGATTCTATTAACATTTTTGGTAATAAGCCAAAATAACCTTGTTCCAAAAATGATAATGGGATTACATTAAAACAATTTTTAAAAAAAATTAAAATAGAATAAAATATCCATTAATTAATCATTGTATAATAGTAATAGAATTATTTAAAACATTTTTAGAAACCATTCACAATGACAAAAATGATTTTCTACTGAAGATGGAAATAAAGTTTATTTTTCATAAAAAGTTTGTTATTTTGGGTTATTGACTAAATAATGGGATTAAAATATCTGGAAAATATGTATTCACATTAAATTACTACAGGGGATCAAATAAAATAGTTTATTGACAGTTAATAAAATCTTTTATCTTCAAAAACATAATCATAAGCAATCCTGACAAACAATGAGATTCAAACATAAACCATTTACCAAATGGGTATCTTTTAAATAATATCACAAAATAAGACATAATATATCATTATAATTGGTATAAATAATTAAATAAAATTTAATATTGGCTTATATACACCGCATAAAATATGATTTCTTTATAACATAACATATGTCCCAAAGAAGATATGACGAGATAAAATTACCTTACAATATATATTGAATTCCTTCATAATCATTAAAACATCAAATATAATAAATATTGTTTTATAATAAATATATAATAGAACCATACTAGTATATATTATTACATATATTATTTGAATATGTCTTTTTATTACTCATATATTAATAATTTCTTTTTAAATTATGGTTTATGTAATAATTGGTTCGTTTTTCATGTATGTTTTTGTTTGGAATTTCTGGTCTGTTTATTTTGATCATGGTTTATTCATATACTTAAATTTAAAATTTATATAAATATCATATATATACAATATACGTTCATTTATCATAATCCATAAATGTTAGATTTTGAAAATGAATTAAACCGTTAATGGTGAGGGTAGGTCATAACTATGCATGAACGATGATTCCATATTATCGAAGAATGGAAAAAATGAATGGTAAATAATATATCACCTTTCCAAAGTCATTATTATTTAATATATATCTCATATATTTATTATATATTACCTTTAAATTAATGTAGAATTGATATATGAATCACATAGCTAAGATTGGTTGTAGTCCACCATACACACTAGGGATATTATCATATTCCCAATGAATTGAAAATAAGTATTTATATGTAATATTATAATTTAAAATGTAAAAAATATTTCATAAATATCACAAATAAATAAAAAATACATCATTATCTCAAGGTGTGTGAGGTGATTATAGATGCATTATTATATCTGTTCGTAAGGTGATGATATGTTGTACACATTATAAATAGTATCATATACCATCTGATAGAAGGGGAGACAGATATAGGACATTAAGTTAACATAACAAAATTTCATTGTATTTTATATATTCATATTATTATATTGGAATTATTATGATTTGAAAAGAGGTGGTAAAGGAAGAAGTGAAAAGAATAATCTTGGTAAATAATATTACCTTTGGTTAGAAGAACCGCCTTTGGATAACTTATTAAGGACGAAAAGTTTTTTTAGGATGACCATCATCTCTAAAATGAATATATGAATGTAAATGATGGTTTTCATAATTTTTTGGTATATCCAAATGGATTAATATATTTGAAACTTTTCGGTGATGAATTCCAAATTTCTAATTAAGGATAAACATTTTTTATATACAAAAAATATCGAATTAATAAAAGTCACTCTTATTCCATGTGTTGATAAATATGATTAAATTTTTTAGAGGGATGATATTTTCTATCCACTACTCAAAAAATACATTTTTAAATATGTTTTTTCTTTAATCTCTATGTTGATTTACTTTTTCCATTTTTTCCACCACATTATCTTCTTTATGTATATTTACCTAAATAAAATAGAATGTATAAATAAAAGAAAAATAATAATAATTTGATAATTTTGAACAAATGATTATGAATTTGAAATATTTTTTTAAATATTTATCCTAATTATGTTGGAAATTAATTTTAACACATACAAACGAGATATGAAAATATCATTTTAAGTTTAACCGTTATAATTAAAATTTTAATATATTTAATAATATTTATAAAAAAATAATTTTAAATAAATATAAAAAAATATTATTCATATTAAAAATATGGAATCAATATAATCAATTTAATGTAAAAAAAGTGGAAGTAATTAATTAAAAATATAACATGAAGATGTGATTGAAAAATGGTTTCATAAGAGAGAATTTTCAAAAGTATAGAATGTTTTAATATCATAATTGAATATAATATTGAATCACTTGACCTAAATTATTTTGAAAAATATAATTGGAAAAAATTAATTTAAAAATATTTATTAAAATAATTAGCTTTAAAATTCATTGAAAATAATGGTAGTTTTAATACAAATAAAAATATTTAATAATGAAAAAATAATTAAAATCTTCCGAAAATGAAAAAAATTATATATAATATAATTCTATAATATATATTTATAAAATAGTTTTTATTTTTTAAAATAAATATTCTAAAATTTAATGATAATTACTTTGATTATTTGTTAATATACTAATTTTTTGGGAAAAAATAATGTCTGAAACATATGAGTACATTACTAATAATAATATCCTTTTTCAAAAATAGGATTTTCTTTTGTAAAAAAATATTATTTATATTTATTTTTTTATTCTTATTCATAGTGACATTAAAAATGGTTATAATATAATAGTCATGTCTCAGAAACTATATTAACAGCATATCATGGTTTGATAAAAATCATTTTTTTGTCTAATGCATGTTTTTTATGAAATATAATTTATTCCATTTTTTTACAATGGATTATACTATTTCAATAATAGTCTCCTAAAATTCATATAAGGTATAAGGACCTTATTATTAGTTTAAACAATATTATACATACCATATCACAAATAATCAATGTTTTATCTACACTAGAATAGGCCACATAATTTGGTGAACATGGTATTGATAAGTGTTCACTATAAAAACATAGTATATTTATGGATTATCAACTATATCAATACATCAATATATATATTATGTATGTTTCTTCCCTAATTATACCTATAATAATGCATGTTTCAAACAATGTCATTTATTTGTATTTTTTATTCATCCACATTAGCATGTTCTAGTCATGTTAAAAAGTATCACACATTCAAGAAATGATAAGAGTTATTCACTAAATAAAAATATATTTTTAGAATAATAAACCATATATATTTTTATATTCTTTCTGAGAAAATGTTTCACGAATATTTTTATTGTAATTTATTATAATTAGGAAAAATGAAAAAAATTCTCTAGAGCTCAATTGATGTGCTATGTAGAAACCCCCACATTTCAGTCAAAACTACAATGATCTTAGTATTGATTAATATTTTACCCAATGTCCAAAAATCCATGTATAGTTTTACACAATATTGATTATGAATCATAATATAATTCTCAGTCTCAAATTTCTGGAATGTTTATAAAAATTATAAACATAAATATGAAAAAACACCATTATTTGGTTGATGTAAAATAATACATATATTATATTTTACATATATCACATTATTTATATGGAAGTGTATTTTTTGAGAGGAATTTAAACAATGAAAATTAAATAAAAAAATAATCACATTCTTGTAAAATTATAAAGATTAAAAAATGACAAGTCCATATATATATCATGACATATATTAAATTTTAAATGATATATATAATCTTATATATAAATATATCATACATTGATGTATCATAATGTTATTGTTCATAATTAGTATAATGACCCATACTTTACATACATTGTTAATACTTCAAAATTGAAGCACACTTATTACAACATATGACAAAACCACAAAGGACCGTATAGGTATAGTGTCTTTAGAAACTGGGAAACATAAACAACTGGTTCATAAATCTTCTACAGTATCTCCCATTTATTTCATCATATCTAGGGTCCCTTTTATCATATTATACTTAATATCCATCTTCCTGGCCTGGGGAAAAGAAAACATACAAAAAAGGGTGAGCTCAAATGCTCAGCAAGGGAAAATAAAGGAAATAAAAATCATATCATATCTTTTTGAAAATCATAACCAGCAAAAGAGATCATAATATCTTAACATGGAATAAACCATAGAAGTGAAAATGAGATCCCCATAATCATAACATAAAACTTGAAACTTTGTTTCATGCACACATAATCATGAAAAATCATTTCTTGTTAGTCCTGACTCATTGCCAAGACTATCTTAACGGACAAAGTCCATTTCTGAACCGAGTTCACTCCTCGTTTCAGTCCTGTATCACTGAACCGAAATAACCTTCCGTTCCAGCCATGTCTATCTCATGAGATATAAATCTTTACCCAATGCATTGGAGGGAGATATAGGTCCCACCCATCTTATAATGAATCCTTTCTTATGTGTGCCATATAATCATAAATCATACATCATCGCATAACACATGTAACAAAAATGGGATTCTTGAAACATCATGACATCATAAAAAAAATCATATAAGGTAAATGACTTCATAAAAATCATTTCCTCAAAACATAATCAAATTAATGTAATAATAGGGATAAAAACAGAACCCTATATTATCTTAGATGGAAAATAATTTTGATAAAACATTTGAACTCCATTCTTGAGGAAAATATCCTTTCTACTTTAAAAACACTTTTCTTTTCTTAACATGTCATACAATTATAAACTAAAAGAAGTTGATCAAAAATAAACTTGAAAACTTATAAAGGAAGATTCTTGGAAATAATGTTTTAAAAATCCATTCTTGCTGTATAAGTTAAAAAAAACATTCTTCGTACTTTTGTCGGAAAAGTCAAAAAGTACATTGTATGAAAAACGACAAAAGATTCCTTTCATATCTTTTAATAAAAACTCACAGAAGGGTAAAATTGGATATAAACTATTGTAGAAGGATGTAAATAATATTACATATTGAGGGAACATGGATGTGGATGATAAAATACATCCCAGTAATTACCAAAGTAAAAACAATCTCGGATAAAAGTGAGATTGTGATATTTCCCTTACCTTAGGTCTGATTTGCTTTGTACGTGTCCGAAGCTCTTTTATAATGGTTTAAATAATGTTATTGACTTATTCCAGAATCATACATATTGATATGATATCATATATGGTCATATTCTTAGCTTCTTATTAGTAATATTTCATTGTTACTTGTTACTCAGGTCTTTATTGCCTTTTGTTCTTATGCGTGTTTTGCCGAATAAATTCTTATTATTATTTTAAGGTTATAGATACCTTATATCCATAATGGTATTAGTGTAACATATATCATATTTATTCATTCAATTCATTTATATAATTACTATGTAATGATGATCATGTAGAACGAGTCACATCACATCGTGGAGACGGTATTCTGTACGTACGCACGAGCGATGATATTGTTCCCATGATCGTTGAATTGTATTTAAGTGTATTTATACTATTTCAGTATCAATATCACTTTATAATAATCATATATAGTTACTCATTACACCATTATACCCATCCTTGTAAGGTGATGGTGGAAAACAGAGTACACCTCGGCGTGGAAACGGTATTCCGTACGTACGCACGCGCGGTGATTTCATTTTTCCATAGGATGGATAGAAGGTGAATTAGGGTTGTTTCATATTTATAATAACATATCAGTATGTAAGTAATACTGATGTTATTACTTTATCATGAAACAACTAAATAAGAAGAAGTTGAAGAAGAAAGAAATTGAAAAGATCGGTAATGGATAATACCTCTTCTTTGAAACGCCTCTTTGAATCCTCCACTTAGGGAACTAAGATTGGTCTTTGAAGAATACCAGGACCTCTAAGATTATTCTAGGGAATTGGATAAGAGATTTTGTCAGGGTTTGGCCGATATTGAGTGCTCAAATTGGTGTGAGGAGGAGGGGGAGGAGGTGCCCTTTTATAAGGGAGGAGAGGGGCACCTTAGGAATACCTCAAAATATTATTTTATATTAAAGTCAAAATCGGTTTATAATAGTTCCAAAGGGTCGTATTTAAAAGTTAAAGTGGGGATGGGTCGAAATACTATCAAACAATAAGATTTAGACAAGTTTAGGTTATTATTTTAACCTTATCAATTAGATTTAACTCTAAGTTAAATAATTTAACTTTTACCGTGACTTTTTGTTTTCTTACACTATATGGTTAATACACTTACTATAATATGCCAAACGAACCCCAAGTTGTTTATTATTAATATATATATCCTTATCTAAGTCATTTGGCTGAACCTTAGATTTTTAGGAATAAAATAACAATTAATAATATAATATTTGATTTAAAAACTATTTTGTGTCAATTTTGACACTATTTGATATATGATTTTTGTGAAAGTCATAACAGAATTATATGTTCGAACAAAGTTGATTAAATAAACACTAATATATCATAGTAACCTATAAATTTAGTGCAATTCATAAAAAGTCTCAAATTACATTTATTTGGGCATTTATAACATCAATTATGTTAACATTTCCTTAAAAGGGTAATTACTGCATCATCGTTGTGTCATAAATAAATTAATTTATTTAAAGTCTAAAAATTATAAATAAAATATCATTATGTTGGAAATCTTTTTAGATTTCCAATGAATATTTATAGTAGAATTTATCTTATGTATAACCCCATATTAAAAATGTTTTAGTTATTAAACTTTGATTTTAACTATTTTAACTATTTATTAAATAAAATAATATTAAATGTCATAATCTAATCCAAGTGGACCTAAATGGTCATATTATATTAATAAGGTTGTTTTTGTTCGAATTAAACTTATCCAATAGAATTAGGACATGTGTTAGGGTAATATTAATATCATATTTACCCTTAGTTACCCTATTTACTATTAACCGCGGTAAAAAAGTAAAAAGTTACTATTCACCAAAAAATTATTTTTATCTCATTGAACCACATTTTACTTAATGATATCAACCGTGTCTGTCGGATTTTTGAAATTCCATTCACAGAAGCGGTAAAATTAAGTTTTATGCAAAAATTCAGTTTTTAACCTACCACTTAGTGGTTTCACTATTCATCAAAAATTGAAAGTTTTCAGAAAAATACCAAAATTTTACCCTAGGCTAATTTCGGTATTCCGAATCCAAAAATGAGGTCCATTTTGAAAGATAAAATTTCAAAAAGTGGTTATTAATATTCATAACGGCTATTTTAAATAATATTTTAATAGCATATCGTCGTTTAGTGAAACTCGGTATTGCGTACAACGCAAGCTATCGAGGAAGGTCGCGATTGCGTGTAAAGTAATCCAAGATAGTGTGTAGTGAAATATTCCTTTAATGATATATATATAACATAAAAACAAAATATTACTCATAAAAATCTCGGGTGTTACATTCTACCCCCCTTAAAAATAATTTCGCCCTCGAAATTCGTCACTTTGTAACAAACAAATGAGGATACTTCTCCCTCATCATATCCTCAAGCTCCCATGTAGCTTCTTCAAGTTGGTGGTTCCTCCATAAAACTTTCACCAATCGAGTGGTCTTGTTTCGTAGGACTTTTTCTCTACGATCCAGAATCTCTATCGGTTTTTCTTCATAAGAAAGATCTTGCTCCAGCGGTACAACTTCTCAGCCGAGTACATGTGAAGGATCAGGTAAGTACTTTCTCAGGAGAGATACATGGAACACATCGTGAACGTGAGAGAGATTCGGTGGAAGCGCCAATCGGTAAGCTACCTTTCCAACACAATCCAGTATTTCGAAAGGACCGATATATCTAGGGCTCAACTTCCCCTTCTTTCCAAATCTCATAACCCTCTTCCAGGGAGATATTCGTAAGAACACTTTATCACCCACTTCAAACTCTAGGTCTTTTCTTAGGCTGTCGGCATAACTTTTCTGTCGACTCTGAGCTTCCCTTATGTGTTGTTGAATAGATCTGACCTTTTCTGCCATTTCATCAATGAGATCAGGTCCTAATAGCTTTCTTTCCCCAACTTCATCCCAGCAAGTTGGAGTCCTACATTTCTTTCCATAGAGAGCTTCATAAGGAGCCATCTGAATACTGGAGTGAAAGCTATTATTATAAGAAAATTCCACCAAAGGTAGGTGTTGATCCCAACCTCCTTTGAAATCCATAGAGCAAGCTCTCAACATATCTTCTGGGGTTTGAATTGTTCTCTCAGACTGACCATTTGTCTGAGGATGATAAGCAGTGCTGAAACTCAACTCTGTATCCAGAGTATGCTGAAGACTTCGCCAGAACTTCGAGGTAAATCTCGGATCCCGATCAGATATAATAGAAAGTGGTACTCCATGCAATCCTACCACTTCCTTTACATATATCCTGGCAAGCTGATCTAGAGAGAAATCCTCTCTAATAGCAATGAAGTGTGCAGACTTTGTAAGACGAAGGAAGTCCTGTGACAAAGTCCATAGTGATGTTTTCCCATTTCCATTCGGGTATGGGTAATGGTTGTAACATCCCCTTAGACTTCTGTCTCTCATCTATAACTTGTTGACAAATCAAACATCGAGAGACATATTTAGCAACATCTCTTTTCATGTCATCCCACCAAAAGTACTCTTTCAGGTCCCTATACATCTTCGTGCTTCCAGGATGAATAGAGAATGAAGAACTATGAGCCTCATCCAGCAGCACCTTCTTTAATTCGGGGATGGGAGGAACACAAACCCGATTCCTGAACTTTATTATCCCATCACAATCAAGGTTGAATTCAGGAACATTTCTCACCTTCTTTTGTAACTCGACATCTTCTTTCTGTGCCTCTTTAATCTTCACATGTACAGATGGTTTAACATTCATTTGAGAAAGATAAGATTTTTCCCCTTCCATTATAATTCCAAGATCCATCCTTTTTAAATCCATAAATATTGGATCTTTTGTGATCCCCATCATGGATAAACTAGCATGGTCTTGTCGACTTAATGCATCTTCCACCTTGTTTGCTTTTCCAGGGTGGTAATGGATTGAGCAGTCATAATCCTTAATCAGCTCCAACCATCTTCTTTGACGCATATTCAGCTCCTTTTGTGTGAAAATTTACTTTAAACTTTTATGATCAGTATAAATATCACACCTTTCACAATAAAGGTAATGCCTCCAAATCTTTAATGCAAATATTACCGCAACTAACTCCAAATCATGTGTTGGGTAATTTTGCTCATGGATTTTCAACTGTCGTGAGGCATAAGATATCACCATATCATTTTGAATAAGAACACACCCCAGTCCCTTCTTGGATGCATCACTGTAGGTCACATACCTTTCTCCACTAAAAGGCAGTGTGAGCACAGGTGCACTGGATAAACTTCTTTTCAACTCCTTGAAATTCTCTTCACATTCCTCTGTCCAAACAAACTTAACTCATTTCGGAGTCAACTTGGTAAGTGGATTAGATAATCATGAAAAATCATTTACAAAACGTTGATAATATCCAGCCAAACCAAGAAAACTTCGGATCTCAGTTACTGTTGTTGGTCTCGACCATCTTTCGATAACCTCTGTTTTTGCTGGATCCACAGATATCCCTTCTTTTGAGATTATGTGACCCAAAAATGCAACTTTTTGAAGCCAAAATTCACACTTGGTAAATTTGGCATAAAGCTTCTCCTTTCTCAGGGTCTTCAATATAATTCTCAAATGATCTTCATTCTCTTCCTTGCTCTTTGAATAGACCAAAATATCGTCTATAAAGACTACCAAAAATTGATCAAGATAGTCTCTGAAGACTCTATTCATTAGATCCATGAAGATAGCAGGGGCATTAGTAAGACCAAATGGCATCACTATAAATTCATAGTGTCCATACCTTGTACAGAAAGCCGTCTTTGGTATATCCTCCCTTTTGACCCTTAATTGATGATACCCTGAATGAAGATCAATCTTGGAAAAGTATTGAGCTCCACGTAGTTGGTCAAATAAGTCATCAATGCGTGGGAGAGGATATTTGTTCTTGATAGTGATCTTGTTAAGTTCTCGATAATCAATGCAGAGTCTCATTGATCCATCTTTCTTCTTAACAAATAGAATAGTTGCTCCCCAAGGTGACGCACTATGGCGTATGAATCCCTTATCAAGATTCTCTTGGAGTTGCTTCTTCAATTCCTGCAACTCAATTGGGGCCATTCTATAAGGTGTCTTTAAAATATGCAAAGCACCCGGTACGAGTTCTATTGAAAACTCAACTTCACGATTTGGTGGAAGACCCAGTAATTCCTCCGGAAAGACATCATCAAACTCCCGTACGATGGGCATATTCTTAATCGCGAGTTTCTCACCAACCATTTGAGATAAATAACCTTCATTTAGTGGAATCAATACCCATAAAATGGAAGAAATTTCCACTGGAAGGTTATGTTCATCCTTGCATTGATAGACGATCATAGATTGATCTGGAATATGAAATGTGACTTCCCTTCTTTGGCAATTGATATGAGATCTGTATAAAGAAAGCCAATCCATGCCAAGAATCACATAGAATTCCACTGAAGGAAGGATTACAAGATTTCCAGGAAGCACTTTCCCACAAACGTCAATTGGAGAAGAATTATAAACTTTTGATGCAATTTATGTGCCATTAGGTGTTGTCACAGCTAACTCAATATCTAATTGTTGAGGTAATACGGTGATACCCTTAGAAAATTCTTCAGAAATAAAAGAGTGGGTGGATCCAGAATCAAATAAAACATTTGCTACTTTAGAGTGGATGGTAAGTGTACCTTTCACCACTTCATTATCGTACTCCACATCGCTGATAGAAATTGCATGTGACTTTACTTTGTTTTTAGCCTTAAGAGTTTGTTGACATCGACCATCATCATCAACCCTTGGATTTGGGCATTGATTGGCATAATGCCCCATCTAATTGCACTTGAAACATTGAAGTGTAGTAGGTTCATTCTGTGTATCCCTTCCTTTGTTTGCATCATTAGACATCTTCTTCCCATTATCGCGGCATTCAAATGCCCGATGACCTTCCTTTCCACATTTGAAACATTTACTTGTCCCTTTAAGAAAACTCCCTCTATGTTTATTTCCACACATTGAGCATAAGGGAAAGCTCATCTTATTTTCAGTGTGCTCTTTAGATTTTACTTTGAATTCCATTTTCCTCTTCTTATCAAACCCATATGACTGATGGGTTACTCCAATCTCCATCTCGACTTTCAGAGCACATCGAACGATTTCCTCATAGCTATTGAAGTCCCTTATGGCTAACGCCCTTAGAAGACTTGGTTTTAAGCCACTAAAGAATCGATCGATCTTACTCTCAGGTTGGATAATAATACCAGAAGCGTACCTTGCAAGTCTTGTAAAATTTTCTTCATAGGTACTAACAGATTCATCATCCCTTTGCTTCAGTTCAAGAAACTCTTTCTCCATCTTTGTTCGGAGAATACGAGGGAAGTACTTATTGAAAAATAAGTTCTTGAACTCGTCCCATTCCATGGACTCAATTTCATCCCTTTGCCTCGTATTATTAATAAGATTCCACCATTGATCAGCATCTCCTTCCAAACGATACACTGCTAGGATGACTTTATCATGTTCAGAACATTGAAGAACTGAAAATATATTTTTAGTAGTACTAATCCATTGTTCAGCAACTAATGGATCAGTAGACCTGCTGAAAGAAGGGGGACGCTGCCTCATGAAGGATTCAACAGAATGTTGCTCCTTCCTTTGTTCATTTGGAAGTCCTACATGATTCATAGCTTGAGAAAGTTGTGTGAGCATGGCTACAAGATTTTGCATTCCAGCTCCCATATCATTTGGTTGCTCAGGGGGACAATCATTGCATTTCCCATCGTATTCCGCATTAACACGGTTCCTTAGGGTTCCAGGCATTGACTAAAACCAAGAAGAATAGTGTGAGCAACACTAATTATAATAGGAAAACCACATAATTCAAGAATAAAATTTTCACGCTTAAGGTCTTATCCTAGGTTATTCATGGCCATTTCTAAAACACTAAGATCGTGTTCTATGCTTAGACTTATCCTTAGGGTTCTTACTAAGGCTTTCACATCCTAGTTTCAAAAGGTTGACTATACCTTTCCTCTGATACCAACTATAACGACCCATACTTTACATACATTGTTAATACTTCAAAATTGCAGCACACTTATTACAACATATGACAAAACCACAAAGGACCGTATAGGTATAGTGTCTTTAGAAACTGGGAAACATAAACAACTGGTTCATAAATCTTCTACAGTGTCTCCCATTTATTTCATCATATCTAGGGTCCCTTTTAGCATATTATACTTAATATCCATCTTCCTGACCTGGGGAAAAGAAAACATACAAAAAAGGGTGAGCTCAAATGCTCAGCAAGGGAAAATAAAGGAAATAAAAATCATATCATATCTTTTTGAAAATCATAACCTGCAAAAGAGATCATAATATATTAACATGGAATAAATCATAGAAGTGAAAATGAGATCCCCATAATCATAACATAAAACTTGAAACTTTGTGGCATGCACACATAATCATGGAAAATCATTTCTTGTTAGTCCTGACTCATTGCCAAGACTATCTTAGCGGACAAAGTCCATTTCTGAACCGAGTTCACTCCTCGTTTCTGTCCTGTATCACTGAACCGAAATAACCTTCCGTTCCAGCCATGTCTATCTCATGAGATATAAATCTTTACCCAATGCATTGGAGGGAGATATAGGTCCCACCCATATTATAATGAATCCTTTCTTATGTGTGCCACATAATCATAAATCATACATCATCGCATAACACATGTAACAAAAATGGGATTCTTGAAACATCATGACATCATAAAACAAATCATATAAGGTAAATGACTTCATAAAAATAATTTCCTCAAAACATAATCAAATAAATGTAATAATAGGGATAAAAACAGAACCCTATATTATCTTAGATGGAAAATAATTTTGATAAAACATTTGAACTCCATTCTTGAGGAAAATATCCTTTCTACTTCAAAAACACTTTTCTTTTCTTAACATGTCATACAATTATAAACTAAAAGAAGTTGATCAAAAATAAACATGAAAACTTATGAAGGAAGATTCTTGGAAATAATGTTTTAAAAATCCATTCTTGCCGTATAAGTTAAAAAAAACATTCTTCGTACTTTTGTCGGAAAAGTCAAAAAGTACCTCGTACGAAAAATGACAAAAGATTCCTTTCATATCTTTTACTAAAAACTCACAGAAGGGTAAAATTGGAGATAAAATATTGTAGAAGGATGGAAATAATATTACATATTTAGGGAACATGGATGTGGATGATAAAATACACCCCAGTAATTACCAAAGTAAAAACAATCTCGGATAAAAGTGAGATTGTGATATTTCCCTTACCTTAGGTCTGATTTTCTTTGTACATGTCCGAAGCTCCTGTATAGTAGTTTAAATAATGTTATTGACTTATTCCAGAATCATACATATTGATATGATATCATATATGGTCATATTCTTAGCTTCTTATTAGTAATATTTCATTGTTACTTGTTACGCGGGTCTTTATTGCCTTTTGTTCTTATGCGTGTTTTGCCGAATAAATTATTTTTCTTATTTTAAGGTTATAGATACCTTATGTCCAGAATGGTATTAGTGTAACATATATCATATTTATTCATTCAATTCATTTATATAATTACTATGTAATGATGATCATGTAGAACGAGTCGCATCACATCGTGGAGACGGTATTCCGTACGTACGCATGAGCGATGATATTGTTCCCATGATCGTGGAATTGTATTTAAGTGTATTTATACTATTTAAGTATCAATATCACTTTATAATAATAATATATAGTTACTCATTACACCATTATACCCATCCTTGTAAGGTTATGGTGGAAAACAGAGTACACCACGGCGTGGAGACGGTATTCTGTACGTACGCACGCGCGGTGATTTCATTTTTCCGTAGGATGGATAGAAGGTGAATTAGGGTTGTTTCATATTTATAATAACATATCCGTATGTAAGTAATACTGATGTTATTACTTTATCATGAAACAACTAAATAAGAATAAGTTGAAGAAGAAAGAAATTGAAAAGATCGGTAATGGATATTACCTCTTCTTTGAAACGCCTCTTTGAATCCTCCACTTAGGGAACTAAGATTGGTCTTTGAAGAAGACCAGGACCTCTAGGATTATTCTAGGGAAGTGGAGAAGGGATTTTTTCAGGGTTTGGCCGAGCTTGAGTGCTCAAATTGGTGTGAGGAGGAGGGGGAGGAGGTGCCCTTTTATAAGGGAGGAGAAGGGCACCTTAGGAATACCTCAAAATATTATTTTATATTAAAGTAAAAATCGGTTTATAATGGTTCCAAAGGGTCTTATTTCGAAGGTAAAGTGGGGATGGGTAGAAATCCTATCAACCAATAAGATTTAGACAAGTTTAGGTTATTATTTTAACCTTATCAATTAGATTTAACTCTAAGTTAAATAATTTAACTTTTACCGTGACTTTTTGTTTTCTTACACTATATGGTTAATACACTTAGTATAATATGCCAAACGAACCCCAAGTTGTTTATTATTAATATATATATCCTTATTTAAGTCATTTGGCCGAACCTTAGATTTTTAGGAATAAAATAACAATTAATAATATAATATTTTATTTAAAAACTATTTTGTGTCAATTTTGACACTATTTGATATATGATTTTTTTGAAAGTCATAACAGAATTATATGTTCGACAAAAGTTGCTTAAATCAACACTAATATATCATAGTAACCTAGAAATTTAGTGTAA
This sequence comes from Viscum album, assembly GCA_963277665.1. NCBI lineage: Eukaryota > Viridiplantae > Streptophyta > Magnoliopsida > Santalales > Viscaceae > Viscum > Viscum album. The sequence continues at coordinate 1,585,887,488 of OY728155.1, forward strand.
TTCATAAAATGTCTCAAATTACATTTATTTGGGCATTTATAACATCAATTATGTTAACATTTCCTTAAAAGGGTAATTAATGCATCATTGTTGTGTCATAAATAAATTAATTTATTTAAAATCTAAAAATTATAAATAAAATATAATTATGTAGGAAATCTTTTTAGCTTTACAATGAATATTTATAGTCGAATTTATCTTATATATAACCCCATATTAAAAATGTTTTAGTTATTAAACTTTGATTTTAACTATTTTAACTATTCATTAAATAAAATAATATTAAATGTCATAATCTAATACAAGTGAACCTAAATGGTCATATTATATTCATAAGGTTGTTTTTGGTCGAATTACACTTATCCAATAGAATTAGGACATGTTTTAGGGTAATAGTAATATCATATTTACCCTTAGTTACCCTATTTACTATTAACCGAGGTAAAAAAGTAAAAAGTTACTATTCACCAAAAAATTATTTTTATCTCATTGAACCACATTTTACTTACTGATATCAACCGTGTCTGTTTGATTTTCTAAATTCCATTCACAGAAGCGGTAAAATTAAGTTTTATGCAAAATTCAGTTTTTAACCTACCACTTAGTGGTTTCACTGTTCATCAAAAACTGAAAGTTTTCAGAAAAATACCAAAATTTCACCCTAGGATAATTTCGGTATTCCGAATCGAAAAATGAGGTCCATTTTGAAAAATAAAATTTCAAAAAGTGGTTATTACTATTCATAACGGCTATTTTAAATAATATTTTAATAGCATATCATCGTTTAGTGAAACTCGGTATTGCGTACAACGCAAGCTATCAAGGAAGGTCGTGATTGCGTGTAATGTAAGACAAGCTAGTGTGTAGTGAAAGATTCCTTTGATGATATATATATAACATAAAAACAAAATATTACTCATAAAAATCTCGGGTGTTACAATTAGGGAATGTATTATTATATTTTCCCAATTATAGGGATTCAACATTTGTAATTACCAAACCCATTGCAGCCCACATGTTCATAGGAAGGTCGGTCCGCAATAACCCCTACTCCACACACAATACGAAAAGGTATTTAGATATGTACCATGAAATAATTATATAAATGTGAGTCCCCTTCTTGATGTACATGTATATATGCACTGAACTGTCTCCATGGAAGAGTGTAGATGAATAATAACTTGGTATGTAACATTTATAGTAAAACCCTATATACCATAAGATATATGGAATACATCAGAGTACAACAACATAAAATCATTGTGAAAAAATGGTTCATGTACATTCCGAATTAGAAATCAATTCCCAATAATAAAACAACTAGAATAAAGGAATTATGAGAGTTGTTGGTAACTGGTCTCTAATCATGACCACCATAAGTGGCCTATTCACCCACATAACCCTGTGATACACTTAAATCACTGATGATCTATATTTTATCAAGATAAGAAACAACACGTGTGGGAAAATCCCATGTAGTGATTAGTATATACATACCCATCGGAATTCCAAAAAAATAGTAGGGCAGAAATAGAAGATACAATAAAACTACAAAAAAAACTGAAATCAAGAGAGAAAACCCCAAATATATACATATATACTAATAAATAATACTGGATGAAAAATAATGTAGATATCCATCTCGAAGCCCAATATAGGATTATGACTCTACCTATATCTCAAAAGAACTTTCATCGATTTTCTAAAACATGTGCCTTCCAAAGAAGTCATGTGGAGGAGATGTACTTCACAACTACACCACATATTGAGGGGGAATAATAACCAAAATAGGACCCACACCCTAGTAAAACAGGGGATGAAAATCATTAAATTTTTAGAGGACCAATTCATATGTATGACATAATAATTCCACTAAGTAGATTGATAGATTACCCATACCAAAGTACACCAAGGGTTGTGGCACTCAATAGATATTGAGAGAGAACCACAACCCAACGAGATAGGGGTAGTGGTCCATATAATTTATGTTGATAGTGAACCCATTCCCTACTATGTTTCCAGGTTTCTACATTGTAGATTTTGATAGAGGACTGACACCCTAATTTTTAGGGGATTTCCACTAAATAGATTTCAATAAGAGACCCAATCCCTATCACGTCAGGGTAGAACTACCCAACATATGACAATATAAGACCCACACCCCAGTGTTTTAGGGGTGGTTTTGCACAGTATATTTCAATAGAGGACCCTGGACCTACTTCTATAAGGGGTCCACACAATCACTATAATGAGTATGGGGGACTCACACCCTAGTATGACATTGGGGCTGACTACCACAACATATCTCACAAATTATCCTTCATGATTTAGTCCACCATCAAGCATCACATAAAGTGGAATCACACTCAAAACATTTACATCGTATCTTAAAATACACTATGAAGGATACCATTGTGTTCAACATGGATAAATGCTTAGGGTAGGCCGATCATGGGAAAAAATACATTTACATATATTTAATATATACATTGTAGAAGTTTCTCATTGGGATACACATGATATATAGGATTCACACAATGTTAGATCCCTCTCCACTTCCTGGATGTGTAATACATTTATCAAAAATAATATTTCATGTAATCATATATTATGTGTTTGTGGGACACATGTAATTCAATATCCACTCAGGGAATTCCCATGTAATGCTAGTCATGACAATGTTAATCAGGTCATTCGTGTGTACCTGGTCGTGCCTGAGTACCTGCTCGTTCCCATGCACTCCTCAAGGGTATGGTGATTCCTCCCTTATGTGGTCCAGTACATTTGACACTAGAAAATAGATTTGAGACAATACAAGGAAAAATGGTTGGTTTAACAATGCACAATACATGTGATCCTCAACTCACCAAAAAACCATATCCTCCATTGAAAATGAGGAACATGGATTGTGTTCCTCTAAACTACACGACATATACTTTTGGTTATTCAAAGAAACTCGAGAACCTCTACCTTTTTCTCTAGATTGAGCTTCAACGCCCCAAATTTTTCCATTTGACTAACATAAACCTATAGTATTTTCCTCAATATATCATATCCTAGCCTTCAGTGACTAGAAAATGGTCCTTGTAATGTCACATGAACCTCACACACCACCTAAGGTGCCTATTATCTTTTTATGATAAATCATTTCATTAATTTGAATATCAGATCCATGGATCATATCCTAAAATATATTATTTATCTTGATCGATACATTATTTTCTAATATGATCTACCTATAATAAAATATCATGAATCATTGGGTTAATTCCTTCTTGAATACACCTCAAAAAATCAAACTGTGATCCTGTTGGCCAATGGTGAAGAACACAATGAATAGTGGGAGATTATGCTCAGAAAAAAAAAGTGAATTTTACATTGTCCAATAATTATAGCCTAAATATAATTATAAGGGACTTACATGGGTGATAACATGTAAATAAGTAAAGCATTATTTATTTAATGATATAATATAAAATAAGTAACATATCAATGATCAGGCAGATCGATTATCAATAATAGTGGTAAAAATACATGATCAAACTATTAATAATTTTAGGAACCCCAGATTTACATGGCCAAACTAAATTATGGATCTACTATTAGTGAATAAATGATTCTATATCGATGTATATGGCCTACTTCATTTGATGACTATATATCCAACTCAACTAGATCATCATTCATTGCCTGATATTGATCTGTCGATGTTGTAATGCCCCGACCCCAGAAGCCCAGAGTCGGTGCATTGTTTTAATACATTGGAACAATTACAAAGAATCATGTCTCTAAGGAACGATTAGTTAATAGTCTTGGATAATAGATTACATACATGAACGTTACATTACACATTCAAAAATAAAACATTATATAAATAATCTGTTGATAATTCCATTATTCCCCTATCTTAATCCAGCATATAAAACATAATACACTTCTTGGAATCCTAGGAAAACAAAACATATGAATTGGGTGAGCTCAGATGGTAAGTGAGGGTAAATAATTTAGTAGAAAAACAAACATTTAAGGTAAGATGTGTAATAAAAACAACAACCTTTTAAACAAAATCATGAACATAATATAGATAAAATAAATCAAACATTACAATATAAACATGCACATGGATATTAGACTAGTCTAATAACCACATATAATAATTAAAGTCATAATGAGGGAATGGATAATGCCGGATATCATTACCCCATAGTCAAGGCCTTGTACCAAACTACAAATAAATTTTTTTTCAAGGCCTTCTGAAAAGACACTAGTGTGTCTCATGAGATATACCGATTCATCGAGAGAATATAGCAGGCCCCACTCATCACTTACTAAGTCCACTGCATTCCTCAAATGAGAATGTTGAAACATAACATAAACATTTGTACTAAAACTAGAATACTAAATGTCAATAATTAAACCATAAACCATGAAGGGTTTAAAAATAGAACATCTACAGTCAAACATATCATAACTCATTCGATACAATATGGAAGATTTTATTATAATAAATCAACCTTAATAAATAATAATATCCAGTAAAGAATGTTGACATAGTAGAAAATGATCTATAAAACTTTTTGAGAGAAATATCCCTTTTTGTGAAATCATTTACAAGTCAAATATTTATAAAGGAGGTCATTTAAATGAGAGTTTTTAATCAATGTGTTCCATACCACTTTGAAATTTTTTAAAGGAATTAACATTTTAAAACAATCATGTCCGTATAAATAAATCCATAAAACCATTTTGAAAACTTGGACATTAATGAGAATGATTTAGAAGAATAAATATTTAAAACATTTAAAATGATGTTTTAGTTAAATAGTACCTTAAAAGAATCATTTTGAAATGTTTTTTATGAAACATAGACAGTGATAATAAATATTTCCTAGAAAATAGTTATACATAAACAGTCTTGGATAATAATGATATTGAAGAATTAACCCCTTCCTTGCACATTCCTTTGGTCGATGGAACGTTTAACCTCTTGTATAATTACCATAGTATGTTTATAAATTATTATATAACTATATTCATATTTATTATATAATACATGATTCATTTATGACTTTCAACAACCCATTTTATAATTATTTCAATGATAAATTTTCATTTTGGGTAATAATCGCTTTCTTTATCGTATGTGTTTTAACTTGTTATTCAAGATCATATCATTTAGATCATGATTTAAATGCTTACAGAATTCAAAAAATTATTTATATATAATGTATATTTAGAATAAAAATATGTATGATAGATAGATATATGAAATGGAAAACACCATTTATGGATATAGTAGGTTTTACGTGCGCATAAACGTTGTTTCTGTTTTCATTTTGTATTGAACGGTAGTAAGAGAATAAGATATATTTATGTATATATATATTTCCATTAAAATTATTATTTAATATATTACATTTTAATTAATAATTTTTATTTTTATAATAATCATATAATGGTGAACCTGAAAATGAATCTCATCGCATCGTGGAGGCGGTAAGCCGTACGTACACACGAGCGACAATATCATTTCTTTAATGATTAAAAGGTGAGGAATTGGATGGTATATTAATTTTATAGAGAAATTAGAATGTTATTTTCATTATTTATATACATATTACTCATCAATATATCCATCCAAATAACAAAGTGTTGAATAACAAATTACACCATAATGTGGAGATGGTAAGCCGTACGCACGCATGCATTGTGACATTATCATTAATAGGATTGATAGAATAATGAGTATGGTTGTAACATATTTATAATAATACCACATTATTTAGAAGGAACAAGATTCATTATTTTTTTATGTAAATTACAAAGAAAGAGATATTTTAAAAAGAAAATAACTTCGAAAGAGGTGATAAAATAATTACCAATTCTTTGGGTGTTTCCTTTTGATTTGATCTACAGGGGTCCTTTGGATGGATTTATGCTCAAGGGAAGGCCTATAGGTTGACGTGAGATAATATGGGAGAAGTTATGGGTAGGTGTTGGCTGATCCAAATGGCTTTGGAGGTGTGATTTTGAGAGAAGGGGAAGTATCCTTTTATTAGAGAGGTGAGGGTCACTTTAGGAAATGTTTGAAAAATTATTTTATTATAAAATATTTTTAAGTTTATAATGCCTCCAAATTGATACATTTAAAAGATAAGGTGGGTATGGGTCGATGTCCTCTCAACCAATAGGTTTTATTCATGTTTAGGTCACCATATTAACCATATATTTTAGATTTATCTCTTAGAAAAATAGTTTAACTTTTACCATGTCCTCTTGTATTATTATAATAAATGGTTAATAAACTTACTATAAAAAGCCAATTGAACCACAAATGGTTAATTAATGATATATATATTCTTATATAAGTCCTTTGGCCAAATGTAATATTTTTATAAATATTATATCAATTAATAAAATTTTTATTTGTTTTAAAAACTCATTTATGTCTATTTTGACACTATTTGGTATTTTGTTGTTGTTAATGTTTTTAACAACTTTATCACCTCAAAAAAATTTAATCAACTCTAATAGGTCATATTAACCTATAAAATTAGTGGATGGAATAAATATACTCAAATGACATTTATTTTTATATTTTTAATATCAATTATTTTAATCTTTCATTGATAAAGAAATTATTGCATCAAGATTATATCATAAATAAATTTAATTATTTAAAATCAAAAAAAAAATTAAATAAAAAATCATTTTTAGTAAATATTTTTATCTTTATCATTAATATTTTTAGTTGATGTTATCTTATGTATAACCCTATATTAAAACAATTTTATATTTAAAACCTTGAATTTAACATTTTTAACTCTTCTTTAAATGATTTAATAATAAATGTCCTAATCTAATCCAAGTGTACCAAAAGAATAATATTTTATTACTTAGATTGATTTTGGTAGAAATGAACTTACCCAATAGAATTAGTACATGTGTTGGTGTAATTATAATATCATTTTGTCCTTTAATTACCCTATTTACTTTTAACCGTGGTAAATAAAGGTCAAAATTTACTATTCACCAAAAATTATTTTCATCTTATTGAACCACATTTTACATACTGATTTCAAAATTGTCTATAAGATTTTTGAAATTCAATTCACAAAAGTGGTATAGGTTTGTTTTATTCCAATTTAAAAATGTGATTAGATGGTGGGTAAAAGACGTTAAAAAGTTCAATAACATTTTATACTTCTAATTATATTATAAAAAATCTCCAATTAATTAAATTGAACTTATATAGGTATTATATATCTATTTTGACTTAAAATAAATTTAAATAAAATAAATAATTTTTTACATAAAAAGTGGGTTTTAAACAATAATGCCATGCTTTTCACTATTTATCAAAAAATGAAAGTTTTCTGAAAAATTAAAAAATTCATCCTAAGATAATTTTGATATTCATAATTCAAAAATGAATTATATTTTACCAAATTAAAAACATATAAGTTGAATTAAATATTTTAAAATTAATTTCTGTTGTCAAAACCAAAAAACTGTTTTCTAAAAATTAAAAACTATCATAATATTGACATGTGTTTATGTCAAATTTAAATATAAAATTATGTATAATGACCTAAATTTTATTAAATGATAAAAATATAATATAATTATACTTAAAAACCATTCAAATACATAATTTAACACTGTAAATTATTTCGATTAAAGAAGTTTTTTCAATTAATATTTAGTATTTTTCACTATACATAAAAATATGAAAGTTTTCAGAAAAGTACCAACAACTTTTCAAAACTAAATATTAATGTCATGATTTTATATAAGAATATAATTTCATAAAATTAAAAATATATAAGTTTAAAATATTTGTTTTAAATATTTTTCACCATTAAAAGAAGGTAAAATTGGATTTTTCTAAAATATGACTTTTATCTAATAAAAATGAATTTCATCTTATATAATTTTAATGAAACACATAATATGGATTATAAAATTATATTGAGTATATAAAATTCAAAATTAAGTTGATATTATTCATAGGAATTTTTTGAACGACTAATTTAGTATGTTGTGGTGCGTTGGAAATCGGTATTACATGTAGTGCAAGTTATTGAATTACTTTGAAGAGATAACATATTATGAAATCATGGGGTGTTACATTCTCCCCCACTTAAATAAATTGAATCCTCACAATTTGAATTTTTTCTTCGAAAATAAAAGTTTCAAAATTGAAAAATACTATTTTGGAAAACCCACATCGGAAATAGGGTTAGTAAAATATAATCTTAATAAGAGGGAAAAGGGAAATGAAAAAGTCACCACCAAATTATGATCTCGGTTAGGATAAAATTGGTGGAAATTAGGGACACATAGTTGGAGGAAAAACAAAAAATATTTTTAGGGAGTTATTGGGGTCATCAATCACAAAAAGGTGTAAAATTGTGGGCCTCAAAGCCATCAATCTATGATGATTTAAAATATCATCATTTCAACAAAACATAAGGTATTAGGATAACACATTTTTGGTTTAAACATCTCTTCCCTAAAGTTTAAAGATTAATTTATTCATAGAACAAGGGGAAAAAGTATTTGACAAGTAAAGATTCATCCTTCAACTAATTCATACCACAAACTCATCTTTCACTCCTAAAGATAATATAATTCAAAAATATATTTTTTATCCTAATCATATAGGGTTCCAAAAATAATGATTTTATAATTAATTTGTTAGACTATTTAGAAAATCTATATTATAAAAACCAGGACATCACGTAAGCCATTGGTATGTAATTCACCCTTATCGCCTTTCGGTTGATGGTTCAAGTCTCGCGGTCTTGCTGAACGTGACGGGTTGTTGTCTGACCTTTGAGTGGTCCATTTTATAACAATCCAAAAACAATCTTAATAAATGGTTTAACATTAATAATATTATCCAATGTCAAACATAATCTATTCTAACATTTAGACTTATCCAAAATACATTTGTCCAAACTCAAAGTCCAAAATTTATAAGGAAGGTAAACGCAATGAAGATCATTTTTTCCACATAATAACATGTCAATACCTTCATTGTGTATTGTTTTAAAACACAGTAACACCATGAATTACATTAAAACCTAATTGATTACATTCATGTTCCCTTATTCCTTATAGAATACTTGATATACTCTTTATATCCAAAATGGTGTAAACTCCAACAATAATGGAATAAACCAACAATTAATTAGTTTCAAGGTAGTCAAGAATATTGAATATACTTTTTCCAAATCAATCATATGTTTTCCAAAATCACTACCTCATTATCAGAACCATATTAAGGTTTATCTTTCGTTCAACCATGTATTTTCCAAAAGATTAACTTGCAATTGAGTTACTTTTCTTAGAACCATATAATCTCAAATCCTCAATGAAATAGTACTACATTACAATTCTTATTTATTTCCATATTTCATATAACTAGTAAATCATTGATACAATACTCAAATGAAATAATTATTTAATTAAAACATAAGAACACTAGTCATTTCTCTAAATCTGTGGTAGTATCGTAACGTGATTGTTATCCAATAGCATCATTTAGGGAATACTCAAATGATTTGGAAATTGATTTGCGTAGTGTCCCAAATCTTTTCTGATGAAGCATTGTATATTTAAAACCTTTTTCTTACCCTTGGAATTACATACATGGTGTAATTTTTCTCCCCACTTATAAAAAAATCACATTCCTTCAAGCATTTACCAAGGTGATTCGTTCCATTATTATCACATATCGGAAAATCATTCTTTCCCATCTTTACATTTTCCATATTTCTCTCTACCATCTTTTCTTCTCTTGCTTACCTTCAAAAACATAGGACTTGGAGAATTCTTTACATGTTTTATTAACACATGACACTATTTTTTATTATGATGAGAATACATGGGAGACTATTTATCTTATAAATTTTGGCTTAATAACATGAAATATATGATCCTTCTTACTATTTTAATCATTTATATTGTTGGAGTTCTCATTATTTCTACTTGGTGTCATTTCTAAACAATGTCATATAGTAGTATTGTTTTTTAATCACAATCTGTAATTTAAACAAGTAAAATACCTAAAGTAAATTGAAAAGATTATGCATATAATATATAATAATAAAAAATGCTTTCTTTGAGGATGTATTTAAACATATATACTTTATAACACATTGTAATGAAAATGTGAATTATCCTAAGTATATCCCCCAAGAGTGTCATAACCAAGAGTGCATCAAGGTCCATTTTCGTGTACCAGGATACCCTGAGTCAAGCCCGATACACCTTTTTGAAGTTTTCACTCTAAGGTACATCTGTTCTATATCCACCTCAGCCTACTCATATCCATACAGGGATGTATTGCATGGAAAATAAACAAAATCTCTACATTAGAAAAATTCATGGTTGTTTTTCTATACTAATCCTCAAATTATATCTTAGGGTAATGTTCTCTAACAATAGTTTTTCTAAATCTAATTTCCAATTTTTTTACTTAACATATTCTAATACCAATTGTAAAACTCCGACCCAGGAATCTTGGAGTCGTTGCATTATTTTAATACATTGGCATGATTACAAGGAATCATGTCCCAAAGGACCGATCAGTTTAGTAGTCTTCGAAAATAGATTACATTCCTGAATGTTACATTACACATTCAAACATAAAACAAAACATAAATAATCCATTTATAATTCCATTATTCCCCTATATTATCCCAGCATATCAAACATAATACACTTCTTGGAATCCTTGGAAAACAAAACATAAGAAAGAGGTGATCTCAGATGCGCAGTAAGGGTAAATAATTTTGTAGAAGCTATAAACTTTTAAGGAAATATGTGTATTAAAAACAACAACATTTTAAACATAAACTTGACCATAATATGGAGAAAATAAAAAAAATTACAATAAAAACATTCACATGGATATTTTACTAGTCAAATAATAACATTTAATAAATAATTTCAAAATGAGGGAATGCCTAATGGCAGCCATCCTTACCACATAGTCAAGGCCTCATGCTAAGACTAAAAATAAAATTTTTGTCATGGACTTGTGCCAAGACACTAGTTTGTCTCATGAGACCTACCTATGCATCGAGGGGATATAGTGGGCCCCACCCATCCTTTACTAAGTCCATTGTATTCCTCGTATAAATATGTTGAAACGTAACATAAACATTCGTATATAAACTAGCATACGAAATGCAAATAAATCAACCATAAATCATGAAGGGTATAAAAATAGAACATCCACAGTCATACTTATCATAATTCATTTGATAAAATATGGAAGATTGTATAATAATAAATCAACCTTATTCTATAATAATATCCAGTAAAGAATGTTGACATAGTTGAAAATGAACAGTAAATCATTTTGAGAGAAATATCCAATTTTGTAAAATCATTTAAAAGTAACACAATTATAAAGTCATTTAAAATATATCTTTCAATAAAATTATACAATATCACTTTTAAAATTTTTAAAGGAATTAACATTTTAAAACAATCATGTCCATATAAATAAATCCATAACACCATTTTGAAAACAAGAACATTAATGAGAAAGATTTAGAAGAATAAATTTTTAAAACATTTAAAATGATGTTTTAGTTAAATAGTACCTTAAAAGTATTATTTTGAAATTTATTTTATGAAATATGGGCATGGATAATATAAATGCCCCAGAAAATACTTACACATAAAAAATCGTGGATATTATTGATATTGAGGAATTAACCCTTACCATGCACATTCCTTTGGTCGAGGGTACATTTAACGTCCTGTATAATAACCGCAGTATGATATTATATTATACCAAAACCTTATTCATATTTATTATATCATATATGATTCATTTATGACTTTATACTACCCAATTAATAATGATTTCCATGTTAAATTAACATTTGGGTAATAATCACATTCATTATCATACCTGTTTTAACTTGTTATTCTTGATCGTATCATTTACATCATGATTTAAATACATCCAGAATATAAAACATGATTTATATATAATATATATTTATAATATATATATGTATAATTGATATATATATTAAATGGAAAACAATGTTTATGGAGACGGTAGACCATACGTACGAATAAACTTTGTTCCCGTTTTCATATCGTTTTAAATGGAAGTAAGTTAATAAGATATATGTAAGTACACACACATATATATATATCTAGTATAATTATTATGTCATATATTACATACTTATTAATAATATATATTATTATAATAATCGTTTAATGGTGAACCTGGAAATGAATCTCATCGGGTCGTGGAGAAGGTATGTCGTACGTACACACGAGTAATGATATCATTTCCTTGATGATTAAAAGGTGTGAACTTGGATGGTATATTAATTTTAAAGAGAAATTATAATGTTATTTTAATTATTTATATGCCTATTATTCATCATTATATCCATCCAAATAACATAGGGTTGAATAACAAATTGCACCACGGCATGGAGATGGTAAGTCGTACGTACGCACGCATGGTGACATTATCATTCATATGATGGATGGAATAATGAGTATGGTTGTAACATATTTATAATTACATGAAAGTATATAGAAGGTACTGGAGTTATTATTTTGGTATGTAAATAACCATGAAATATAATGTGGAAGGAGAAAAGAACTTTGAGATAGGTGACAAAATAATTACCTCTTCTTTGGGTTTTTCCTTTTTATTTGAACAAAATGGGTCCTTAGGTTGGATTTCTTCTCAAGGGAAGGAATCTAGGATGAAGTGAGGGAAGTTGGGAGAAGATTTGGGCAGTTGATGGCTGAGAAAAATGGATTTTTAGTTGTGATTTTGAGAGAAGGGGAAGTACCCTTTTATAAGAGAGGTGAGGGTCACTTTAGGAATGGTTTGAAATATTATTTTATTATAAAATAATTTTTATACCTAATGGCTTCAAACAGATTAATTTTGAAGCTATGGTGGGGGTGGGTCGAAATCCTCTCATCCAATAGGAATTGGACAAGTTTAATTCACCATATTAACCACATCTTTATGATTAAACTCCTAGTTAAATAGTTTAACTTTTACCATGTCTTCTTAAATTATTATCAAAAATGGTTAATAAACAACTATAAAAAGCCAAGAGTACTCCAAGTGGTTAATTATTGATATATATAAAATTAAATAAGTCATTTGGTACAATCCTTAGATTTATAGAAATATTAAATCAATTAATAATATAGTATCTGTTTTAAAAACTCATTTAAGTCAATTTTGACACTATTTGGTAATTTGTTTTTATTAAAGTCATAAAAACTTTATCATTCAAAAAAATTAATTTAATAAAACCTAAAATGTCATATTAACCTAAAAAATTCATGGATAAAATCCAAAGCCTCAATTTAAATATATTTTTAAATTTACGATATCAATTAATTTAATCATTCATTGATAAAGTAATTACTACATCATCATTATGTCATAAAAAATAAATTATATAATCTATAAAAATTATAAATAAAATACCAATATGTATTATATATTTTTGGATTTATAATTTATATTTATAGTCTATATTATCTTATTTTTATCCCTGTGTTAAAAAAGGTTTAGTTATAAAAGTTTCAATTTTACACTTTTAACTCTTCTTTAAATAAAATAATAATAAATGTACAAATCTAATCCAAGTGGACCAAAATGATAATATTTTTTTCATAATGTTGGTTTTAGTTTAAATACACTTATTCAATAGAATTAATACATGTGTTAGGTTAATTATAATATCATTTTGAACTTTAATTACCCAATTTACTTTTAACCGTGGTAAATAAAAGTCAAAATATAAGATTCACCAAAAATTATTTTCATCTTATTGAATCACATTTTACATACTGATTTCAACAATGTCTCTTGGATTTTTGAAATTCCATTCACATAAGTGGTAATAATATGTTTTATGCAAATTTGGAAATGTGCCTAGAAGGTGTGTTAAAGACATTTAAAATGTCAATTAAATTTTATATATATAATTTTATTATAAAATGACACCAATTAATTAAATTGAACTTATATAGGTATTTTATATCTAATTTTACTTAAAATAAATTTAAATAAAATGTTGGTTTAAAAACAATAACACGGTGTTTTTCACTATTTATCAAAAAATGAATGTTTTCAGAAAAATACAAATATTCACCCAAAACTAATTCTTATATTATGAATTCAAAAATGAATTATATTTTACCAAATTAAAGACATATATGCTGAATTAATTAATTTAAAATTAATTCCTCTTGTCAAAACCAGAAAGCGGGTTTTTATAAAGTTAAAACTGTCTAAAGATTAACATGTGTTTATGTGAAATTTAAATGTGAAATTATTTAAAATGACCTACATTGTATTAAATGATAGAAATATAATCTACTTATACATAGAAACCATTCAAATTCATAATTTGACACTATAAATTATTTCTATTAAAAGTATTGTTTTTAATTAAAATTTAGTATTTTTCATTATTCATCAAAATACGAAAGTTATCAGAAAAGTACCAAAAACTTATCCAAACTAAATTCTAATGTTCCAATTCTAAAAACGAATTTAATTTCATTAAATTGAATATATAAAACTGTCAAATATTGGTTTGAAAAATGGTTCACCATTAAAAGGTAGTAAAATTGCATTTTTTGAAAATTATTTACTTTATATGAAAAAAATGAATTTTTTCTTATATTATGTCTATGAAAAAATAGTATGTATTCTAAAATTATATGGAGAATAAAAAATTAAAAATTCAGTTAATATTATTCGTAATATCTTTTTTAATGGCTGTTTTGATAAGTCGTGGTGCGATCAAACTCGAGGTTGCGTGTAGCGCGAGTTATTGAATTACATTGAAGAGATAACATACTATGAAATCTTGGGGTGTTACAGATGATGAACAATAATCTCATTCACTCAGTTCTTATATGGTTTTTGAATCTAACCCTTATAAAATCATCATAATTATATTTTTATAGAGGAGGTGGTTGTTTAGTTTTATTAGATAATTATGAAATTAAATTAAATAATTAACTTAACTTGGTCACTTGATGCTTCCCCAGCTGAATGTCTGGAAATGACTAACCTTAGGTCACTACTAAGTAAAACCCCACATTTGTGAAAACACTGGTGTCTCATATTTGTGATACTAGACTCTTCCTGTGAGATATTGTATTTTTTATTAAAAACAATGTGGCCATAATATTATTATATTTAATATTTTTATAATATCAATTCATGGTTCATAGGGCCATGGAATCTCACGCAGGATCGAATCCTAAATCTAAAAATATTCATTAATATATTTTGAAGTCATACAATAACCAAATAGGATCACTACATTATTCCCCCCATCAAGGTTTTTTCTACTTGAAAATAATATCTAAAAAAAATGGTGGGGATACTAAGCTCACATATAGATTTAATCCTCACATGATCTCTACTAC
The DNA here is from genome assembly GCA_963277665.1 of Viscum album. NCBI lineage: Eukaryota > Viridiplantae > Streptophyta > Magnoliopsida > Santalales > Viscaceae > Viscum > Viscum album. The sequence goes on from OY728155.1 coordinate 1,585,902,953, forward strand.
ATGCTTCTGTTCTACTAAAACACACAAACTAAATAAATGGTATACCCTCACAAGATCCTCTTAAGTTTATCATTGATCTTAATTGGGTTATTTATGATGGTGGATAAATCCTAAATTTTTATCTCACCACATTCAATTATTTTTTAGGATAATGAAAATATCTCCTTATCTACAACACATGGATGATAGCATGAACCCACTCCAAATTTTGGGGTAAGGTTAGGCAGTAAGAAACTTCTTGAATGTTTCATAAGATCTATAATGCCCTGATGAACCTCAAGGATAAATTTCATCATTAGTGAAAAATATGTAATCATAATCATGAGGAGAATCATAGGATAACAAGGTCTCCCTTCTAGACATTAAGGGCCTATTTTGTCTAATTATGTAAGATTTCTTTTAGATATGGGACATCCTTTTCCACCCCAAAATCTACTAGAACATCTCTATGATCTAATGCACCATCATTGGTACAACAATATATTTCAATAAAATCATAGTCCATAACAAGGACAAACTACACGGTCTTCCGTACGGGGCCTCAAAAGGTACTATGTCGATCTTAGTGTGATAAATAATTTTATAAGGAAACTATACCAAGATAAATTGATCCTCCCAGGTTGGATAGAAGTCATAAAAATGCTCTCAGCATATCCTCCAAAACATTTATTGTGCCCTTTATCTTCCCATCAATATGGGGTGAAAGGCCATACTCATCCAAAATTGGGTCCTTAATTAAATATTTAGGCCTCTCCAAAACCATGAAATAAACCAAACATGATTGTGGGAGATTATAATTTTAGGTACCCCAAGAAGTTTTATAACCTCCCACAAGTACATTTATCCCTTACTCTCCACCAAAACTCTTCAACCTAATGAAAACATAGTGTACAAACTTCATTCCTTGAGGACCAATAACCCAAATGTCATCAGGAATTATCATTGTTCGTTGGAGACCTATAAAAAATTCATGGATATAACATCCCATTTATATTATGGGATCTCAAGGTACTATGAAAATGTTTTTAGATCCTAGGGCCTAGCCTTCACCTATGAACATGTGAGTCACTGAGATATGAACTCGTATAGGTTTCGCCTTAAACCATCCAACCAAAACTATCACTAATGGTCCTCATAAGTCATGAACACTCCAAGATGTCAAAATAAAGAGAAAGTGTAAATATCCATCTTCACATACTATCAAATCATGAATGAAACCACCATTAATCTCTCGATACGATTATGTGTTCGCATCTTAGAAAATATAGATGGTGAATATCTTGATGATATCTAATAATAAAATATCCTTACAGTCAATGTCTCACATCTATGCCTCCCTCAAATACTATTGAAGTATATGATTTAAAACCATTTTCTAAAGATAAGATAAACCCTATCCTCAACCATAGATAGTTAAAAAGACTACAACAGATTAGAAAACTCCTCTATAGAATGAGAACCAGACTTCCTACTAAGGAAATCATTCACCTTGTTTATATTACAATGAGTACAAAGAATCAAGAATTCATAGTCTAATGGGAAGTAAAACTAGCATCGCTATGTTAGTTTTAGATCTATTTAAATGAATATATACCTGATATTATAGTGGTCCGAGTAAACAAAACATGCTTGACCAAAAATTATTCCTTTTACATCTTTATAGTGAATACTGCTACTACCAACTATACGTCATGAGCAATGTAGTTATTCTATTAGGGTCTTAACTTCCTCATCCCATGTGTAATAACTTCATTCCTTTGCATCAACACGAATCATGTCCTATATTTAGAGGCATCTCAATACTCTTCATAATCCAATATTTTCTTTGGTTGTTCAACAAAGAATCATTTTTCAACCTTATCCTCAACTGCATGGAGGATCTCCAACACATCTTGTTATGGGTAAATGGCTACCCATTATACAATATGGAGGTCATAAGGGCTATAATGTTGGTGGTTTACACCCTGATGCCCCACTAAAAACCCACCCAGATAATAAAACATTTTACCTCTGACGTGGACTTCCATGGACCCTATGAAATCTATGCCCCAACTTTTTTTGGGTCCATAACTAATCTATGCCAAAAACATTAATGCATCAAAAGTGAACCTAATGGAATATGATTTGGAACTCCATGATTGTACCATAAATATGGTTTTCTGTGAATAATTTATACACTGTCATTAGATTCTATAAATGATCCTCTTCTAATACATAGTAATTGAGTATGTCATCAATGAATAAAAAACATTTATGTTCATGTAAGGAGGAAATATTCAATTAATAAATTTAAAAAAAAATAGTTGGAGAATTCATTACATAAAAAGGAATCTCTAAGAATACATAGTGTTTATAGTGACATATGAATTCCAACATTTGAATATCACCCTCATAAAACCTCAACTATTGGTAGCCAGACCAGAAATCAGTCCTTGAGAACTATCTCACACCCCAAAACTAATCAAAGAGGACATCAATAATCATAGAGGACTAATTTTTCATCAACATTACAAGGTTTATATGATTATAATCTAGAAAAAGACACATGATCATGTGCACCTTTATCAGGAATATAATTGGACCGTCACACAGGGACACACTATGCCTAATAATTACCATCCCTAAAAGGGCCTCCAATTGCATCCTTATCTCCAAAATCTTTGTATGGCCCACAGAACGTCTTCCTACTCCATGATAATGGTGTGGGACACCTAGTGGTGGTGGAGAAAGTAGCTTATAAGATCTCCCTCAACCAATATATTTTCCACATGGACCTCCACAGTCTTCTCTTCCTGCACTCCCTCCATTGAGGTATCTGTAGCCATATTTGGTAAAATCATGATCACGGTATTTCATATACTATGGTAGTCTATCCTTTGCAAGTCTTCCTCCTTGAAAAAATCGGTTGGAAAATAAAACACCATTTAACCACACACTTCACATGCACAACATTTCCCATCTATGGGATGATCTTTTTCTCTGCATAAAACATGTGTTGTATGTCATTGTGACTGAAATGAATTGTAACACCCCAAGCTTCTAAGGACCTTTTTTTCAATTAAATTACATTTTCATTTTTTTTCATGCTATATACTAAGTCAAAAATTCATTTCAAATGTCACCAATATAGAATATGCTACACGAAATTAAATTGGTATTCAATACACTGAACATTGACTTGGTATATGTTACATGGAACATTGACTCGTCATACCTTACACACAACACTGATGTTTCAACGAAACAACATTTTTATATTATAATTATTTAAATAAGGTAATTATAACCTAGTTATTAAACACAGAAATATGATTATTAATAAATTATTTTGAAAAACATATAATTATTTTACATAAATATTACATATTGATAAGGATATACATGATTTTTGGTAATGTTATTATATGTATAAAAATATTGTTTTCTCGAATGAATTACTTTTAAATACTTTTTGTGAAAAAAATAAAATTAATTTTTGACACATTAAGAAATTTAATTTGATAATTAACCATTATTTTTTAGTATATATTGTCGATATAAATTAAAATTATTTTTTTGGATTTTTCTGAGAAACATCATTTTGGATGAACAATGAAAAATACTGTTTATTAGATAAAAATTATATTTTCAGGTAAATAATTATTAATGTGAAATTATATATTAAATTTTTTAGGATGAAATTAGATCATTTGTACATCTACTAATAAAATTCATTTAATTAGAATAAATTTAACATGGATATTTAATATAAAAACAAAATAAACTTTTGAACTTCTTTTTTTTACATTTAGGACCAACAATTTCGTCCCATCTGCGGGATTATCATTAAACTTTATTTTGATGATTATATTAATTGAATTTTGAAAAAATATAAATACACTATTTTAGTCGATATAATATTTATGTTCTAGTTAAATCAGGTTTTTTTGACCAAAATGATTAGTATAAGTGATTTAAACTAATGTGAGATATTCAAGTCAATTTAAGCTTAATTAGTGACTAAACCTTAATCACGGCGGGCCAAATGTCATATAAACTTGTCTAAAACACCTTTTGGAAATATTTAGACCAAAAAAATTACATTATTGATTTATTATTTTTTTTATGTATTTTTTAGGTAAGAAAATGTGTACACCTAAGTTGTTTTTAAAAATTCCATGTGAGTCTTTTTTTTCATTTTCAAAAAACCACTTTTGGGTAAGTGGGAACCTCACAAAGGCCTGAACATCACCGATACATGATTCAAACCAAAATCCACATTCAAAATTTAAAAATCAAATTTTCAAATTGAAAACCTCAAACTGTGGTTAAAGCGTTCCGCCCGAGGAACCCGACATCGAGGTAAGCCACATCATCGGGCTGCCATCATCACATCGTCGGCCAAAGTGTTCCATCACTATCCTCATCAAACCATCATCACATCACCGCCATCATCGACATCAACGGCTCGTTACTGTCAGCCAATCGGAATATCGTCGCTGTTGAGGAAGTCATCGTCATCGTCTACACACAAAAACCCACTGTAATATTTCTCGCCGACGAACCTCCCGGAGCAGACCAGCAGAACATGACCCATCCACAAAGAGCCACAAAAATCACCACCTGCTCCATAGGCCAAAGGAGAAACATCACGATTTCAAACCAAAACAAACCGCAAGATGAAACCATCACAAAAACAAACCAGAATAGAAAACAGAAATGAAACTACATCCATGCCGGAAGCACCAAAAGCAGCCCAGCAGAACCAAAAACCAAAAAATAATCACCTTCATCACTAAACACCAAATTATTAAAAGCGCAAATCATCGGATACCATAATGTTTCCCGAAGTACCCAGTCCGTCGCCAAACCACCAAAACAGAACCACTAACCTGAGAGAAATCATCACCTCAATGAAAAACCTTCAGGATTTAAGAAACAGGCCCCACAGCTGCCTTCAGAGCCACACCCGAAGACCAGATCTACCAAAAGCACCCTCAGACCTTGCGAAAAAATGATACCCCCAAATCGCTGCATCTGAAACCCACACCCTGGTCCGAATCACGCCGCCTTGAGAAACCCTAGACGAAACTTCAAGCTAGAGTGGGATGAAGGCCAAGCACCGATGCTGAACACCGAAGGTGAAAACGAGTCCGTGCGACACCGCCACTGGGGGAAATCGCATCGCAACCGCGCTAAGAGGATTTCCAAGGAAGACAGGCCTACCGGGGACCGGGGAGAGGAAGGCGGCAGTGAGGGGAAACCTAGCGTCGTAGAGCCCTTTACGGGCTCATCCGAAAAGAACAGTTTTTACACCTCTCAAACCTATTATTTTTGGACAAGAACAACACAATACACTTCCAAGAAATACTTTTTCCTTCTTAGAATCATTCCCTTTGGATGAAGGAAATATAAGTAATCATTTTGTCACAAACCAAAAGGAGTAACCCAATTAAGAGGTAATGCCTTATCTCAACCTCCTTTATTTTATTTTCTATATCCACCACTTAAATTTCATTATCCCATAATTTTATAACAAAAACAGTATCCTAAATATAGTGTATTTTTTTATTCTATGGTTTATTTCTATAATTATAGACACCTCCATCTAATGGGGAATGAACAAACTGTTTATGTGTTTGGAGAACTACGGCCTAACTAAACAATGACTATTTAATTTTCCATACCACCTATCATGGTGGAAATTGTGATGGATACTCGATTTATATATGTTATATATTATATTTATTATTTAATTATGCTTATTTATTCCTTTTAAAACACATATCTTTTTACATTACACTTTCTACCAGTATGATAATTATGTTGGAGGAAGTGTGTACTACCACCCCTCCAAGTGATATGATTCATTCATAAACATCATGGATTGTATCAATGATAGTTGTAGTGACTTTAATATAATATATATATGATATCATAAATCAACTATAATAATTATATATATATATACCAATTTATACATATACATATTTTACTTTTTTTCATTCAATATGACAATTAAATAGAAATAACATTCATGCATACGTACGAGCTAACGTCTCTATGAACGGTGTAATCTATTTTATACATATATTTTCTATAGATTATTATAACACAAATATAAATTATATACCTGATATTTATCTCATTTTTTAAATTCAAGATGTAATTTAATAATGTATATGAACCAAATATATAAAAAATTAAGGTACTTCTGAAGAAAAAATCAAATATTTCTGGAAGTGGAACATTAACATAGGATTGATTTCAAGAGTGTAAAATAAATTTTAATTAAACCATATATGGTATTAGATATTTCAATATGGTTCTTTAAAATATTTATAATAAAATTAAAGTTATTATACTGGTGGTTTGAATGAGTACGATGAGATTCAATGCACAAGGTAAGGAAATTTCATCACACTTTTTATTTCTATGAGATACATTCTATGTTATCCTCTGTTTAAATTTGGTTGGAGTATTTAAAGAACATGATTTCATTCTATGTTTATAATACATAAATTTATTTTTATTCACCTACCCATTTTATAATCTTTCATTTAGGGGATTTATGTTTTAAAAGTTACCAAATCAGAAAAACAATTTTTTCTCAATTTTCCTTCTTTGAGACACTTGTTTTGTTATACACTGAAATTATATTTCGAGGTGTATATACTTTTATTTTACATGATATATAATTTCATTAATTTCCTTAATGATATTTTGAGCTTCATGTAATTTCATTTTATTATATGTAGAGTATGATCCCATGTTATGATGTTATAAGTTTTTAATGAGACAATCTCATCGCTTTTAAAGATTGATTATATTTATGATTCCTTTAATGGAATATTTTGTTCCACCTCTCAATAAAATTCTTGAGATTACATATAATAAATTTATTTAGTATATATCCTTGTATTAGTAACATTCTCTAACTCTTTCGTACTTTAGATAACATCTTTATGTAAAATCTGGCGATCACCCTCTCTGGTGGGAAATATATTGTATTCAAAACCCATGTTTTCAAAAAAAAATCCAAAATATTTTCAAAATATTATTGATTCCCATAGTTAATGAAAACTGATTTAAAAATATTTTATTATTTTTAATTCTTCCTTTATTTGTTTTCAAAGATATTTTTAAAGAAAATGTTTTTTCAAAAAGGTTTTATGTTTTAAAAATAATTTTCAATACAGAAAGGATATTGTCCCCAAGAAATGTATTGATAATATCTTTCAAAATTATTTACCATATAAAATAACATATTTTGTTGTTAATCTTTCCTTTTGGGGAAAATTATTCAATTTTTTTACTTGCGTTCTTTCATTGAATTGATTACGTTTTGAGGGTATGATTTTTATGAAACACGTTTCTATTTCACATGTTATATGACATCAAAACCCACTTCTTTTTACTATTTATATTTATGAAAAAAATAATTATAAAAAATTTATATTTTGTAACATGTTATTATATGATTACATGTTCATGATACCCATTTTATTTAACGGATTACGATAATTTATTTTTAGATTTTGTGGAACATGTATGTATGATTTCACTATGACAAGGGTGGGACTAATATCTCCCTCCAATGCATTGGTCAATGGTTTATATCTCATGATATAGAAATTTATAGAACTAGAAATGAGAGTGGTTCATTATTATAGGGATGTAATGGGAAGTGAAGTCATCTCAATAATATAGGGCTAGAATAAGGGGTGAACATAATTCGGTAATACATGAATTCAAGGAGGTATGAACCTAGTTCAGTGAAAGAATTTTTCTACTAAGATGGTCTGGAAAACAATTCCTTCACTGCTATGGAAATCATTATACATACTTATATGTCTATACACAATTATATGTTTTTTTACAATGTTATGCTTTCATGTCTTATGTTATTAATTTCCTTAGGATTCATATCTTTGGAACATCCAATCATAATTACATGATTCATGTTTATGATCTTTGAATTGTGTAGTCTTATCTTTAATTTTCAAGATCATGTTCTCATTCATTTAGCCTCTTAATTATTCTTAAATATATCCCTTTTTACTATTAATAAGCATTTGAGTTCACCAATTTTTTTGTTTCCTTATCTAGATTATGAAGATATGTATTTTGTTTTATATATCTAGGAGTGGTGCTAGTCAAGAAGAACTTAATGGAGGATAATTTATATCACTTATTTATTTGTGATTTTGTTTCCATTTTTCCAAACACACTAGACTACTATAGTGTTTATGAATATATTTTGAAATTTTTTTAAGTATACCATAAATTTTATATAATGATAACATATGAAAACCGAGGGTCATTGTCGTTGGTATCAGATTAAAGGTTTAGTTATCCATTGGAATCTATGATGATAAATCCTAAGTGATAATTCCAAGAACATATATATGGATAAGTCTTATGGTATAGAGAAGTATATGAAAATTTCCTAGAAATTCAGTAAAGGATTAAGTGAGTGGGTTCTTATAAATACATCCATGGATGGATATTACAAGTGGATGTGGATCTGGCACACATTTACTTAGGGGTGGAAACTCTTGAAAGATGTTCTAAGCCAAACATGTGGTAATGTGCTACATGAAAATAGACATTACTACACACATCATTTGACACTCCTTAGAGATATTATTTGGAAATTCAAAAAGTCTTTATGAACCATTTTAAATGATTTAATTAGAGTTGGGATAATTATAACCTATGATAATCCTAGGGTGTCATAAATTAAAGAATGTGTCCTAATTTACACATCCTATAGATGAATTTTCATGATTATTTGGTTCATCAATATGATAACTATTTCTTACGGTATTTTTTTTATTTTAGTCAATGGATGGAACCATAATGAACTGCGTTAATGGTGATTGTGATGTACAATGCAATGATTTTCCTCCAAAGCTAATGAAATATATGGGATATGGATTAAAAAACCATATTGATATTCTCATACATCTTTCTCAATATATGAACACTGGTGGAATTTTAAATGAGAAATGGGGGAACAAAATTATGTTGAGTATTCCATTATGAAATGCCCTCCTTCTTTTAGAGGGTCTTTTGATCTACTTGTTGCTATGCAATAGATTATTTCTACTGAAATGATATTATATTCTTTTCATTTTTCAAATCATGAGAATTAAATTATAGTTTTTTATCAGTTAGAAGTGGAACTAGATCAATAGTGTAATTTAATCATGAATATGAGAAAACAAGATGAGATTGAATCCATGGATTGGGATGAGTTCAAGAACATATTTTTCAATAAGGTCTCTCCCAAAATTATTTATAAATGTGGATAAATATTTATTTGTATTATAGAAAATAAATGATGAATATGTGGGTACCTACAATTTTATGAGACATTCATGGTACACCTTAGGAATTATGATCTAACCTCAAAGTAAAGTTGATAGGATCTTCACTGGCTTAAAGGAAAGTCTAATACAAGAATTGGCTATAAGAGAAGTTAGTAGCTACTAAGAGATTGTGTGTTGTGCAATAATGGTTCGTAATTGAGGCTTGAGTCATGTATAAACATCATGGGTTTGACATAGAAAGGAACATGGACTTCAAAGAATACTCTAAAAACCATGGAGAATAGAATATGAGTTTTTCTTTATGATATAAATGTGGGAATATGGATGGAGGAAAGTGTCTTAAGTGGTATCGTAAATGTTTTATATGTGGAAGGGAAGGTCAATGGGAAATTGGATGCTAAAATGATGGGAAAAAGATATATCAAAATGATAATGGAGGTAAAACAACACAGAATGAACCTCCCATGATTCAATGATTCAAGTTTTGGAAGAATAGACATTATTCATTCAAATTCCCAAACCCAAGGTCTAGTGATGATGACTGAAGTTAGAAACCTCTTATGCCAAGGGAAAAGAGGAAATCACATGTAAATTATTTTTCTAATGAGGGGTGAGATAATGAAGTGAAAAAGGTACACATACCATCCACAGTATAACTGTTAATGTCATATTGGATTTTGGATATACCCACTCTTTCATATCTAAATAATTTTATATGTGTGTTAGGATTCCACCAGAACAATTATATGTCAAATTATTAGTGATAACTCATAATGGTCTAATGATTTAATCTAATGTATATGATTCATCCCTAGTATAATTTTTTCGAAATGTGATTCCAAAAAATCTTTTCATTCTTCCATTGGTTGAATTTGATGTCACCTTAGGCCTGAATGGGATTTTTCGGCATAAATCTAACATCAACTATCAAAGGAGGGATGTTAGGTCTAATATTTTAAACCCTCCTATTATCATCTATCAATATGATTATAAGAATGAACTTCTTGTGGAGATTACATATAGTGTTCGATTTTTAATTATAATTCAAAAGGGTTTTTTTATCAAAAGAATGGGGAGAAATTGACATCAATGATATGCATAATGTTTGGAATTTTGTGTATGTATTTACAGATGAGTTTCCTAGTTTCCAACTCAAATTAAATATTGATTTATTAATAGTACTCATACCTGGTTCAACTCCATTTTCAAAGACTACTTACATAATTTATTTGATTAAAATAAAATAATTGAATAGTTAATTGCAATAAAACATTGATAAAGGATTCATTTGGACAAGTGTGTCACCTTAGAGTGCACCGATTGATTTTGTGAAAAAAAAGATGGATCAATTTGACTATGCATTGATTTTAAAGAGTTGAACATGATCACAATCAATAATAGGTATTTTTTACCATATTGATTCCTTTTTCTATCAACTATTCAAAGGTCAATACTTTTCCATGAATAACCATCATTTTGGATGTCATCAATTGAGGGTCATTAAAGAGGGTATATGAAACATGGAATTACTTACAGGTTATTGACACTATGAATATATAGTGATGCATTTTTTTCATACTAATTACCCTACTATTATCATGTATTTAATGAATAGAGTATTTATATATTACCTTGATTAGTTTGTGGTTGAATTATAGATGATATTCTTATCTATACAATGTGAAATGAAGATCTTGAAGATCAATTGACAATTGTTCTAATGATCCTAATGAAGGAGAAGATATTTAAAAATTTTATAAAGTGTACATTTTAATTGAAAAAGGTTTCATTATTGGGTTACATAATCTCAAGAAATGGTATAACAATAGATCCATCAAATACATAAGCTATTGAATATTTTCCTTGAAAAACCATAGAGACTGAGATTTATATCATTTGTAATTTATCTGTATATTATCAATAGTTTTTAGAGGGTTTCTCATTACTATCGGATCATATGACCAAGACACCTTGTAAAGGATTCATGTTCCTCCGGATAAATGAATCAGATGAAAATTTGAAGGAATTGAAGATAATTTATTCAGTGCACATATGCTTACATTACCATGTAGTGAATGATGGTTTGTAATTTATAATGATGAATCCAATAAGGGACTGGAATGTGTTATTATAGATAATTACATAGTTATTGAATATCCATCCTGAATGTTCAAGACTAATGAGAAAAATTTCCCAACTCATTTCTTAGTGTTAGAAATGGTAATTTTTGTATCAAAGATATCGATGCATTATCTTTATGGAGAAAAGTGTGATATGAATTCTAATCTACAGAATCTGAATTATACATTCTAATTGAATGAGTTGAACATGAACTATATAAGATGATTAGAGTTTATAAATGATTATTACTTCTCAATACATTACAACCATCAGAATGTGAACAAGGTGGCTGATTATTTGATTTAGAAGGATCATGAAAGCATATCCATGGGGAGGATCACAAACGATCCAACCTTAATATATTTGAAAAGGATGGGTCTAGGAATTTAGAAGGAAGGAAATGTTCAACCCTCTATCCAATTAAATCATAAGATGCTGAAGAAGTAAGATGAAGATATTAAAAAGAATTTCAAAAAATTTCTTGAGATTAACAGTGATCAGGATCAAATGATATGGTTTGGGAACAATATATGGGTTTCTTCCATATCATATTTTAAAAATGATCTATTATATGGTGTTTATAGTTCGTCATTTTATATTCATCATTGATTAACTATGATGTAAAGGGACATGAAATAATACATCATGTTGGATGGAATGACGAGATATATTGCAATGGTTGTATCACGATGCTTGGTTTGACACTGAGTTAATGATGAATACAAAAAGTATAAAGGAATCTTTCAACCACTACCCATATGTGAATAGAAATGGGATTACATCTATTTGATTTTTTTTAATTGGAAAACCCAAACCCTATATGTGGATTGATGATATATGGGTTGTAGTCGATCACCTTAAAAAGTGATCACACTTCATCTCTATGAGAGAAGACAACCCTCAGGATCATCTTGCTCGGATAAAAATTATGGAAGTGATAAGGTTGCATGGAGTACCACATTCCATTGTATCAAATTGGGATATGAGGTTTACCTCAATGTTATGAAGAATTCTACAGCAAGAACTTGATACAGAATTGAGTACCATCCTGGAATGTCATCCATAGATAGATGGTATATCTATAATAGAAAATTCTACCCTAGATGAAATATAGAGTTTTTAAGGGTGGTAGGGATTAACATCCCAAGTTTAGTTTTCTTACAACAATATCATTCACATAATAATTCACATGTGACCATATGAATCACTCTATGGGATGAAATTTAGATCTCCAATGTGTTGGGATGAATTTAGAGAAATAAATATTATGGGACTTGAGATTTCTATTGAAATGGTCGAGAAAGATAGAACCACACAAAACCATATCAGGGCATCCAAAATTTGATAAATATGTTTTAATAATAACTGCCAACATCACCTAGAATTTGAAGTTTGTGAAAATTTGTTTCTATGAATATCACCCTAGAATAATGTTATGAAATTTTGGAAGATAGGAAAACTGATCTATAGGAACATGATCCCATTTGAGATTCTTTAGCATATTGGGATAGTAGCATATCGTGTTTTCATTTACTCCAAGTCAATCTCATGTTCATGATGTGTTCCATGTATCTATCCTGGGGAAGTGCATACTTGACCCATCACATTTACTAAAAACATAGTTCATGATGCTAGAGAATGGTCATTTAATTAAGGAAAAAACTATGGAAATCCTAGATCATACAAATAAAGTTCAATAAAACAAGATCACTCACCTGGTCAATGTTTTGTAGAGAAATCACTAGATTAGACAAATCTACATGGGAACATGAGGATATGATGAACCAGGATTATCCATATTTTTTTAACTGAGTGATGAATTTAAAGGGGATTTTCATTTTAATGGTGTATAATGTAAGGTCCTGAGTTTTTATGGAGCTTCTTTTGAATATATTATATTTTCATTTATGTCTTCAAATTCACTAAGTCAAATATTCCATTCATAAGGAACTGACATGGCATACGTTACATGGAACAAAATTGAAATATGATATATAGAACATTGACTTGGAATATTTTACATGCTACACCGACATGGCATATATTACACACAACACTGATGTTTCTATGAAACATCATAATGTCATTATAATAGTTTATATATGATAATTACAACCTAGACATAAAACTTAGTAATATGAATAGTAATAACTAAGAGTAAAATTTTTTGTATAATTTTTTATATAAATAAAACATATGGATAATGAATTATATGATTTTTAGTAAATTCCTTATATGTTTAACAATTCCTTTTTCTAGAATGAACTACTTTTAATGATCATAGGTGAAAAATAATATAATTACTTATAGACACATGTAGAAATATATTTTGATGAAATAAACATACTTTTTGTGTTTATAATTTCAAAATTATCATAGGGTTAATTTTTTGTATTTTTTTGTGGAAAATAATTTTTTGATGAGTAGTGAAACATAAAAATCTTAATTAAAACTACCTTATCATTTCAATAATTATTAATTTTAAATTATAATTGAATTTTTTTAAAGAATCATTTTTTCCTATCTGTGGGACTATCCTTAATCTTAATTTTCATGATTATGTGATTTGAATTTATGAAAAAATGCATAAAACATTTCAATTAGTATGATATTTATATTATAATGAGATTAGTTTGATTTTTTACCAAAATTATTAGTAAAATTGATTAAAATTTATCACATCGATTTATGTCAAATTAAACATATTTAGCGAAAAAAAATTAATCGTAGGGGACAAAATGAACTATAAAATTTAAAAAAAAAACATCTTATGGAACTATTTATGCTCTAAAAATACCATTATTGGTTTATTTTGGTTTTCTTTGACTTTTTCTAGTTAACAAAATCTATGCACTGAACTTGTTTTAAAAAATTCAACGTGAGTCCTTTTCCTTCATTATAAAAGGACATCATCTCTCCCACATATTGACACTGATCAAACCTCTTAATATATACCATGATCTACCTTAAAAACATACCATAAATTATCCATTTCCCCAAAATGTTTTACCTTGGGAAAAAGGAAATCCACGGAAGCCTTTTGGCATCATATAAAAGGAGTTACATGATTAAGAGGCAACATCTTCTCTCAAGATCCTTTCTTTTATATTATTTCAACGCCCCTACAAAATATTTATTGAATTATTGTATAAAAAACACTAGTATACTCACTATAATAGGAGTTTTTATGATATTTTTTTAACCTACACTTACACACACCTCCATCTAATGGGTAACAAACATACAGTTTATGTGTACGACGAACTACCACCTCACAAAACGATGATTGTTAAATTGTTTTTATGACCTATCATGGTTGAAATTATGATGGAAACACTTTTTATGTAAGTTATATATTATATTTATTATTTATTTAATCTTATATATTCTTTTTATAAGACATATCTTTTTTACTTTCCATTTGGTGTTAGTAAGATAATTTCATTAGAGAAAGTGAGGACAATTAGCCCCTCAAAGAGATATGATTCGTTTATACACTACATAGATTGTATTAAAGATGGTTCTAGTGAATTTATAAGATATATATATTATCATAAATATACTATAATAATGATATATAAATATATATACATATATAAATACATATGTTTATTTTATATTCTCTCATTCAACACAACAATTAAATGGAAATAATGTCCATGCGTACATATGGCCTACTATCTCTGGGAATGGGGTATTCCTTTTCATACTCATATATTATATATATTTTATAATAAAAATATAATGTATATAAATGATATAAATATCTTTGATTATGTTATATAAATCATGATATAATGTCTGAGTTCCAAAAATATAACAAATTATGATACATGTGAAGAATAAAGAGAATATTACATAAAGTAAGACCTTGACATTGGATTTCTAACATTTGGGTAATATAAGGTAATAATAAAACAATATATGTTATTAGATATAATAAAATTATTCTTTAAAATTATGAAAATTAATTTATATTTATTATATAGGTGTTTTCAATGAGTACAATGAGAGTCAAGTCACAAGGTAAGGGGATTTTATCTCACTTTTTATTTCAATGAGTTACATGATATGTTTTCTGGTTGTCCCTTTTGTTTGGAGTATATAATACTGAGGATTTGATTATATGTATCCAATTCTTAAATTTTTGGGTATTCAAATACCAATTTAATTATCTATCTTACAAGGGGATTAAGATTCAAAAGTTTCCAAATCAGTAAAACAGTTTTGTCTCAATTTGCATACTTTGAGACTCATGTTTTTTAGTGAACCTAACTTCTCTTTCATGGTGTATATAAAATCATTATATGTGTTATATCACAAATTATCATTATTTAATTATATTTTAAGCATTATGTAATTTCTTATTCTTACATAGAGTGTATGATCCCACGTTACCATGTTATTGGAGTTTAGTGAGAAAATATCATCGCTTTTAGATATTATTTATGTTTTTTCTTCCATTGATTTAATATTATTATACATATATTAGGAACACTCATTACTTTAAATATACTCTATTTATTCAGTATATATCAATTAATTATTACAATTTTTTCACTCTTTGGTACTTAATATAATATTTTTATGTAAAATCTTACCATCTCTCTATCCGCTCAGAAATCGGTAGTATTAAAAAATAATGTTTTTAGAAATGTTTTTAAAATTGTCTTAAAAAGATAATTGAATCCTATTTCCAAGTAAAAATGGTTTTAAAAACATTTTAAAGTCTTCAATTCTTTCATTATAAGTTTTCAAAAAAATTTAAAAAGCTTATTATTTTTAAAAATGATTTGTGTTTTAAAAATAATTTTCAATGAAGAAAGTATATATTCCTCAATGAAATTTTTAAAAAGATATTTAAAAAATATTTCCTATATAATATTACTTCTATTGGTGTTACTCAAGTCTTTTTAGGGAAATTATTCAATGATTCCATTTATATTCTCCCACTAAATGGATTATGTTTTGATTGAATAAGGATTATGAAATCCATTTATCATTCAAGGGCTATAATAATTTGAAACCTTCTTGTTTTCATAGTTTATGATTATAATGAAATTATTATGAGCCATATATCTTTTTCCATAGTTTACGATATGATTGCATGTTTATGATACCCATTTCATTCAATGGGTTATGATATGATTGTTTAGGATTTTGTTGAAAATGTTTGTATTAATTAAATATGAGATGGGTGGTACCTATATCTTCCTCTAATTAATTGTGTGTAGATTTATATATCATGAGATAGACATGGATAGAAATAAAAATGAAAATTGTTCTGTATTACTGGGGTGTATAGGGAAATGAACTCGGTTCTGTAATACAGTGCTAGAGAAAAAGGTATACATAGTTTACAAATATAGGGTTGGAACGGGGTATGAAATTGGTTTAGTAGAGCACATTTTCCACTAAGACGGTCTCGACATCAATGAATTGACTACTATCAAAAAAATTATACAAAATTATGTTCTTTAAAAATTTCCAAGTTTTATTCCTATGTTAGGATTTTATAGATTATGTTCTTCATTTATTTATGATTAATGACTTCTAAAATTCTATGCTTTATTCAATGATTCATGTTAATTATCTTTAATATGCATTGTATAATTTTTTATTTTATTTATCCAGTTATCATACCCTTATGCACATGATTATGCTTAGATATCTCCCTTTTATACCCTTACTAGGCATTTATGCTCATCCCTTTTTATTTTTTCTATTATTGGTTATGAAATTATGTATTATGTTTGATGAGTCTATGAGGGTTTCTAGTCAAGAAAAACTTAGTGATAGATAATTTAGATCCCATATGTATAAGTTTTTAGGTTATCATGTTTCCAAAGGAAGTAGAATAGTATGGTATTTTTTAATCTGTTTGTATAATGTTTTATGTGTTCCGAAAATATTTTGTAATGTTAATGTAGGAAAATAAAGGTTAACTATATGAACTATGATGAGTTTTACTTCCGGGATATCCTAAGAAATAATTTCTTCTAGACACTACAAATGAGTCAGTCCCTTGATTTCCCCAACCAGCTCTAGAGATGTGGTGTATGTCATATAGGAATCGCTTCATCACTATTTCCATCTCGAGCTCTCCATTGTAGGTGGTAATGCAAGGTGGCCACACTGGCTCAGATGTCTCTATAGAAACCCTAAATAAAGTTCAAAACGTGAAAGTAACCATACCAAACCATGAATATGGATAAGCATGAAAGGTCGGTGAACCTTAAAGAATACTGATTAAATTGAAATCTTTCATACTAGAACTACAAAAGATCCAGAATAAAAACCAAGAAAAATAAAGTGTCATAATACTCCTCAGGGAACATATTCTGGAAGTCGGTTCATTAGATAATTATCTCATTATGTGTTAGCATGTAAAACAAAACAAGTGGATGAATTCTAATTTTAAAATACCAAATTACATATCAAAATTATGATTAATTGGGGCTCACATATACTAGAGACTTAGATACTAGACTCAACAAAATACTCTCCTTCGTGGTATTGGGAACACCATGGAACCATATAGGCCTCTATAGATAAGAATATTTAAGCACAATAAACATGAATGAATACTCATCATTACATACTAGTACTCTCTTCATATCAATTAGAGGGTGTATGTATACCCACCCACCATGGAAAAAAACACCCCAAATATGGACCCTAATATGATGACTCATCAGTCATATGATCTTTCTTTGGAACATGTATCAATAACATGGGTGGATCTCGTCCCATAAATATCCTAAAATTTATCATGAAATTCTATGGGGATATGGTGATATATGTGTGTGTGTGTGTGTTTGTCTGTAAAGATGACTGAAGGAGGGAAATCAGATGAATTAATAATATATGATGCATGTACCATTGATCCTTGCAACAATTGTCCCAATATGCAGAGTTGAAAATATGGAAGTCAGATTCTTGAGGTAAGGATATGTCAACTGCATCACCAAAACTAGTTTTCATAGACTTAAATACACAAATGAGAAACATTTTCACTGTTTCTATATGTTCCCAACCAAATCCTCACCATTGGTATAACTGTAACTATGACTCGTGGAAGAAACATCATTGACACCACATTCTAATGACCTAAACTACCAGGGACCATTTTCTCAATGGAAGGATGAGCTAACCCAACCATAGTACCAAATACAATAAGATAAGGGATGGTGGCGAGAGACCACAAGTCATATTATAAATAGGGGAAATTTTCCATGTGTACCTTTATGCATACACCCATCTATCTCTATGAAACAATATTTATGAATAATAAAAAGGGTTATAAAATTTATAGTAAAACCATGAATTAAATAACCTATAAGGAATATATTTGAGTATGATAGAATAAAACAAAAATGAAAAGTGAAAAAATACCCATCCAAATAAAAGTGATTTTCCAACCAAACAAAAATGGGAAAAAATGAAGGATGAGAGATCCATTCCCCTAATCTCCATGATTGAATGCTATACATATTCTATACACCCTATTTACCATTTTCTACAGAAAAAAATCATTGTTATATACATAATCTAACTATGAATTGACATGTTTGGGAAGATATGATGAAGGGGTAAGTATATACATAACCTCCAAGATTCCCTAAAACTGAGGGGGGAATACAAGATATGATAAAAGTAGTCAACTCAACCCAAATCATGAGGAAAAAAAATACCCAATAATACATATATAAATAAATATATATATATATATATTAAAATAAGGTAAACAATTTTAGAGAGAAACAAGATTTCTATGTGATATCCAAGACTAAGATGATGATTCTCATTTTGGGAATCAAAGGCCCATCATCGATGCTCAAAATTTTACATCCCTATTCAATGGTGTCTTGAAGTGGACCCCCATATCACCACTGATCCACATCCCAAGAGGGTAAATATACATTATAATACATGTTCCCTATTAAAATAAGGGGATTACAATTAGTAAATATTAAGGGACTCATTACATTGTGTTATATATAGCTTCCCCTCAATAGATAGATAGAGGATCCACACCCTTGTACATCAAAGGTGTGGCAGTCAGAATACATTGATAGAGGATCCATGCCTTAGTGTTATGGGGTTAGTGGGTTCCACTTACTAGATTTTGATAGAGTTACCATAGACTAGAGTTTCATGGGGTTCCACTCAGTATATGTTGATAGAGAACCCAAACATTAGTGCATATGGTGGTGTCACAATGTAGATGTTGATAGAGGATCTATTCCCTAGTATATCATTGGAATTACACAGATTAGTTTTTGATTGAGGTCCCACACACCACTTCATATAGTTTTTGTTTCACATAGTGGATATTAACACAAGACCCACTCCCTAATGACCTAGGGGGTGGCATTGAACCACTACAAGTTGTAAAGGGGACCCGCACATTGGTATGACAGGGGGTTACCTCCTCCGAACCCTCTCACTAATGATCATGCATGATCTGTTCTATAATCAACTATCAAATATAGATGTATCATGATAAAAACATTACTAATAATTTTTTGAAGACCACTTTGAATTCCAATATCACATTGAATGTTGAAAACTGCTCCTGATAGACCACTCGAGAGCCAATATCTAAGTCTGGATGATTTATATACGCAAGGTGCATGTTTTTCATTGAAATACATGCAGTGCATTTTTTCTAGATCAAATGTGATCTAGATCATCTTAATGGGAATTTTGTCTTATTAAAATGGATTAAAGTCCATGTCATCATACACATTGTGTAAGGGGCTATACAATGTTTTTCTCTACCACTTGGGGACTTCATGTGTGATCATGGTCATTCTTGTGTATATTAGGTTATGGAAATGTACCTAGCCATGTACCTTGTTATTCTTGGGTATCAGAACATACATAAGTGGCCTTAGAGTTAACTTCATGTCCTCCTGTATGGGTTCCTACCCATGCATAGGTGGAACATGGTATAACCACCCGGGGAGGGTCACATGTTGTGTGGGAACTGAAACACATCAATCAATTATTAACCTCATTGAAATCCATTAACACTTTGGAAAATGATGGAAAAATTGTGTTATGCTAAACTATATTTTTTCTATAGTTTTTTTAAAGAAACTCTAGAATCATATTGTGCTTCCCCATATTAGACCTCTCCATAGTGATTTCAACCCTTTGACAGCCTAAATTGGAATGATTTCCCTCCATCCATTTTATCAGCCTATGGTATATAGGAAATTGATTCATTTCAATCACATGAAGAAAACATGATACCTGATTCTCCTATAATATTTTCATTCTCGATACCATCACTTCTCCAGATCCTAGATCCATGAAGAACTACCATCAACCAATGATCAATAATGATTCATCTATGATTTTCCAATATATCCATCATATGTGAAACTGCCAACAATTTTTAAGGTTTGTTCATGCTAAAAAACACCCTAGAAATGCTGAACTATGTGCATAAAGTCCAATGAAAAGGAACAATAACGGAAGGGGATAAAGAATAAAAACAACGTGAATTTAAAATTTTATAGGATTTCATGGAAAACAACCTCAATTTTGAATTTCTAAGTGTGACAACATGTATAACATGTATAATAATAATTAAATAAAATTATGATAGATAATCAGTCTCATGTAATTGATTTGGTAGAAAAAGTTTCAATAATAGTTGAAAGAATACATTCTCAAATTTATAATCAATTCATCAATCAATCATTGATGAGTCCTACCTCGATTATGGATGGATCAATGGTGAAGAATGCATTATTTAATAATGGATAACACCCACTACATTTTTTTACCTCTCGATACACCTTGATCCAATCATCTTTCATCATCATATATCGATCCTCCAATAAATAAATCACTTCTCATCCTCTTATAAATAGAAATAGTTATGTTTATAACCCTTGGAAAATCATCATGAGGTCATTTTTATAGAGGGATTGGTGGATTAGGATTATGAAACAAATAAAAAATTAAATTTATTAATTAATTTATGGAACCCACAAATGGATACCTCAACCAAAAATCTAGTTTCAACCATCCATATGTATCACCTTGGGTAAACAGATTGTTTTAGAATCAATTGTGGTCACAAATATCCGATCAAATACACCGATTGGGATCTATTCTATTATTTTCTATAAAACTGTACCCATGTGACAATAATATATTTATTATTTTTATAATATTAATTCAAGAATCACTGGGCCTCGTGATAAAAGGACTTTTTAGTGCGTGACTTAAAAATATTCCTTAATATATTTCATTGTTTTATAAGGAAGGAATACGACCACTAAAACAAATCACTACCCCTCTCATGGATTTATAATACAATTGTTATAATATTCACTATTTTTTAGAATTTTTGATTCCTTGACTATCATCAACATGAATTACGAAATAATATATTATAAAAGATAATTAAAAATATATTAAAACTCTAACTATTTAATAATTTTTCATTTCATATTACATTACATGACACCGTATTCGTATAATATACATCATTTCAATGATTGTGATATGTATCATGAACATTTATTACATATATCTCTCCATCCTATAGATGAATACATTGACATTTATTCTTCCACATTATATATTAGGAAGTCATATCTTTATATAATATTATGAAATGTACATTTATTTTTAAAAATATAAAATGCTTTGAATTTCAAGGATTCTGAAATCATTAATTATATTTGGATATGATACCACTGATAATTTTTATTGATATATGAAATATTTAATGTTGAAAAAAATATAACCCAAAACCAAAATATATTATTGAAGAATAACTATTGAAATATTGAAAAAAAATTACAACCAACTCTTTTCTCTTATATAAATTTAACACAAATAGTCGATGTTGGTCACGTTGAAATAAATGTTAGGATTTTCTTTAAAATTTATCCAATGAAAATAAAATATATGAAACACATTTAAAAGAAATTATTTAAACTATAAATTTCTTTTAATTTTAATAATGGTAAAGTAATACATATTTAAAATTAAATTACTTAAGAATAAATCATATAAATTCCTCATGTATAAAAAAAATCCATGAATCCAAATTTATAGAACTCAATTATTAAAAATGGATCATAACATGACCAATATTTTCAAATATTATAATTAATTTTTATAGTGAATGTTTTATATTATAATTTTAATATTATTTAATATAACGATGAATAAATAATTCATTTACTCAAAACATATGTTACACCTTAGGAAATGAATCATCACGTCATTTTCATATAAATTTAATTTTATTTGATATTGAATAAATAAAACCAAAAATAATATATGAAATACCATATATCAATTCTATTTCTTCATGTGATATAATTTATAGATAATAAAATAAATGAAATCATAGGTTATAATATGATATTTGTCTCATACTCATATTCAATTTTACATAATAAAAAAATTTAATTCTTAAATATGATGTGTAACATAAATATTATTTTAATATAATTAATTTAATAAAAAATATAAAAAATTAGTAAAAATATATATTTAGTTAGAAATAAACAAAACTTTTACAAGAAAATCAGGAGAATCATAATAAAGAATATATGGATGATAAATTTTCAATGAAAATAATTTCAAATAATATAGAAATCATAAAATAATATATATATAATTTTCAAATGATGATTACAATGTCTAATTAAATTCATTTGAATGTATAGATAAATAATCAAATATAATAAATTTATACAAAAAATTATTAAATTATATTAATAAAATTATAATCAATTAAAATTTGGGATTAGTATTACTAACTATATAGAAAAACAGAATGGATAATTATTTTTCTCATGTAAAAATAAATTCAATTTTGTTGAAAAAATTTGAATTTTGAGGCATCATTGATTAAACATGAGAAAAAATTAGGAGGTCATTATGATGATTCTAGTGATAAGGTAAATATTTTAATTGTGGTATATTTTAAAAAAATTATTATATAAGAAATTTGTAAATAAAAAATCACAATATAGTTAGTTTTTGTATAGATTACCAGTTTTCATTAACATTGTTGACATTCATGTGGATACCACCAACATGGTTGGGGTTTTTTTTCAATATAAAATATGTCATAATATGATAAATAAATTAATTTGATATTTTTATTGTTGTACAATATCACTTAAAATTAATATAGATGGTATTTTGTAGTGGAATTATTATTGAATTGGAAACCAATTTTTCTTAATATTATATGTTTTATTATTCCTTACACACAAATATATGTTGATATTATTTGAGAAATGAAATATATATAATATTGGAATTTAAAAATATTAAAATAAATATTAACAACTCAAATGAATTACAATATGTAGACAAAAATATTTCTAAATATAAAATATATATTGTGAATAACATTTTATATGAGAGTTTATAAAACAAATAAAAAACAATTTAAAAAAATTATTTAAAATGTAATATTTATTGATTGTTTCATGGATCATACAAAAAAAAATATAATGATATAAAAGTTCTTTTCAAAATTTAATAATATAGAAATAATTCTGGATATGGATAATAAAAATAGATTGTACAACATGGGTATGTGATAATATGAAATTAGAAAATTTCAAATATAAAATAAAAAAAGATTCATAACCTCTTAATAAATGTTTATGTGTTGTGATAAATGTGTTTAATATGATAAATATCATCCCAATTTTTTAATAATTTTTTTTCTAAAAATTAAAATATTCAAAATTTACTTGAATAAAAGGAAGCATTGATGGATAAATATTCTTTATGTTTTAAAAAATATTTTACTACTAAATATTCTATGTTATCTTGATAGTGTACATTTGTATCATATTATAAAGGATAAAAATATAAAAACAAACATATTATTCCATAGATAAAGATTTCTATATTTTGGTAATGAAAGTTAATTTAAGAATATAAGAATGGGAATAAATCAATTTTATTCCATGAATGCGATTTTATTTGTATATCACATTAAATATAACCTCATTAGTGTTTAAAAAATATGTAATGGTGATAAAAAGATAATTTTATAAAAAAAATTGAAAAAATTGAAATTTGAAAATTTCGTAAGGTAATATATACAAGTGATAGACTAGTATAAATATGTTTTAAAATAACCTATCTACAAACTACTTTTTATTAATGTGTTAATGATTGAAACATATTTTGGTGTATAAAGACTATAAACCACATATAAATTATGTTAAAAAACAATAATAATGATGAATTTGTTTAAAATCATAACAACATATAATTAAAAAGTAAAAACTATATAAGTATTTCTGAAAATCGAATATTTCCCAATTAGTATTTAATGTGTTTTCATTTAATAAAAAAATAATATAATTATTTAATTATGAATTGAATTTTACCATGTGCTGCCACTGATATAAATTTATTATGACAATAAATAAATAAATAATTATACAAGAATGTATTGTTTGATGTTCATCAAACATTAATCATCATCCCTTGATTTTTTGACAATAATGATGAAGTTAAAATGTACATTTTTATGCCTATTAAATAATTGATATTGAAAATAATATGGTAGATAAACTATTTTCAAAAATTATTTTCGAAATGATCATATTAATGATGAAATTATTTTCCATAAACACCTTGTTCAATTATGTAAATATGAGGAATTATAAATTATATCTTCAAATGTGAATAACTATGATGTTGGATTATGAAATGAGAGAATATTTATTGAAAGACGTTGTATGATCCCAAACTTTTTTGGAGTTATCCCATGAACAATTTGAGGTACTTTATTATTTTACTTAAATAAATTTGATGGTATTTGTGATATGGGGGTTGTTTTTGTGAATTCTAGGAAAATGTTTCAGAAAAGGGTTTGTGCATGGTTGGTGCATGGTTTTTACTACCTACATGGCTGTATCGGAGAAACTATGCATTCTATGGTCATTTGAGGTAGTAGATTCGGAATGGTTAAAGAACAATTTGGGAGGTTGTGCAAGGAGACTCTGTAAGTCCCCCAATGAAGTAGTGTCTAACGCACAGTTAGTGCACAATTTTCCTAAACTTGTGACTAAACCATGTGCGAGTTAATAGTGAGATCCTAACATTTTGGATATCACTTGTTTTCAACATTTAATGACCCGTTTCACCTCTTTTGTGGCCGTAACTCAAGTGTTTTCATTCCAAATGGTATGGTATTGTTCTCCCATCAACTTTGAGAGATTCTAAGTGCATAAAAACACCTTTATTTAGGATTTAAATATCGAATAAAAGATCTTCTCTCCACCCGGTAAGTGAATCTAATCCAAATGATTTTTTATGTTCATTGTGCTCTTTATCCTTCATCATTTGGTAGAGGATATCCTCTATTTCTTTATATATAATCTTATGTGGTCAGATGTTGAACTAAAATTGGATATATAGATCTAGTTTGATAATATCATGATATTGTGATCTTTATTTAGGGATTCAGATCTAGAAATCATATCTATGTCGTTTTTAAGCTATGATTTTGGGAATTTTCATTGAGTGATCATCCATCAATGAGTAAATTTAAGTGTTCTAAATCTAATTCTAATAGTTGGGTATTTTATATTCATAGAAAATTTCCATATTTCCTATAATTCTTTAGAAATTTAATTTCTTGAATTGGGTTTAATAGATTGACAAATTGATTTATTTTAGCTTTGCTGAAATAGATGATTAATAAGGGAATTAATCATGAGACTAAGGGGATGCCCTATTAGATAATTAATTTATGGTAATTTATTATTAGAGGTAAGGGGTTTAATCTAGAAAATTAATCAAGGATTAATTCTTAGAAGATGAAATAGCTATGTTGAGATAATTATCTGTGGATCAATTATGTGCAACACATAATATGATCCAGATAATTAATGGTGGGATTAATTATGAAAATTTGATATTAAAATGAGATAATTAATTTATGAAAATTAATTCTAGAATTTCAATTGTGATGTTAATTAATTA
Source organism: Viscum album (assembly GCA_963277665.1). Classification (NCBI taxonomy): domain Eukaryota; kingdom Viridiplantae; phylum Streptophyta; class Magnoliopsida; order Santalales; family Viscaceae; genus Viscum; species Viscum album. Next base: position 1,585,929,388 of record OY728155.1, read on the forward strand.
ATTGAGTAATTAATTAATGTTTGGAAGCACTTAGTTAATTTTTGAGATAACTAATGGAATGGACGTGATTAAATAATAGAATAATTATTAATCAGATTAATGTGGATAAATAATTATGAATTAATTATTTATAAATTAATTGGAACATGGTCATTCAAAATTGAGAAGTATAAATAGTAACATGGTCATCATACATATGAGTAAAGAGAATAGGAACGTGGTTATTCAAATTTGAGAGGTATGGATGGAATCATGGTAATCTTACTTATGAGTAATGATAATTGGATCATGGCCATTCTATTGAAGGTAAATCTTGGTAAAATGGTCTTCTTATATATGTTTGTGAAATTTTTAACTTTGGAAATGTGTCTTATAAATGTGTTATTAATGAGTGGATGTTTCAGAACTCTGATTTATGTCCTCAAACGAGAAAATTATAAACATCGACATGATTCAAATTAGGTACTGATATATCATTGCACTATTGAATCCATTGAGCTTTGGAGATAAGTATATATTAAGATATGATATTACTAAGGAAGCACATTGGGCTCCAGCTTGAGATAATTCTAGTATTGGGGTACATTTCTCCTTGGGAACCATGGAGTTAATGATGTTAAATAAGAATAAATGATAATGTAATAATTGGTTATTTTTTCTTTGCACTTACTTATTATATAAATATATAAATTTTATTTTGATTGGATTAGTTTTAGATCCATTGGTGGTGGCCAAAAGAGATATACTCAATCCCTATTTGATATTCGTAATCGATACCTGAATGTGTAATATTTTGGTAAGACACGGTAAGTGAAAAGGCCTTGGTTTGGACTGCTGATTTTGGATGGAGCTTGGATGAGGAGACAAGACATGGTTTAGAACCCAGTTGGGGAGTTATAGTTTCTTTACATTCAGGTTTATTATAGAAACGTGACACTTTGATTGACATAGCATGTTTTTATTTTCAATTGAGTATTGTATTTCCTATTTGGTTATCTTGTGACATGAGTATTTCTCTGGTTATATATGATTAAATGATCTTTTATTTATTTTATCTAGTGGTTTACTATGATAAATGAGGGTATAATATCCCCATGACTTACATACCATACCCTCAATGTTAGTCAGTAGCCTCTAGTAAAAGCGAAGTCATGCTTGAGATCATGTGGCAAATCGACTCGGGGCACTGTCATGTGGTACCCAGGTTGGGATGTTACAAAGTGGTATAAGAGGCCCCTATTTTCTTTATTATTTTTTCATACTATTTTGGGAAATGTAGGTACGAGACAATGAAGAGTTGGTGCATGGTAATGAGTTCTTGCATTCACGTCGCAAACCCATGTACGGGGGGAAAACCTAAGTACTCAGGGTATGATTATTATTTTTGTTGTTTGATGTTACAGTTGAATATTATTTCACCTTGGGTGACACACATATGGTGTGATATGATTATTGTTTCTGAGAATATTTTAGTCTTGCATCATATCCCAGAATGGGAAAAGAGTTGAGTTTTCAATGATCATTCAAGGCACTTAGGTTTATTGTGACATGCATCATATTAGGAACGCATGGGGAAATGATTCAGGTGTATGTTGTTGAACATAAATAGTTTTCCTTGTTGTGAGATGAAAATGAAAAATGAAGCCTAATAGGAATTGAGAAAGATTTTAAAATGATGAAATATGATAATAACTAGGTGTCCAAATGAGAAACGTGATTATGATATTGTGTTTACCCTTGTTAACCAAAACCTAGGTGTAGGATGGTTAAGGGTAGTGACAGATCCTTATTTTTGAACATGTGGCGAGGTGGGGTGAAAAGTCTTGTTGTGTTTATTTTCACTTTCATAAATGTTATATGGTTGTGTTATGAGACATGAGATGTGTGTTTGAAATTGTAGAGAGTATTCCTCCAAGGCCTTTTTTTAGGGGATGACTGAGGGGTGTGCCTAGGAATGGATTTCCAATTAAGGAACATGTGTAACATATAGTGATGGAAGAAGATAAAGGTGATTAGTTTCAAAAGAACATTTCTCGCTTCATGAAATTCAAGGAATGTGACCCAGGGTGAGTTGTGAAGAGTATTTCTGAGTTAATAATGAAGTATCAGTTGTCGCACCGTCTTAATTTTTTTGGGGAGGGTGGACCTGAGGGAGAGTAATTTTGTGGTGAGTCTATAGAGACAACACTTGACCATTTGGGGACTCTAACTGAGAGGAGGTTCATTTTTTTTAATTTTATGCCAAGTGGATCAGAGAATTGCTTGTGCGATATTCCGGGCTTACTAGACAGACTGATGGTATGTTTTGGAAGGAATTTTTGGAAAGTTTCTTGGAACACTAATATCTGGAGATTCAAATACAAGAGATAGCTGATGAGTTAATGAATCTGATGCATTTGATCATATCAGTGATGAACTATGTTGGATGCTACACAGATCTACAATGCTTTTATCCAACGTAAGTAGGATATGAGATAGTAATGATGAATATTTTTCATGATGGAAATAATTGTAAGATTATTTCCCATGTGAATATCATTATCCAGAAGATTTTAACAGAAATGGTGGATCATGCTCTCATATTTGAAGGGAACCTAAGGGAGGCCTCCAGTGCTAGATAGGTATTTTTTATTGGATGATCATGCAATGGGACATTCAAGACCAATAAGTGCAATTATGACATCACTAGCCAAGGTATTGGAGTCATACAACATCACATGGAAGAGGGGAAGCATAGTTACATGTAGTACACCCAAAACTTCTTGATACCTAGTATTGACCATCCACAGTGAGAGGTACTATTCTAATATATTCTCTTTCATCTACTACCTTGTTGGATATTGGTGGATTTAATTTTGTTATATCTACAATAATAGTTAATAATATGAGCCTAATGGTGGAGTTTGAGAGCAGGGTTATGATTTTAGATACACCATTCGTAGTATGTTATAGAGGTATTTGTATATGAAAGGGATGTTCAATAGAGATCAGGAATATCATTTTCTTGGGGATCATTATATTGTTGATATAGAAGGCTTTGACCTAATTATTATTATGGACTGGCTAGTCACATAACGAGGCAACATCAACTATTTCGATAAGAGATTTATGTTTTATATCACCTAAGGGTTACTAGTATATTCATCATGGAGAGTGGGGTATCCATGTAGGCTGAGCAGGTCCAATTACATAGCAGCTAGGAGGTATTTAAACTCAAGATTCAAGTCTATTGTTGGATGATGGGGGTGTTAGGCATGATGTCATTCCACCCATAGTGGAACTATTTTTGTATTTTTTTTATTGAAGACTTCTTAGGGCTACCACATGAGAGAGATGTGGAATTCACTATTGAGATCATTTGGGGGTTGAGTCAGTATCTATTCTCCCATATAGAATGGTACCAACTGAACATTAAGATCTTAATACACAATTGTAGGAGATAGACAATATTAGATTTATCAATCCAAGTATGTTGGCTTAGAGATAAATAGTTTTTTTAAAAGAAACCTAATGGGAGTTAATGTTTCTATGCCGATTACCTAATGTTAAACAAAATGACAATGTAGAAATAATGTCGTCTTCCTTTCATTGATAAAATATTTGAAAAATTCATTGGAGCATGAATTTTCTCGATGATCGACCAGAGTTTATGGTCTCATTAGTTGAGAGTACGAACATCGGATATACCGATGACTACTTTGAGAACAATGTATGGATTTTATGAGTTTTTGGTAATGATGTTTGCGTTGGAAAATTCACCTGTAGGGTTTATGTATTTTATGAACAAGATCATTCAATTGTATCTATATTAGTTATTTTAATGTTTTTGGACAAAATCTTGTAGTACTCCAAGAGTCATGATGATCATTCCCAACATCTTTACATTGTCATGGTTACACTGAGAGATCATCAGTTATACACCAAGATATCAATGTTTTAGTTTTGGAGTGATCAGGTACAGTTCTTGGGGAACATAATCTCGGAGGAAGGTGTGTCAGTGAACCCAATGATGGTTCAGGCCATGGTTTCTTGGGAGTGGCCCAATAATGTTTTTCATAACTAATCTTTCATGGGATTAGTTGGATATTTCAAGAGATTCATCCAAGTATTTTCCTTTTTGGAATAACTGATTTTAGGCTTGACCAAAAAATAGTGTAATCATTGAATGGTCAGAGGCTTGTGAGAGAGATTTTCTGGTGAGAAAGAAGTTCTTTACATCAGCAAAAATATCGATTCTACCTAGGTCAGGTAAGCAGTATACAGATTATTTTGATGCTTTTGGGATCATACATGAAGATGTGCTGATACAGGGAGATAGAGTTGTGGCTTATGGGTCTCAGAAATAGATACCTTATGAATGGATTTACCATATGCATGACCTTGAGTTGGATGTAGTGATTTAGGATCTGATGTGTTGGAGATACTATCTTTTGGGGGAAAAAATTCAGTCTATACCGATCATAAGAGTTTGAAGTATATATTTTCACAGTGTGATCTTAATCATCAGAATTAGATATGGATTCAGTATAATAAATATTTTGATTTTGAATTCAAATATACTCATGAGATGGAAAATACTTCAGATGCTTTCTTAAGAAGAAAAATTCAGTCTCGTATGGTTTGGGAGTTGAGTGTATAGTGGAAGATGATGACATTTCCTGCTGGAATGCATGTTGTAGTTTGAATGAGTAATGGGTATATGACTTAGGTTTCTGTTGCAATGAAGTCTACTATTTTGAGATGGATTAGGGATATATTGTATGAGGATCCATAGTGATTAGCCTTGTGGGAATTATTTCACGCTGCGGGACACACAATTGGACTGGTCGATAGATGAGGATGATTACATCTATGTAAAAAATCATGTTGTGGAACATTTGATCAAGCGAGTGGAGATCATGCCATAATTTCATGCATTGAAATGGGAAGTGAATCTATGTGTAACCCGAATTTACCATGACCTATGACTATTTTTTTGGTGTCCGTGAATGAAAAAGGAAATAGTAGGGTTTTTAACATCATGATTCACCTGTCAGTAGGTGAATGCAGAGCACTAAAAACCTCAAGGATGATTAAACTATTTCCCATCTCAGAATGGATGTGGTATAATGTGATCATGGATTATGTGGTGGGTCTATAGAAGAATATTATAGATAATAAGACAATTTGGGTGAATATGGATCGACTGAATAAATGTAGCATATTTCTTACCTATAAGGGAAACCATTACAATAGAACAGTTGGGATAATTGTATGTTTGGGAGACAATATATATGCATGGATTTCCACAGACTATAGTTTCATATCTTTATTCATGATTCTAGTTGGTCTTGCAATAAGCACTAAGAACATATGTATTATTGACTATGTATTTCTACCCATAGGTAGATGGTCAGTTGGAATGTACTATACAGGTGCTTGAGGATTTGTTATGGGCATGTGTGCTTGACTTTAGTAGATCTTGGGAAAAGAACTTGGATTTAGTGAAGTTAACTGATATCAATAGTTATCAAGAATCTATGAATATGGAAGCATATGAGAATATTTGTGGTAGGAAATTTAAATCACTTATATGTTGGATTGAGGTCAATGAATTAGTGTAGTTGGGAAGGAGTCTCGTGTAGGACACATCAGGGAAGGTACATTTGATTCAGAGACTTATGGTTATGGAATATAGTAGAAAGTAATCATATGATAATAGGAATAGATTACCCCTAGAGTTTACATAGGGTGATCATATATTCTAGTGGGTGTCTCCTAGGTTAGGTCACCGCATGATACAAAGGCTGGTCAAGTTAACACCTAGGTTTGTTGGGTCGTTTGAGATAGTGGAGAGAATCGGGCTGATGAATTATCAATTAGCTCTTCCAAAAAGATAAAGTACTATTCATGATGATTTCCATGTGTCAAAGATATAGTATTATCATCGCTAACCTTCTCATGGGATCGATGTGGATGAGGTTGACATTGAGATAAATGTGTTGTTTGAGGGGCATCTGATATGTGTGTTGGATTGCAGTGATAAAGTGTTGCTGGGAAATACTGTGCTGATAGATCATGTGTTTTTGAAACATGGAAGTGAAAAAGTGGAAACATGATAATGAGAAACAGATAAGAGGTCTAGATATCCCAATATTTTGGTATTGTAGTCTTATAATGTCTTGGAAGTGAATCTCGAGGATGATATGTCATATGGTGTGGAGATTGTAAGATCCCCAACTCTTATGATGTTTTCTCGGGTACAATTTCAGGGTGTTTTTTGTTTTTAAATAAGTAAAATTGATGGGTGTTCTGACTTTAGGTGAATCTAGGTGATGTTGATGAAAATTTTGGAGAAAAGTGTTTCTACATGGTTGGTGCAATGTTTGTACTAACAGTGTGGATGACTTAGAAAAACATTGTGTTCTCTAGTCAATTGTGCTAGTAGCTTCACCACTGTTAAAGCACAATTTTAGAGGTCTTATGAGTAGACCATGTGAGGACCCCCTCCAAGTAATGGCTAACACTTAATTATTGAATTAGATGCCTAACTGTGTGACTAAATTTTGTGGGGCCAACATAGAGATCTTAAAATTGCATATCTCACTCATTTTCAACTTGAAGTATCATGTTTCAACGTCTATCCATCCCTAACTTTGTATTTCTTCTTCCAAAGTGTAAGGTAAGTTTCTTCCATCAATTTAGAGGGATTTCATGACCATAAGAACTTATTTAATTGAGATTCTGTTCCTGAATCGAATATCCTCACTCTTCCTGGAAAGTGTACCTCATCCGAATGATTTTTATATTAATTATCCTCTTTCTCCTTCATCCTTTGGTGGAGGATATCCACTATTTCTTTAGATCTAAAACTATGTTGGGAGATCCATAAATTGTATTTTATATCTAGATATAATTTAATTATATCTTTATATCAGGATCTTGATTTAGGGATTTAGATCTAGGACTTATAGCTACGTCATTGTGCTGCTCGGATTTTGGGAATTTCTATTGGGTGAAAATCCAATAAATAATCGATGTAGTTGGTCTAAATATACATCCCATAGTCATGGATTTTATATATATATAATTTTTTTTTTAGAATTTCAATAATCCTTTAGAGAATTTATTTTCTTGAATTGGGATTTTTAAATTGACCAATTCATTTATCGAAGCATAGCTGAAATATGTGATTAATTGGGGACTTAATTAGGAGACTAAGTGGATACCCTTTAATATAATTAATTTTTGGGAAATTGATAATATTTGGTAAGGGTTTTAATCTAAATAATTAATCAGGGGATTAATTAAGAGACATTGAAATGGCTAAGTTGAGATATTTAGTTATGGATTAATTATTTTCCTTTGGTAATATGTTCCATATAATTAATAGTGGGATTAATTATGGAAAGTTCATATTAAAATGTTATAATTAATTTTGAAATATTCATTATGGAATATGAATTTTGATATAGGTTAATTAATTTATGATTTAATTAATGGTTTGAAGTACATAGTTAAATTTCTAGTCAACTAATGGAATATATGTGTTTAACTAATTGTTGAATTAGTAATGAGATTGATATGGATAAATAATTATGAATTTATTATGTTTGAATGGATGAGAACATGGTCCTTACAATTTGAGAAGTATAAATTTTTACCTGTTCATGGTACTTATGAGTAAAGTGAAAGGATAAAGGGTTATTATAAACTAATAAGTAAGCATGGTAACATGGTCGTCTTACTTATGAGTGAAGAGAATGGGAACATGGTCATTCTATTGAGGATTATGCATGGTAACATGGTCATATTATTTATGTGTGTGATATTTGTAACTTTTGTTATGTGTCCTGTAAATGTGAAATTAATGAATAGAAATAATGGAACTCTGGGTTACGGCCTCACACAAGAAAAATTTGAAGTACGACATTTTTCAAATCAAGTGTTGATGGACCATATAACCTTTGAATACTTTGTGATTCAGCAAGAAGTAGGTATTCGGTTATGATATTACCTAGGTAATACATTGGGATCCCACATGAGATGAAGATATTATTGGGGTATAGGTCTCTATGGGAATTATAGTGGAAAGGTAGCCAGGTATGAAAAAATTATAAAGTAATAACTAGTTATTTATGCATTGTACTTATTTATTATAGAACTACATACGATATCTTTTGACTGGACAATTTTTAGACACCGTTCGTGGTGGCCTATGGATTTGTTCTCACACAATATATGGGCTTCCTGATCGGTACCCAAATAGATTTTATTGATGTAGGATAGGATAAGGAAAAAAGGACTTTTCTTGGATTACCGATTTAGGATGGAGGTTGGATGAGGGGACACAACAAGGCTCGAAACCCACTTGGGGAGTCGTAGTGTCTTTACATTGAATTTCATTTTAGACACATGATGTGTATATTGTATTAAAATGTTTTTTAGTAGATTATTGTATTTCCTATTTGGTAATCCTATGATAAGAGTATTTTCTGGGTATGTATGCTTCTGCTATTGTGTTATTTATTTCTGATGGTGTTTTACTCTGATAAATCAAGTTATAGTCTCCCCATGAATGAATTATCTAACCCACACTTCTAGTTAGCAACCTATTGCATACTGTGAGGCACACTTGAGGTCATGTGGTGAACCAGATCAGGGAACCATCATGTGACACCGAGGTCAGGATGTTACGAATGTCATGTACAGAACAATTAATGGTAATTTTATATTCATTAACCTTATTAGAAAAAATATCTTATGAAATGAGTTTTAATTTTAACTTATTTGAATGTGATTACATTTTTTAAATGATACCCAATAATTAAATCCTTGAAAAAAATTTGTTTTGTATTAATGGGAAGGATTATAATATTAATTTTAAGGAAAAAATTTCCAATTGGTATTTATACAAATTCAAAAAAATACCTATTCTGTCTGATTATATATTATGATGTTAAAATAACTGGAAATAAAACCATTTTAATTGAAAACTATGTTTATGCTTATCAAATTTGAATGTTGATTTATATATAATATAAATTAAATGTTACAATTTTATTTTGAAAATGATAATTTTACTTCAAATTTTTATTATTCCTATAAGACCCTATGATTTTTAATATATTTTTACTATAAATTAATAATATGTGTGATAGCATGTTTCAATAAAAAAACTAAACTAAAATGTGTCATGATATATTAGATGAATATTATTTTAAATTTTTAATATTAATAAAACATTTTGAAAAAAAAAGGTTTTGATAAACTAAAAATTCATAAATAATTAGATTAATAGTGCATAAATTATTAAATGGAAATTATTTTTAGTAAAATTAGTTTTTTATTATATACCTTGTTTTCATATAAAATACAAATTAATAAATATTATAAATATAATTTATCAATATTAATCCCAATTTTTTTATCATAGGTTTACTTGTTTATGTATTTGTAAAATAATTTAATTTTACATGACTTGAGAAAACACGATTATGAAAAAACCCTCATTGTATCAAATATACAATAAAATTGAATCATATAAATTTATTTGAAATAATTTTTCCCTTATATTATAAAATTAAAATTTAGAAGAATTTAATAAAAATATTATGTTGAAATATAGAAACCTATGTATAATATTTTGGAAACAGAATTAAAATTTTAAAATAAAAACTATTATTTTTTAGTATATTAAAAATAAGTATTCATAAAATGTTGAAATTTAATCTAAAAATATGAAAATATTTATTTCAATAAAAGCATTAATATTTTATAAAAATATCGTTTTTATTTTATGTATAATGTTTTTCAAAAATATTACTGTTAAAGACCATAATAAGAAGAAATAGTTATTTTTTAAAACAAAATTTAGTATTGTTTTGATATTTTATCAAATATCTTTTAATGACCTACTTTATATAATTAATTTTATATTATATTTACATATTTATAAAATCATAATGTTAATCATTTAATTTTTTTTAAAAAAATAAGATATGATGCTATAAGCACATAATAGTAAAATAATGATTCCCTATAAAACTATTATTATATACATTATATATGTTAATTTAAATGCTAAACTGACATTATATTGAATGTGAGTTATACTATATGAATCCAAAATTGATTATTATATTTTTGAATAGTTTTTTATAATGGATATATTATAATTTAATTAAAAAACTACTATGGAAAAAACTATATTCAAATTTAAACATAGATATAGTAAAAATGTAAAACAAATCAAATTTTAAAATGATTAACACATATTTTAATTTTTTAAATCAAGTGATGGATTATTAAAATAACTTTTATCGCCCCAAAATCATTTATTGCATGGTTTTGGGTCTATTAAAACTTTAATATTTTCATACCATTATGTAAAAATAATGGGTATTCACAGAAGTCCATATCTTTAATTATAAATGGGGAACACTTACACCGCTTCGTGACACCATTATTAATATGAATTTTATCCTAATTATTTTCTATTTTTTAATACGATTATAATATCTGAAATTTAAATTCATCTTGTTACATTTATATTTCATAAGGTCTCTAATTATAAGGATATTTCTGTGAGAATACTCTAGTTATAAACATGGGTACTTCATACACTGTAGTTTTATCATCTTAATCATCCACTTCCAAAAAAATTATAATTATAAAAATAGTTTTAATATACTACAATTTTATTATATCAATGGATAAATATGTATTATATTCTTTCCATCCACTAATTAAAATAACAACAAAATCGATTGTGTACGAGCGGCCCACTAGAACCACCAAACAACGTGGTTCGTTTTTCATCATAGCCATTTGTTGCTGGTAACAAAGAATGATATTATGAATGAGTATTTTAAATAATTCACAATAATAAATATGAAATTAATATTATTATATATCATCAATATATTATTATTTTTTGTGAAATGGAATTTTTAATCAAGCATATTATGGTATACTACATCAATGAAACATACATTTCATTTCTCAACACCATCATCGATCGAAAATTTTAATAATCAATTTATTGAATATATATTATAAATAATATATATGGTTTTTTATTTTATATTAACATTATATAAAAACATATTTTTTCCTAAAATCATTTTAACATTATCTCATTTTTTTACCACATACTTCTGATATGTTATGTTGTGTAAACCCTGAATGAGTAAGAAAAGTTATATATTGGGAATAGAAGTTAATTAAAATTTATTAATGAAATTTTAATTAATACAATATTGTTTTATCAATATTTAATATATTTTATATATTTTATTTATTTATGAATATTAAATATATTTATTAATATATCACCTTTGGATCGGTAAACACATATGAACTAGTTCATCACAATTTCCTTTTTTCAAAAACCACATCCAGGCATTTCACAAAATGAAATGGGACATAATGAACCATTGAAAAAAAAATAATTTAATATATATAATATATATGAATTATGATCTATTAAATGAGAGTAAATTATAACACCTATATAAAAAAGTATTTTTAAATGATTAATATTTAGCACTCTTGATAATTAAAATAGGGAATAAATATCTAGAATACATAATGATAATAAATATAAATAAATATTATAATATGTTATATTTTTTAATAATAATTTTAAATAGGTTATTAAGATACTAAATTCTATTATACAAGAGGCTATAATACATTGTATTAAGCAGGAATACACTGTTAGTGGTTATTTTTCTCAATTATAATTCATTGAGAAATATTTTCTATTATAAAACATGATATTTTTTATATAGTTTTAATATTTCATAGTGAAATTATTTTGTCATATTTATTAAATTAATATGTAATGAATGTAAATATCATATTCATCCTTTAAATTCATTTTTATTTAGTGGATACCAATGTTTCAAGGTTTTTTGTTAACTCTACTGCATTTATTGACATATAATGATTATTCATCAACCTCATTCTTCTAACATTGGTTTTTTCCCAAAATATTATTTAATTTTATTGTACCTTCTCCTACACTGTAGAGAATTTTAATTTTAAATTTGAACAATATTATTCTCTTTTATAACTATAGTAAATGGAATTTTTCAAAAAAAAATAATTTTTCCATTCTCTTTATAATAATTTTACATTATAAATCTTACATTACATGTTTTTAGAAGGATTTAAATAGGATTTTACCTTTTTCCGATTTTGAAAATGAAATTATGTATTCCTTTATTTCTACAAGGTAGATGATGTATTGTTTTAAACATATTATTTATTTTAAATGGGGTTTTAAGTGTTGTTATTTTAATGAATTTTCATAAATTATATTTATTTATACTCAATGAATGTTTTTGAAACCTTTTTATATTATATAATTTGTTTTATAAAAACCATATATTTTATAAGTGGAGATTGTAATTCTTTTATTATGACCAATTATTTCATTTTAAATGTGACTTTTTAAGGGGTTTTAATTCATTTCAATATAGGTGTTCTCCCTCTTATTTATCAAGATAATTATATAACAATTCAAAAAATTCATTTTTGAAAACATAATTAATGACATTTATATTTCAATTATTTTTTTATTAATCCCCCATGCTACTCCATTCTCACGATTTATTACGGATTCTTCTTGTAATGTTCATCCAATGCTCTCTTTTTAAATTTGGTAAATTAAATGTTATTTTAAATACGAATGTTTTCACATTATAATTTCATAATATATATGGATTATTATTATACGATATTTGGGGATTTCATTTATCACCAATTTACTGGTTACGAATTTATATCTCATGATATGTGTTGTTTAGTAGTGTATATTTTTTTCATATCATGTAGAGTAATAATTTTTTTAAAACATCATTTCTAAACTAATTTTTTGTTCACAACATGAAGCATGAATATTTTTCTATTCAAAAACATAAAGAATAAAAATATTTTCTATTTATAATATGATGCATGGAGATTTTATTATTCACAACTTGAATAATATAAATTTTATTTTTACAAAATTTTGAAATATTCAAGGGATAATATATATTCCATTGTTATTTTTTATTCTACGATTAAAAGTATGGTTTTATTTCCATTTCATTAAACTATTATTATCATCCAGGAACCACATTTATCATCTCACGATCCCTCACTCTTTTTACTTGGATCATTTTTATTTCATAATATATTGCTATCTATCATTAATTATGGGAAATTATTATTTTTTCATTGATCATTTTTATTATAATTTTTAACCTCCCCTATGTTATCTCATATTACTAGGATGTAAAAAATTATAAAACGGGGTTTAGTTTTCCCCTCATTGATATTTTTATCCTACCCATTTCTTAATTTTTTGTTCCCTATTTTAAGATGATGGTTATAACATTTAAGATGTATAAATTGGGGTATAGTGTTGATTGATTGTGAAAGGTTTCTCACAACTATCATAAAATATGTTTCCCATTAAAAATATTCAAAGACACTAATCCATGTGTATGTGAGAATATGTTAATTTTAGGAGATTTATTTTTTAATATATATATATTTGTTTTAAAATAAAATGGGATAATCTGACATTATATCAATATTAATGTTTCAAAATTGTTTTTGGAGAAAATCATAGAGATATGGTATTGGGTTTACAAGTTTTTCTCAATAAAGGGTTTAGTTATTTTTGGTGATTATTTAATTAAAATATTTAAATTAGTATCAGATAACATTATTGAAAACCCTTTGGATTAGTAAAATAGTTAATTCTAAAAATAGGATTTAATCATGATGTTTTGGTAAATAATATATTTTATATATCTCTAGCAAAATACCTCCCTATCTGGATACTGGAATATGGTTATAGTTGTAGAAAAAATGCACATATGGGTAATCACCATAAAAAAGTTTGATTGAGTTTTGGATCAATCAATACTATAGTTCATGATTATTGGGAATAATACTACATACCTGGGAAGAAAATTCCTTAGAATATGCTATGGTTAATCACATTATATTGAAAATATAGTATGACTGATTTATTAAGAGATATCATATCGAAAATAAACCAACATAAAAAAATAATTATTTATATTGAATAGGATAACTTTGTAGTGAATTTTTTTTGATGTGGAAATTGAAGATATTTTCTCAATGAGAAACCTAACAAGATATGATATTTTCTAATAAATCCTTCGATCATGAATAAGCATCTATCAAAAATTATAAATAACAACGTGAACATATTTGAGTTCCCAAACACTCAAAAGATGTGAATAAAAGAGTGTTATGTACATTTAGGTGATAAACATGATAATGGATATAATATTACATTTTCTATATATCAAATATTTTTTATGTTCCACCATATGGCATATATTAAAGGAAAAATGAGATGATATTGTTGGAATAAAGAATATAATTATAATATAAATGTGAACAAATCAGTGGACACGGTGAAATTAAAGAGCACTATATCATAATTACAACTAATATTTCAATAGAATAAATGTTTGGAACTTGAGAATTGGCCAATTTGACTCCCAAATAAAATGGTGGGCATGGATGATATGAACCAAAAACATCCACGACTGGGGAAAGTGTATGGAACCACAAATACATATGTGAGTTATGAAAATTATATTGAATTGGGAAGAGTGATCACCCAATCATGAACTATGTGTTTTTTATATGTACTATGTTCAATCCACCATAATGTACAAATAATGTTTACTAGAAAAAAAAATATATCCATCCTGATTACATGATTATTACTTGTTAATTAAATCATTTTGTTGTATTATTATTGTATCTTGAGTATGTAACTCTCCTATAATATATTTTTGTAGGAATTTTATTCCTATAAAATTATATTATACTTCCTTTATCCAGATTTGATATTATTTTTACCTATTATTGTTTCTCATAATAATAAAATAGATAAGATAGGATAATAACATCCAAAACAAAACCCATTATCACATATTAATACAAGGCTAAATTTGAGATCCATATCTAAAAGAAATGCCATTTTATTTTTTCATATATCAAAAATGGTTACTAATAACACCAAACTACGTCTTTATTCATATTATGAGGGAAAATATGTCTTTAGTAGACAAACCAATGAATGTGAGGGTGAAACAACAGAAAAAATATGTCAACTGTCATGAATATAGATACCCTTAATAATTTTTTTATTTTTTAGTAAGTTATATTTCCTAAAAATATATTATTTATGGGGAGAGAATATATCATCTTGATATTTTGGAATATATATTTTTTAGAAATTATTACCAGGTTTTTTTATATTTTTCATTAACAAAAAAATGAGAAACGATATATTTGATGAATATTTTTATGGAAATTTAAAAATAATAAAACCAATTCTCAATAAAAATATTGAAATTAGCTATAAATTCATACAAAATAGGATCAATAACACATAAATTATTAAAATGGAGTTCTTCAATAAAATAATTTTCCCTTTGTATTCAATATTTTCATAGTAAAGATAAATTTAAAAAAATTAATTATAATTAGAAAAAAAATAAATTCAATCATTGTATATATAATTACATTAATACCATTGAATTAATTTTTTGGGTTTTTATAAAATAATTTATTTATGGATTTCTAGTGAAAAAACTAATATTTTCCTAATACTATATCATTAATGATACTATCATAAAAACAGAAAGATATAAATGTTATTGAAACCTTATATATATATATATATAAAGTATACTAATTTTTCTCAAATGAAATTTTGAATTTATGAAACATTTCTATGAGTTCATGGAAATTTATATTATATTTATCTTTGAAAAACATTATTTTTCATTTAAATAAAAAAATATGTTTTCATGACATATATAAATTATATATATATATATATATATAATATTTTTATAATTTTAATCAAAATATTATGATTATATAATTTGGTCAATTTCACTTTTGGGATAAAATTGTGATTACAATGAATAAATTCAATGCAGATTATTATCATGATGTATTTTATTTTGACTGATTTTTTTATTATTATTGTCAAAATTTTATCAATAAATTTAATTTAAAATATCCATTAAAATTTATTTTTTAAGAATTTTACACGTATATAAATATATATATTACTCATTCAGTTGAAGATAAAATTTATATTCCATTAACAACATTTAATGGAAAACAAATTTTTTATACAAAATAAGATTTATATATATTAATATATTTTAATTTAAAAGTTATTATTTATCCTATTTTAAAATTGAATTAACAAATTTGGAGGAAAAAAACTTCTTGTACAACAATTTTGTCCAAGGGTTAACTTATTTTTTAAAATAAAATATAACTTATAGTGTAATAACTATTTTGTAAGGTAAATCCCAAAATGGTAAAATGTAAAATCATGTTGTAAACAACTTGAAACACATTTAATTAAAGCGGTAAAATGAGTGGTGAGTTCTTTCTCAAAATTATCTCACCCCTGTGATACATTTTTTCATGATTTATGGGGGAATTTTCACTTGAATAGTGTCATTCCATTATTCAAATATAAAGGGTATTTACATAAGATCCCTTTTTATATAATTATAAATGGGAAACCATTCTACCCAAATAATCCTCCAATGTATTTTAGAATTTTATAAAAAATATCATCCATATTTGTTCTCATAAAAGGATATATAATGTTCATAATACCATAGTCTAAATTAGACAACCTAAGGCCATCATTTCTATTGGGATTTCCCTAAGAAATATCATATTTACAATGTGAGTATTTCTTAATATATTTTTTTCTTTTTAACCTTCCTCTTAAAAAATTTTTCTTCAAAACCTAATATAATGCCAGTTGTATAATTAATATAATATAAAAATTTTATATAAATTTATAAATAATTATTTTTTGAAAACCTTATACTATAAATAATTAAATCAATATCTTTCATGTGTACATTGGGACTAAAACTACAAAAAAATGATGTGGTTATTTTTCCAACACTACAAATCACATTTGGTTACAATGATGTATTTGATGAATTCATATTATGAATATTTTTAATTTTTAATTTTTGAAAGGAAAATTTTATATATATCTTCATTTTTTCATTCTATGAAAAATATAATTGTTAATATTTTATACAATAGACTAGCATCTCTAAAAATGATTATTTCAGTTTTTCATCACCACCCATCATGGATGGTTCTCTGAATAATTTTTTTGAAAATATATATGATATTAATTACATGTATAATATTCTCCAAACATTACATTAAATTTATATAATAAAATATCATTACTCATTAAATAACTATAACATGATGAGGTTTTGTTTAGATTTTATCACCAACATGAACAATTTTATAATGTTATATTATTTATTTATAAATTTATTTTATATAATTTTTTAGGTATTTAATAATAATTTATTTAATAATATTTATTGATCAATTAATTTTTTATATATATTTAAAATAATTCTTAATATATCAGCATTTGATCGTTAAATATGTCGGAACAAGTTTATCATAATTTTATTCCTTCACATCCCAATAATATGTATTTCAAATTACTAAATTATACATAAGGAGTAATTGAAAAATGATAGAAAGGTTTATCATAAATATTTTTGGAATGATGAACATTTGGATAATAATGAAGGATACAAATACTATTATAAAATTAGTTTAAAATTATAATGATTAGTGACACCAAATATAAAAAATTTATAATAACTGAATAATATATAGAGAGAGTGTAAGGATTGATCCTTAAACATTACATATTATAGTGATTTCAAACTACAATTCTATATATTTCATTCCTAATGATATTTAAGGTGTAATGTTTTATAAAATTATTAAAAACTCTTACATAGTAAACCCATACATTAAATGTGGACACTTATACCTTATGTCAATTTTTTAACCATACAATTCTTTTTCAAATAAAACATGTATTCTCTTCCTAAAAAATCTTTACAACTTTCGACCTGATATCTTCTTTTCTCGTACCCATCCTTAAACCATATGAAAAACATTTTAATACTCATGATGATCACAAAATTTAATTTTGGAAAAGAAAAGAAAAGAAATAATTTGTAATGTTAAAAATGAGGAATCTCATATTACACATACCTTTACATTCAATGTTCATTGGTTGTATAAGAAAAGTTCTCATTCTAAGAACCAAGATATTCATTTCAGGTATGGATCATTATTTCAGGTTGTTTTGAGGAAAAAGGAAGAATTTTGAAACTTTTTAAGTACATTACGTGTACTTTGGAGTACACACCATGTACCCAGGTGTCTCATGTAGTCATATACTGGTAATGTAACGGCTGAGTACATAGCTGTGTAGGTGACCTAGAAGACTGCCTAAAATTAGGGGCCGGTTAAGGCTAGTACATGGCGTGTAAATTAAATGAACACACTATGTACTTTTCTTTTTATTTTTTATATCGGTGCGGGGTCGCTTCTCACATCCAATACCATCTTTTTTTTCTCATGTTTCATATAGGTGAGCAACGATACAGCCGATAACATCAAACCCCTACCAATTCTCTGTCTAATCCCTGATTGAGACATCATCAGGTGTGTTGGATTCCTACCGGTGAGTTCTCTATTTCCCTAGAGCCTCTCTTCCGAATTCCTCATCTCTCAAGAGTTATCGAGGGTTGATTCACCCCCCCTTTGTAGATCTATGTCCTTCTAGGCCGAATCATGGGCCAACATTCAATAGTGTTCATCATTCAATATTAGGGTATGTGTTTTGTGCTTTTCATTGATTTTTATTTATAATATATATGCATAAAGTGTCAAATATTCATGTTTAGGGTGTTGCGTGTTTTGGAATGTAATCATGTTTAGAACCTACTATGGTCTATTTTATTGAGAAAGGGTTGTTACATAGGTGTAAGGTTTAACACCATGATTATGGGTGGGTTTTTTCATGTTTGATTGGTTATGATCATTTGGTATAGAATGCCTATTAGGCACGCTTTGTTTTCCATGTATCGTGTTTTAATGATGGAGTTATAGTTTATTTGAGATGTATATGATTTTTATTATGAATGTATGTCCAAGTGGAATTTGACTGTGAGAGCTTCCCAAGGTAGGGTCATTTATGTATAATTTTTTGTTATGTTGACCCAGAGGAATTGGCTTTGAGAGCTACTGGGTGGTCATAGACTAGAGGGGTTAGACTGTGAGAGCTACATAGAGGGTCTTTATAAAATGAATGTTGGACCATAGGTCATTGATTGTGAGAGCTTCTAGTTGGTCATTATAATTTATTATTGCTAAGATGGCTAAGGGGTATTGACCATGATAGATACCTAGGTAGTCATTTGTAAATGATTAGTGCTATGCGGGTCTAAAGGGGTTAGACAATGTGAGATTTTCAGGTGGTTCATTATTTATTGAATTCATGATATGAAAATTCAGAGGGGATAAACTATGAAAACACTCTGAGAGGGTTAATTTTTAATTTTTGATGAATGTGAAGAGCCTGTAAATCCAATTTACATGCTTGGACTCGGTCTTACTTGCTTGTTAGATGGTTATTTGAGACATCTATTTTTCAATTACATAGGGGATATTGAGCATATCCTATATCCCAATATTTTATTATTCAACTGATTAAATAATTAATAAATGTAGATCAATGTTATTAGAAACTATAGGATTGTTTACATTTGAGTAAATCCTTTTTTATTGCTTCAATTTCTTATATTGCCTACTATTTGTATGAACTGTTGATATTTAAATTGTTGAATATATAGTTAAGGACAAGCACCCTTCATCATTAGGCACTTGATTGATGTTGGTGCTGGAGAGCATGTGAACAAGATGAGGCTTGCAATGCTGTTGGAGTTTACTATTTTTATGTACTTTTGATTCGGTATTGTATTCCAAGCATTGTGACATGTTTGGCTTCTTTCCTAGATACATGTTACATGCACCATTTATTTATATATATGTTGTAGTTGTTTTATTCTATCAGTCTTCTGCTTTTTACTTCTTTTTTATGGTATTACTGCTTCCACTGTGGTTTGCTATTTTTTATTCCATTTGTTATACTCATCCAATGAGGGAATAGTTTCCCTATTATAAAATCCAATCCCTTGATGCTAGTTGGCAGCCTCTGGCATTTTGGTAAATGTTCTTGTCATCATCTAACCAACCAATTATGGGGAACCTATGGTGGCACCTAGATCCGAGAAGTTACAAAATTGTATCAGTGGAGTTTATTTGCTACTTTTTCTTTCTATATAGAGCCTATAGATAGGGATTAGAAGGAATTAGTAGTTGGTAATAAGCTGAGTAAAGGATTTGCTAACCCTTGTATAGGTAAAATCCAAGTAACATTGAATATTACGATTTTCCATGTTTTTCAATTATTAAAGTTGATTTAATGTCACGGTTTGGGGATTAACTTGTTTTGTTATTTTATATTTGTTATTATTGAGGTTCAATTTCTATATCAACCTAATGATCTGAGTGTATGTCATCTCATGCATCATATAGTCACATTATAGATATCAGATGTCATGAATTTTTGTCATTCCATTTTTGGGTTCATTATTGATTGCATGATGTTATGATATATGTTTTGATATATATGAATGTTGTTGTGATAGTTTTCATGATTGAATACCTACTATTTTTATAGGGTATTGTAAATTGTAATGTTTAATTTAGATGGACATCAATATTTGGTCCCTGAGGTGTTTTGGACCCTCTTGGTTCAGAATTTGGTGGATCGTGTTTGAACTTTAATTGAATATTGTCAAGTTATGAGATGAATAAGATTCCAAACTTTTATTCACGATAGTATGGGAAGTCACAGGTCATAATATTTTATTACATTAAAAAAATTATGTTTTTAAGGCTTTCGAAGATTATTCTGAGGCTTCATGTTAAGAAACCCATAAAAAATGGTGTGTGGTGTTATGAACACATGACATGTGTTCTTCTGTTCAGAAGAAATAAGATTTTCTAACATACACCGACTGTACTGGGAGTACACGCCATGTAGTTCTTGACTACGTGAGTAACTATGTGAGAAGTGACACGAGGTTGGGAAACATTTGGTAAAACACACAGTGTCTAGATTGTTCACATTGTGTTGTAAAGAACTGTGTATCCAGCTATGTGACAAACGACATGGGTGGACAAAACATAGGTTGTACACATTGTGTCTTTTTTATACACATCATGTATAGTTGACTGTGTATATTAACATGTGTCTAATGACATGGGCTGTTAAAATATAAGCATTACACACTATGTCTATGATGAACACGTCGTGCAGTGTTACCCATGAATGAACCATGTGTTTTGAGCGATGTAGAAGTACTTGGGAAGGAGGAAAAATTATAGTACACACTGTGTCTCAAGAGGAACACACCGTGTGTATGGGTGTTACACAACCAGGTTTTTCAGAGGTATACGCCATGTTATAAGCATAAGGGAACATGATTTTTAGGGGTTATACATTCCATGTAACCCTATTTTAAAACACATGAATGTTTCTTGTCCTATGCCAATCTTACAATTCTTTGTTTTTGTTCTTAATAATATTGAACTGAGGTGTGAGCTTGACCTTGCATTTTCTTGACAACAAGATGTCCTCTAGTTGTATGCTAGATACAGAGAAATGATCTGACACTATAAATGGTAGATTAAGTACTACCATCAGATCCTACTGTCAAACACATCTCGGCAACAGCTATTATACCGGAAACATGTGCTGATGCAAAATTTTGTGATGGATGTTTGAGGATGTTACAGACCTTACAAAGAGCACCAAATCCTACCCCGGATATAGAAGATTAATCTCAGGTGTTCCAGCAGTTGCATCCTCCTACCTTTTCTAGTAATGAAGGACCACATGTTGTACAGTCATGGTTGAGGCCATGCTTTCAATCATTGAGAATCTAGAGAAGACTCTAAAGAGGAGGGTGAAGCTTGTGATGTACATGATACATGATACCTCCATGATATGGTGCGATGTTATCTTATGGGAGGGATTTCATCGAGATATGGCATGTGAATAGTTTAAGAGTAACTTTTGTAACTACTCTTATACTAAGACGTTGAGGGCCGATCGAGCCAAAAATTTCATGCACGTGGAGGAGAGTGCTCTTTCATTGATGGATTACCCATCTCATTTTACATAGCAAGAGTTCTTTTCACCTGTTCTGGGAGGTGACACGTTAGCTTTGGCTATGCAATTTGAGGATGGTCTCTGGTGTGAAATCTAATCATAGTTGAATGTCTTCAAGTTGACATAAGTAACAACTATAGTAAACATAGAGATGATTATTGAGCGCAATCTGAGGTATTTGCGAGCTGTGAGCCAGTGCAGTTCAATATCCAGGGCTAGTACTCCTCTGACAGATAGTAGGAAGCACCATAGTGGGCTTTCACGTGATGTTTCTTGAAGAAGATAGGTGGTATGTTGCTAGTGTGGGAAGAGTGGGAATACAAGACCACATTGCCTGAAGGACCCATTCATGTGCTGAGGTTTCAGTAAGATGGATAATCATCAGCGTTTTTCAATTTTTTCCTTCACTATTAGATGGTGATAGGGGTTCTGTAATGACTCAACATTCAGAAGTAGGAAAACCAGTTTCTCATCTACTCGGGGATTGGATTTCTTCAGGCCATTCAGTCCGAGGAAGAGGTCATGGTCTTAGAAGAATGTGATGAGGCTTTCAACAACCCAATGGTGTATTAGCTCCAGGTATTCAGGTAGGGTCTCAGGGCTACTGTATATGTCAAACTTTTGTAGGTGAGAAAACCCAACAGGAGAAGGATTTCAGGCCCTCTACAGTTAGAGGTATGATTCTAGTTCCCTATGTTTTATATCATGCTTCTTTTGATATAGTTAATCCCCATATTTTTTTATCAACTGATGTTGCGAAGATACTTGGGTTTTTTATATTCACTTCTGAGGATATTATAATGATAGAAACTCTATTTGGGAGTAATAATACTATTGTACTTCAGTGCAAGGAGTGCCCTATTGTAGTTGGTCGGTGTCACTTCTTATGGGACCTTTATGTCTTAGAGATGAAAATCATAAATTTCATTCTCAAAATATACTACTTGGTATCTTTACAAGACATTTTTTGCCACATTTTCTGATGGGTGAGTTTCATATCAAAAGACGGTAGGACTTTTCAACACAAGGGAGAATGGGATATCTAGGCAAGCAAAGCTGGACCCAATCATCATGGGTTGGGAGGAATTACAAACAAAATTGATTGTTTATATCTGGATGACCATGTGACTTCACAGATCAAATTTCCTCCACTGGTGGATCATTTTAGTGGTGTATTTCTAGATGACTTTTCAGGTTTACATCCACAGTGTGAGATAGATTTCACTATTGAGCTTGTGTGAGGAGCAGCACCAATGTTCATTCCACTGAATAGGATGGCAACACCAGAGTTAGAGGAGCTCAAGAAGTAGTTGGAGGAGTTACAAGGCATGGGTTTTATCTGAACCAATTCTTCTCCTTGGAGTTCGCATATCCTTTTTTCAAAGAAGGTGGATGGTACCCTCAGACTTTGTGTGGATTATTGGAAGCTGAACCAGTTGATGGTCAAGAACCAATATCACTTGTCCAGGATAGATGATCTATTTGATCAGATTAGAAGAGATATGGTGTTCTCAAATATTGACTTGAGATATAAATATCATTAGTTGCATGTTTGACCATCAGATATACCTCTTATAGCCTTTTAGAGACGGTATATTCTATACGAGTATTTGGTTTTCACATTCTGTCTCACGAACACATCTATAATTTTTATGGGAGTAATGAATTGAGTGTTCCATCCATACTCGAATTCTTTTGAGGTAGTCATTGTGGACGATATCTTAGTGTTCACTCCCACTTCACATGACCATGCTACCCATATTGAGATCATATTGAGTACACTGAGAGAGCATTAGTTTTATGATAAGATCTCAAAATTCCACTTTTTGATTGACTCTATTCACTTCTTGGGTCATGTTATCTCTGATACTGGAGTATTAGTAGACCCATATAAAGTGATAATGGTAGATTCTAAGGAGTATCTAAAGAACTTCTTTTTGGTACATAGTTTTCTAGGGATGGCTGGTTACTATAGGTGCTTTATTCAGGACTTTTCATGCATATAATCACCACTGACAGGTCAGACTAAGAAGGGTGAAAAGTATTTATGTATAGATTCTTATGACTTAGCCTTTTGGAAGATGAATGGGAGATTCAAATCATCACCGATACTGATTTTTTTGGATCCGAACAAAAGTTACCCCATTTTCTAGGATTCGTCAGGTATCAGTTTGGGAGTAGTGCTTATCCAGGTGGAAGGTGTCGTTACATACGAGTCTCAATAGTTGAGATCACATGAGAGGAACTACCAGATGCACGATCTCGAGATGACGACATTTGTACATGATTTACACTGTTGGATACCTTATCTTTTGGGAGAGCATTTTTTGGCTTACACTGACCACACAAGTCTATTGTATATCTTCACTCAGCATGATCTAAATTTGAGATGGTGAAGGTGGATTCAGTACCGGCCATCATTTGACTTTGATATTTCCTACATTTATGAGAAACGCAATGCATTGGATGATGTGTTGGTTAGGAGGATTCAAATATAGGCCATCCTGGAGGCCAATAGTGAGTGGAAGCCTATGGATATGTTCTCTGAGATGAATTTGGAGGTGTACGATAGATAGGGGAAGAATTTCCTTTCTTCTATAGTTGTTACCTCTACTCTAATGTATCGAGTGTGAATGAGGAAGCTATCAGATTCTGAATGCCTAGTCATACAGGAGAGTGTGTTAGGAGAGGACCCTACTCCTGGGTGGACTGTAGGCAATGTAGTGATCTTTAATTTATTTGGACACGTAAGGGTGTCAGAATACATACGTGAGGAGTTGATGTGAGATTTTCATTCCTTATTTTTGGCAGTTCATCCAGGTGTCACAAAGATGTATCAAGATCTACACTGTCAGTATTGTTGTCCATGAATGAAGAGCAATGTTGCTAGTTTTGTTATCTGATTTCCACCTATCACTAGTTGAAGGAAGAGCATTAGAGACTAGTGGGGCTTTACAGTATTTAACCATTCTAAAGTGGAAGTAGAATAATGTCCCAATCGATATCATGATGGGTTTACCAAGGTCACCTAGAGGAAATGATGTGGTCTGGGTTGTTTTTTATAGACTCAAGAAGGTTTCATATTTCATTCTAATCAAGGAGACTATCAATGATGATGTTCTTGGATGTTTATACATCTAAGAGACTATACGTTTTCATGTGGTACTACACTCTATTGTTTCATATAGGGATGCCCCGTTGACTTCTTTTGTCAGGTAGGGACTAAAAATGGATTTGGGTATACACGTACTTCAGAGTACAACGTACTATAACTAGACATATTTCCAGTCTGATTACACAATTAAAGTGTTACAGGTCATGCATCAAGCATTCGTCCTAGATTTTGGGGGTTCTTTGGAGGTACACATAACCTTAGTGGAGTTTTCCTACAATAGCATTTATAGGTAAAGATTCAGATGGAACCTTATATTGATTTTTATGGTAATCTATGCTGATCACCCATATGATGGCTTGAGGCAGGGGAGGAATCTATGCTAGGACTTCTTCCTATCCAGGATACCACTAAGAAGGTGGAGTTGATTCCAAAGATGATGGATAATGCAAGTCTGGGCAGAAATCTTATGTTGATCGATGGAGACAACCTAGGGAGTTCGAGGTCAGAGATCATTTTTCTTATGTGTCACACCGAATTTGGGACCCATGGGTACTTTGAAGCAGGGGAAGCTTTGAATGATATAAATTGGGAAGTTTGTGGTTTTGGAGCGAGTTGGGCCGGTTGCCTATCAGTTGCAGTTATCTTAGAGGTATCAGACTATGTATAAAATCTTTTATGTTTCTCACCTACAACATTACATTTCAGACTTTTCTCATGTTTTCCAACCCAAGGAGGTTGAGATGGAGGTGGAAGCATCCTTCGAGTAGAACCCTTTACGGATAGTGTATTTCATCATAAAGGTTCTCTATGATCGTTCTATTCGTCTGGTACGGGTGTTATGAAAGCATGGGTGAGTACATGATGAGACTTGGGAGAGGGAGGCTGACATACTATCATAGTGGCCATATTTGATTGATGTTTCTATCTAACCTCCTTGGAAGGGGAATTTGGGTCTGAATTTATTTAATTAGGGATGTTTGTAAGAACCAAGATCTTCATCTCATGTATGTATCATTATTTTGGGCAGTTTTTTTTGGAATAAGGAAGAATTGGGTAATTTTTTAAGTACACACTATGTACTTTTGAGTACACATCGTGTACCTAGTTCCCAAGTGTAGCCATGTACATGCCATGTAACGGTCAAGTACATGTCCGTGTAGGTGACCTGGAAGACCGCCTAAAGTGAGGGCCGATTGAGGCTAGTACATGGTGTGTACATTAAATGAACATGCCTTGTACTTTTTTTTGTTATATCAGTCCAGGGTCAGGTCTCACATCCATAACATTCTTATTATTCATGTGTTTCATATAGGAGAGCGATTAGATGGATGAGATCTTCGAACCCCAATTTATTCTTCTTCTAAACCCCGATTAATATGTTGTTGGGTGTGTTAGATTCCTACTGGCGTCTATTTCCTGAGAGCCTCTCTTCCTAATTCTTCCTCTATTGTGAGTGATCTTGGATGATCATTTTTTCCATTTTTGTTGATCTACATCATTTTTGGACAATTAAAGGGTCTATGTTCAAGAGGGTTCATCATAAAACATCAAGGTAGGTGGTTTGGGCCATTATTTGATTTTTTATTGGATTATATATTCTTAACGTACTGAATACCCATATTTGGGGTATTGCGTGTTTCGTAATTTAATCTTGTTTAATACTAGATATGGTATATTTTATTAAGAAAGGATTGTTTTTTATGCTAAGGACTAATAACTGGATTATTGGTGAATTTACCATGTTTGATTGATTGTGGTAGTTTGGTCTAGAATTCATGTAAGGATTTCTTTGTTGTCCATGTCCCAAGTTGATAAGATGGAGTTATAATTTATTTTAGATTCATGTGATTCACATCGTGAAAGTCTGACCAAGGGGAATTTGACTATGATAGAATCCCGAAGTAGGGTAATTTATGTATAACATTTTTCATTTTGACCATGAGGTATTGACTATGAGATTTGTCGGGTGGTCATAGACCAAAGGGGTTAGACCATGAGATCTACCCATAGGGTCATTATTAAATGAATGTTGAACCTTAGGTCATTTACTATGAGAGATTTGAGGTGGTCATTATAATTTGTTTTTTCTAAGAAGACCTAGTGGTATTGACCGTGAGAGCTACCCAGGTGGATGTTTTTAAATGATTAGTGCTATGTGGGGACAAATGGGTTAGACCGTGTGAGATTTCCTAGATGGTCATTATTTATTGAATTGATGATATATTTAACCACATGGGTTATTCTATGAAAACATTTCCAAAGGGATGATTTTTAATGTTTTATAAATTTGATAATCCTATCAAGCCAAAGAACAAGATTGGACTCAGTCTTAATAGTTTGCAAGATGGTATTTTGAGACATCTGTTTTGCTACTAATCATGGGATATAGGTCTTAGGCTAGATCCCGAGATTAAATTATTCAACATATTGAATAATTAATAAATATAAATGAATGTAATTGGAAACTATATGATTAAATACTTTTGAGTACATCTTTGTTTACTACTTCATTTTTCATATAGTCTGCTATGTGTATTCACCATTAGTTAGGCATAGATCTTTTGGTGGTTACCTTCTGCGATTCATCTCACTTGCTATTTGGGTCATGATTTTGGACCCAAAAAGACTATATGGTTGTAGGTATAGATACTGACAAGAACCCTTCTTCACCAGGTACTTGATTTTTGATGGATCCGGAGATCATGAGACCCATCTGAGGCTTGCGATGTTGTTGGAGTTTACTATTTTCCTATAATTTGGTTTCATTATTTTATTTATATAATTGTGACATGTTTGGAATCTTTCTTAGATACATGTGACATGCATCATTTATATATATATATATGATACAATTGTTTTATTATTTCAGTATTCTGTAATTTACTTCTATTGTATGGTATTACTGCTTCCGCTACTATTTACTATTTGTTATTCCACAGTGTATACTAAGACAATGAGGGAATAGTATCCTAATTATCAGACCCTATACCTCACTTCTAGTCGTTAGCCTCTTGCATTTATGGAAATGAACTTGAGTTTATGTGGCCAACCGGGTAAGGGTAACGTCAGGGCGACACCTGAAACATGTACGTTACATATATGAAAACCACACACATGTTTTTCACAAAGAAAAATTCTACAACACATAGAAAAGAAAATCAAATCCCCATTTGGTGAATTGGAGTATAAAATTAATCAAAACCATTATAAATAATTTTAATTAGAATAAACATATTGAAGAAATATATTATAATCATTACCGAGGCATATTTGAGCTGTAATGGGGATCACCATTTGTATAATATATTTCGAGTTCATTTGTGATAAATAGTGGTGCTCAAACAATTTTATAAGTTATATCAAGATCACCTAGTAGCTATAACAGGTCTCTTCCATTCCTATAATATTTATCAGTCACGACCCGTCCCCCGGGGCCCGTGTCGTGACTACCCCAAGCCCGCCTTCCAAAGGCCAGGGGCTGGCGACTACCACAAAAAGGCATATTCACTAAATATGGGAAGGAATTGAATTTATAACCTGTAAACTCACACAACTAAGCACAAAGCAGGATACAAGCACCAAGTAAAACTATATAGTAAACAGGGTGTGTATAAAAAGAAAAAGGGGCCAGAATACAAGCCCAACTAAAAAGTACATGTAAACTGAAAAGTACAAGTAAAACTGGAAACATCTCCTGTAAACACCCATCGAGGATCCTACCTGAAGGTTATGTACAGTTATGGAACTGTCATCTCTGTGGCACGCCATGTCTAGTGTCCACCTGTGAGCTACCTCCTGACCTAGTACTCTCGTCCTCAGTGAGAATTGTCCTTTGTCTACACCAAACAGAACATGGTGCGCGAATATCCTGTGTTGGGGTGAGTATAACGATACTCAGTAGGGACCCTGAGACCCTTGAAGGTCTCAAAAAATTCACAATGGTTAAACCTCAAAGCATGAAAAAAACTGACAACCCTACTTTGGTATATGCCATAAACCCATCTCAATAATGATGAAATAAAAGGCCCAACTCAACAACCCATAGCTCAACTGTCCCGTGTAATAAAGAATACCATGAAGGTAACACCACAAAGTTGAGTAAAACAAAGGTAACTCCACAGAGAATAATACCACAAAGGTATCACCATGAAGGTATGCACCATAAAGCTATGCCACAAAGATGATTACAACAAAGGTAAAGACTCAGCTCACACCAGCTATAGCATAGGTACGGTAGTAAAGATGATTAGATTTAACTACTAAATCATCTTTCTCTGTTGAGAGGCAGACCCATGTAGGATCCTAAATCATCAGACCCACATAGGATCCTAATACAGCATACCCAAGTAGGATCCTAGAGTATTCCCACATAGACTCATATAGCGGATCCAAGTGGGATACTGGAACACACACCCACGTAGGATCCCAAAGCACTGACCCACATAGGATCTCTGTCACATGATACAGCCAACCACAGGGTTCTCGGACTAAGCTCACTTGATTCTATTAGAGTCCGCTCCTCAAGCCACTGATCGATTCTCCAACTGGCACGATTTCCAATGAAGAGGTATACCAAAGTTCCGCCACGTAATAGGGGTCTCACCGCAACAGATGGTGCGTCAATGGGATGTCCAGTCTGTAAGTTATTGGGCTTTTAATCTCGAGGGCCCAGTTGGATTCGTATTTGATCCAACCCAGCCATATTCCAACATTATCCAAATCTCAATTGGGGTATACGAAAATGACTCTCTCAATCCAAGGTTTCTGGTGCCATAGACGGTTCGTCAAACATACGCCCTTAGCTCATGTTATTGCTGAAAGAGTGGAAAGGGGTTGAAGTTGGTCCAGGTCTGGTCCGACCCGGTTAGACGGACCCGGCCCCACCCGGCCTGGGCCGACCTACCCTGGTTCGGGTCAACCTGATCGGACCCGAGTTCGGCCCGCCCCGCTGGGTCCGAACCGTCCTCCCGGGTCTGGCCCGCGCCGGGCGGCAACAGGAGTGTCGCGGCTTACCCGTAGCTGGGTGGCCCCACGGTGGGGTCCGCCCTAGCTGCCTCCCAAGGGGGAGGCACCCCTGGGTACCCCAGACGGCCCAGCTGTTCGGGTTGGGTAGCCGACCGGCTGGCACCACGTGCCGCCGGGTGCTAGCACGTGGGACCCCAGGTCCCGCTCATCTCCCCGGAAGGCAGGACGGCCAGCCCTCCTTCACCGCTGCGGCCTCGTGCCGAGGTTCCTGAACGCCTGGCGGCATGGTCGCACGCCGCCGGCTGTGCATCGGCCTCTGCCCTTTCTCCGTCATGGATAATGGGCCGCATACTTTCTCTAGTGGCACGGTCGTGCCACTGATGTCATCGCGGCTGGCCAGAGTTCTGGCCGTTGCTCCCGAGCCCCACTGGTGCCGGTCATCGGCACGGTTTGCTGGAGACGTTCCTCGGGTCATCCGGTGCGGCCTAGTGGCCCGTTCTTCATTCCAAAACTCTCACACTTGACTCAAAGCGTCTCCATCGATTCAAGACCATCATAAACCACAAAGGTTGCGGAGAGGTTAGTCCAAGTCACTTTTTCCTTCACCCTCCACACTAGAATGGTAGCAAACAACATAATTGTTCTGAAATCAAGAAGATTTACAAGAACATGGTAAGGGGTATTTAAAACAACATTCCCTACCTTGATTTTCCATAGGAGGAGGCACGAGGAAGAAGACTAAGTCGTTGGAGAATGTCGGCGTTCATTGCTTCCGCAAGACGCTTCCGATATGGGCTTGGGGTTTGTTCATTGTTCTTCATTGTGTAAAGTTCTTCATTTGGAGGTAGTGTTTCTCCAATGTTCTCCCCCAAGCCTCTCCTTTCCAACAGTTCCCCAATTCCACCAAAATGAAGATCCAACCTATTAAATTAATTTTATTAATTTAATTTGTGGTTGGAACAATTAATTAATTTAAGTTGGCAAAATTAATTGGAAAAGAAACCAAGATTCACCTCCCTCATTAAAGAGGGAGTTCAAGGGTCAGGTGGTCCCCACCGCTGAATCCAAATTGGGAGTATTAAATTTCAATAAAATAAAAATAAATCAAGTTTATTTTATTTTCTCCCCCAAAAAGAACAAAAACTAACTTCCTCCCTCGACCTACTATGGTCGAGGTGATGGTCTCCTTAAGAGAATATCAGTGTTGCGAGCTCAACGATGTACTCGACTTTCAATTCATAGCACCAGTTCATATGTTACAAAATCCTGCTCGCACATTTACATAACATACCCCAAAAAAAGTTCCGAAATTCATTCTAGGAAATTCGGGCCTTGGAATAATGCACCGTCAATTTTTTGCGGACTCGTAATATTCCCATATAATTAAAAAAATTACATGGAAATTCTAAGCCTTGATATTCTCCCCACCATAGGTCTTTTCATCCCCTAAATCCACATCACAAAAACTAGGAGAACAAGTGGGGATACTGAGCATGAATTTGAGCCTCCCGCTCCGATGTGCTCTTCTGGAGGTTCCTGTGCTGCCAGCAAATGCACACTAGTAGTATCGACTGCCCATGAAGGGCCCGCTCCTATCGATCCTCAATGTCTACTGGAACCTTCGTAAACGTCTCTCCATCGTAAATATCCATCATGCCCTAGTAAATGATGTGTGAAGAGTCTTGCACATGTCTCCTCAGCTGGGATACGTGGAAAACGTCGTGCACCTGGTGAAACTAAGGAGGAAGAGCTAAAAAGTATGCCACCTCTCCAACTCTATTGAGAACCTGAAAGGGTCGACAAACCTCGGAGATAACTTGTTGCCCTGGCCAAATCTCTACAAAACTCATCGAGGTGAGACCCCTTGAAAGACGTGGTCACCATCCTCGAACTATTGTGGTCTCCACCTCTTGTCAGTCTAGGCCTTCTTCCTGCTTTGTGCAGTCTTAATCCACTCCTGGATGATATAAACCTTCTCCGTGGTAGCACGTACCATCTCTGGTCCCACGAGTGCTGACTCCCCTGGGTCAGTCCAACACAAAGGCGATCAACAAGGTCGGTCGTACAGAGCCTTGAATGGTGCCATCCCAATGGCGAGGTGATAGCTATTGTTGTATGCAAACTCCACAAATAGAAAGTCATCCTCTAAGCTATGAATGAAGTCAAGGACGCAAGCACGCAAAATTTCCTTAAGGGTCTGAATTGTCCACTCAGTCTAGCCATCCGTCTGAGGATGGAAGGTGATGCTCAAATGAGGTGGAATCCTGAAAGCCTCTTGCAACCCCTTCCATAGCTGGGAAGTGAAACATCCATCATAATCGGAGACATTTGTCAAAGGTACTCCATGTAGTTTCAAAATCTTCTGCACATAGAGGTGTCTAAAGCTCTCTACTGAGCCCTGCTCTCTGGTCGGTAGGAAGGGGGCCGACATTGTGAGTCAGTCGATGATCACCTAGATAGAATCATGAACCCTGGATGTATGTGGAAGTCCTTACACGAAGTCTAGGGATATTCTATCCCACATCCACTCTGGGACCTCTAAAGGCTAAACTAAGCCTACTAGTACCTGATGCTCTTCCTTCACTTGCTGACAAGTGTGGCACTGAGAGACAAACTCTGCTACTGCTTTCATCATTCACAGCCACCATTGCTATCGTCGGTGGTCAAGGAATATCTTCGCCACTTTTGGATGTACCGCTATAGAGGATTTGTGGAGATCCCTCAACACTTTCTCCCAAAGTGACATTGATACCATGGTACGTCCTCTGAAAAGGATGACGAGCTCCCCACCTTCATAAAATTAATCAGGTGCCTGTCTTGTGGATATATGAGCAAGTCGAGCCTCGCAGTCAGTGTCCCCATGTTGTGCCTCCCTGACTAGCTTAAGGAGTGGATGAGTGACTATAAGATACTGAAGAAAAGTTTCTCTAACTCGTTCCACAAATGATATATGCAAAGTGGGCAGCTTCTCTATCACCTCACCTAGCAGCTATTTACCAGATCTCCTTCGGAGTGCTTCTTTTACAACGTTCCCCATCCCGGGAGTATAGACTATCTCAAATACATATTCCTAGAGGAACTCAAGCCAATGTCGTTGTCTCAGGTTCAAGTATTTCTGGGAGAAGATATACTTGAGACTCTGGTGATCTGAGTAGACCATAAAACACTTTCCCATCAGATAGTGTTTCCACATCTTCAATGCAAAGACTACTACTACAAACTCAAGGTCATGGGTAGTGTAGTTCTGTTCATGTTGTCTCAGTTGTTGTGAACCATATTCGATAACTAATCGCTCCTGTATTAGGAAACATCTGAGCCTGGTCCCTGATGTGTCATAGTAGACTACGTACCCAATGCCATCCTCTCGAATCCTCAAGATGGGGGCACTAGTCAGCCTCTACCTCATCTCCTGAAAACTCTGAATGCATCTCTCCGACTGCACTAAGGGTTTCCCCTTCTCCTTCAACGCTGATAAAGGTGCCGCAACTCTAGAGAAATATTTCACAAATCTCCAGTAGTACCCGGAAAAACCCAAGAAACTCCGTACCTTCGTCACACTCCTGGGTGGCTCCCAAGAAATTAATGCCTCAATCTTCACTAGATCCACCACATCTCCAGCCTCCGAGATGACAAGTCCCAGAAAGTGAACCTCTCAGATCCATAACTGGCACTTAGATATCTTACCATAAAGCATGTTCTTTCGGAGTGTGTTCAGAACTACTTTCAAATGACAGGCTTGCTCCTCCTCAGTAGCTGAGTAGATCCGAATGTATTCGATGAAGACTAATACAAAGCGATAAAGGTATGGTTGAAAGATCTAGTTCATGAGTCCTAGGAACACTGCTGGAGCATTGTTCATGCCGAACAACATGAAAAAAACTCATAATGGATGTACCAACATCTGAAAGTCATCTTCTGCACATCCTCATCTCATACTCTGAGCTGGTGATAGCCTGATCTAAGGTCTATCTTCAAGAACCATTGTTCTTCCTTCAGCTGATCAAAGTGGTGGTCAATCCTCGGAAGTGGGTTCTTTTTCTTCACGGTCACAAGGTTCGTACGCCAATAGTCAACACAAATTCTCAAGCTCCCATCTACCTTCTTGCCGAACAAAATATGGGCTTCCTAAGGAGAAACACTAGGTCGAATGAACCCATTACCCTGTAAGTCCTCCACCTATACCCGCTTCTCATGATTCTCCTTGGGAGCCATCCGATACGCTGTAGTATATATCGGTGTCGTCCTAGGGTACAAGTCATTGTAACATTTCATGTAACCTCTCGGATCCAGAAACCCCACAACAGTTGCCCCAAACCCGGTTGGTCACATGACCTCAAGCCCATTTCCCCAAAACGCTAGAGGCTACCAACTAGCAGTAAGGGCCTAGGTATGATAGTGGGGAAACTAAGCCCTCATTTGTCTAAGTGTAGCACAGTGGAAAATAAATATAACATACAACAGCGGAAGCGGTAAAGAATATGAACCAGAAATGAACAACTATAGTAAAAGATAACCAATAGTTATATATAAAAATGCAGCATGTCACTATTTCTATGAAAGCATCCAAAAAAGGATACACTACAATACCATACAATTCAAATCAATGTACAAGGTATAATAAAATAGAACAAAATAGAGTGAACAGAATGTAGCAGCATCGCAAGCCTAAGCTTGGTCCCGTGCTCTCCCACTCCTCTGCTACAATCATGTACCAGTATAAGGACCCTTTCCCCTGTCGACGCCTATAGAAATATAGTCTGTTTGGGATGAATACATAAATCAAATAGGGTATGAGAAATAAATCCTAATAGGCACCCACCAAAGGCTTGTTCCCAACTTTCAGTGAAAATGTTCAACAACAGTATGCAAAAGTAAATACAGAAAACTAGTAAGTACTAAAAAGTAACTATCACTACCAGTTTCATTCCAATTTTAATTATTACTTATCACCTCCAAGATTGTGCTTTTTCTTGGAAGGTACAACATAGAAAATCACCACAGTGAATATTCTAAATAGTCGTGTCCTCAGACATACTATCCTTACCCTCGGGTAATAGAATCAAATAACCGCAGGTGATTTCCCTTAGGCGTAACGTTCATTTCCCTCAAGCATACGTGATATTGCCCTCATGCATAGAAACTACTACCCACAGGCATAAACAATGGTTACCCTCAGGCTAACCAAACACTGCCCACAGGCTAAGAAAACACCGCCCTCAGGCTAAATAGAACACTGCCCTCAGGTGCAAGGAACTGGGCCGAGCCCAAAGCATAAACAAACAATTTATATAAATTTCCTCTCAAGAAAATCCAATAAAAAATATCATCATTTCATACCCTTAGGTATCCTGGCCAAATAGCTAAACAGAGGAACACTCCGCAGGGGTGTTCCTGGATCCAAATAGTGATCCCAAACAGCAGTTTAAACTTATCATTAGATTATCTATACAATTCTAGATATCTTTTCAGCAAATGCCTCAGCCATATGACACCCCAAAAATGGGAACGTAGAAAAATGGTACACAATTTCAACACAAAAGTTGAAAATAAACATCAGACCACCTACCTTGATCGCCACTGATCGGTATACGTGAAAGGCGCTTCCAGAAACTTCCAAGAACGACGTAGATTTGTGCGGTTCAAAGGAGATCAATGGCGTAGGAATTGGGTTCCTGGTGTGCGGTTGGGAGATCCTCCAAGGTCTGGCCATCTCTCCCACACTCCAAACAAACACACTGCCCCCTCTGCCAAATGAAGAGGCTACTGCCCATTTTAAGCGAAAAAACACACTACACGGTGTGTACTCTCAACTACACGGCATGTACTTTTCATTTTTTAACTGTTCATCTGGAGGCTTCTTTCCACCGTGGCACTTTTCAACTGTCTACATGAGTACACGGAGTGTATTCCTGATTACATGGCGTGTACTGTCGCTCTGCTGGCGGCTGCTTCCACCGCTTTACTATTCACTGGCCGACTGATTACAGGACGTGTAAACACTAAGTACATGGCGTGTAGTCAGTTTTTACACCCTTTATTCTCGACGGGCCTACATGCCCTATGTACTCATCCCAAACGGCCAAAGTACATGGTGTGTGGAAATGTATATGACGTGTACCCACAAAAATTTGGATTTTTCCCCATTTTCCTTATTTTCTCAAAAAAAACTTAAGGAAAAGAGAAAATAAGAAACTCGTACATCAAAAATAAGAACCAGGTTCTTACAAACTTCCCCCCTTAAAGAAATTAGTCCCTGAATTTCCCTTCCAAGGGTGGTGAAGATAATGTTGTGAAAAACTCTGGCCACTAAGCACGTACATCGATCTCCCATTCACAGGTTTCGTCATGCACTCGACCATACTATCATTGCACCCGTACGAGAGGAACTGGTCAGCCTTATAGAACCTTCTTGATCCTATCAACAATACGAATTGGATGCTCAACAAAGGATGCATCGACCTAAAGCTCAACCTCCTTAGGCTGAAAGACGTGAGATGGGTCTGAATGATAGTGGTGTAGCTAAGATACATGGAAGACGTCGTGCATGGCCCGACACCTCTGTGGTAACTACAATCGAGAGGCAACTGAACCGACTCTCTCCAGAATCTCAAACGTCCCCACATACCTCAGTGAAATTTTACCCTATCTCATGATCTTCATGTGTCCCAACCTCTGTGAAACACGCAATAAAACCTGATCCCCGACCACAAACTCTAAGGGTATTCTATGGCGATCAACATAAGATTTCTGACAAGACTGTGCGGTAGCCATCCACTTCTGAATCAACTGGACCTACTCTGATGTCTCCTACAAGAGACATGGCCCCAGTAAAGCTGCCTCACCTGCCACCATCCAACACAAGGTTGATCGACATGGCCTGCCATATAAAGCCACGTAAGGTGCCATCTCAACAGTTTCCTGAAAACTATTATTATAGGAAAACACAACCAGGGGTATATACTTCTCACAAGAGCCCCCAAAGTCTAGGACACATGCATACAGCATGTCATCAAGCACCTGTATCGTACGCTCTGATTGGCCATCGGTATAAGGGTGGTAAGTTGTGATCAGAAGCACCTGTGTACCCAGTGCCCTCTGAAAACTATGCCAGAAACAAGACGTAAAGAGGGAATCCCTATTAGAAACGATAGAACGAGGAACCCCATGAATACGTACTATCTCTCGGATATACAACTTTCCGAGCTCATCAACACCAAAGGTCTCCTTGATCGTCAAAAATTGAGAAACCTTCGTAAATCAGTCTACAACAACCCACATAGAATCATTGTCTCGAGGTGACCTCGGCAACCCGGTCACGAAGTCCATTGTGACATAATCCCATTTCCACTCCAGAATGGGTAACTTGTGTAATAGTCTGGCTGGCCTCTAATGCTCCACCATCACCTGCTGACAGGTGGAACATATCATAACAAAACCAGGTACTTCTCTCTTCATACCCAGCCACCAATACTGGCATTTCATGTCACAGTACATTTTGGTAACTCTGGGATAAACTGCCCGAGATAAAGCATGAAAATCCTGCATCAACTCCACGTGTATATCCCCTAGATCCCACCCTCTTCCAAGGAAACACAGCACCTCATCATTGCCTATCGTCCATCCAGGAGGAGGGTCCTCACTTGCCAACAACTCCCGTGGAACTAGGCCTTTTGAATTAGATAGCTCTCTCATCCTCACTCTATCCAGGAGGGTAGAAGTCACAACTAACAATGAATGATAGGTTTGCCTATGACTATCATGCACCTCCAAATGCATCTCAGAGAGCAAATCCATAAGCTACCACTCACCAATGGACTCCTACACTGCCTATGTCTGAGTCTTCCTACTCAGTGCATCAGTTACTGCATTACCTTTACCAGGTTTATAGGAAAGCTCAAAGTTGAAGGACTGAAGTTATTCGACCAACCTTCTCTATCTCATATTCAATTCACACTGATTAAAGATGTATTTGAGACTTCTGTGGTTGGTGAAAACCAAAAAATGCTCTCCCAAGAGATAATGTCTCCAATAGTGCAACACATGAACAAATGCATCCAACTCGAGGTCATGCGTTGGGTAATTCCTCTCATGTGGCCTCAACTACTAAGACCCATACGCAACAACTCAATTGCCTTGCATCAACACTGTTCCCAACCCAATACCTGATGCATCATAGTAAATTTTATAGATCTTCCCCTATTCCAGAAGTATCACGATTAGTGATGATGTCAACCTTCCCTTCAACTCATGAAATGATGTCTCACAAGATTCTGTTCAAATGAACGTCATGCCCTTCTTAGTCAAACCCTCCAATGACACTGTTAAGAGGGAGAAGTCATGGATGAAGCACTTGTAGTAACCATCCAGCCCTAAGAAACTCCATATCTCAATCACGTTCTTAGGCTGCTCCCAGAAAAATACTGCTCTCACCTTCTCTAGGTCTACCGCAACTCCTGCCTCTGAGATAATATGACGATGGAAGTGTATTTGGTCCATCCAAAAGTGGAAATTTGAGAGCATAGCATATAGATGATGCTCTCTTAGTGTACTCAATACGATCTCAAATGGGTGTCATAGTCATGTCGAGTGTGAGAGTACACCAATATGTCGTCCACGAAGACCACCATGAACGAATCTAGATAAGGGTGGAACACACGATTCATCAGATCCATGAAAACTGGTGGTGCGTTTGTGAGTCCGAATAGCATGACCAAGTAATCATATAGACCATATCTACTCTGAAAATATGTAAGTGGTATGTCCAATTGTCTTACACGTAACTAATGATATCCGAATCTCAAGTAAACATTCAAGAACACGCGTGCTCCATGAAGTTGATCAAAAAGATCATCAATCCTCGTTAGGGGATATCGATTCTTAACCGTTAACTAGTTCAGCTTTAGATAATCCACACAGAGTCTGAGGGTAACGTCCACCTTCATCACAAAAAGGACTGGCGAACCCTAAGGAGAAGCACTGGGTTGGATAAAACCCTTGGCTTGTAACTCCTCTAACTGCCTCTTGAGCTCCTTCAACTCAGGTGTAGCCATCTTATAAAGATTAATGGACACCAGAGTCGCTCCTGGCACAAGCGCAATAGAGAATTCGACCTCTTGCTCCCGAGGTAGACCTGAAAATTCATCTGAGAAGACATCCCTGAAATGATCAACCACCAGAGGGAATTCCTTTGAACAAGTTCCCTGGTCATCCAGATAAAAACTTAAAATCTGGGCTTTGACTCCACCTCGCCCACGATGCTCGGGTCTAGATCGGCTCACATGGACATCCCACTCACCCTTGTATAAGAACTCTTCGCCATCTGGTGATGTGAAACTCACCCTGCAACGATAGCTGTCCACAAAGGCTCAAAAGGGAACCAACCAGTCCATCTCGAGAATGAAATCATAAGTTTTCATCTCCAAGACATAGATGTTCCATATAAAGTGACACCCACGAATCTCTAGGGGTCACTCCTTGAACAGACGCACACCTGTCATTCTTGCTCCCAATGGAGTGTCTAACGTCATGATATCAGAAGAAGAAAAAAGATCCCAAGTCTCTCCACAATAGCCACAGATATAAATCTATTTATAGCACCAGTATCGAAAAGTGCAGAAGATAAGACAAAAGAAACTAGAATAGTACCTCTAACAGTGGAAGGTCTGGGATCCTGCTCATGTTGGGTCTGTTGCACCGCATATGCCTGCCCAGTGTTGTGGCCCTGTGACACTGCCTGGCTACCCTGAGCTATCCTGCCCTACTGCCTCTGAGATCTTGGTGTCTGGCTACCACGACCACGAACACCATCTAGGCCTGCACGCCCAGACGTATTCCAGTTTCCCAACTAGCAAGAACCTTCGGGTCCTGCTCTCGCCCGTAGAGTCTTTACAGAACCCCTCTCACTATCCACGGGTGGAAACACCCAACAAAAACACTGGAGATGACCCATCTTGCCGCAATCTCAACACTCCACTAGGTCACGTAGACACTAAGGTAATTTGTGAAACTCTCTACCACACTGGTAGCAAATGATATGGCCACTTAAAGTATTCTTATGACTAGTACTCCCACCGTGAGAGAAATTCATCTGCCTCTTCCTCTTACCAGTAGGAATAGTACCAGAAACTGGTGTCGAACCGCCCTGGCCTGCACCACTAGCTACTCACAGGTTTCGCTCAGTAATCAGTGCCTGGTTCAAAATAGCATGCTCGGTAGGCAACCTGAAAACATTCACCAATGCTCGGATGTCACACTGAAGACCATTCTCAAAGCGTCTTGCTCTTAATTCCTCATCAGCTCTTAATTCCTCATCACCCACCAGAATGGGTGCAAAACGCTGAAGTTCGGTGAAGTGGGCAGAATAGTCTATCACTAACATGGCGCCCTGGTGCAGATTCATGAACTCTCGAGCTTGATCTTACCTCAGCGTCTCTAGGAAGAAGAATTCATATAAGGCTTCCTGAAAATATTCACATGCCATTTCTTGGTGATTCTCAGTCTGGGTGGTAAAATCCCACTACTTATTAGCGGAATCACACAGCATGTATGTAGCAAGCATGACCCTCCTCCCTAGAGTCGTCTCTAGATGCTCGAAGATAGTCTGTAATGAGTCCAGCCATGACTCCCCAGCCTATGGTTCGCCATCCCCTAAAAATGTAGGCAGATTCTTCTACTGAAAGATACGAGTTAGCTCTTCGATAGATGTGGTGGCCGACGGTGCTCTCGGGAAGGTTTACATGAACCGCATGAAGCCTTCATGGAACTGCGCATCCACGCCTTCATCCGGTATAATGGCTGGCTGCGCATCTGGAACTGCTGGAGGATTTACTGGTAGCTCATGGACTACCACCTCAGGAGTAAAATAGTCTCCCCTCTCTTGGAAAACAACTGGTGGTCATCTTGGAGGAATGACTCTACAAGGTCAAACACACCCTTAGATCAAGATTATCAAGGACTGAAACTAGGAGACCAAGAAGGGAATAGAAGAAAGAAAGCATTCAAGATTTACAAAACTTGACTAAATAGCATGTATATACACTACACGGTGTGTTCTTACAAGCCATCCACATGGGCATGTACTCCATCTTAAACTGGTCGTGTAACACCCAAACCACAGGACGTGTCTTCTGAATACACGGCGTGTACTTGAATCTTTCTTCCCTACTTGAGTCCTTCTACATGGATAAGCCACATGGATCTCATAAAACAATACTACATGGTGTGTCTCATAGGTACATGGCGTGTACTCTACAAGCTTTCACCGGACCATGTTGTTCGTGACACGACCTGTGTACCCAGGTCACACTACACGGCATGTTCGAATAAGACACAACGTGTAAAAAGAAGCCCCAGACTGACCCATGTTTCTCACTATATAGTCAGGCACCTAGGTCAAACTACACGGCATGTTCAAGGTAGACACAGCATGTATGGAATAAGTTTTCGTAGTCCGTGTTGTTAGTTACACGGGCAGACACCAGGTCAACACTACATGATGTGTATAACCGGTACACGGCGTGTTCCCCAAAAACATCCCTATCCCATGTCTCTGCCCATACAGCCTAGGACACGGTAAGAGACTACACGACATGTACTTAGGGTACACGACGTGTACTTAAAAATTTTCTATTTCTCCCCGAATAGAAGAACACACGACGTGTGTCCAAAGAACTATACGGCGTGTATCTTGGGTTTTCTTGACAGTAAGCCTTAGAAACAACTCCAGAACCCAGAAAAAAACATTGATAAAACACCTAAGTTCCAAATTCCGATCCGTGAGGGCCCATATTCCCCGAGAATCAATGCTTGAAATCTTATACATGTTATAAAAAAGTAAAATCATCAATGATCCACCAAATTCCAGTCATTGAGGGCCCATACTCTCAAAAAACCAGAGTTTGGCGTTCATTATATCAACAACCTTACACAGCAATACCCTATAAAATTGCAGGTATTTATCAAAGCATCTATCACAACAACATACTTTTTTAGCACAACAACTATAACAACAACATGAAATTTCTAATGCACCTACATGTCATGGAAAGAATGTATGACATGTGATTTCTAGCATGTGCCTAAATGATTCATGAGAAGGCATACCCTTATCTCATCGGTTTGCAACTAAATAGAACCCATGTATCAAATATAAACAGCACACTACAAGTGTGTCACCGGTGAAAATGAAGTCAACTGTCAAATTTGGAAAATCAGAAAAATTGCAATAAATGAGGTAGACTGGATTTTCCCTGTACATGGGTTAGCTACTCCTGGGAACATCTTATTACCAACTACCATTTTCCGTCCTATCCCTAACTATAGGATCCAAATAGTAAGTCAAAGAAAAGAGCATGTCCTTTGATACCACTTTGTAATGTCCTGGATATAGAACCCACACAACGGGTGCCCCAAACCCGGTTGGTCACATGACCTCAAGCACATTTCCCCAAACACCAAAGGCTGCCGACTAGTAGCGAGGGCCCAGGTCTGATAGTGGGGAAACTATGCCCTCATTTTTCAAAGTGTAGCACAACGGAAAAGAAATATAACATACAACAGCAGAAGCGGTAAAGAATATGAACCCAAAATGAATAACTGCAGTAAAAGATAACCAACAATTATATATAAAAATGCAGCATTTCACTATTTCTATGAAAGAATCCAAAATAGGATACACTGTAATATAATATAATTCAACTCAAAGTAAAAGGTACAACAAAACTAAACAAAACAGAGTGAACAGAACATAGCAGCATCGCAATCGTAATCTTGGTCCCATGCTCTCCCACTCCTCTACTACAATAATGTAATAGTATATGGACCATTTACGATGTCTAAACCTACAACAATATAGTCTATTTGGGCCGAAGACATGACCCAAATAGGGTGTGAGAAATAAATCCCAGTAGGCACCCACCAAAGGCCCGTGTCCAACTCTCAGTGAAAATGTGCAACAGTAGTGTGAAAAAGTAAATATAGTAAACTATTAAGTACTCAAAAGTAACTATCACTACCAGTTTCATTTCCATTTTAATTATTACTTATCACCTCCAAGCATGTGCTTTTTCATGGTAGGTATAATATAGAAAATCAACACAGTGAATATTCTAAATATTTGTGTCCTCAAACATACTATCCTTACCCTCGGGTAACAGAATCAAATACCAATAGGTGATTACCCTCAGACATAACGTTCATTTCCCTCAGGCATATATGATATTTCCCTCAAGAACAGAAACTATTTCCCATAGGTATAAACAATTGTTACCCTCAGGCTAACCAAACACTGCCCATAGGCTAAGAAAACACTTCCCTCAAGCTAAATAGAACATTTCCCTCAAGCACAATGAACCAGGACAAGCCCAAAGCATAAAAAATCAATTTATATAAATTTTTTCTCAATAAAATTCAATACACAATATCATCATGGCATACCCTCGGGTATCCTGGCCAAACAGCTAAACAGAGGATCGCACCCCCGGGGTGGTCCTGGATCCAAGCAGTGATCCCAAACAGCAGTTTAAACTTATCATTAGATTATCT
Organism: Viscum album; assembly: GCA_963277665.1. NCBI lineage: Eukaryota > Viridiplantae > Streptophyta > Magnoliopsida > Santalales > Viscaceae > Viscum > Viscum album. The sequence goes on from OY728155.1 coordinate 1,585,973,148, forward strand.
ATATAATTATAGATATCTTTTCAGAAAAGGACTCATCCATACGACACCCCAACCATGGGCGCGTAGCACAACGGTACACAATTTCAACACAACAGTTGAAAATAAACATCAGACCACCTACCTCGATCGCCTCTGATTGGTATACATGAAAGGCACTTCCAGAAACTCCCAAGAACGACATAGATCTGTGTGGTTAAATGGAGATCGACGACATAGCAATTGGGTTCCCAGTGTGCGGTCAGGAGATCCTCCAAGGTCTGGCCATCTCTCCCGTGCTCCAAACGAACCCACTTCCTCCTCTACCAAATGAGGAGGCTACTGCCCATTTTAATCAAAAAAAAAAACAGACTACACAGTGTGTACTCTCAAGTACATGGTGTGTACTTTTCATTTTTTAATTGTTCCTCTGGCGGGTTCTTTCCACTGCGACATTGTTCATCTTTCGACATGAGTACACGATGTGTATTCCCGATTACATGGCGTGTACTTTCACTCCGCTGGCGGCTGCTTCCACCGCCTTACTATTCACCTGCCAACTGATTACATGGCATGTAAACACTAAGTACACCACGTGTAGTCAGTTTTTACACTCTTCATCGCTGGCGGGCCTATGTGTCCTGTGTACTCACCCCACATGGCCAAAGTATATGGCATGTGGATAAGTACATGGAGTGTACTAACAAAAATTTGGATTTTTCCCCATTTTCTTTGTTTTCTCAAAAACACTTAAGGAAAAGAGAAAAGAAGAAACCCGTACCTCAAAAATAAGAACCGGGTTCTTATAGTGAACCTCCCTATGGTGAGGGAGACCCGGAATATCATCAGGGAAGACATCTGTGTACTGGTCCACCATAACAGGATAGCTCAGACTCTCTACAAAAACCGCTCATAGGGTAACGTTATCCAACATATGAGTGATCTGTTGCACTCTCCTCTGGGTAAGTCCATCATGTGCTGCGATGGCTCCCTTCTCATCGGTGAAGGTAATCCCAGTCCCATCCTATCAGATACACCACACTTTTCACCTAATGCAGTTGATTTGGGCATGGACCGTAGATAACCAATCCGTATCCAATATGACGTTGTAAGGCCTTGATGCCACTAATATAAGATCACAACTGATGCTCTCGCCTCAAAGAGTATGCTCAAACTTCTAGAACCAGTGTGTAATAATCGAATCATCTCCCGTAGGAGTCTCTTGCTGTAAGGATCGAGCCAACGGCTCCACCATAATCTCTGAGCTCCGAACAAGGGTAGTGGAAATAAAAGAATGAATGGTAATTTTGTCTATAAGTAATGAAGCTAAGGTGGAGTAGACAAAGGTCATACCTTGTATCATCTCTGGAGCATTGTGGTTATAGGCCTCAGTTTCCTGGAGCAGGGCTCGCTCTTGTCCACCTACTCCCTATGGTCGGGGTGGACCACCTGGTGGTGGTGGCGGTAACACCTCAAATCGTCGCCCACCGCCAGCTTCATGGCCAGCTCCTCTGCCACGTCCGCCTACTCCATGCAGACCTCCTCGGTCAAACCTCTGTCTCTGCCTGTGCGGTCCTTCAACCATCTTTTGATCATCCGTATGGCAGGTCAGGCAGTCACGAGCCATGTGACCCTGCCCACCACATGCGTAACACTGCCTTCACCTAGAAAGACTGGATCTGTCTCGAGTTCCCCACACAAGCGACCCTAAATATTGCGGTCGTCCACCTGTAGGTCTGGTCCTCTTGGACCTCTTTGACATCTGTCGGCTTCCAACTTCAGAAGACTCCTCTATATGATGCCCATTGGTGGGTCTCACTGCTGGTGACTGCTCATCAAGAAAACTCTCCCCTAAGAGGGCTCACTCTAACACCCCCACCTGCTTCTGGATGCTAAGAGAAATAATCGAAGCCCTGATCTCCTGCCTGAGTCCCTACTCGAAGGTTCAGGCCCTGAAGAATGGGTCCCACCCCATAAAAGTGGATTAGCGTGAGAGGTCGGTGAACCTCGCTGAGTAATGAGCCACAATCGTGTTTCCCTTCTACTGATGAATGAGCTTCTGTATGCACACTGCGTGAAGGGTCACCGGGAAAAACTCTTCCTCAAACTGGCTCTCAAAGTCTTCTAAGAGAAATTTCATATCGTCGTGAACCTAGAGCATCAAGATCCACCATCTTCCTGCTACTTCCTATAGAAGACAGGTGGCAAGGATCACCATGAGATCATCCAGTATCTCTACCAGTCAGAACACTCTCACCATGGCCTCCAGCCAATCCTCAGCTGCCTGTGGGTCTGTCTCACCCCTGAACTTGGGTGGTCTCTAGCACTGGAACTCCTGAAATATGCTCAAGCGGCATGCACCCTCTACTGCTGTGGATGGTGGAATCGATGGCCCAATGGGTAATGGAACTGCTGGTGCCTCCCCTAGTGCCTATAATGATAAAGGGCCTTGCACAGAGGCCTCGTTTCTTGGTGGGCGGTCATCACGAACTCTTCCTGGAATCCAAGATGGATGTCAACATAGAGGCATCCTGAAAAGAAACAGGTGTGGAAAGGACAATAAGTTATACCTGGTGATCGGACTCAAAGACATCACAAATAAAAAATTTCAAGACACACAAGCAATCTGTGTTTTCATGCAGTGAGTCAGAAATCAGAAGTCGGGGTCTTGGTGTATAGATACGTCGGCCATCGCACCAACACTGGATTCCCTAAACTGATAACCACACTCATAACACTTAACACAATTGCCATTAAAAGATCAGAGTCCAATGTTCTGGGGTAGAGTTGACTTCTATGGAACCTATTTTTCATGACACGTCCCTCGAGGCTCGTGCCAGGACTACCCCAAGCCCACCTTCTATATTCCAGGGGCTGCCAACTAGCACCAAAAGGCGTATTCCCTAAAACTGGGAAAACATTGCCTTTATAACCTATAAACTCACACAACTAAGCACAAAGCAGGATATAATAACAAATTAAAACTATATAGTAAACAAGGTGTGTACCAAAAGAAAAAGGGGGTAGAATAGAAACCCAACTGAAATGTACAATTAAACTGAAAAGTACAAGTAAAACTAAAAACAGCTCCTGTAAACACCCACCGAGGATCCTACTTGAAGGGTAGGTGCAGCTCTGGAACTGTCGTCTCTGTAGTACTTCACTTCTAGTGTCCACCTCCGAGCTACTTCCAGACCTGGTACTCTCATCCTCAGTCAACAATTTTCATCGTCTACATCAAACACAACAATGTACAGGCATATCCCGTGTAGGGGTGAGTATAATGATACTCAGTAGGGACCCCAAGACTCTCGAAGGTCTCACAAAATCCACAAAGGTTAAACCATAAAGCATGAAAACAACTGACGACCCTACTTAGTTATATGACCATACATATACCTAAGTTGTTGAGTAAACCCATCTCAATCATGGGGAAACACAAGGCCCAACTCAACATCCCAAACCTCAATTGTCCCACGTAGAAAAGAATACCAAGAAGGTAAGACCACGAAGGTGAGTACCACAAAGGTAACACCACAAATAATAATACCACAAAGGTATCACCACGAAGGTATGCACCACAAAGGTACACCACATAGATGATTACCACAAAGGTAAAGACTCAGCTCACACTAGGTATAACTTAGCTATGGTAGTAAAGATGATTAGATGTAACAACTGAATCATATTTATCTATTGAGAGGAAACCCCATGTAGGATCCTAAATCATCAGAACCATGTAGGATCCTAGTATAACAGACCCATGTAGGATCCTATATTAGTCCCACGTGGACTCCTAGAGCGGATCCAAGTGGGATACTAGAACACATACCCACGTAGGATCCCAAATCAAAAACCCACATAGAATCTATTTCACATGTTACAGCCAGCCACAGGGTTCCCGCACTAAGCTCGCTTGATTCTGGGAGGGTCTTCTCCTTAATCCACTGGTCGATTCTCCAACTACCACAAAGTCCCAAGAAGAAGTATCCCAAAGGTCTATCATGTAATAGGGGTCTCAACACAATAGACGGAGTGTCAATCGGACACCTAGTTTGTATGTTATAGGCCATTTAGTCCCAAGGCCCCGATTGGATTCGTGTTCGATCCAACCCGAAAACACCCCAACATTATCCAAATCTCAAGTGGGGTATACCAAAAGGACCATTCTAGATCCATTGTTTCTGGTTCCGTAGACGGTTCTTCAAATGGACACTTGTAGCTCATGTTATGGCAGAAAGAGTGGAAAGGGGTCGAAGTTGGTTCGGTCTGGTCGTACCTGGTCGGCCCGACCCGGCCCGACACAGCTTGGGCCGACCTGACCCGGTTCAGGTCGCCCGCCCCGACCTCGGTCTGGCCCTTGGTCTGGCCTGTCCCGATGGGTCCGTCCCAGCCCACCGGCACGACCTGGCCAGCGATGCGACATGGGCTGGGCGGCCCACAGGAGTGTCATGGCTGGCCCGTGGCTGGGTGGCCCCAAGGTGGGGTCCGCCCGAGCTGCCTCCCAAGGTGGAGGCGCCCCTTGGGTACCCCGAAAGGCCCAGCTGTTCATGTTGGGTAGCCGACCAGATGTCACCAGGTGGCGCAGGTAGCTGGCACGCGGGAACCCGGGTCCCGCTCGGCTCCCCGGCTGGCTGGATAGCCAGCCCTCTTCCGCGGCGCGGTCGCACGCCACGCCACTCCCAGTGGCTAGTGGAGAGCCAGCCACTCTTTTTAGTTGCCCCAACCTTATGCTGCAGCTCATGCATGCCTGACGGCATGGTCGCGCGCCACCACCCCCTTCGTGCGGCCGACCATGCGCCGGCCACCACCCTTGATCCGCCACAGCCAATGGGCCGCATCCTTTCTCTGGAGGCGCGGTCGCGCTGTTGATGTTGTCACGGCAGGATGGGGTTTCGATCGCCACTCCGAAGCCCCACCGGTGCCGGTCACCGGCACGGGTTTTCGGCAACGTTCCTCGGGTCACTAGGCGCGCCCCGGTGGCCTGTTCCTCATTCCGAAAACACCCGCACTCAACTCAGAACGTCTCAATCGATTCAAGACCATCATAAATCACAAAGGTTTTTGAGAGGTTGGTCTGTGTTTGTTTGACCCACACCCTCCACGTTAGAATGGTAGCAAGCGACATTAAGTGTTATTAAATCAATAAGATTGAAAAGAACAGGGTAATGGGTATTCAAAACAATATTCCCAACCCCAATTTTCCAAAGGAGGAGGTGTGAGGAAAAAGACAAAGTTGTTGAAGAACGTCGGCGTTTGTTGCTTCCGCATGACGCTTCTGATCCGGGCTCAGGGTCGGTTTCTTGTTCTTCGTTGGGGAAAGTTCTTCATTTGGAGGTAGTATTTCTCTAAAGTTCTCCCCCAATCCTCCCCTTTCCAACACTTCTCAAGTTCTACCAAAATGAAGAGACAAACTATTAAATTAAGTTTATTAATTTAATTTAAGGTTGGAACAATTAATTAATTGAAGTGAGCACAATTATTTGGAAAATAAACCAAGATTCACCTCCCTCATTAAAGAGGGAGTTCAAGGGCCGGGTGGTCCCCACCACTGAATTCAAATTGGGAGGATTAAATTTCAAAAAAAATAAAGCTAGTTTATTTTATTTTCTCCCACGAAAAGCACAAAAACTGACTTCCTCCCTCAACCTACTACGGTCGATGTGAAGGTATCCTTAAGCAAATACCAGCTCTGCGAGCTCAACGGTATCCACAGATTTCAATTTTGAGCACCGGTTCAAAATTTATAAAAACCCGCTCGCACGTTTACTGTATGTACCTGAAAAAAAGTTCAGAAATTCATTCTGGGCACTTCGGGCCTCGTAATCACGCGCTGTCAATTTTCGCGGACTCATAACATTCCCATATAATTAAAATCAATTTACATTGAAAATATGGGTCTATATATTATCGATCTCACATGTTTAATATAATTCTCATGTACCATATCAATAAATAAATAAAAATTATTCATGGAAATTTTAATCATAAAATATTTGAAAAAATCAAATCAATATTGGATAACAAAATACCCCTTACACTTATCATACAAATGAAGTGAGAGTTAATCAAATTAACTGATTATGTGTGTCAATAATAAATCCAAATAAAAGATAATATAATAATAATAATAAATTATACAAATAATTTCTTCATAGCATAAAAAATAAAGTAAATGTTTATTCCAAAGAATGGAAATTTAGTTAACAATATCTTTTAACACTTCTTAATAAATTGAATTGTTTTCCTTATGAATGATTAACATTAAAAATAAATAAATCTTTTGGTGATAGAGAAAATAATTAAATAATATGTCAATGTTTAATTATATTCACTTAATTAAATAGTAAATGTTTATAACATAAAAAAATGGCTCAGTTAAAAGAAATTATTATGATGTTCATTACTATGTTTCTGTAGTTTAATGACAATACATAAGATTCATAAACTGGATTAATGGTATAAAAAGTTGTGTATAATAATTTTAAAATCCAAATTAAAGGACAAGGTCTACGGAAACATATATACCATCAATCGTAATTTGAAACTATATACATAAAATAATAAAGGTTCTTGAAATGAATAAAGAGAGAGGAGGTAGAGGGGTCACTTACCTTGTGTCTTAAAGTGTTATTCACTTTTTATAATTTACCAGAATAATAAAATTATATTCATTATCTAAATAATTAATAACATTATACATCTATATTTTATTTATTATATTTTTATCACATACATTTATTTCCATTTAGATGTGTATTAATGTTCAATTTCATTGTTCAGGAGCATTGGTTTTATGGTTTTATGATAGATTCAATTGAGTATAATATTTCATGTTTCGGTAAAAAGTGAATACTAATAAAGAAGTGGAATTAAATGGTATTAATGACCTTCCATATGTATAAATGGTCTAATATTTTTTTATGGGGATTATTCATTTGATTAAAATGTTAATACTAAACTGTTTCTTTATTTTTGATGGTTTTCTGACCATAAAAGCTTGAATATTTTTAGTTAATATCATAAATATATATATATTAGTTCTATAACATTAAATAAGATATAATATACCAATTAAAATCTTATATAACCATAATAAAATATTTATGACCATCCTTGAAGGTGTTAATGCAAAATGTAAACACATTGTAAACTGATTCGTTTAACAACCATAATTTGGACAATAGTTTCATTTCATGAAATAACGAGAGATAATAAAATGGATGGATATAAGATATATAATTTGAAATATAAAATTATATAATTTATATAATAAATTAGATATTATTCATTTAAGGGTGAATATGGTGAGGATAATGTAGAAGAAAAAATGAAATTATGGTAGATTGTTTGGGAATGTTACCTCCTGAATATCACCTCCATGAAAGGCCCATTAAGGATCTTGGAATTTGAATTTTGGTGATAACACCAGAAATTGTACTAAGTTAGATTAGATAGGAGAGGTTTTTTAATATATTCTAAGTGAATACTGTATTTTTTAGGAAAAGGGTGTTGGGATGAGTAGTATTTATACTTGAGGAGGGGTGGTTTATGTTATTAAATAATTATTATCTTATATTCTAATCTGACTACATTTGGATGGAATTAATTAAGATGATTTAGATTGAAAATAAATGTTTTAAATTATGGTCATGGAAAATAATCACATTAATAACCTATTACATGTTTTAGTTTTTATGTATTTTAATCTTTTACCTTTTAATATTATACTCGTCCATTATTTCTCCTATACTTTGGTATTTTTTTCACCACGGTAACTTTATATGATTAAAAATAAAATTGATATTACTACCTAATTTGGAACTTATTATTAAAAATATGGAATCCATTTTACCAAATTCAATTCACAGAATTAACGAATTATATTTCAAACTATAACTTCATATATGGTGAAAATGTGGGTTTTCATGAAGTGTATTTTTCATGTAAAATATGAATTTATATTAACATTAGTTGTAATATTAATCATTATATGAAATTAAATTAATATTAAATGATATATAATATATAAATTTAATTTGAAACATTCCCAATTAAGGAAAATATTAATTAATTTAAAAAATAAACATTATATACAAAACAAATTTCATAAAAATCTCATTTTGTACCCAAAAATAAACTTATTCAAAAATAAAATATAATTTTTATTCAAAATAATTTATATGGTTGAAATAAAATTGAATATTATGTATCATACAATAAACAACTATAAAAATATAATAGTGCATTTAAATTTATTAATTTATTGAAATGAAATGGCATTTTTTTTAAAAATTAGTATTTTCCATTATTCACTGAAATATTAAAATGATCATAAAATTATTTATATTTAACCATAGGATAATTATTATATTATTATTTCCAAAATTAATTTAATTTTATATAATAATTTTCTATAAATTTTTATAAATTAGTTATATTATTTTTACATAAAAACAAGGAATTGTTTTAAGAAAACATGCTTTAAATAAATTAAATGACTTTACTAAAAATATAATATAACGAAATTAATAAAACTATTTTAAATTTTAATCATAAATTAATTAATGCATTATCATTGAATATTTCCATTATATACTATATAATTTCATTAATATTATTCATTCTCGCATATTTAAAGGCTAGGTTATAAGGTCACATATAAATAATTAAATTCTATTGTTTTTTTGTGATTGGTGTTATGTATCATCTACATTATCTGTTATTTTATATCATTTTAAAATAACAACATGTTCAATTACTCCCACCCCCTTTAATAAATTGTTTCTAACACTTTGATATAGGTATCCAAAACCAGTCGCACTTTTCAAAATACCTTGGTTGAAATCCTATATCGTAAAAAGGATCAATAAATCTTCCATGTGAAAAGTGAGAAAATAATGTATGAATGTAACATGAGATAACAAATACTATGTTTCCATGTAGGATATAATGGAAATGTATGATAAAAAATCTCCCATGGACTAATTGGGAGTGAAAGAGAACACAATCATTAGAATGTTGATCATCATAAGTCTATGATTGGTTAAAAGTCCACATATTCCATTGTAAGAAATGTAAATGAATAAAATATTTTATTTGAAAAATAATATTTATAGATTTTATGAATTCGTTTACTACATAGAAAAATTACATAATAAAATTTACTTGCTTGATACATATAGTTTCATATGAATTATTTCACCCCATGTTTTTTCATTGATCTATTTAAAATTATACACTTACTCCAAAATGGAATATCTAAAAAATGATTTTTTTAAATAAAAAACAAAAAAGAGACTTTTAAGGGATTATATGTTCCATAAAATATTCAATTTTATATCTATCTATCTCAAAAAATGTTTAATAACTAATATGGTAAGCACAAGTTATCAATATAATAATTTAATCTCTAAACCTAATAAGTAACATTATTGGTTCATCATTAATATTAATTTTTCAATAATTTTACCTAAAAATAATGTCATATGAAGCACGAAATTGTGTATTATATTTGTACACCCTAAACCCTTATGATGATTATGTTTTTGGATAAATCCTTATGAACATTATAGAAGTGATGTGTTATCACCCAACCGTGGAGTTTTTTTCATAATATTTCATTTTTATAATTTTTTCAGGTATATAATGAAAGTTTGTAAAAAAATATCATCAATCATGAATGATCATATAATCCTTGATGGTTATCAATACCATAAAACCCATGTCTAAAAATTGAAGACATAATTTTCCTTAAAAATTGATTTTCATGAATAGATACACAACAAAACATATCCCAACATGTCATCAATCACGTAAAGGTATCTTCACTTAATACATCATGTGGGTTTTTCAAAATTTTGATCTTCTGTTTAACCTTAAAAAAACTACAGGGCTCCATGGTGGTGGCACCACTTCTCTAGATTGACCAACATCATTAGTAGTAGTGGAAAATGATATTTCCACACCATTGTGATTTTAGTTATGGTGATCTCTACCCTGAGTAACATTAGACATGTGTTGGAGTAATGTCCTGACTCATTGAAGCATAAAAATTTCATTTTTTTACTAGTTATCCATTATTTAGTTCTTTTATTGTTTAAGACTCCATTATTTACCCTCATTAACATTATGACCAAACATACCACATAAATAAATCTTTCAATATCTCTAAAGAAATTCCTATAAATGTACATTACCAAATACAGAACATGATTGGGGATTACCCCTATGATTCTTAATTGGTTTCTACTTTGTTTCCTTCCACCTTGACCATTTCTTAATATTGTCATCTCGTGGCATATAAGTATTGGAAACCATCATCTCATCAGTCTCACCATAATGATCCACATTGTTATAATATTCCAATTTTCATGAAGCTAAAGTTCATCATAAAATTTGTTACTATCTTGAGTAAAATAAAATAAATTTATTTTGTGTGTCCCAAATAAAATTTAGAACATACCTAAACAATATTTTGATGTTTTCTTCATATTAAACCACTGAATAGTCAACAATTTTCTTTATTTCCAAAAAATATTTCTCCAAAATCTTCCAAAAAACATAGAAAATATTTATGAAGGAATATATTCTTAAAATAATCCCATTCGATTAAATCAATATCATATTTGTCTCTTGAATTATTAACAAGGTGCCTCCACCAATCAGAATATAATTCAGAATAATGAATAACAAGGATTAAATATTTTCATTTTTAACATACAATGAATACAAATATCTTCTCTAGAGAGTTTTTCCATCATTCTTCTGCCACTTTATATGTCGTTCCACAAAAAAGTAGATGACTATTTCGTCTCAAATGCTCCACTAATGAGATATTTCACTATGGTTTATCCAATAATTACCTAGCAGGTATACCACTAACATTTATTTCATGTTTCAACTGGGCCATCAATTCAAATAAACTATTCTATTCTGATTCCAACCATTCAAGGATGTAGATTTGTAAAGATGTATTCAACTTGATCATTTCCATCATAGCTTCCCTTTTTCAATCTATGGAAAACAAATCTGAATAAACATATATTAGATGAATATGTATAATAATATTATAATTCTATATCATTTGATATTAATCATAATGTTAAAAACATTGATGGGTTTCCCATTAACAATATCCCAACTTCTATTGTTATTCAAAACATTCTATGATTCCATGTGTAAGGAGGTGGAATTAATCCACACTTATTTTAGTGATTCAAAACTATAAAAAATTTTCTTTCAGTGTCAATTATTTTCCCATTTTAGAGTTTTGTAAAATAAGGAAAAACGGTTACATTGTAAACCCTATAATTACAATTGTAAACATATATCCATTATCTATTTTTTACAAAAAAAAATGTATTTTTAAAATAAATCATGGTTTCTCCTCAAGAAAAATCATCCTAGATATCAACATGAATTCTTATATTCTAATAACTATCATAAATCATGAGAAAAACATTTTTAAAAAAGGATAATCCCAAAATCTTAGTAAGGAAATAAAAAAGGGAAACTGTTAATAGATTGAAAAAACTCCTTTAACATTCACTTTTATATTAAATATTATTTGATAATATAAAGTTATTTCACATAAATAAAAAATAATTAATTCAAAAAAAATTAAAATACAATAGAAAAACATTTAATCTCATTTTTATTACATAAATCATCGTATTTTTAAAACCACTTTCAAATAAAATTTTACTTGGAATAAAAATATGTTTGCCTCATAATATAATCATTACCCAATGCATTATCGATCCATGGTTACCCGTATGATGTTTCTACTACCACTCATTCTTAGTTTCATGGTTCTAGAAAACCTTTTATACATCCTACTAAGTACCTTCTAATATGGCGGGTCTAGAAATATAGAGTGCTTGTGCAATGTATGCTGCAGCAAAATAGGCTGCATCTTGCACATGTATTCTTTTTGTGAAAGCAGGGTGATGAAATCATACCTAAAATTTTTCTATCATTCTATTATTCCTATAAAATATGGAATTTGTTTTTGTCTAGGTTTGGCACTTTCCTCAAGGCGGATAGCATTGATAGGTTCATGCGTTCTATCCAGGGTGCCAGACACAGTGAACATATTTATGCGCTGTTTTTATTCATTATTGCTACTTCATATGATTTTATTTGGAAGTCATGAAATAGCATTGTCCTAGACAACCTCATTCCCTGTTTGAAGGCTGGGTTGAATGTGATTTATAGGGCGGTGTAATCCGCCTCTAAAATTACAATAGGTGCAATGAATAACACTATCTCTAAATTGATTATTTTGAACAATATATGTGTGCCTATTATGGTCAAGAGGCCTATAGTGTTAAAATCAATCATATGGATCCCAAATATCTGTGAATTGTTGAAAGTGAACCTGGATGGGGCAGATTCAGGTGTTCCAAGACCGTCAAGCTATGGTGCCATCCTCTGCACCCATCAGGGCTTTGTTAAATATGCCTTTACCACTACCTCGAAATTGGATCTATAATCGATGATGAGATTTGGGCAATGATCAAGGACATTAACTATGCAATTCAACATGTTTAGACGCATATCTGGGTGGAATATGATTCTACCACAGTGGTGAAAATTTTGAAGACCCGTTCACAGAATGTTCAATGGAAAGTGATTCCTTCATGGATCTCCTATCTTAGTGCTTATGATCTATTGAATTTGAATGTCACTAATGTCCATAAAGAGGAAAACCAATCTGAATATGCTCTCTACAAGTAGGATTTTATATAGGTCTCCTCAAGATTTCCTTTTTATACTCCAGATTTTTAATCTCATTTTGTTGATTCTGATATGTGTGGTTTGTGTTATTCATGTCCTTGTAAGCCCTCTGGTTCTGCCAATTTTTCTATTTTTTTATTAATTTGATAGAGACAGTTTTTTCTCGAACCTTGAACTAGTTTTTTATATTGGTCTCACCTTTTTAATATAATTTTCATGTTCGATATCCTAGAACAAAAAAATATGTGATTTTTTCAACATAAAATATTTCAGATAATCATATCTCCTTTAGATATCTAAAAAACCTTTACAAATATCATATAATTTATGTTAGAATTAATAAAATGAATTGATTATGTGTATCTTCTATAAATCCAGATTCAACATTGGATTCTAAAAATTTTATTCACAGCTAACAATAACATGAAATAAACAATTATGTTGAACTTTAACCCCAAGAATTGAAATTTAATTATGAATTTTTTACTACTTTGTAATCAATTTAATTGAATTCCCCATGAATGTTTATTAATTAAATAATAATTAAATATAATGATAATAAAAAAAATCATGATATAATATTTCAATGGGTATTTCTTCAAAAATAATTAAATAATATAGGTGCAAGATATCAACGTATAACTCAACGAAATGAAATTGAGATGAAGTTCCCTAGTAAGTTTATATAGCATTATGACGCTGCTTATAGATTAATATATTGGTTTAATGATAAAAAAAGTTGTATATAATAAAATGAAAATAAAAAATAAAGGAAGATGGATTTGTAAAATATTATCCCATCAATAGTAATATGATATCAAATTCAAAAAATAAATGAGAATCTTGAGAGAAAAAGATGCGAGGGGAGGAATAGGGGTCCCTTGCCTCTGTGTGAAAGTATTTTTTTAATTTTATTTAATGTAATAGATTAAACAATTAAATTATTTAATTAATTAATTTATAAAATATTTAATATATATTTTATTCATTATGAATTTAGTAACTACATTTTGGGACATTATTAAGAGTTATAAAGTGTAATTTCATTGTTCTGGCGCATTTGTTTAAAAGTTTTCGAATCAGGTCACTTATGTATAATTATGGATGTTATATTAAAATGGGAATAATAATATTTTAGTGGAATGAATTGGTATTAATGACCATAAAAAAGTATAAATGGTCCCATATATCATTTTTATTTATTTTATAGGGAAGATTCATTAGAAAAAATGTTAACGAAAAAGGATAGTTTATTTTGGAAGGTTTCCTAACCATCATGATGTAGTTTCATTTAAATTAATATTATATCTATATAAATGTTCCATAAACATAAATACGTTATAATCTAAATATTTAAATCATTTTAAACATAATAACATTTTTATTACTTGCCTTGATTGTGGCAATTATAAACAAAAGCTCATTATCCATAATGATAGTTAACCTCCATAATTTTTAAGTTAGTTTGGATTCATTAAATAAGTTGTAATAGTAAAAGATATTGGTATAAAATATTTAAATGGTAATATAAAATTCCATAATATTAATGAAAATGGATTTATTATTACTTGAGGGATGAAGTGGGTGGAGATAATGTAGAAGAAGAACATAAATTAAGAGAGGTTTTTTGGGAATGTTATGTCTTGAATATCACCTCATTCAAAGACCTCTTAAGGATCTAGGAATTTTTATTTTGGTGAGAAAATAAGAACATGGATGTGGGGATATTGTAGAAGAGATGTGTTTAAATATATTTTAAGAGTTTATAGGCTTCTGTTGGGAAATGGTATTGTGAGGAGTGGTATTTATCGATGAGGAGGGGTGGTTTAATATGATTAAATAATGGTTGTTATTTTTTAAATCCTACTGAATTAGAATTTAATTAACTAAAAATAATCTGTATGATAATTGATTATTTAAAGGCCTCTTAATTTCTAGCAACATGTCAAACACCCAATTAAAATTTTATTTTTTGGTATTTTTTTCTTTTCCATTTTAACTTTAAATCATTTCAATATTTTACCCATATTGTGGTAAAATTTCATCTTTACGAAGGTATAGTTTTTATTCATAAAAATAAAAATTACATTAAAACATATTTTTTACCCACTAATTAAAAATATGTAATTAATTTTACTAAAAATTCACATAATTGAAAAAAAAATAAATTTTAAAAACACATTGATGTGATGAATAAGTTGGTTTTTAGAATATTATTTTCAAGAACACTATTATTTTATCCAACTCTATGACTAATAACAATCCTTTTATGAAAATAAAATGATATTTATTTTTAAAATTTATAAATATATTTCTTTTAAATAATTCATGATTATGTATTATTTTAATTAACTAAAATTATGAAATATTATGTTCATTAAAATAATTTTCAGAAAAATCATGTTCTAATTGCCAAAAAAATTTACAAAATAAAATATAAATTTGATTCAAAATATTTTTAGGGGTTGAAATAAAAAAATACATATTTTATGTGAATCCAAAATAAAACCATAATTGTACTTTGAAATTTACTAATTTATTTAAAATAAATAACTCTTTTTAGGAAAATAGATATTTTTTACTATTCATTGAAATACATTCCTGTTTATAAAATTATCAAAATAACACAATAATTTGTTTTTATTCTAATTTAAAAAATAAATTTTATTTTATCAAAAACATATTCTGAAATTCAAATAATTTAATTTTATTATTTGTACATAAAAATATATAATAATCATTTGTTTATGAAAATAGGTTTTTGATTAAAAAAGGGGCATTACCAAAAAACTAATAAAATGAATTTACATAAAATCTAAAAATTAGGAAAAATTAATTAATTAATATAATATTAATGAGTGTGTCCATTTTATATATTATAATTTATTTAATATTGATCATTACTAGTGAATTAATGTCTAGGTTATAATGATCACATTTAAATAATAATATTATGTTATTTGTTTTTAGCTCGGTGTTACATATCTTTTACACTATAAAATATAGTATTTCCTTTTAAAAACTAAATATTATATATATATATATATTATAAATGTTTTTTTATAAAAGCTTATAGATATTAATATGGTTTTTAAATAGGTATTTAAAATATTATGTTTCTAATGTAGGTTGTTAGAGTGTGATCATGTATCCTGAAATACAAGGTAAGGGGTTATTTATTCCAAAGTATAATTCTTAGAGGCATACATCCTATTATAAACATTATATAATAGATATGGAGTAATTATATACTAATGAATATGTTTTGATATATTCATGAAAATTCATGTGGTTTTAATAGCCATACCATATTCATTATCTAAATACATTTCGATTCAAAAGATATAAATTTTTTAATGGTTTTTATTATCTCAACTCCCTTATTGAGATATAATGATTCTTCATGAATATAATTGTTCATGGATTTTTTGATTCAACTATAATATTTTACTTCACAGGACTATCTGTTAAACCATTGGTAAAATTTCTTTAGAATGAAACTTTTGAAATATTATTTTATGACTATAGTAATGAATAATTTTCTAAAACCACATATGTAGTTTCTGTCATTGTATGAGAAATCCAACTTAGGATGATTCATTTAAATGTTTTATTTTTCAAAAAATTATTGTAACCCATTATTTTTTGAAAATGAAGTGAAAAAATTAAATATTTTTATGAATTAAAAATTGAATTTTTTGTTTAATTCATGTTTTAAAATGGGTTTTTATGGATTATTCTTCGACAAGAATTTTCATTAATTTTTATATTATATCCCAGAATTATTTTCCATGAATACTTATCTTATAATTTTATTTTATAAAAATATTTTTCATTAAAAAAATATTTATACATTTTATGATGCTCCATTGATTCATTTTAAAGAAACCAATTTAATGGAGTTTTAAAATATTTCAAAAATGGGGTTTTCCATTATATTTTAAATATATATGTGTCCAAAAATTATAAAAACTTATCAATGAAAACATCTATAATGATCCTTATGTTACAATGCAGAAATTATTGATCCCCCATCATAATTATTTATAAGGATATAGTTGGTTATTTTATAGGTTTTTTTCATGAAACCTACCACTTTTCCATGGGTTAATTATGTTGAGTTTCAAGAATGAATGATTTCATTTTATAATGTTGAGTATATATATTTATTGTTATTATGTGATGGAAGGGGTCTTATTTATCTCTCCAATCCATTAGTTAAATGTTTTATCTCATGATACAATGTTGTCAAGCATTGAAATTTTGTTAGTTCACAACTAAAAAATAGAACATTTGATTTGTTTACAACCCAATGTGTGGTCATTTTTTCACAACATGAATGATTATTGTTTTTTCTTTTCAATATGAAGATTTATTGTTCTTGTTAAAAATATGAATCATGCACATTTTATATATTCATAAAATAAATCATGGAATTTTTATTGTTCACAACACGAATCCTAGACGTTTTTATTTTTCACCATCATATAATATCCGTATAATTAGAGATTTATTTAATTTTAATGTTACATTTCAATGTATTGGTGTATTTAAATAACAAATGTCAATGATTATGGTTCATGGATCATGTTTATCATGTAATGATTACATATTGTTAAATTTTCCCCCTTACATAGTGTTCAAATAACCAATTTCATATGTTTTTATTCTATAGTTTATGAAGATGATTATAACTTTTTGGATTTATATTAGGGGTCTTGTATGATTATATTGTTGAGAAATATTCAAGATTTTCAAAAAATATGAATTCCATATAACATGTCCTCATAGACGTGAACACTTTCACTATTAGGACTTTTTTACTTTTATTGATATTTATTATTTAAATTTTGTATATGTAGTGTATAAATATAGGTTTAAGTCACTTTTTATCAGATCCAATGTATCAATAAATGGTTCTATAAACAAACTTGTGAGTGCGGGTTTATGGTTCCATTATTCATATGGTAATAATGTGTATTTAGGGATTATTTACAAAATTATGATATAAAATTATATAAAATTTCGTTGAATATAAAAAATTTATGTGTGACTAAATTGAATTATATTTAAAAGGGAAAAATAATGGAATAAAAATTACACAACATTTTTGTTAAAAAATTATCAAAACATTATTTATAATGCTCGTGAGAAAAAGGAAGTGTTTAAGGAAATGATCAAATAATTATATTTTTTTGAATATAATTCCATTTAGAAAACATGATATAGTTTTTAATAGAAACAAATTATAAAAAATAATTGAGTTTAGAGAAATAATTGAAATTATGAAAGTGAAAATGTAATTAATAAATCTTGGAAGGGATATGGAGACTATTTTCAAGTCAAGGGAATATAATGATAAATATAATATTAGTATATTTAATGAATTAAATTCATTAATATAATACCAACACATTGAATCACTGTATAGAGGAAGTTCTATGACAACCCATTTATGATTTATTTTTAATATAACTCTAATAAATGAAATAGTATATGGCCAATTTAAAAAATTTATATTTATTATTTGTAGTTTACTATTTGAGTAAATATAAAATATATCAAATTAATACTATCTAATTTCATAAATTCACCAACTATGTGTATAAAAATATTTAAACAATTTAATGGATATAAAAACCACAATATATGTGGAATTTTCAAGAATTACACATGATAAAATGACAATCTAAAATATTTTTTGAAACATAAAATGTACTATATATAGTTTATTTAATATTTTTTCTATATTTTAATGATATATTGATATGTATTCCCACTAAAAACATTTAATGAATATATATTATTAATTACTATCTATAATAATATCTTGTATTATATCTCTATTAAATATATATCTATGATATAATAATTCTATGGAATTATAGGAATCCATTCATATTCCTAAATAAATAAAAATATATCTAGATAATTCTTGAGATCTAATTAATCTTCCATAATGAATTAGATCACCTCATTATTTACACTCTTCTTTTTCATCCACTCACCAAAAACGTGTGAACGTTGGTTCAACTTCATTAATACACAAGAACCATGTAATCCTATGTTATACTTCATTAAAATAAAAAGCATGTATTAATATTCCTTCTTATTATTGAGTATATTCCCACTTTTAACAACTATGTATATGGATTCTCCCACAAAAAATTATGTGTCAATGTTTATACTCAAATATAAATGTCTATGAATAAATAAAATATGGTCTTCCGAAAAAATATGGTATTTATTTTTAATAGATGTTGCTAAAATACAACTATAACTTTTAAAGCAACAAAACATTGACAACATTTATTCGAATTAAAATAAACTAGTGGATTTTGAATCCCACATTACATATTATTCCTATAATAAGAAAATATTATCTGCATATTTCCTCCCCATGTAATAATTTCACTATAATGTGATCAAAAATATTCTATAAGATACATGTAAAAATAATACATTAATATCTCCATGTCACCAAAAAATTTCTTTTTGATAGGTCTTAGATTGATTATTAGGTCTATGATGTGTTTAATAATCAACACATGTTAATCTTACATGATAACATTCGGTTTTGGGAAGAACCACCATCATTTATTATAATTATTTAAATTCAATCAATCCCAAAAAATTACTAATCTGACATATCAATTAGAAGAAACTAATGAATATGGTTGAAACATTAGATGAAAAAGGCATAAATCACAATAAAAGATACACATTGGTGTTAAAGAAAAGATACATAAAATAATTATTCTACATCATCAACGCCTGAGACATCCCAACACATTTTTATAATCAATTTTTAATCCTCTTGACATCATCAATAATATTTAATTAGTATAATATTTTTTCACATGTATACCATTATGTATTTTTTTAATAGTAGTTTATAAAAGTGAAATTCTATTCCACAAAACATTCCCTCAAAATTATTCCAAATAAAGAAAACTAAAACCAAATCATTAATCAGTTATCTATAAACATATATAAGTGGTCTATATGTTGAATACATGAAAAAATGATTAGTATCATAATATATACCAAAATAGAAAATCTATACATCATGCATTGAAATCACCAATCATTAGTGGTCAACTCCCATGATATAAATTTCAATTTAAAATTAAGATATGTTTTTTAATGCTTCTGTATTATAGTTAGTTCCCTAGAACTCATGTCTATGTACATTAAAATTACTTTTGTTAATATAAATGAATATATAGAATTTATAGTATCATATCAATATTTATCTTCAACATGTCATAGTATATGGTAAAGTCATAATTACACTTGTTTCACTGAAATTTCATTGGATTTTCCACTGTGATAAAATCAAGAAGTTACATCATAGTATTCATGAATATATATTTTATAACTAGATTATATAATTTGATGGGATACAAATAATATTGCTTATCAGGGGTGGAGACTCATGGTCTCTTGAAATGCCTTCTCAATTTTTCCCTTCATATTATTTAGTATATAATATTATGAGAACATGAGGCAATAATAAGAAATCCTCATTTACTTGTCTTATCGGGAATTACATTATAATGATGAATATTATGATCTATAGTCATTGAAAATTTTATAAATACATGCCATGATTTGTATACATTTAGTTATTGATCATAACCAGGATGACATATGATCGAGGTGAGGTAGGATACAATGGGTAAATAATAAGAGATTTTTTATGAAAGAATAATTCATTAAATAGTTTTTCTCTTATATTCTTGAAAATAAGTAGATATCTCCGACCGTTTGATGGAAATCAAACATAGAAATTATTTCAATATTTTTTGTGGTTGTATAGGAATGTTTAAATTTGTATGTTCAATAAAATAGGCTTCAGTTCTAAGAATTTCATTGGGGCCAGTGCATCACATGCTGCTATGTTTTCCTACATTCCCACTTTTCAAAGGTGGGTTGATTTCATCACTTTATTTAACAATTTCTATACCTTGGTCAAACTAGGATCATGGGACGTCGGTTCCTTCTTCCATGGATTCCCTCATGGAGCTCGTTTCATAGTCTGGGTCTACCTCATATATTTATGTAATAATCATGGAACATGTTCCTAAATCCATCTTTAGGTGGACACCGGTAAATGATGTACAATTTTTTATTGACTTGGTATAAACCTATGTTTAGGATAGTAGTAACTTTGGGAACATCTAGGCATGTTGGGACAATAGATATATTCATAAATTATAGTTTCTTTGTATTTTGAAGGGAATATCATTTTTGAGGTATCTTACTCATGGATTTTAAGGAATATCATGTGGATTTTGATCTATTTAAATCCAAGGGAGTAAGTCTTTTGAGGATTTTTACCTTGGTAAAACCATTTTTATTTTATTGTGTAGGGATTCTAGACTAGGGAGAGTGCTTAATGTAATAAGGATATGGATCTGAATTTCCAACTGAGATGGATCAGTAAACTATATTAACATCTTGTAGAAACTAATCAGATTGTCTTATTGAGAGGGATTGAGTCACATGATTATCTTATAGTGTAGAAATATCAGAATGTCATATTGGGATGAATCTGGTCAATTACTTGTCATATTTTGGGGAGGGGTTACAACATCTTGTCGAGATGAATCGAGTGATTTTGTGTGACCTACGGGTGTGGTGGGGAGTATTTCACACCATAATATGATTCTTATTTGGGTTGAAACTCAGGTAGGTGTCCTATATACCCTTCTAAAGAAATATGGATCAAAAACCAATTAGTTCAATATTGTTTTTTATGTTTTTGTAATAGTGTAGATACCTGGTTTTTGGCCTAATAAGACTTTGAAATATTTCTAAGAATATTTCCAGAGCTGGGGGCTGAGACAGTATGCAATTCTGAGGCCCAGTGTGCCCAGAATTAATTTTATAAAAATGTTAAGTGTTTTTATATTACACACGCGCTATTAACTAAAGAAAATGGGATGTCTCTTAAATGGTTGATCGGATTGGAAATCGGAGACCACGGTTGGGTTCGGAATACAGTGTTTCCCCTAGGCGCGACATAAAATAAGTCAGCGCGGGATGTTCGGACCCCTCGCTCATTGGCAGTGTATTGAATGGATAAATTAAATAACTAATTTATTCATTCAATAGCTCGAACTCGAATATCTCTAGAACAGGGACTAAGATGAAAAATCAGAGGCCACTGATGAGCTCAGAACGTAGGTTTTACCCTAAGAAAGGTATAACCTTTGTCCACATCGGGTGTTTGGCATATGTGCCATCACGAGAGAATAATTAAATAATTAAATAATTGTTTATTTAGTTATTTATTTTATTTATTTTAACTTAGAGAGAGGTTATAAATTCTTTGTTTAGAGGGGGTTGGACGCATAATTCATTTTGGCCAACGACGGTAAACCCTTCCTTCCTCTCCTCTCCTCATCTCCCCGTTGATGAATGACGAACGAAGAACAATGAAGCCTCGGATCCAGGCGAATCAAAGAGTGAAGAACGCAACATCATCTTCTCACCTTTGTGAATGTTGGATCCTCGTCAACACTGAACGGATCATGATGAACGCGATCTTCACCAAAAATGGATCCAATCCAGGTAGGACTCGTCTTTTGGTGTTTTACATCTCTGGATTAAAAGTTTGAGTAGATTGATATTTTTTTCCTCGACCTGCGCCCCTCAATGCAGCCCTTGCATGTGCCAACATACTGGAATTGAATTGTTTCTCTTTATTTGATGTATGTTCTAACCTTGGTGCCCCATTCTTATTCATCGGCCAAGAACGCTTGACCGACGACGTTTAAACCTTTGTTTTTTGTGCTTCTTCTCCCACCGTTCTTCGCGTTCACCACCGTTAGACCACAGAGTCACGATTCGACTCTGTCAGGGTGGGTTCGAATGCGGTCGAACCCCCAAACTCTTTGCAATGGAATGAACGACATGCGTATCGACGATTTGGGGATGAATTGATAAACAAGCGGTATGGTGTTTGGTGAACAGATCAGATCATTACTGCAGGTGCGCGTTTTTGGTTGGATGTGGTGAACACGACAAGCGTTAATTAATATTATTAACAATGATAATGGTGACACAAAAAATGTGTGTGATTGGTAAATGAAATTAAATGGGTTTAATTTGTTAGGATTTGTGCTATTATTATTATTATTTTAATAATAATAATATTGTCTTATTATTATTATAATTATTTCATAATAATAATAAAGTTTGAAAAAAAATGTGCACCTAACAAAATTAAATGGTTTTAATTTTGGTTAGTAAATTAAATGATTTGAATTTAATAAAGGGAAATGGTTTTAATTAAATGGTTCTTAACTAGGTGAGCAAGGAGCGCATAGGCTTTGGGGCGTGGGATTTACCTCCCCTCAATCGTTAATCATTAAGAATTCTGATTAATTTTGTGAAAAATAATAATATTATTTTTGGTTATTAAAATAAAAATTTAAAAAGGTAGTTTTTCCTATGAGGCGCTAGCACCGTGAGGATATGGGAGTCTCCATGCAAAAGTTTGACTCCAATTTATGTTTTGTAATAAAATAATAATATAAAATATTATTATTTATTATTTTGGATGTTAAACACAAATGTGATCATAACTTCTCCGTACGACGTCGGATTGAAGAACCGTCAGTTTCACTGCGACCCTGAATCTGAGACGGACATTTCAATTCCAATATTGGATGTCTTTTTCGGGTTTTCAGACCGGGTACCCGAAGCGCTCTGAACATAATAGATTTAATTTTATTATTAAATCTTCGAACTGCTATAACTCCTGCGTGCGACGTCCGATTGACTTGCCGTCAGCGGCAACGTGACCCTGTCTTTAAAACGGCCGATTCAAGTCTATTTTTGGGTACTAAATTCTGGTCCGTGCATCGGTTTCACGAAACACCGAATATTATTATTATTATTATTATTACTGGATCTTGTATCCGACATATCGCCCCCATACGGTGTCGGAATGACAAACCGTCCGCAATGTTGCGACCCTGGAATTAAGACTGATGTTTCGAGACCAATTTTGGATATTTAAGTTTAGGTCGAGGTGCGAGCCCCATGAGGCCTGGTTCGCGCGTGTTGCGGTGAAATGCAACTTTTTCACCGGGTATTCGTTTTGGACAAATGAGTAGTCCATCTCATGTGTTTTTTCATGTGGATCACAATGGTGTGACCTGTTTGGTTATCTGGTGTCGTTTGAAGTACGACCAGGTTGGATCGAACAAGAATCCAACCAGGCCTTCGGCACTAAAATGCCTATAACTTACAGGATGTGCGTCTGATTGACACATCGTCTGCTGTGTTGGAACCCTTATTACATGGCGGTCCTTCGGATTACTTCTTTGTGGAACTTCGTGGTAGTTGAGGTATGACCAATAACCTGAGGAGCAGAACCGGGATGTTTCTTTTAGTGAGAGCTAGGATGAATACTCCCTTGATGACTCAAGGTGCGAGTATTCCTTACTCCTCTGCTCCAGTAGAGACGGGACTCCCCACCTCATGAGTGTGGGTTCGTTTTCCTCTGAGATGGTTTTCCTATCCTTGGAGTCGGTACTCCATCACATGGCCAGACCAGGCCGGTTGCATGGGTCACCCTGTGTACCGATTACACGGGTTGGAGTACATGGGTTGAGACCGTGTACGAGCACATGTCCAGCGTACACGGGGTGTACCCCCGATACTTTGATACGACGGGTGATCCTTTCTACATATTGTGTAGTTGCGTTTTACACGACCGACCTTATGACACGGGTCGTCGTACACGGGTAGTACCCTGGGTTAGAGGAGACGACGTGTAACCTTTCTACACGTCGTGTACTTTTCAGTACATGGCTTGATATTCTTGCCCACCGTATCTTGGACATATTTTGTTTGGGTTAGTGCCCCTTATTCTCGTTCCCCTGAAGGTCAGACATTGTTTTCCTTCTACAGGAGTATGATCCCTTCAGCAGGACTTTTTGTGATAGAGTCGGCATCCCTCCGAGAGGCCCGAAGCGAGATCCTCTATCCATTCCTAACCCTAGGTAGAGTTAGGCATCTACATGACCAACTCTACCGGGCTTTGATCCTCTACCTAGCTGGTGAATCACCTAGCTGGTGAATCCGGATGAGTCACGGTATCCTCCATGACCCTGGCAGTGATCCTCATCTGTGTATCGTGATCTTTCCCACTCCAGAGTGCGTCTCCCGTAATGAGTACTTCTATCTATCGTGATCTTTCCCACTCTGGAGTGTGTTCTCCCGTAATGAGTGTATCTGCCTCTCGAGGCTTTTCGCGATGAACAGCGGTTATCGGACGGACGTTATAAGATCTATCTGACTCGTGGAGTGAGTTCTCCCGGACGAGTGCTTTGTGGAATCTTCGAACTGGATCCCTAGCCTGTGTATGTGGTTTTGTAACTTGTCTTTATACTACAGGTCTGAGTTACGAGTATATCTGGTTGCCCTGGGTATATGTATGGGCATATACCTGGTGTGAGCTATGAGATGAATATCCTCTTACTCTATCGTTTGGGTTTCTTTGAGCGATCATATCTATTATTGGGTAGAGTTGTACTCTTTTTGTTCACTCTTGTTGTACCTTGTTCTCTCTTGCTGCTCTCCTCTTTAGTACCGCTATTGCTGCTCCCTTGAGCCTTCGAGACATCCTACTGAGTATTTTTATACTCACCCCTGCATGGGCTTTGCCCGCATTTGGCGTGCCCTTGCAGATGACGGACAGGTTGATTGTGACTTCAGTGGAGCTTCGGGATATGGGGTGCTTGGACCGCGTGCGGTGGTCGTAGCTTGGGATTCAGGAGTGGGACTCTTCCAGCTGTTTTACTTTTTCACATGTTGCCGAGTTGTGACACTTTTCTAGTTGGGTGTGTATTTTTTCCCCTTTACCTTTCAGCTTTACTTTTCTTGTACTTGTACTGTTAGAGGTCGATGAATTTTTTGTTTGGTTCCCTTTTTATAGTAGTGTGGAACCTTGCTTTCTTCTTTTTCTCTGTACTTTTTCATTGAGTTAGTTGTGTGTGTGTACAGGTTCTTAGGCAAAGGCCTCCCCAATTTTGTTGTGCCTACGGCGCTAGTCGCCAGCCCCTGACCTATGGAGGTGGGCTTGGGGTAGTTGCGGTTTGAGCCCTGGTATGGGTTGGGTCGTGACAGAGTGGTATCATATCTGGTTCGACCCTTGGGACGTTGTTCAGACGTTTCCCTAAAATTGACTTGGTTGGGTTTAGGGAAATAGTGTCAATGTGTCTTGTGAGCAGCTCTCAGGCCAGGGAGTCCAGTTATGGTATGGGCGGTCGACGTATCCATTCACCAGGACCCTGATTACCCGCTTGTTGACTCGGCACACTGAGACACTTGTTGCAGAGAACAATGGTACATGCATCACATAGGATTGAGTCTTTGACTGTCCTTCTCGATTCAGCTCCCCATCCTTGTTGATATATATAGATATGCTCATCCGACCGCGGTACTTCTTGATAACATCCAGGATGTCTCCGTGATGACATCCATCCCGGATACTAGCTACGGTTCATGGCGATGATTCTGTGAGCAACGAGAGCTCAGTTCAGGAACCATCACGTGATCCCCTTTCTCCAGGTGGGCAGGTAACAGCACCCCTACCTGTTGAGAAGAAGAAAACCCCAGCTGAGGAGGCTGAGGATGTGTGCAGGTTGATCACACTCCGTGAGTTCCAGCACAAGAGACCACTGAGGTTCCGCAGTAAGCCAGGCCCTTATACAGTATAGGTTTGGCTAGAGTTGGTGGTCCACTGGTCTATAACGGTAGTTTCCGAGAACAGACGTTCGAGCGAGGAATCTGTAGAGAGATATACGCTATCATAGTTCCCTTTTGAATCCCCACTTATGTCGAGGTGCGAGAGTAGGCACTATTGGTAGAAAGCTTCCTGTTACGCCATACAACTGGTTGTGACAGTGAGCGCAATAGAGCTGAGACGTCTACTACAGCTAGCAGATGCTAGACGACGATATCTCAATGCAGAAGATCTTATCATGATCAGTCACAGGAAAGTTGTCATTTGGGACCCAGGCAGCGCACTGAAAGCACAGTTGAAGAATCTTGAAGACTTGTGAAATCAAGGTGTGGTTATGTAGCAGACTCCTTTAGCGAGAAGTGCAGGAAGTCGCAGACTCACAGAGCAGTTAACTTCCCTGCAGCTGACCCTGGTGGAACATGAGGGTACAACTTTTTCTTCAGTTGGCGGTGTGGACTCCTTCACTTCTCGAGCGTGTAATAGAGTCATGGTTGCGATTTATTGACTGTGAAATCATGTGTGACCAGATATCCTTAAGTGTTTCCCCATATGGATATTCTGAAGGAGGGGATCACGATACCTTGTTCCAGTGAAAAACAGTGATTCCAACTGTGACATGGGATGTAGAGGTTCGGTCGAGGAGACAAACTTTCCCCCCGAGTTCTATCAGGTCGTTTGAGACTGTGGAAGGAGATGGCGAGGTTGCATACCGCCTTGCCTTATCCTAAAAAGTTGGAGTGAGTACACGACGTCGTATACATGTTTCAACTAAGAAGATACATGTGTGTTCCTACACACTTCATCAACTAAATAAAGACTTATGAGGGTGGACCACCCCTTTGGTCCATATTCCTTGGCAGAAATGAACCGTACATGCTTCCCTAGGAGCGGGAGAGCTAAGTGTGGGCTCGGTATCTTGAGTGGTTCCCCTGGTTTTGCTTTTCGAGGACGAAAAGCTTGAAGGGGGGAATAATGTAGAGACCCGTTTTTTGGCCTAATAAGACTTTGAAATATTTCTAAGAATATTTACATAGCTGGGGGCTGAGACGGCGTGCAATTCCGAGGCCCGGTGTGCCCGAAATTAATTTTATAAAAATGTTAAGTGTTTTTATATTACACATGCACTATTAACTAAAGAAAACGGGATGTCTCTTAAACGATTGATCGGATTGGAAATCCGAGACCATGGTTGGGTTCAGAATGTAGTGTTTCCCCTAGGCGCAACATAAAATAAGTCAGCGTGGGATGTTCGGACCCCTCGCTCGTTGGAGATGTATTAAATGGATGAATTAAATAATTAATTTATTAATTTAATAGCTCGACCCCAAATATCTCTATAACATGGACTCAGATGAAAAATCGAAGGCCACCGATGAGCTCAGAACGTAGGTTTTACCCTAAGAAAGGTATAACCTTTGTCCGCATCGGGTGTTTGGCATATGCGCCATCACGAGAGAATAATTAAATAATTAAATAATTGTTTATTTAGTTATTTAATTTATTTCTTTTAACCTAGAGAGATGTTATAGATTCTTTGTTTAGAGTGGGTTGGCCTCATAATTCATTTTGGCCAACGACGGTAAACCCTTCCTTCCTCTCCTCTCCTTATCTCCTAGTTGATGAACGACGAACGAAGAACAATGAAGCCTCGGATCTAGCCGAATCAAAGAGCGACGAGCGCAAAATCTTCTTCTCACCTTTGTGCAAGTTCGATCCTCGTCAACACCGAACCGATCTTGATGAACTCGATCTTCACCAAAAATAGATCCAATCCAGGTAGGACTCGTCTTTTGTTGTTTTACACCTCTGGATTAAAAGTTTGAGTAGATTGATATTTGTTCATCAACCTACGCCACTCAATGCAGCCCTTTCATGTGCCCACATACTGGAATTGAATTGTTTCTCTTTGTTTGATGTATGTTCTAACCCTGGTGCCCCATTCTTATTCGACGGCCAAGAACGCTTGACCGACGACGTTTAAACCTTTGTTTTTTGTGCTTCTTCCCCCACCGTTCTTCGCGTTCATCGTCGTTAGACCACAGAGTCACGATTCGACTCTGTTAGGGCGGGTTCGAATGTGGTCGAACCCCCAAACTCTTTGCGATGGAATGAATGACATGCGGATCGACGATTTGGGGATGAATTGATAAACAAGCGGTATGGTGTTTGGTGAACGGATCAGATCATTACTGCATGAGCGCGTTTTTGGTTGGATGTGGTCAACACGACAAGCGTTGATTAATATTATTAACAATGATAATGGTGACACAAAAATGTGTGTGATTGGTAAATGAAATTAAATGGGTTTAATTTGTTAGGATTTGTGCTATTATTATTATTATTTTAATAATAATAATAATATTGTCTTATTATTATTATAATTATTTCATAATAATAATAACGTTTCAAAAAAAATGTGCACCTAACAAAATAAAATGGTTTTAATTTTGGTTAGTAAATTAAATGATTTGAATTTAATAAAGGGAAATGGTTTTAATTAAATGGTTCTTAGCTAGTTGAGCAAGGTGCGCATGGGCTTTGGGGCGTGGGATTTACCTCCCCTCAATCGTTAATCATTAAGAATTGTGATTAATTTTGTGAAAATTAATAATATTATATTTGGTTATTAAAATAAAAATTTAAAAAGGTGGTTTTTACTATGAGGCGCTAGCAGCATGAGGAGATGGGAGTCTCCACGCAAAAGTTTGACTCCAATTTACGTTTTGTAATAAAATAATAATATAAAATATTATTATTTATTATTTTGGATGTTAAACACAAATTTGATCATAACTTTTTAGTACGACGTCGGATTGAAGAACCGTCAGTGGCACTGCGACCCTGACTCTGAGACGGACATTTCAAGTCCAATATTGGATGTCTTTTTTTGGGTTTTCAGATCGGGTACTCGAAGCGCTCGGAACATAGTAGATTTAATTTTATTATTAAATCTTCGACCTGCTATAACTCCTGCGTGCGACGTCCGATTGACTTACCGTCAGCGGCGACGTGACCCTGTCTTTAATACGGTAGATTCAAGTCTATTTTTGGGTACTAAATTCTGGTTCGTCCATCGGGTCCACGAAACACCAAATATTATTATTATTATTATTATTACTGGATCTTGTATTTGACATATCTCCCTCATACAGTGTCGGAATGACAAACCGTCTGCGATGTTGCGACCCTGGAATTAAGACGGATGTTTCAAGACCAATTTTAGATATTTAAGTCGAGGTCGAGGTGCGGGCCCACGAGGCCTGATTCGCGCGCGTTGCGGTGAAATGCAACTTTTTCACCAGGTATTCGTTTTGGACAAATGAGTAGTCCATCTCATGTGTTTTTTCATGTGGATCACAACGGTGTGACCTGTTTGGTTATCTGGTGTCATTCGAATTATGACCGGGTTGGATCGAACACAAATCCAACCAGGCCCTCGACACTAAAATGCCTATAACTTACAGACTGTGCGTCCGATTGACAAATCGTCTGTTGTTTTGGAACCCTTATTACATGGCGGTCCTTCGGGTTACTTCCTTGTGGAACTTCGTGGAGGTTGAGGTATGACCGATAACCCGAGGAGCAGAACCAGGATGTTTCTTTTAGTGAGAGCTAGGATGAATACTCCCTTGATGACTCAAGGCGCGAGTATTCCTTACTCCTCTTCTCCAGTAGAGACGGGACTCCCCACCTCATGAGTGCGGGTTCATTTTCCTCTGATATGGTTTTCCTATCCTTGGAGTCGGTACTCCATCACATGGCCAGACCAGGCCGGTTGTATGGGCCACCCTGTGTACCGATTACACGTGTTGGAGTATATGGGTTGAGACCGTGTACGGGCACATGACCAACGTACATGGGGCGGACCCCCGATACTTTGATACGACAGGTGATCCTTTCTACATGCTGTGTAGTTGCGTTTTACACGACCAGACTTGTGACACAGTCTGTTGTAAACGGGTAGTACCCGGGGTTAGAGGACACGACGTGTAACCTTTCTACACGTCGTGTACTTTTCAGTACATGGTTTGATCTTCTTTCCCACCGTATCTTGGACATCTTTCATTTGTGTTAGTACCCCTTATTCTCATTCCCCTGAAGGCCAGACATCGTTTCCTTCTACAAGAGTATGATCCCTTCAGCAGGACTTTCTGTGATAGAGTCGACATCCCTCCGAGAGGCCCGGAGCGAGATCCTCTATCCATTCCTGACCCTAGGTAGAGTTAGGCATCGACGTGACCAACTCTACCAGGTGTTGATCCTCTACCTAGTTGGTGAATCACCTAGCTGGTGAATCCGGATGAGTCGTTGTATCCGCCATGGCCCTGGCAGTGATCCTCATCCTTGTATCACGATCTTTCCCACTCGGGAGTGCGTCTCCCGTAATGAGTGATTCTATCTATCATGATCTTTCCCACTCAGGAGTGTGTTCTCCCATAATGAGTGTATCTACCTCTCATGGCTTTTCCCGACAAACAACGCTTCTCGGATGGACGTTATCAGAGCTATCAGACTCGTGAAGTGAGTTCTCCCAGATGAGTGCTTTGTGGAATCTTCTAACTGGATCCCTAGCGTGGGTATGTGGTTGTGTAACTTGTTTCTAGACTACAGGTCTGAGTTACGAGTATATCTGGTTGCCCTGGGTATATGTATGGGCATATACCTGGTGTGAGCTGTGAGATGAATATCCCCTTACCCTATCGTTTGGGTTTCTTTGAGCGATCATATCTATTATTGGGTGGAGCTGTACTCTTTTTGTTCACTCTTGTTGTACCTTGTTCTCTCTTGCTTCTCTCCTCTTCAATACTGCTATTTCTATTCCCTTGAGCCTTCGAGGCATCCTACTGAGTATTTTTATACTCACCCCTACTTGGCCTTTGCCCGCATTTGGCGTGCCCTTGCAGACGACAGATAGGTTGATCGTGACTTCAGAGGAGCTTCGGGATATGGGTTTCCTGGAACGCGTGCGGTGGTTGTATCTTGGGATTTAAGAGTGGGACTCTTCCAGCTGTTTTACCTTTTCACCTGTTGCTGGGTTGTGGAACT
This sequence comes from Viscum album, assembly GCA_963277665.1. Lineage (NCBI taxonomy): Eukaryota > Viridiplantae > Streptophyta > Magnoliopsida > Santalales > Viscaceae > Viscum > Viscum album. Next base: position 1,586,004,676 of record OY728155.1, read on the forward strand.
TTTCTAGTTGGGTGTGTATTTTTTTCCCTTTCCCTTTCAACTTTACTTTTCTTGTACTTGTATTGTTAGAGGTCGATGCATTCTTGTTTGGTTCCCTTTTTATAGTAGTGTGGAACCTTGATTTCTTCTTTTTATCTGCACTTTTTCATTGAGTTAGTTGCGTGTGTGTGTACAAGTTCTTAGGCAAAGGCCTCTCCGAGTTTGTTGTGCCTTCAGCGCTAGTCGCCAGCCCCTGGCCTATAGAGGCGGGCTTGGGGTAGTTGCGGTTCGATCCCTGGTATGGGTCGGGTCGTGACAAATAGTACTAGTCCATATTGTCTAACATCTTGCGGAATGGAATCGTAGGTCTTGAAAGGAGCGTCAAAAAATGAGATGGTGTGGGGCTTACACATGGAAGCTATCCTAATAAATAGGATCACACTTGGGTTGTGATCTAGGGATTTCAAGTAGAAGCTGGGCAAATGTTGGGGGATTGTCCCATAGTGGGGAAGGATGGTCAGGGACTTATGCCTAGAAGTTAACCAGTGGTGGAAGATCTCCCCCGTGGTGAGGGAGAGGGAAGCATCCCATGATCGTCACACATGGGGCATAATATGTCGCACCTGGACTTTTTAATTCATTTCTTTATTTTATTAATTCTTGGCCCCGAGTTCTAGTGCTAAGGTTCGTGTGGGGTCCCAGATTAAATTATTCGTTGTTTACTATTTTTACTTGGTTTCAGACCCATGCACGGGCACCGCATGATTAGCGGTAACCGCGCGGTCTCCCCAGGTGCTTGTGCGGGTGCCCAAGTGGACTGCGTTGAGGTGCGCAAGTTGCGTGCGTGTCTTTTTTTTAAGACGTGCGTTGAGAGCGTGTTTACCCAGTTTTCAGATTTTGATAATTAAATGGATTAAGAAAAAAAGGAATGTTTGTTAATAATAATAATATTATTGTTATTTATTTTTTATATTATTTTTTTGGTTTTATATTATTCTTATTTATATTGTTATAATTATTATTTATATTATTATGTTTGTTATTATTATTATCATTATTATATAAAAAAGGGGTGAAGGGTTGAAAACCCTAGGGGAGGGCCGCGACACCCCCCCCCATTTTCTCTTCTGCGCGGCGCAGCGTGCCTGACCTGGCGGCGGCACCCCTCGCAGCCTCTCCTACTACAGCCGCCACCCTCCTCCTTGCCCCGGCCGGACCTGCCTCCCGCTCTCCCCTGGCCCTCGCTAACCTCCACCTGCGCCAACCCCTCCCCCTTGTCCGCAGGCCGCCACCCCGCTCCCGTTTCGATAGCCCGTCACCGCTCCACGCAACCCCCCGACTCCACCTCATTGTTTCCCGCCTCGCCCTCCAGCGACCTCCGGTGAGCCCCCGTCGCCGGCCAGCGGCCTCCGGCGCCCCTGTCGGCCCTTCCGACGCCCCTGCCGGCCCTTCTGGTGCCCCTGCCGACCCTACCGGCGAGCCCGCCGCCGGCCAGCGGCCTCCGACCCCCTCCAGCGACCTCCGGCTGAGCTCCGGCGAGCCCCGCCTCCGGCCAGCAGCCCTCCGACCGTTGTTTCCTTCAGACAGCTGATCCGTAACCCCCCATGATGCGGTCGCGGTGCGAACGAGGTTTCACACCATTTTTGAGTGGTCCATCAACGTCCGAGGTAGGTGCTTCCGTGTATAACTTTTGTTTGACGAATTAATTTGTGAGTTTAATTATTTTAGCATGTTTATTTATTAGTTTGCGTGCTGCGAATCTGGTTTTGTTTGATATTTAATATGCATTTGATTTTTTAAGTAGCTTGTTTATGCGTTATGTGTTTAATGATTGTTTTATGAATTAATTTTCTTCTTAAATTAGTTTAGCATATACATTAATTAGTTTGTTTGATGCAGATCAAGTTTTTAATTGAATTTGATATATATATATATATATATGGTATGTGCGTGTTTTCTGTGAACAACCATGCAGAATTGTTTATTTTCATTTCACAGACTTTGCTATTTGTGTTTTGGTTTAGTGTCGATGTGCAGAGAGTCATAAAATATATTTTTGAACAAGTTTTGGTGTGTGTAAACTGAAAAGGGGGTTTTTATAAAAATCGGTGATGTTTTGTGTGTGAAAATGGGTGCGTTGTTTTATAAAATGTTTTATGGGTTGGTTGTTAGGTGTTGAGTCGTCTTTTGGTGTGATGATGTTGTGTGTTTTATTTTAAAGTGTTTTCTTATGTGAAACTGAGTATGTTTTGATGTGAACCTTGGTTTCACCATCCGTGGATGTTTTATAAATTATTCAAATGGTTTATTTCTTAAATCATGTGGTGTGTATGATGCTTGAAAAGTTGTTAGTGTGTCTGAAGGTCTTGATTAGATTCAAATATAGAGTTTGGTTGTGTTTTGATATGTGTTTTGGATGTGGTATTTTCAAAACGTGTTGAGCTGGTTATTTTGTGTTGTTTGTTCGTTTGGATCATTTAAAGTCCATGTTTTTTTTGTTTTTATTTGTTTATGTGGGTTTTGCAGTATGTTGGTGAGGAAACTGCGATACTACGATCATCGGCTTGTGCGTGCTTGCACGCCTTTGCGAGGCGTGTCGCATCGTCGCATTCAAGCTACAAATTGAGGTAGGTCTCCCACTGCACTTACCTTTAGATTTAGAATTTATTAATTGCTTGATGTTTTATTAATTTTAATAAATTGGAAATAATATAATATAATAAATTTTTCTATGAATATTTGGTGTGAAAAGAGCTGTTTATTTTATACCGAACACTTGAAACATTTTCTTGATGAGAGGACACCCAGTATTGAAAGAATTCCTGTTTGGTCTTTAAACATAATTCACGGAATTTCAAATGTACTTCTAGTTTTAAAGATAAATTATTTCTTCTGAACAAGTGTTTTGGGTTTTCTTGAGAAATGAGGTTTTGCATTAAAATTGGAGAAGGTCCGTTTGGCACTTTAATAAAATTAATTATTTTGGAAAACCTATTCAGGGGTGATCTTTGGTGTGCATTGATTGAGTGAGCTGTATGTGATGTTTGTGCATCGTGACTGATTGATTGGCATTGTTGACTCACCCCTCTTTTATTATATGTGTTGACATGGGAACCTGACATAGTGAGTGAATCTTTTGAGAATGATTGTTGCACTAGTTTAGAATACACACTGGCTAGTGGCCCCATAGCAGGGGAATATTGAGTTATTTCTGTTATGGGGATTGGGCCCCTCGGTTAGGCCATGCAGGGCTATACCAGGTAGTATTATGGGAATTATGACGTCATCGAGTTAGGGCATGCCTTCAGGATGAGTCAGATGTATAGCATGTTCTGGATTGTTCACGATCTCTTAGGTTCGACCCATGTTTCTTTTAGTGTTTATTTGTATGTGGCAGATGAGTGAGAGGTCTAGTCGGTTGCTGGCCCTGTGTGCCACTTTTTCCATTGCCCTTAGTGTGTGTTGCGTGTTGTGTGGTTTTCCCTTTTTACTAAAAACTGAAAATTTAATTTCTAAATTGTTTGTAGAAATGTTTTAAAATGTAATGCACCTGTTCCTTTCAAACATTAAGATTTTTTTGTAAATTATAAAGGGAAATGGACTGATACTTGTTTTAGAAATGAAAGTGTGTGTGTGTGTGAAAACCAATATCTTGTATATTTAGTTCAAACCTGGAATTAATAAATTTATTTATTTAAAGGTAGTGCATTGGGAATAGACATCGGGCTAGCCTACTGAGTTTTAATACTCACGCCTACAGTGTTTTCTTGTTTTTAGTTCTGTTGCAGGTTCCAGTTTCAGTTGTTTTCCTTGAGCGACGTTGGTTGTGGTATTGGATAGTGACCCACAGGGTCACATGGAGGTTTGGTCGTGGTCAGGTTAGTAGCGTTGCTGGTTGTTCTTTATTTATTTGCTTTTTTTCTATTTATTTTTCCGCTGCTTATTTTATTTTATTTTGGGTCAAATCGTTCCCACCTGTTTAATTTTGATGCCCGACACTAGTTTCCAGCCCATGGGGATCGGGAACGCCCCTCGGGCCATGTCGCGGGCCGGCTCGGGTGACCGGTTCAGGGTCGACCCGGGTTGGTTCGTGACAAAATGGTATCAGAGCCAATACCCAGCCAGAAGTGCTTAGGCACTGCCTGGTCTTGAGGCTTGGGGTCCACAACGAGAGCGTTGTGCTTTAAAAGGGTGGATAATGTAACACCCATGGAAAAGTGAGACTTAAAAGGCTAAATGTTACTACCCATGTCAACAAGGTGCTCCTTTCTTTTTGGGAGCCTACCTGATTAGAACTCCACAGTTAAGCATGCTTGGCCTGGAGTAGTAATCATGATGGGTGACCTTCTGGGAAGTTTCCCAGGGTGTGTGCGAGTGAGGAAAAAACACACTGAAAGAAAAAGTGTTGGCCTGTGGGGACAATCATTAGTCTGATAAGTGACCCTAGTGAGTTATAGCCTATGGTGGGCTGTGAAGGCAACCAAGGTATTACAGGAGACTCATGAGTTCAGATGACAAGGTTCATGGCCCATGGAGGTGGGTCGTGACAAAATGGTATCAGAGCAGGCTCTTGTTATTTGGGGTGTTTGGTAGATTGAGATTAGGACTGTCGGGATTCGGGAGGTAAGTGTGGGAAGAGCGTCGCGAACTCTTGCTCGCACTGATTCTCGAGTTACCAGGGTAGTCCGGGATTTGAGTCTTTTGCTTTTGTTTTGGATTGAGGAATGACAATGGAGGCGAGCCAATGTCACGTCGTGACCTCACATAGAGTAGTGAACCATGTGGAGTCCGAGTGCACTGTTTAAGTTCCTCCTAGTTTTTGTTGCTTACCTGGGCGGTGCTCACTACCATGTCGCCAGGTTAAGTGCGACTTCTAGTTCCTCATTTCGGTGCTTTGTTGTGGATTGTGTTTTGTTTGGCTCGAGTTGGTGTAAGTGTGCTTTTGGAATTGAACGTGGTTCTTAAAATGAAAGTATTTTTATCTAAAATGGTTTTAAATTGGTAAAGTGGGTTCTTAAATTAAAGGATCTTTGGTTTGAAGGTTAATGTTTGTTTGGAGTTGGTAAAGGGTGGCTTGGTGTGACCCTTGGTATTCTTTACGGTGGATTGCATGTGTGTGGGTATGAACGAAAAGTGAATGGGGGCACTTGTGCATGGACGAGGTGGATATAAATAGATGGACACACATGTGATGATTCATGGGATGCCATGGGTGAGTTTTTGAAATATGAAGGTATTGGAAATTGGTTTTTCTCTGACAAATGGATTTATAACCATTGAAAAATAAATTCTGTTTTTGAAAAATGGTCTTGGGAATAAAGAAGTTTTAAAGTTTTAAATGAAAATGGTGATTTTGAAAAAGATGATTTTGTTTGTATTTATATTCATTTAACTTATGGGCCGGTTGTGTCGGATTGAGGTGTTTATGTCGATTGTGTTTTGTCTTGATGCCGGTTTTGGTTTTGTGCCCTATGTGTTGTTCCGAATATGCTGCCCAGAAATGTCTCCGAAAGTTGTTAATGAGTCATGCCCAATTCCAGCTCCTATCAAGTGTTTCCTATTTATCTAGGTGATTGAGATCCATTAGAGGCAGTTATGTGGTTTGATAAAAGCAGAGAGTATCTTCGGGTCTTTTGGAACTCCAAGGTTTTCGATCTTGCGCTGTATCAGGTTTTTTTGAGAGTCTAGTTTTGGATCAATGAAGGTTGGATGTCTCAACATAGTTGGATTTCGGTTGACGTGGTAGGTTTTGAAGTCCGTATCATTTTAATGGATCATACCTGAGGATGTGAAGGCCTGTGTCTGCAGCTTCAAGGAGTTGACAACTTGAGCGCAAGTGCTTGGAAAATCTGTTGCCTCTCATTGTTCATGAGGGTTCCGCATCTGGTGGGTGGGGCGTAAGAGAGGAACCTATCTATAAGAAGAAATTCTTGTTGGTTCTGACATTTAATTTGTCATAACACTTCCTAATGTACCATCGGTATGACTGGTTTGTCCATTCTAAGCTGTCTTGCCGCTTTCCTCCAAAGTGCTGCTATTGTGTGACCGTTCGGGTCACCGGGAAAGGTTCCGAAATAAGTGTCGTTCGAATAAGGAGTCCTGATCGGGGATGCTCGTGTCTGACTGTGAGGCATAAGATTCTTCTGCCATCAGAGCCCCATCCCCAGGTCTCGGGGTGAAGCTCGCGCATAGTCAGGAATTGTTGAGGGTGTGAAGCCTCGGCCCAGGTTGTGTGTTCCATGTTGGGATGAAAACATTTTTTAAAATCTTCTTGTTCTTGTTTCTCTACCACTAAAGTTGTGTCGTCATTGTAGGGTCACTGTTTCAATGGAAGAATGCGATGAACTTGTTCCATTGCATTATAAACAGTCCTGTTTGTCTGAATAGGGTCTTCTAAATCGTTCTTTTCTCTTAAAGTGTGTTTGACCCTTGTATGAGTTGATCTTGGTTTAGTGGTGCCCGTTTGGAGATGTTTGTGTCTTGTGGACCTGAGGAGCGGTGTTTCCGACTTGCTATTGGGGTTAAGTCCTCCTTGTGAGTTTTCTCTAGTGTTGGAAGTTTTTGGCTTGAGTCGAGGGTTCCAAGTTTCAATGGAGGTGTTCCCTTTCTCGTGTTATGGAAATTGGTTGGGATCGGTTGGGAGTTCCCAGGTTCCCCCCCGGGTGGTGTATTTGATTATAAATTTTCGTACTGGTTAGGTCCTTGTGGTGGGGAGAACCCTCTTGTGTTCTCCCATTCTCTTGTATTGGGGTTTCTCCTGAGTTGGTCGGGTGTGACTTGTGGAGTGAATAGTCACCCTAAGGTTTTTGTTTTGTTTCGTCTCTCGGTTTTGTTTGGGCATGGACTCGAGTTTGGATAGTCCTTTGGCTTGGTGACTTTCTGGGGGCAGAAAGTGTCTCTGGTGGGGAGAATTGTCACACATGGACTTTTTAATTATTTTCTTTATTTTATTAATTCTTGGCCCCAGGTTCCAGCACTAAGGTTCGGTTTGGGTCCCGGATTAAATTCTTCATCGTTTACTATTTTTACTTGGTTTCAGACTTGTGCACAGGCACTGCATGATTAGCGGCAACCGCGCGGTCTCCCCAGGTGCTTGTGCAAGTGCCCAAGTGGACTGCGTTGAGGTGCGCAAGTTGCGTGCGTGTCTTTTTTTTAAGACGTGTGTTGAGCGCGTGTTTACCCAGTTTTCAGAGTTTGATAATTAAATGGATTAATAAAAAAAAGGAATGTTTGTTAATAATAATAATATTATTGTTATTTATTTTTATTTTTATTGTTTTTTTTATATTATTCTTATTTATATTGTTATAATTATTATTTATATTATTATGTTTGTTATTATTATTATTAGTTTTATTATTATTATCATTATTATAAAAAAGGGTGAAGGGTTGAAAACCCTAGGGGAGGGCCGTGACACCCCCCGTTTTCTCTTCTGCGCGACACAACGCGCTTGACCCGACGACGCCCCTCGCAGCCTCTCCTGCTGTAGCCGCCGGCGAACCGCCGCCACCCTCCTCCTTGCCCCGACCAGACCCGCCTCCCGCTCTCCCCTGACCCTCGCTAACCTCCGCCTGCACCGACCCCTCCCCGTTGTCCACAGGCCGCCACCCCGCTCCCGTTTCGACAGCCCGTCGCCGCTCCGCGCAACCCCCCTCGAATCCACCTCATTGCTGCCTGCCTCGCCCTTCAGCGAGCCCCCGTCGCCGTCCAGCGGCCTCCGACGCCCCTACCGACCCTTCTGGCGCCCCTACCGGCCCTTCCAGCGACCCTGCTGACCCTACCGGCGAGCCCGCCGCCGGCCAGCGGCCTCCGACCCCCTCCAGCGACCTCCGACCGAGCTCTGGAAAGCCCCGCCTCCAGCCAGCATCCCTCTGGCCATCATTTCCTTCAGACAACTGATTCACAACCCCCCCATGGTGCGGTCGCGGTGTGAACGAGGTTTTGCACCATTTTTAGGTGGTCTGTCAACGTACGAGGTAGGTGATTCCATGTAAACTTTTGTTTGACGAATTAATTTGTGAGTTTAATTATTTTAGAATGTTTATTTATTAGTTTGCGTGCTTCGAATCTGGTTTTGTTTGATATTTAATATGCATTTGATTTGTTAAGTATCTTGTTTATGCGTTATGCGTTTAACGATTGTTTTATGAATTAATTTTCTTCTTAAATTAGTCTAGCATATATATTAATTAGTTTTTTTTGATACAGATCACGTTTTTAATTGAAGTTGATATATATATATGGTATGTGCGTGTTTTCTGTGAACAACCATGCAGAATTGTTTATTTTCACTTCACAAACTTTGCAGTTTGTGTTTTGGTTTAGCGTCGATGTGCAGAGAGTCATAAAAGATATTTTTGAACAGGTTCTGGTGTGTGTAAACTAAAAAGTGGGTTTTTATAAAAAGTGGTGATGTTTTGTGTGTGAAAATGGGTGTGTTGTTTTATAAAATGTTTTATGGGTTGGTTGTTAGGTGTTGAGTCGTGTTTTGGTGTGATGATGTTGTGTGTTTTATTTTAAAGTGTTTTCTTATGTGAAACTGAGTATGTTTTGATGTGAACCTTGGTTTCACCCTCCACGGATGTTTTATAAATTATTCAAATGGTTTATTTCTTAAATCATGTGGTGTGTATGATGTTTGAAAAGTGGTTAGTGTGTCTGAAGGTCGTGATTAGATTCAAATATAGAGTTTGGTTGTGTTTTGATATGTGTTTTGGATGTGGTATTTTCAAAACGTGTCGAGCTGGTTATTTTGCGTTGTTTGTTCATTTGGATCATTTAAAGTCCATGTTTTTGTGTTTTTATTTGTTTATGCGGGTGTTTCAGCATGTTGGTGAGGAAACCGCGATACTATGATCATCGGCTTGTGTGTGCTTGCACGCCTTTGCGAGGGATGTCGCGTCGTCGCATTCGAGCTACAAAATTGAGGTAGGTCCCCCAATGCACTTACCTTTAGATTTAAAATTTATTAATTGCATGATGTTTTGTTAATTTTAATAAATTGGAAATAATATAATATAATTAATTTTTATATGAATATTTGGTGTGAAAAGAGACGTTTATTTTATACCGAACACTTGAAACATTTTCTTGACGACCAGACACCCAGTATTGAAAGAATGCTCATTTGGCCTTTAAACATAATTCACGTAATTTTAAATGTACATCTATTTTTAAAGATAAATGATTTCTTCTGAACAAATGTTTTGGGTTTTCTCTAGAAATGAGGTTTTGCTTTAAAATTGGTGAAGGCCCGTTTGGCACTTTAATAAAATTAATTGTTTTTGGAAAACCTATTCAGGGGTGATCTTTGGTGTGCGTTGATTGAGTGAGCTGTATGTGATGTTTGTGCATCGTGACTAATTGATTGGTATTATTGACCCACCCCTCTTTTATTATATGTGTTGACATGGGATCTTGGCATAGTGAGTGAATCTTCCGAGAATGATTGCTGCACTAGTTTAGAATACACACTGGCTAGTAGCCCCATAGCAAGGGAATAATGAGTTATTGCTATTATGGGGATTGGGCCCCTCGGTTAGGCCATGCAGGGCTATACTGGGTAGTAGTATGGGCGTTATGACGTCATCGAGTTAGGACATGCCTTTAGGATGAGTCAGATGTATAGTATGTTCTGGATTGTTCACGATCTCCTAGGTTCGACCAATGTTTCTTTTAGTGTTTATTTGTATGTGGCAGACGAGTGAGAGGTCTAGTAGGTTGCTGGCCCCGTGTGCCACTTTTTCCATTGCCCCCAGTGTGTATTGCGTGTTGTGTGGTTTTCCCTTTTTACTAAAAACTGAAAATTTAATTTCTACATTGTTTGCAACAATGTTTTAAAATGAAATTCACCTATTCCTTTCAAACATTAAGAATTTTTTTAAATTATAAAGGCCAATGGAATGATACTTGTTTTAGAAATGAAAGTGTGTGTGTGTGTGAAAACCAATATCTTGTATATTTAGTTCAAACCTGGAATTAATAAATTTCTTTATTTAAAGGTAGTGCATTGGGAATAGATATCGGGCTAGCCTACTGAGTTTTAATACTCACGCCTATAGTGTTTTCTTGTTTTTAGTTCTGTTGTAGGTTCTAGCTTCAGTTGTTCTCCTTGAGCGACGTTGGTTGTGGTATTGGATAGTGACCCATAGGGTTACATGGAGTTTTGGTCATGGTCAGGTTAGTAGCGTTGCTGGTTGTTCTTTATTTATTTGTTTTTGTTCTATTTATTTTTTCGCTGCTTATTTTATTTTATTTTGGGTCAAATCGTTCCCACCTGTTTAATTTTGATGCCCGACACTAGTTTTCAGCCCGTGGGGATCGGGAACGCCCCTCGGGCCATGTCGCGGGCCGGCTCGGGTAACCGGTTCAGGGTCGACCCGTGTTGGTTCGTGACAAAATGGTATCAGAGCCAATACCCAGCCAGAAGTGCTTAGGCACTGCCTGGGTTTGAGGCTTGGGGTCCACAACGAGGGCGTTGTGCTTTAAAAGGGTGGATAATGTAACACCCGTGGAAAAGTGAGACTCAAAAGACTAAATGTTACTACCCATGTCAACAAGGTGCACCTTTCTTTTCAGGATCCTACCTGATTAAAACTCCACAGTTAAGCATGCTTGGCCTAGAGTAGTAATCATGATGGGCGACCTTCTGGGAAGTTTCCCAGGGTGTGTGTGAGTGAGGAAAAAACACACTGAAAGAACAAGTGTTGGCCTATGGGGACAGTCATTAGTCTGATAAGTGACCCTAGTGAGTAATAGCCTATGGTGTGCTGTGAAGGAAACCAAGGTATTACAGGAGACCCATCAGTTCAGATGACAAGGTTCATGGCCCAGGGAGGCGGGTCGTGACATAATATATTCACCAAATAAGAAAATGATACTATTATATGTCATGTTATATGGATGTTATCACGCAATTTTACTTATTACATCTAGGATGTGGAGTTAATAATTTTTACTACATTCATCTCAAACTTTTTTGGGCTTATACCCAGTCGGGGAATACGTTTTGAAGAGGGTATGATCTGGTATTATGACCCTCTACCTGGATATTTATAACTTTTTTCTATGTTGATTCCACTACTAGGAAATATGTTGTCATCCCTCACGTTCCTCTGGTCGGTACATGGAATTGAATCTTCCATAGAGGAGTGGAAATCAGTAGGTCCGACATTATTGTACTTATCTATAAGAATTAGGGTGGCAATTCATAGGATAAGTAGGTATGGTGAAGGACCCTGAATCACTTGGAAATAACATTTTGGACACAATAGTGGTTGGTACATATCACACAAGAATTTAGGTTATGGTTGAACATGCCCTGGATTGGTATGAGGGCCTTGGGAACTCAACTATTTCAAAAGGTTTTCTGTTGAAAGGGGATCCATGTGGAGGCCTAGATGATGTTCTTTTTAATGGTTATAAATTCATATTGGAGGTCCTCGTAAAGCCCAATTGCCTATTTGAGGTGAGGGTTATTGCGGTGGAGTATTATTTATGAAATATAGTGTCCCTAACTAAATGATATGTATTGGTTCCCCTAGGGTTGGTTTCACGAAGGATGGCTCCCTCGTGATACAAAAAATTCCATAGAGGGATTTCTTCTTCTATGAAGGCCATGGAGCTTCAAAAAATGCATATCCACTTTTGGTGGGACTCTCAAGAACCGATGTGAGGCTGTTTCATGAAGTATTTATACCGTGGGTGATCCATCTTGTATTTTGTTCATGGAGAATTAGATTATTGTGACTAGAGTGTGTTTATAAGAAGTTGAAAGGTCACATCCTCTTAAATTTTAGACATAAGGGGGTATTTATAGGCCCATCTGATTTTGGAATCTGGTTTCAAAAAATATTAATAATTTTGTAAAATTGTATGAACATCATGCTTGGATATGGATCTATGAACCAAAATTACTATACATGAAGTTTACAATAAAAACTCAACATAATCGCAAAAATGTATCTCTTTGATGTTGTAATTATGTTGTGTGGAGGTTAACATCAAACAAACTTGTAGATGTAACTTTTATGATCTAAACCCATTTGTGATAATGCTTTCCTTTTAGAATCCATTACCTTAAGTGGATGTTTGTGATTTTTTGGCCCAGATTCATTACAAACCGACCATTCCTTCTACGACCTCTCATGTGACCCTTGAATTTAATTATCAAAAAAAAATCTCCATTAAATTTCAAGCCGACGGTGTAATAAGTGTCAGATTCTGAAGGAAAACTGATGAAAATTGGAAATTAAGTCCTTTTATGAAGCCTATTTGAAAAAGATTGTTCATGAGAATAGAATGGATGTATGTATATAGATATCATAGCTGGCCCCCTAAAGGGACTACACATATTTCAAAAAATTGAATGTCCATTGGACTTTATTTATATGGAGCTATAAATTCCTGGTCATTTTTTATTATGACCCACATCTCCCATGAAACAAAAAATCTATTTTAACTTACCTCAATGAGTAGACTTCTACGAACTGACATCCAAAAATAGAACTCCACAGACTAGACCTTCGGGTAAAAAACCTTCATGAGGATGCATTCATGAACTAGTATTAGGGTTTTTTTATTACATATAAAAATGTCCATTGAAGGTAAAAATTATCGTTCCTCTTAGTGATAGGAGATAGATATGATTTTTTTATAGGAGAGAGCCTTCTAAGTGCATGAAATTTTGAAACACTCACTGAACTACTAATGGATATTTAGTATGAGTACTAACTCTACAATAGGCATACATTGTATGTATTTATGATGAGGTATGATGTTTTAATCCCTGATGTGAACAATGATGACCCCACTTACTAGTTATTAAGCTCAAGTTTATTATATCAGTGGAACAAGGTTGATGAAGGAAACATCATAAAGATCATGAATATATCATGGTGATTACTCTTTGGACTAATTCGAACAATGTAAACATGGTGGCATTTGACGCAGAGACATCCCCCCTCAGTAAGAGAAAATTATCAAGGCTTGTCTAGGGGGGATAATAAAGGGGTGGATAGACAACTAGGACATGTTTCAAGGAATAAATATCCTAGATGTGAGGGATTTGGAATACTAGGAATGCCAACCTTGATTCTTTTTTGAAGTAGATAAAAAGTATGTCAGGATTTGTGAGGTAAAATGGGCCTCACAGTTCGATGTTTACTGCCTCCTAGCGATAATACTTGAGCTTATAAACTGAGGAAAACCATTAATCAAAACCTTCCATATACATCAGGGAGATGTTGACAATAGCTTGTGTGAAATTTAAAATATTTTTGGGATCTTGATACAAGGAGTGATGTAAGATGCATTTCTCCCTACATTGAATATGTAAAAGGACTAGGAGAAGCTTCCATCCCTTGTGAGGGAGTTGATGCATTTGATGAAAAGGAAAGAAGATAAAAATATGAGGATGATAAAAATATCATTTAAGTAGTGTTTTGAGTATTTTTTAAATGATATAGAATACAAGATACCCAAGAGGACATATAAATGACATAATGAATTATAGCGAGGAAAGGATCACTCTTACTATAGGACTATGGATGTTAGAAAGTGGTATCTTTGGTGATACATTTTGAATACTAAGGATCATGTGGATAGGCTGGTGAAAATTATGACTACTATGATCTATGGATATATTATCCCAAGAAGTATTTTTTACATGAGGTTTTTTCTGAGAAACTTCTTTATTTAAGTGATGTTATTGATGGGGAACCAAATCCACTTTCATGTCTCAGTTTTGGGAAATCAATAATAGTTTATTCAATAAATCAAAAATCAAAAGACTCCACTACATATGTATGATACCTTCCAAATTCTTTATAGTTGGTTTTCTATGAAATTGGGAAGATATGAATAATTTAACCCTATTTATACTCCTATCATGAACATCCAACCATTGATTTTACGAGTCACCCATTAAATTCAGGCCCTTTGGATGCATTGGTGAGGGTTGGGATAAGAAATCAATTTATATTCCACTAATTTTCCCTTCTAATGGGAAAGTGACCTGTGATATTATATGGACCACTAGAAATGATTATACATGATAGGCTCATGTTGTGGAATAATTGTGGTGGATGTTAACTAGAAATTAATTTTCAAGGCATACAAATTTTACTGGTTCACGATGTAGCTCTAATGCTTACATTGGTTAACCATGAAGGTTTACACAGATGTGCATTGTGAGTTCCATATTTTAGTCCTTAGGAAGATCTATCTCATGTTCATGGATGAAGAATGGAATGTTTGAAATTAGTTAAAGATTCCTATAACAACAAACAAGATTGTTGATGAAAATGTGCATAGTTTGAAGAGTGTATATTAGGGGAGATACCAAGGCACTGAACAGCTCAGGCTGATGATAGAGGGGCCCCAAAAATACAAGGTTGACAGAGAGTATTACGTGTACTATATCATATTGTAAGTGATGGTCAAATGCGTAGGTAAATAGATATAGGTATTTAATCCTTTTTCTTATAATGGATGAGTCTTCTCATATATTATTGGAAACATAATTAACTGATATTTAAAAGTAGTTGTAAGAAGAAGGAAAACCCTCTAGGTATTTCTCTAGGGTGTTTTTGTAAGGTATAAGAAAGAGTTTTTTCTATTTATATTTCCATAATGATTCTATTTTTTAACTCTTAGGAGAGCTATGATATTTTCATGAAAATAAAAACCATCAATGGGATGTGACAATATCTCTTCAGAGAGGGGATATTCCTAACTTGAATGGGGCATTATTGTGCAACTTTTAACATGTCATAGGCTGTGGAGGTTCAATATATAATATTGATATGGGATGTTTTCATATTTGGGGGTAAGGAGAGTCCTCTTTCTAAGAGATTTATGGTGCTTCATGGAATTCCCTATACTCAGATATCTAAGAATGTAATTTAACTTCAAACAAACCTATTAAAGATAAATAGGATGAGCCCAATATGAATAAAACCTAATGGGGTTATCCCATGGAAAGGGGGCCTATAATCAAACCTGTAAATCTCCTGATCCTAAAAAATTGTGAAACCACCATAACCATAAGAGTTAAATATATCAATTATTGAACATGTTCATGGATCGACGATAAAAAAAGTGTGGGAGGTTTATGATGAAGCTCAGGAAGAGGGTGAGTGAAATTCAACCATTGTAGGGGAAGTAATGGGGATACTCCATGATGTAATGGATAAAGGTTCTTAAACCTTTTCCAAAGAAAAACCTATGAATGATGTGATTTCCAATGGGGGAATCCCATATCCATGGGGATTACCCATGAACCTTTCTGAACTCCTCAATGGGATATAAAATTCATGAAATCATTTTCATATTCATGAAATCATTTTCATCTTTTCAATTATTTTTATCATTCTCATTCATTGTATGTATGATTGGATCATTCATAAAAGAGTGATTAAACCATGTTTTAGGATGAACTAATTAATTCATTCTCAGAGTCAACAGATCCTAAGGTCATTGAAGTGACATCAGGTACTATTCTCCCAGTGGAAATAGTCAGGGAGGCTGTGGAGGTAAGACCCATCATAGAGCTTCCACATGAAAGGAAATTCATGATCATTCCATCAAGATAGGGGGTCATGATATTTACCATGATGGGTCAGGATGGTGGGGATATAATGGATAATCCTATCAGAGAAGTTCTATCGAAAGAATCTTTTAGTTATGAATCCTCAACAGAGTAAGTGGGACTTGAGCTAGAAAATATGGTAATCAATGAGGTCATGATGAATGTGATTGTCCCAGAAGTACTTCCAGTTGTGGCTATTGTAAATGAATCCTTGACAGAGGTGTTCAACATTTTCCACCTAATGGGTAGAAAGGGGAGTTGGGGATAGTTGCATATACCTTTGGGGTTCTACAAGAGGTTTCTAGGGCTCCTGCTATAGAGCGGGGGGGGGGGGGGGGAGGTGGAGACAATCCATTCCCTCCAGAGATGGATTTCATCCCACCCTAGGAAACTATGATTGATGACTTGGCCATGTATTTAATGGTAGTATATTGTTCATATGAGAATGTATGACTTTAGGGAATCGAGGATTTAGGCTGATATGTTTTCATAGAGAAGTAGTTTATTTATCACAAGGTATGGATATACATACAAAACTTCATCAAACACACCTTGATAGATGACCAACCAAAATGATTCATTTCTCTACATTATTGGGATTTTTTTCTAGGGACTACTGGGTTGCACTCCAATGACCTTTATTCACTACTTCATGAAATTATTATCTAGAAGGTGAGTGTCGAGTAGAATTTGATAGATATTTATAGAAAAAATAAAAAAATGAGTTATATAAGATTATTGTATATTATAAATTTGAGATATCATATTTTGAAGGGTTATAGTAGGATAATGAAGCTATAAGAAATTATTTGGCTGAGATAATCAGCCATTTGAGGTCCCAATTGGCTGCAGCTGAAGATAAAATATAGGATACAACATCTCTTATGGAAGAATACTTGGATGAGTAGGGCCATATGTGTATAAGGGTTGAAGACATATATACTAATTTAACAAATATAAAGATTATATTTTGGAGAAGAAGTGGAATCAGGAGAATACTCAGAAAAGATTGGCTAGGCTCGAGCTCTTGATCATTGAGGCAAAGAATTTTGGGATCTGATTGTCATCATAAGAGGCTCTAACATGTGGATAGTCATCAAAAACCCTCAAATGTTTATTTTTATACGCTTGTATGTATAGACATATGTCTTCTAATGAACTTTTTTTACTTCATCACTTAAATCATACAAATGATAAAATCAATGATTGGTCCCTAGGGCCTTTTAGTCACTCTTGGTGCTAGAAACAGGGGAGATGAAATATAATAAAATAGGGGGAATTATGAGAGTGAATCATAATTCCCAATATTTGATACATATATAGGGTGGTGTGATTATATATGATAACAAATTAACATGCTTGAAATATGTAATCCATTATCATTTTAACACATATGAGGATAAATGACACATCGTTGGCTGCAAACCATGTTTGAAAAATGGGGCCTATCTCAAAATTTCATTGTAATTCATTTGGTTCGTGTGGCTAGGATGGTTAGTGAGCTAGTATTTAATAGAACCATGAAATCATGGGGTGAAAATTCAGACAAAGGGTAGGATAAGGATAAAATTAAAGGAAAATATGAAATATGGGGATAGATTGATGGTATGTTCAAATGTATTCCAACACTCTTACAATTATGCCAAATTTATTATAAGAACATTGGGTTGGAATACTGGATTAAAGATTGGATAGAATCATATTATACGGGTAGAATCATATCAGATTCTTAGTGATTATCAAAGACCAAGGATTATGTTGTAGGTGATTGGCACTCGAGGAACGATATTTTTGGGAATGGGACTAAATATTCATTGCAGTTTAACATCATACAGTGAGAAAGATTGAAACATTGTTTAGAATCGTATGGTGAGTAAGTCAAACATGTAGTTTAACATAAATCATTTAGGATATTCTATCACATAATTTAACATATTTTGGTTGGGATGTAATATCACATAGTTTAACATTGCGTGATTAGGATATGGGATTGAAAATTTTAAAGTCATATGATTATGAGGTGGGAACACACAGTTTAACATCATGTGATTGGGACATGTGAACCAAGGTGAATAATACCCACCCAGCTGATGTGGTGGGGATAAGAGGGTAACAAAATGGGGGTACTCTCTATAGGTGCATATGAGGAAAAAAAGATATTATAAGGAATTGATCAAATAAAAATATTTGGGGGCAAGCTGCACATAGTTAAAGGTCATGATGCCCGGAAAATGTATTGTGTGTCTCAATGGAGATGTGTGTGGCACATTTGAGAGTTAAAAATATGCTAATATAGGGCCTTAAAGTCCCTTCTATGCAAAATATTCTTGAGACATCATACATATAGTCTAATGTCATGATTCTCAGACCATGAATATTAGCCTTGGGTCATAATGCTTGGACCATAGGGTGGGTATCCCAAAAGGATATGTATTGTGTGGTGAGGTGAAAAAACAAAAAAAAGTGATGGGCCTAGGAGGCCATACACCACACAATGAATTCCTTGCATGACATTCAAAATGATTAAATCCAAGATTTTTATACTCGGTCTCCTAAATTATGGTCATAGATACTGGACTGGTGAGAAACTCATGTATCACTTCCTTGTCTAAAGAGAACATCCCTCCAATTAATAATTCATCTTAATTCATTAATAGTGTGAGAAACATGGTGTGGTACACAATGTCAATTTTTATTATAGGAGAACAATAATGTTGAATAATTTACCTAAAATCCCATAATGGTGACTAAAACATTCAATACTGTGATAGTGAAAGTTGAACAACCATTGGATGGGGAAAATAAATTTCCATGTTGGAAACATAGGTTATATTCCAACAACGTATTAATGTGGTGATAAAAATTGATGGATCAATTAGAGATCAAGGTAAAACTAGGGGAACCATTGTTTTTTTTTCAAATAAATAATGAGGTATGAGCCCATGATGGTAGTTGATCTAATAGATCATGAGGGAATTCTGTTAGTGAGCTCATTCATATCAAGATGATGATGGTTATCGAAATTATAAAAAGCACAAAGATCTAAAATGGATGTGGGGATTGTCCTTGTAGTAATGTTGAGAACCATGGGATCTATTTATCCATGTACTCAAATTTTATATATTGCCATGTGGATAAGAAATATTCATGACTATATCCGAAATAGAATACCCTAAAATGAATCGATTGATAGGTTTGGGCACAAGATAAAATATCATGTGTCACTACATATCCCATGATAATGATAATCATGCCATAAATAGTTATAGAAGTTGGAAAATTATGAAACTAGTTCCAGTGGTGGTTTCATCCATTATGGATAAGATATAAAGTCATATAAAATTAAGAGAAATCAATTTTCTGTATGTGGAAATGTCCTTTTTTCATCTATAACTAATCATTTGGGGAATCCTGGTATAATATAGGGTAATATCTCAGTTTAACATCATGCACATGGGATGTATAACAAAATACCATACTAATCCTATGAGAATTAATCATTTCTCATGGGTTGAATTTTTATTATCATCCCATACTTATCATATAAATCATCTTGCAATTGATTGATAGAGTAAGGATGAAGTCTAATGTCATGAACCGGGGATGTTGGAATTTTCATTTTAATTTAATAAAAATTAGGCTATGGATACTACTTGGATATAGTATTGTATCTTGGAACATAGTTCTAATTTATATATTATGGTTGCATATCTTTGACCAATGGGGGAACATGCGTTCTAGGTTGAATTCATGGCACAACAGAGTGATTAATAGATGCAAAAGGATGGATGAAGAGACCCTATGCCTTAAAAACTCAATAAACAATACCCTAGGATGACCCCATGATTATGGGGCAGAGTAGGTCCTATAAAGAGTTGATTTAGATGGATATTCCTAGTATGATGTTTCTATAAATCTCTACATGTTGTATGAAATTTCCGGATCATGCCACATGTAGTTATGTATGGAAGTTTTGTAATGTAAAAACAGTAGTTGGGTCTATCATATCAGATGTAGATATAAAAACATCACATTTAGGATATGATACAACCCAATTTTATGTGGTCTTAGATAGTAATTTAATTTTTTGTGATGATTACATTGGTTTGATGGTTATCTCATACTCGTCTAGTGGTGTATCTCGGTTTTATATGGGGAAATTATTCTCATATTAAGTGGAATCATAGTTTTATATGGGTAAATCAATAGTTTAACATCATATTCTCATGAAAATGGATGTTATTTCTCATTATTCATCCCACTATTTTATTCCTCATGTAAGTCCATGGGATCATTTTTTCAAGTTAAGGGGGGAAAGAAAAAAGAATTGTGATTTTAAATAAAAAGGAGTCCTATGGGTTTGATTTGTGGTCACAACACCATGGGTAATGTATGGATTTTCTATGAATATATGGATGATCCTAGATACTGATAGTGAAGTCATCACTATGTATCCCATGAATGTTGGAATGAATCCACAGATAGTTATTTTAAGAGGCAGGGAAATATAATTTTTGAAATATGAGTAATGAGGAATGTTATGAAAACAAGGGGTGAAAAGGTGTTGTTTATTATCATAGTTCATAGACTCCAGTGGTTCGTTTTTCGAGGATATTTATTTAGTGAAAAATAGATAAAAAAACCCAACCTCATAGGATACAATGAGGCTCTACGATATTGAAATAATCCATGAATCCAGTTTCACATAGATTATGGTAGTAAGGGTTGGAACCTTGAAAATAGTTTAGAGTACTTATGCTTAGACTATTCGCAAAATGTTTAATGTCATGGTGCTTAGAATATTAGAAAACAATTTAAAATAAATATGTGTGGAATATTATAAAATTATTTAATGACATTATTCATGGACCATGATGAATGTGGAAGACAGTTTAATGTTATAATGCTTGGGCTGAGAGTATTTTGGTCTCAAGGGTAACTGTGTGGTGTGGAAGAGGTATGACCTACCAGAAAAATAGGGAATTAAGACCCTTTTACCTCATAAATAACATGAGAAAAAATTAAAATAGTTTAAGGTCATAATTAATCGACCATAAATAAGACCAATGAGATAAAGGGTTGATAAGTTTGGGGGTGGGTCCACATAAGGGATAAATAGGCATCATTATCTAAACAATGATGATGACAATCAATATTTACATGGTCCTGGAACATTTTACTATAAAATAATGACACAAGAGATGGGTGAAATCCATTATAAAGTTGGAATTGAGGGATCTGATAGTTTTCATTGGGAATACAATAATAATGAGTTGTTTTAAGTATATAATTTATCATCATGTGTTGAGGATATCAAATTTGGATAATATCAAATTATATAAGGACCCATTATTTCAAGAGGATGATGGTTTCAAATAATCTCATACTTATATTATGAGGTATCCTAGATTCATTTGGGAGAAGACTACAATTTTATTTTATTTTTGTTAAGGATGTTTGGAAATAAAATTTAATGTCGTACAACACAAGCAATGGTTATTATTAGTTTAATGTCATGAACAATAGATTTTAGAGGATGAATATAGTTTATGGTAAACATTATTGGAACCTGGATATTATGTTATTGTTACAATGTTTAGAAAGGGTTCTTAAAGTTTAAGGTTGTGTGGCTTTTTTCAAATTTTAATTTTTTAAGGTAATACTTTCTCGATTAGGAATGATTCGAATAGATTATGGTCCAAATTCTTGGACCATGGATAATAGTTTAATGTCGTGATTCATCGACTATGAGGATATTGTTAGTGTATATTCATAGAGCTCTGACCAATTTAAAACAGTTTAATTTCATACTGAAAGGACCCTTAGGCTTTTCATGAAATGTACTTATTGAGAAACTAGGTGTTGTTAGGAGGATTGATATGGTTTCCATCTGTAGTGATCAAGTAATATGCTTCCTTGGAATAGACCCTATGGATGTTGTAAGGTCGCTCCTATTTTGGTCTCTATCATTGTTGGAGTTCTTATTTGTATCATAGGTGTTCTTAGAGCTATTTCCATGTCATCTTGGAGGAAGGATAAGAGGAAAACAAATCATTATGAAATCTCTAATTATCCATTTCTGATGCCTCTCGTTGTTTTTCATGTCCTAATGAATGCATTCCCCTAATGGATTACAATTCATCTAGATTTCATTATTCCATTGTGTGTGGTATTATCTAGTGATATATATGTTTTTGGAGTGATGATAACTGAACCTCAATGGGAAAGACTCTCATTTCAAAATAATAGGGAGTATGGGGAACCTGCAAGGAATTTCAGGTCATCACCAAAAAGGACAAGAGGTTGTTTGTGATCTTTTTAGAAAAAATCATCTTGTTTTGAATCACCATCTTATGTGGTATGTTGGAGAAGATCTTATTTAATACCTTAATCTTCCCATTATTTGATGCATGGTAGCCGGAGGTATGATTGGACCATATATTTTACTTGGTGTACAATTTCATCAACCAATAATCCTGGAATTTTTTCCATTTTATTGAGAATAAAATTACTCTAAATTTATGGATGATATGGGATCTCACAAACTTGATCATGGTTTAGTATTTGACATCACTAAGGTGAACCAACTTATCCCATTTAGAATGAATTATAGTTGCGCTCAAAATGAAACCAAAATATTGGACTATTACAGGTGGTTATAATCCCACAAAATCATGACCCCATACCCCAAAGGGGAAATAAAAATGATTTTGGTGAAGTAAATATGGAATAAAATGCACAATGTTGGTATACATCAGACCCAAATGTCCCCTCATGGATAACTCAATGTATTAGTGAATCATGGTGGGAAATAAGTGTCCCAAATTCTGAATTTGATTGGAGGTCTTCAATCCCACTTTATGGGAACTACATGATTTGTCATGGACTGTAGGTTCCAGGCAGAGTGGAAGCACATGGATCTGTGTACCCATTATAATTTTTTCGTTTACAAGAATCAATCTGAGATCCGTCATGATGATAAAATTCTAGATCTTCAGAAGAGAACAAAAAATGAAAGAAAATTAGGGAGTCCTAGAATTAGAGAGGATCATCATATGTTGGTAATAATTAATTTAATTAAAAGAGAAGAATTACCTTGACACAATTCTCCCTTCATTGAGGTTTCAAGTCTCGATATTATGTAATCCATCGTTGCATCATAGAAGCCAAGTTTAGGATTCCTCTAGTGGTGATCCACAAGTGCTCAAGGTATTTATGGATATCAATAAAGTAATAACAAGGTGCTAGAATGGAAGAGTCTTCGCATGCAATGTCTGCCTTCGATTGTGTTGAGAGCATCATCCAAAGCACTCCCCTTGACCCAGTCGAGGAGGATCTCTCTTGTAATAAGAGAACGTTATTAGAGGAAATGAATTCTCTCTTGGCTTTAGAGATTTCTATAGATCTATTGTACACAACCAAAATGAATTTCCAGGTTAATGAGAATAATGTAATTGGGATTTATAATACATAGAATAATAAAATAAAATAATTACCCATACAGTATTTATTTGTTTCATTTAATTCTTAGAAAGTCCCCATGTCTAATAATAGTGTTTGACTTTTATCATCACATGACATGCACCCATCCAATTACACCTAATATTATTTAATTAAATATATAATATTATTTTTTAAAAATCCCAAGAAAAACTACATGGAGTGTTTATTAATATACATAGCATGTACTTTTGTTTTTATATTTTCATTATTTCCTCCAACATATTTATTAGACCACAAATATTGACTATTTATTTTTCAAATAAATATCATTGTATTATTCTATAATAAATATATTAATTCACCCACAATATATTCTCTCGAATAACTACTGCTGAAATTAATGAGATCAAGCATCCATGAATAAATATTAAACCACAATCATGAATAATCTTTATTCAACATGTTAAATGAATATTTAACTGATATACTTAAACACATATAGTGTGCACCCCTCTAGGCCTCTTTCATAGTGTCATTAGGTAGAGGCTGTGTAACTTCCAATGTTATCATCTAGAAACACACCAAGGAATCCATAGATAAAGAGGATAATGACACAATGATTTGTCACCAGATATGAATGCTTACTATGTAATGTTGTCATGTTTTCTAGATAACTCCAATCAAGTGGGTTGCATGCTAGTGCCATCAACCCAAGTGCTCAATTATCATTTCTTTTACATATTAGAATTGAACTTTCACATTCCTCACCATGGTCAAGGATTTATTTAGGCAATATAAATTCCATCAAAGGGCCTGAGATATCAACGTTCATTATGGAACATAAGGGACAAACCCTTTCTCTCATTACCTATAAATGTGGTTTTACTCATGACATGCCCAATATATCCTACCTCACTGCGAATAGTGTGTGGTCACATTATTCATCAATACATCTAAGTGCACGAGTTGTAATACCCATTTATAATAATTTTTTGTCTATAGACCAATAAAAAAATCCGCAGATAGGAATATCTAATGACACTATGAAATAAGGATTTTTTACTGGAGGGTCTCATTCTTGTAATATCTACCTGGATACTACCATGGGAACACACCTTGAGAAGGTGCCTCAAAGTTTTATGAGCCCTCACCCTTAAATTCCTGTATTATTTTTGTCCCTAAAATAACATCATATGTCCATAGAAAATATATTTAAGAATAGTGTTATGGAACTTCTGGGTTCTCATCATTGCATAGATCTGCTTTGACCCTTCAGTGCAACCACTATCCTTAGGAGATTATCACATGCATTTTCATACCGAAGAACAAAAATGATGTGATAAGGTATTTATTAATACTCAAATACATGAATAAATGTTTATCATAAAGTTAAATTTAGTTGTTTCAAGTCCACCAACTCCAACAGATCCCACTTGGACTAGAGCCAACTGCTAACAACTTTTAACCTGCTATCTCTCGCTTGATATTCATGCTTATGATGATATAAGCATTTAGTAATGGGGTATTCCATGTTATCTTCTGTGGACACACTACTCACTGAACATCACCCTTTTGATTAAAATCCTTCAAGAGGTGATACTTTAGGAGACTGTTCTTTGTTCGTTTATGTGACCCTGATTATTTGGAAAGATCCATTGCTATATTATTATCACAACACAATGTGATAGGATCTTTGTTACTAGGCACCACATAAAAATATTGTACAAGGTTCTGAAGCAAGATGGATTATTTTGATACATCAGAAGATGCTATATATTCAAACTCTACTATAGAACCAGCAACAACTGGCTACTTTGAACACTTCCAGCTCACAGCTCTTCCGTTGGGACAGAACAAATATCATGATTGTGACTTCAGATCGTTCTGATAAGTTTGAAAACCATCATCAGTATACCCAATGATGACAAGATCCTCATCTCCTCCATACACCAGGAACATAACCACAGTTCTTCTCAGATACTTAAGGATAGTTTTAACAACCTTCAAATATTTTTCTCCTAGATCTTCCTGATATCTACCTACCATGATCAGTGAATAGGCAACATCAAGTATACTGAATAACATGGCATACCTGATGGATCCTACAGCTGAAGTGTATTGATATTACTCATCCTATCTTTCTCATGTTGTGTCTGAGAAGTCATTCTATTAGAAAGATTTAAGCCATGTGAAATTGGAACCAATCCCCACTTTGATTGATCCATACTAAATTTCTTTAGTATCTGGTCAATGCATTTACCCTAACATAGTCCAAGAAACCTCTTGGATCTATCACAGATGATCTTGATCCCTATAATGTATTATTCTTCACCTAAGTACATCATGGAGAAACACATTTTCAACCAACCCTTACCTGACTATATGATTGGTATATAAATTACAATGAGTAATCTGTCATCAACATATACTACTAGGATAATGACCGCATTCCCATTAAACTTCTTATAAACAAATGGATCACATTTATTCTTAATGAAAAAAAATCCTTTATGGATTCATAAAATATAATGTTCCATGACATTGATGCTTTCTTTAATCTATAAATAGATTTTGTAACATTTAAACTTGTTTGGATTCACCTGGTGTGACAAACCCTTCTGTTTGTGTCATATAGTCATCTTCCTGAAGGTTCCCGTTAATGAATTATATTTTGACATACATTTTCTAAATCTTGTAGTCTTGGTAAGATACTATGGAAGTTATTATTCTTATGGATTTAAACATGGAAACTGGAGATAAGGTTTCATCATAGTCAATTCCTTGATGATGTCTGAATCATTTACCCACTAGCCTTGCTTTATAGGTGATAAATTGACCTTCCATGTCCTACTTTATCTTGAATACCCATTTGCATCCAACATTCATTACATCAACTAGCTCATCAAACAGAACCTAGACTTGGTTATGATACATGGAATCCATCTCAGAATCCATAGCATATATCCATCTTGTAGCTTCTAAGCTCTCTACTGCTTCCTTGTACGAGATAGGTTCATCATTGTTCAAAAATAATGATTCACCATCCTTGGTGATTAGGAAAACAAATATCTCTAGTACCCTTACCTCTATTGAGATCCTATGCAGTACTTTTGTTTCTGGAACCTCTTCCATGGGGACTTATGAAATGTTTTCTTATACAAACTATAGTGTATCATGATCATCAACTTCTTCTAAGTCAATCTTGTTTTCACAATCCTCTTTGAGGATGTGCTCCCTCTCAAGAAATACTACTTTTCTGGAGACAATCAATTTTATATCAGAAGGGTTATATAGGTAATATCCTTTCATTTCCTTAGGATATCTTATAAAGATAAACCTCATTCCCCGGGGTTCTAGTTTGTTTAATGAGAAGGTGTTAACAAACTTCTCGCATCTCCATACACGTGTGTTCTAAAAAATGGGTTTCTTTCCATTCCATTACTAAGAGGGAATTACATTTTCCACCATAGATGGTACTAGGTTTAATGTGAATGATGTATTTTGTAGTTCATATCCCCAAAAGGTTAATAGATGATCTACATGACTCATCATCACCCTCACCATGTCCAACAGTGTGTATTTCATCTTTTCGCTAACCCCATTCTACTATGGTGTATAAGGAGGAGTGAGTTGAGACGGAATAGAAGACTCCTGAAAAAGGTCAATGAACTCTTGGTTTAGATATTCTTCACCTAAATATGATCGAATCTTATTTATCTTTTTTTCCAGGATGATTCTCTGCATCATTCTTGAATTCCATAGATTTTACCAAGGACTCTAACTTTTACCTCATTAAGTAGATATAGCCATATCTACTCAAATAATCAGTACAAGTAATGAAGTAAGAATATCCACCTCTAGATTCTACTAGAAATGTTCCACACACATCAGTGTGTTCTAATCATAGAAATAGTGTGGCCCTTTCACCCTGTCCACCGAAAGGTGGCTTGGTCATTTTACCTTGTAAACAATCATGAAATCTGTCAATTGATTTTAGCTTAGTACAGTCTAATTAACTATCTTAGTAGATATTTGTCCAATGATTATCATTTACATGACCAAGATAGTGATTCCACAAAAGGGTGTTGAATGAATCATGTGAGTTTGTTTTGTTATTAATGTACAATAAATGGTTTTCATAATATAATAAATACAAACCATTATTTAAATACGCCATATCGTAACATACATTGTTCTAATAAAAAACAACTCTTATTTTCCAAACATGAAAATAAATCCAACCCTATTTAATCATGATACAGAGATAATGTTCATGGTAACACTAGGCACATAATAATATTTATGTAAAACCAAAAGCATCCCAGTTAGTAATGAGGGATGGTAATGGAAAATGGCCAATGCAGTTAGCCTCGCACCATTGGTAGCTCAAAGATCCACCTATCCTATAGAAACCATTCTAAATCTACTTATTTACTATATTTGAATATATATGTGATCCTTATAAGCTATATATAATACCCAATGTGTAGAAATGGAAAGATTACACTCAATAATGAACAAACCTTTAGCGTCTATGTGCTTCTGGGTGCAGTACATCTTCCAGTGGCCTGGATTTCCACATGAAAAACACACCACCTCCCATTCCTTTCACTACCTCGGGATCTTCCCCTTCATGGAGGGACGGTGCTCAGGGGCATCAGACCATTTATAAGTCCTTGGCCCCTATTCCTTATCATTTATTTTATTATTCACCATTAGGATAGGAGGTTTGTAACACCCTAGGTTTTTATCAACTAGGAAAATTAAGATCAAATGATCCGATATACTCTTTCCATTATTGCTCATGTTTTATTTGAAAATAAATCTTGAGAAGGTCTAGTACAGTGATGATAGGATGGGATATGTACACAACTCATCTTGGAACATAATCCCTAAGATGTACAGGCATTCAATGTAGCCAATAAACATGACTACATGAGGCCCAGCTGGCACAGACTCTCTAATAATAGTTGTTAAAAAAGAATTGGATATCTCATATATATAATGTCTCTTCTTATTTAGATAGAGATCCTTATGGTGAGACATAATTCTATACACGTCCATGTTTTCATGTTTCTTCAAGATCTCATTAGACATTTTTGATAGCATTAAACATTGGACATCTATGGCATCATCCTAATTTTTCATATTGAGAGATATTTCCACATCACTTGACTTATTTCTAGGTGAAACTAGAACATGATCCCCCAACACATACAATTTCCTTTCGTGGAGAAGGATGATGCATAAACACCTCTTCCACTCCTATAAAGTGGTTCCAGTGATATGTATTTCCTTCTAGAATATGGTTTTCCGTGACATTTTTGAAGTCATTTTCATGTGGTTTTCTACAAATTATGATAAGAAACTATTTATTACTTTATCATGATAAAAATGAGACAAATAATTAAATTAATAATTATTAGTCTCCCACTATTTTATCGAAATCCAATATCCCTCAACAATGTCTTTAGAATATTCTGTTTCGTGAATATTCTAGTGGAAAGGATCCATATTGCCCTTTTCATCACCCCAACTATGGTTTTTCAAGAATCTTGAATGTTTTTATGTAGGCATTAAAAATTAAAAATGCATTAACTCACAACTCCTTGATCCACTGAGTGGACTCCCCAGTCCTGAAATCCATTTATTTTGGATTTCCTCAACCTTTACCTCTTGGTCACATGAATTCCTTCTATGGTAGTCAACCCTAGATGTGTACCAAGTCATTTCAACCCAAAACCTTGTATTTTAATTCCCCAATAATTTAATGCACCATAACTAGGATTGGTCAATCACATTTCACTATAGTTATATTCTAACCATGATTATGGAAGGCCATAAGTAATTAATATTTCTTTGAGGGATTTTATCCTTATACATAAATTTCAATTTTATTAAACTTTATACATGTTTTTAGTATTAAGTGGGATATATTTAAGTGATTAACCATGTCTAATATAGTATTTATGCATATGTTGGTTTTATTTTAGTTCAAACTTTCATCCTTGTTTAATTCATTAATTGTGGGATTGTGACAACACACCCCTAATAAATAAAACTTGAAACTGATAGAAATAAAATAAATGGCATGATCATGATCTTTTTCTATTGGTTATTTTATATATCAGTTGATAAACTAACCCAAGACCTAGGATAGAAACACCTCCATCATATTTCAGTTTGTGTTTATATCTTTCCACATATCCACCTTTGTATCTCCATGGATTGGTTTCTCCTTGGCACCTTACTTGTGGCGCTCCCACTAGCTTGGGATCTCTATCCATTACATATGATATTATCTCACATGTAGGTGAGGGGTAAAATGGGGGTTTACATAAAAGAATCTTTGGTCACAAAGGATATACATATTAATGAGGATAAGGCTTGTAGAACAACATATTTAATTTATGTAAATAAATTTAAAGAAACCATCCACATAAAATGGTCATGTTCTAGCTCAGGATCATCCATACATGCAATGATATTTACTCATAAATAAATATATCATTCAATTCTTTATTCATTCTTGTTTATGATAAATCATGCTCGAGTCAATTAATTTTATTTAATTAATCAATCCTTTTATCTTAAACCCATTTCTAAATTTCCTTGAGATTCTCATCCATCATAATTTTAAACAAATAAATTAATTTAAAATTATCTTTTTACATAACATGTACCTTGGAGGAAATTGATGGAATTCCCCTTCATGACTAGCCAATGAGAAGAAATAAACCTTACACAGATGTTAAATTAATAAGGTATATAAAACACCTATCACATTTTGTGCCTCTAATAGTGATCCACACGTGCTACACATGTATTTTTACATCACCTAATGAATCTATGGCTTCTTGTATAGAAGAGACTTCACATGCGATGACCGCCTTTGACCGCCTTGAGAGAAGCTTCTAAAGTGTTTTCCTTAATCCGGTGTAGAAGGATCTATCTCGTAACTTGAGTGAATTCTTGGAGGAAAGGAATTCTCTCTTTGCTTGAGATATTTCTCCATATCCAATGTGAACGACCATAAAGAATGGATAGGTTAGTGAGAATAATTTAACTGGGATTTATAATTATTAGAATAATAAAATAAAATATTGACCCACATGTATTTATTTATTCCATTTAATTATTATAAAGTCCCCATGTTTAATAATAGTAGTTGACTATTAACATATAATGACTTGTGCCCAGAGAATTACACCTAATATTTTTTAATTAAATAAATTATATTTTTTCTCACAACTCCCCAGAAAAACTACATGTTGGGTATATCAAGATACATGTTGTGAACATTTGTTTTTCCATTTTCTTTATCTCCACCACCATATTTATTATACCTTTAATAATGAATATTTTTTTCTCAAATAAATATCCTTGCATTATTCTCTAATAAATATATTACTTTACCCATAATATATTATCTCGAATAACCACTGTCGAAATAACTACGATCAAGGATCATGGAATAATTATTAAACAATAATTGAGAATAATCATTATTCAAGTTGTTAAATGAGTATTTAATTGAGGTAATTAGACACACATATTGTGTGACCCTCTAGGCCTCTTTTATTAGTGGAATTAGGAGAAGCAAGGTTATAGTACACGGTTAGTGTTTAGAAACATGAAAAATCATCCATAGAGAGTGAAGTTAACACCGCAATGACATGTCACCTTATATGAACACTTACCATGTAATATAATCTCATTCTCTTGATAACTCCAATCAAGCGGGTTGCATGCTAGTGCCACCAACCCCTATGCTCGATTATCATTTCTTTGACTTCCCAGAATTGAACATTCCCATTCCCCACCATGGCCATGGATTTTTTTAGGCTATATTAATTCCATCAAAGGGCTTTAGATATCATCTTCTGTTATGGATCATAAGGGTCAAATCCTTTTTATCATTATATATTAATGTGGTATTACTCATGATGCACCCAACATATGCTACCTCACTGATAATAATGTCTCATAATAGTTTTTTTCAATACATCTATGTGTGCATGTTTTAATACCCATTAATAATAAACATAAAGTCTAAGTTCGAATACACACATTCGCAGATCGGAAAATACAATAACATAATGAAATTTTTATTTCTTACTGGCGGGTATCATGCTATAATATCCTCCTAGATACTACAAAGGGTGAAAACCATGAGGTGGTGCCTGAAAGTTTTATGAGTACTCGCCCTTAATGGAATGTATTATTTGTGTCCCTCAAATAACATCATCTAGACATAGAAAATATATTCAAGAATACTATTAGGGAACATCTGAGCTCTTAAAATAGAAGGGATCCACTATGAACCTTTAGGGAAACAAATATCCTTAGAACATAATCACATGCATTGTCATGCAGTAGAACAATAAATATGTGATATGGTATTTATTAATATTCAAATCCTTGAATACACATTTTTCATATTGTAAAAATTAGTTGGTTATATGACACCAACTCCAACATGTACTTCCTTCAAAACATGAGGGGTATAATCACTATAGATAAAACTGAAGGACCCCAGAACACCTAGATAGGGGAGGGGTGTATTAGTTAGTCAACATTTTCATTTAAATTGATGGATATTTTTCCAATGTTGGTAGGAACCAATTAAACCTGTCTGAAGAGGAAGTGCTTAAAACAACCAGTAACATGCAGAGAAACAACACAATGGTTTTAATTGGTTCACCACAAAGGGCTATGTCCAAGGATAAGACATCGATAGTGTTTCAGTTGTACCAAAAACCAATGATCTTAAAAATTTGCGGATTAAAATATTTTAGTACAATAACTATATTCCCGATGCACTACCATTACAAGGTTTTAGGGAAAGCACATTGTGTCCCTTAGATCACTTCTACTGACTCCACTATGCTCACTATGTTGGAAGAATATTCACTCAGTTTATTGATTAAAGGTCTCTTCAATGGTTTATCATTAAATCATACATCCTCAACTATAAATGGATGATCCGTTGAAGTCTTGTTATCACCCATAGTTGTAATTTCCTTCCACACACACTGATAGGTTGTGGTAATTATTTTCAAAAACATTTTTTTTCAATTTTCAAGCTTCCTTAAGTGTTCCACATACAACTTTACCTTCTACACATACTGAGTAGTGGGTATGGTTCGTGAATCACCTGCTCCGCATACCACTACTGTTTCAATATATCGACCATATCCTCTATGAACTGCCCAAATTTGTGTACTACCTTACTCCGTGTACTACTCATCTCATCTACGTAATGTTCTCCTCCACATAAAACTTTTCATCCTCGCGTTATGTGAGTGTTTCCTCAGTGAACCACACTAACTTTCACAGACAATTTTTCTTTACTTGGATGGTTCAATCTGCATACCATATTCACATCCGCAAACCACTTGGGATATCACGATATATATATTTTAGAAATTTTAATCTTTGATCCCACTTCTTAATGAAGGGTATTTATTCTCCTTATGTAGGCACTAATGGATCCAAAAAATCAGATAAACTAGGATTTAACAAATCTTAGACTGTGGTACAGCCTCCACTGCGTACCTCTCCTATTTTTCGAACCACTATAATCCAATGAACATTATGCATTCTGTGTACCACACTCCTTCAACGTAAATTGTCACCGAAAACCATTTTCGGTTTTATGAATTGATCCATGTACTATTCCCACTATCAATTAGGCGGTCGCAAACCATTTATAGAACATGGAATGTGTTCCATGTTCTAAGGTATGTAATTAAATTATATTGATTATTTTGATCGTCATTTTTCATTCCATTCACTCATATGTAAAAAACTTATTTTGTGAAAATCAAACTCATGATTTTGAGGCCAAAAAGTTTTTAAAAAACTTTGAAAATTTTCCTCCTTCAATTCTACTTATTGCATGAACTGTAAGTTCCCTTTCTTTGCAATATTCATGATCATCCATTAGAGGATTGACAAAAAACACAAATGTTACTACATTTCCAGTAGAGATAATCCATTTTTCCAATAATCTCCCCATTTTGGTTTTTTAGAAATCTATAGATAAATTCAATAGATAACCAGCCATAATCAAAATCCAAGAAGCAAGAATCAACTCATCCAACACTCTAAGTAAATGTAAGCAATGCTCAGGGTTGAAAACAAGAGAGAAGAAATGAATTGTGTTCTCATGTTTTTGTAACTCCCAATTATCTCCAATTGTATCATTTTGGATATTCCCTGCCATTATTCTCTATCTTGATTTTTCCCATTGTCCCCTATTTTCAATAAACCCAAAGAATTGAATCTTTACTTGTATGGCTCAAAAAAATTCTCCCCATAGATCATATATCCCCAATAAAACCACATCACATCCACAAAAAAATTAAAATAGTTAAAAAAATTATGGAGTGGAGAATTTCATAATCTCTTTATGAACTAGGAGGTGTCTAGACACCGAGGTTTTAATGATGTTTCTCAAACATAGCCATTGAAAGTGGCTTGGTCATAATTTCATCCACTTGATCATTAGTTCCCACATGGTCCATTTTGATGATACATTGTTAAACATTTTCATTGATGAAATGACATCGGATTTCAATGCCCATATTATGATCATTTTAAAAAGGATTCATCATAAGATTAATTATTCTCTTGTTATCACATTAAATCACCATTGGTTGTTTCACCTCATCAACTATGTCAGTCAGTTTCTTCTTGATAAAATTAAATAAGTTCCATCTTTTTTAAATATATATATTTAGATTTAGATGTATTAAGATATGTACTTTATTATTTCTTGGTCATCTAGCCAACACATATCTTCCCAATATAGAATTTTCCTCCACTGTTAGACATTTTTCCACTACATCTCTAGCCCAGTCAGCATAAAAAAAATGACAGTTCACCCTGTCTTCTTGAAAAAAAGTATAACTCATAATTATGAGTACCGTGAATGTACCTCATGTTTATTTTCCCGGTGTCCATATGTTATTCCTTTGGATTACTCTAAAAATGGGCTTCCAATCATGTAGAAAAGACAATATCCAGTCTTGTCACAATTAGATTCACTATGCTTCCAATGATTCTCATATACATTGTGGGATGCACATTCGCCCCATACTCATGCTTTCCGATTTCTGTTCCAACCACAATTAGAGTCACCATTGGTTTGGAATCTTAAATAATAAATTTATTTAGCAGCTCTATTTCATACTTTACTTATAAAATGAATGTGTAATCCTTCTTATGAATTACATTAAACCCTCAGAATTATGTGATTACCCCAATCATTAAAATTTTAGATTCTAATTTCATGTGATTGAAATATTAATCCACTAATCAATGCCTACATCGATAAAAAATATTATCATCTATATACACCAATAACAAGAAAATAACCTTTTGGGAATTCATCATATTGGGATTACAATCCACCCCTCCTATTATAAACACATATTCTCTCAGATATGAGTCCAACCGAGACCACCATGCCTGTGGTTCCTGTTTCCAGCCATAGAGTGCCTTCTTAAATTTAAAAACCTTTAATTAATCATTGCCATGAAATAATACCATGGGATGATCAATGTAAACTTCTTCATCCATGACTCCATTTAAGAATTATGTCTTGACATCCATTTGATACACTTTATAGCCTCTTTGGATTTTCAGGGAATGAAACAGCTTGATTGACTCCATTATCACTACTAGAGAAAATGTCTTAGCTACATCAATACTTTTGATTATTGAATATCCCTTACAAACCAAGGGCCCCAGATTTCTGATCACATTTCAATGCTCATCAAATTTTTTCTTGAAAATCATTTTCATACTAATCACATTGTGACCTTCAGGTCTTTTGACAAGATCCCAAGTCTGATTACTATTGATTTGATCAAACTCTTCATTCATTTATTTTACCCATGACTAATCCTTTGTAGCCTCTTCAAATAAGAAAGGTTCCAAAATTTTTAGAAATACATATTGTGCATTATTCATCATTCTCATTTTTGTGTAGGTGCATTTAGATCCTTGATAATGTTGGACTGATCAATCTCTTATCTTTGATTTCTCCATTGGGGTTCAACCAAATTCTCTTAAGCTTTAGCTTCCATTTCAGATTCTTCTTATGAGTCATCATCATGATCTAACTCATGTGAGGTTTATACACCTTCCTCAACTTCAGTATTAGAATTTGTTTCATGTTCAAATTAATCCTCTTCTTCCATCACATCATCATAGGAATATCTTGAAGCATTAATGTTTTTCTCTTCAATAATCATAAAATCACTTCTTTCCATAATTCTTCTCAAATTATAATTGAAAAACTTTTAGGCTTTTCATTTCATTGAGTATCCAAGAACTATACCATCATCTGTATTGTCTCTGTACTTTAATTGATTTCCTTATTTGTTTAGGATGTAACGTTTGCATTCAAAAACATGAAAAAATTTAAAACAGGGATTTCTTCCATGTCACAATTCCTATGGTATCTTTGTCTCACCCATATACAACCCTATATGATTTTGAATACACACTGTATCTTGTATAGCCTCTTTCTAGTAATGTCTATTAATAAGACTCTCTATCATCATAGTTTGGTACATGTTGTTTACCTATCTATTCTTGGGATCAACAAATCCATTTTGTTGTGGAGTTCTCATGGAATCAAATCATGATGTATCCCATGATTCTCTAGGTAATTTTCAAATTCAATGAAAATTTATTCCCTTACATTGCCAGACCGCATGACTTTGATCTTCCATCAAGTATCATTCTCGAAATTTTTTTGATTTGTTTTCATCAAATCAAGCACTTATCTCTTCCTATGTAATACAATCACACATTCCATTCTACTATAATAATATATTAAAATAATAAAGTACATTTCTACATTTGTTCCCACAACATTTATCGGGCCACATACGTCTCTATGCATGAGGTAAAAGAGATTAGATTCTCTTTTCTTTATTAGTTTGTAGGAACAAGAGACCAATTTCCCTAGGATGAATGAATCAAATGAATTTTCTCATTCACGATTCATATTAGGGATATCCAGGACTATCATCATCTTAAATATCTTTACAATGTATTTCTGATGAACGTTCCCCAATATCTAAGGACATATGTTGTTTTCCTCTTCAGCTATTAGGTAGAAAATGTTCTGTATGATATCAAACTAATATATGATTCCATTTATTATATATCCTTTCATGAGAATATTCTTAGAATTTCCTCTTATAGTACATCTATTCTGATTGAATGTCATAATAAGAACTGAGTCACAGAGTAGACTCACACTAAAAATATTGTGACACTGACCGTCCATATAAAGGACTTCACATTTCTTCAACTCTCCATTAGCTAGCCCAATACATTCACTTCCCTTGATCTTCAAAGCACCATTATAACCGAACCTCACTATTCCATTGACCATCTTCTTGACATTCGTCAATAGGTCTTCATTACCTATCATATCGGCTGAACATCTTCAATCAAGAATCAAGGTGTCGTTGTTCTTTTTAGATTTGATGGCTACTTATGCAAGATTGAATTTTTCAATTTTACTCATTTCATTCCATGAGATATTGGGTTGAGTGTAGGAAACTGATGGCTTTTCAATTCTATCTTCCGTGTACATGGGTTCTTCATATTCAAATTATTCTTCATAAAGAGAAAAATTGTCTGAAAGAATAATAATGTATTCTTGAAAAACTTTAACTTGTCAATGACTTCAGCATGAGGTTTCCATGTCATTCCTCTTCCATCACTAAATAGCTTTATGACCAAAGTTAGAATAAAAAATATCCATAAAATTATTTTATTAAGAAGGTAGTAGGATATGGATTTTTTCTCTTTTGTTGAACTCCTAGCCTCCCATATTCAGATAGCACCTTTCCTCTTCACAAAATAACATGGTGTGGCCCAAATATCCACCAAAATGAAAATTCATGAGTGGAAATGTCTTCTCAATTCTATTTTTCCTCCTTACTTCTTCCTTGGGATAAAATTTTGTATACATGTCATTACTAGATTCTCGAGGATAGTCTTATTTTCTCTTATCTGTTTGATTTTTGGCCCTCTTTTTCAGCACTTCTGTTGTGCTTTCAACATGATCAACATTCATCTTGCCATTATTCTGGTCCACTTTATTTGTTGTATTTGATGTTCTGGAATTTTGACGGATTCTACTTTTTCTTACACATGCGTGTCATTGACCACTAAAAATCATTTGAACTCCATCATAACCGCACTTTTATCTATCCAGTTTCTCATTATTCAAGAACCTTCCAAATTGAATTTTATCCTTTGATTATTTTGAAATTGATTAACTCTTATGTTTACTCCAAAGAGTAACAACTTCCGCTTCAAGACCCTCAGCATTCCAGTACTTTTCAACTAGTATATAGGTGAGTTCATTGATGACTATTGAATACTCATCAATTCCTTGCTTTAGTACCACTACATCATCTGTGATTTCAAGGATTTTATTCATTACTTTCACAAGTTATTCCAATCATTCAATTTCAGATTCATGTTGATCATTATATTTAGATGATTCCTCCATAATTGATTTCCACTTATTAAAATTCATACATTTAATCTTATGATTCCCAATAAAAACCTTAAGATGAATCTCGGGATTAGTATTAGTTTTCAACTGATTATCTAAAGTATTATCTTCTGATGGTTCTGATTTTTCAATGGTGTCCATCATGGAAGCATGTTTTCCAGATTTAAATTATGGTTCCTTGTCCTCCTAGAAATCATTATCCTCATTTTGTTTTTCACAAAAAAACTCTTTTTCTATTGTTTATTTTGGAACTTGATAATTCTATTTTTTAAGAATATTTAATAAGGCTTCAATATGTTGTAATCTTTTCTTTCTTCATCATTTAATTTTCATGAGCACTGAGAGGATATGTGCCCTTCTTTTCCACAAAGAAACAAGCCAAAGGTAGTTTTCCTTCAAAATTTCCATTTCCCTCATTGATTTTCATTGTAATTAGGGAAAGTATTTATTTTTCCTCATCATCATCATCACCACTATCTGCTAACACTTACAATTTGTCGATGGTTTTGAATGTCATTTCTTTTCTAACCCGTGTCATTTATTTTTTTGGTTTGATTCTAATTTGATATGCTGATATATTACTCAAAAAATCATCCACAAAGAGTGTATAAATATCTCTTCCTCAAGGGATGACACCTTTCCATTATAAAGGGGTAAGAGTGTTATCAATATTTTCTTTATTATGCATATGTATTTGATTTCTTCACATGAACCTAGAATTTCTCCCACAACATCAATAAATCGGTTGAAAAAGGAGTCTACATTCTCATCAGGGTGGATCTTCAGATCATCAAACCTGTTGTGCAGTACATGATGTTTTGCATCATTCACATTGCTCTATCATTTATAAATATTCCCTTATTTATCTGACATTGTCTTGGAAGATGTGGAACTCATCACCTTTTGATAAATATGATCATAAAGAGTTGCAGTGAGGGAATTCTATGCTTCTGTATCAGCACCAACCAATTTCATGTATGTATCACTCATTAAATGTCATGTAAGATAAGTGAAATGTATTCCCTATGCAGTAGAAAATAAGACATATATACCAAGATATATTAGATGATATCTCTTCATTTTTCCCATATCTAAAAATTACTTCCATCAATGAGGGGAACTCCCCTAACACTGACTACGTTCTCTCTGACAGGATAAGATAGATTCAACACCAATAACTGTTACTCTCCAATACCAATTGAAGGACCCCAGAATTCCCTGAGAGGGGAGGAGTGAATCATGGGGTCAAAAATTTATTTTAAATAGATGGATATTATTCCCACGTTGGTAGGGACCTATTAAACCTATCTAAAGAGGAGGCAGAGAAAACAACCAAACACATGCAAAGCAATTACATAACGATTTTACATGGTTCACCACTAAGGGCTATGTCTAAGGAGAATATGCTGATAGTTTGTCAATCAATACAAAAACCACTAATCATCCCAAGTTGTGAGTTAAATGAGTTTGGCATAGTCACTTTATGCTAGGTGCATTTCCTTTACATGGTTTTAGGGGAAACACATTGTGTCCCTCAGATCACATCTGCTGACTCCCACTTACTCACTATGTTTGATGAATCATCAGTCAGTTTATCGACATGAAGGTCATGTCAATGGTGTATCATTAAATCATGCATCCTAAAATGTAAATGGATTCTATTTTGAAGTCTATTTATCAACTATTGATGCAATTTAATTTCCCATACATTAATAGGTTATAGTAATTAATTTCAAAAAATGATTTTTTCAATTTTCATGCTTCCTTATGTGTTCTGTGTACTAAATTACCTCATCTTTATCCTTAGTAGTGTGTATGGTTCATGGATCACCTCCCCCACATAAAAATCCTATTTCTGGATACCTTTATTCTTCGTGTACTTCCTTTCTCCACCGCATATTGTGAGAGATTCTTCCACGAACCATACTCTCTTCTTATGAGGATGGATATATCTGCGTACAGTCTTCTCCACCTCTAACCACTTCTAACTTCACTGTATTTCATTCCGAGATTTTAAACTCAAGTCCTGCTACATAACGAATGGGATTACTATGCCTTATATAGGCACTAATGGATATGAAAATAGGTTAAACCCTGATTTTTCCAACTCTTTGATTTTGGTACAACCTCTACCTTGTACTTATCCTATTTCATGAATCATAGTAATCCTGTGAACCTTCACCATTCCGCCTACTGCAATAACAATGAAACGTTGTCGAAAACTATTTTCAGTTCTATGAACTGCTCCACATTCCATTCTAGATACCAGGTCCACGGATGCAAACCATTCCGAGAACATGGAACATAGTCCAAGTTCTGAGGTATGTGGTGCCCTTATTTTTTCTGATTTTCATTTTCATTTCTCATACCATTCATTCCTATGTGAAAACCCATCATTTTCTAACATCAAACTTTATATTTTGAGGCACAAATGTTTTGAAAACACTAGGAAACTACGCCCCTTCAATACTGCTTATAGATTGAACTGTATGATCCATTTTCTTACAATCTCCCTAATCATACATTATAGGATTGAAAAAAAAAACAAACCATACTCAATTTCCTGTAAAGAATATCCTTGGTTCCAACAAAAATAATGGATAATTATATCAAAACCAGTTCTATTCTGGGGTTTTCATAGACGGTCTCACAAGGGAGGTTAAACTAAACTGAAAGCTAAAAAATTTACACATATATGGCTTGATCAGAAGGGATAATTCCACTTGGGAGATACTTGAAAAATGAGTCACCGAAATAGGTATTTATTCTATTTTATGGGAACTTGATTGTCTTTGTTTAAAAGAACCAGTAGCCAGTTGGTTTACCTATTTATTACCATCTTCTGATGTAGTTTGGAGATGACCATCCGGTGTGCCATATGAACAGATATGTCAAACTATTTGGGCTCTATAAGAAACATATCCATAGATTTTGAGGCATAATCTCTAACATTCTAAGACAAAAAAATTATTCACCTTTGGCTAGAATGGGAACTGGTCCATTTCCTGGTGATATTCCCCAATAGTAGCATGAGCTCTTTTGTTTTGGTGATGTAATAACCCTTAATCTATTTGATGGATAACCCAGAGTACTGCATCATATGTAAACTAGGGATCTCAATGTTGAGGGAAAACTCAAAACCAATAATTAGATAAAGATATTATAACTCATTTTTGGTTTAGCATTTTTAAAAAAAGAATTATTATGATAGGAATACATGTTCTGGCATGGTGAAGACTATACCTACACCTAAACTATTTAGTTTGAGATAATTGAACCTACTTCTAGTTATGCAATGGGACGAACCAACTTAATTAAACTTCCAATATAGAACAACACCATCCACTCATAAGATAGCCTCATTTGGTAAATCAATATCCAAAGGAAGTTCTTTAGGGGGGAGAATGTTTGGTAAAGTAGTATGCCAATGGATTCCATTTGATGGAATTCTTTTGAAAAAACCTATTTTCAAATAGCTGGAAGATCACCGCCCAAGATTCCAATCATCCCATCAATATATGGTGATTTCGTATATACTTTGGAGGGTTTACTAAGGATGTTAATAATATATTATGAAGTTGGAAATAATTTCACAACATCC
Organism: Viscum album; assembly: GCA_963277665.1. NCBI lineage: Eukaryota > Viridiplantae > Streptophyta > Magnoliopsida > Santalales > Viscaceae > Viscum > Viscum album. The sequence continues at coordinate 1,586,045,845 of OY728155.1, forward strand.
GCACTATAAACACCAGTGTGAGGAAATTATTCACAATTGGGGAGTATATGGCCTCCATATTGAGTATCTTGTGTCTATGAAAAAACAAACTGCTATATATGAGTCTATTTTTTTGTAGATAAGGTCACTAAAGTATTATTTTAGGGTGGTGATATAGAGTACAAATAACATTCTTAAAATGGGTGGAATTAGAACCATATAATTTAGAAGGTACTTATTGATATCCTCAAAATATAACTTGAAATCCTTGTAACACTATTACATGCATGATCTCACCAAGACCATTGATAAGGGATTACACATTCTGTTTCAATTAATTAGCATATATAGGCTATGTGACCTTGGAAAACCCACGACTCCAAGAGATTACTCATGGGAGGAATTTTTTTGATGGCCTTAATTTTGTACTGGTCATTATCAATTCCCTTGAATCTTACATTCATATAAAGAAACATTCTAAAGGAAAACTCAAATGTACACTTGAAGGAGTTAATCTTCAACATCATCAAGCAAAGGAATATAAAAACATTTTCAACAACCTAGATATGGTCCTGGTGCTAGTGGGATTTTACCAACTAATCATCCATATTGCATTTGACCAATGTCATGAAATTTATCTTTATCTTTTAGATTATGTCACCCTAATAAGTTTTCACTGCATTATTCAATCTAAATGGCACCATCTAATAGAAGAAGTTCCCATGCGGAACCTTAAATGTGGTAGACTCGACATAATTAGGGGATATCTATATCTGATTATACTCATAATATCTATTCATAATGTAGATACCATGGAAGCCTGATGTATCATCTATTAACAAGTCCATAAATATAAGGGGAAAGTCATCCTTTGGATCATGTTGGTAGAGGTTTTATATGTCAAAAAACAATATAATACGAACATTATTATTCAATAATGGGAAAATATTTACTAGACATCTAGGACATTGGACAACTCTCATGATGTTTTCATTGATAATGTTCTCCACTTCACTATCGAATGATGAACCATGAGATGTATTCATCATTCTAGGAGACCGCTTGAACCCACGATGACCACCCGAGAGGCCAAGATAGTGAACAATGACCTGAGGATCTATCCCTGATATCACATCACAACTTCAAAAAAATTAATCTTTGTGACAGTTCATGAAGGCCACATACTATTTTTCTTCATCTATAGAAAGAGATTCACTTATCAATGTCTACCTTATATCTTCCATGGTACCAAGAATTACACAGGTTTAATTATCAATGGCGGTGGAGACAACCTATTCAAATAAAGGAGGGGTGTATCAAAATCCTCATCATTTTCTGATATTTGAGAATTAGAGAGAGGATGAAGTTCTTACAAAATAGTAAACTCATCAAAAGCATTATTGGATTATTTGGAAGACACAAAATTATCAATTAGGGGTCTAGGATTTGTTAAAACTATAGAAATAGAGGTTATTAATACAATTATATACGTTTTCCCACTACAAGGTCTAATATAATTTTCTATACAATGGTACAAGTCATGTTTCATTGATTAATTTCCTATTTTTTTAAAATGTAGGAATGTCATGGATTAGTGGACATGGGGTGAAATTCATGATATTTCACTTGAGGAGGATCCTCTAGTACCACATGAGGCTTCCCGGTGTAAGATTATGTGATAATCATTAGCTGATACTTTTCATAGGGTATGTTGAAACAATTTTTTGATAAAACAAAAAAACCTCCAAGATTTAGTGTCGTTGGTTCCAATAGATTAATTGGTAGAAAAAATGTGTCATACAAATCAACACACAGTCTGACTGTAGTTTCCATTAGTACTTTAAGAGCATTGATATGTTCAACCTTGTTGATCTATAATTTCATTCCTTACCTCTTATCATATTCAATGTTCAAATAACTAGATTAACAAGATTCAAATGGGGTTATACCACCTTGGTGAACACATGCTCGATCATTGATGGGATATTTTAAGAACTGGTGGTATGAATAGGGGACCACTTCATGAAAATAAAGACAAGGTCTTCAAATAATTTTGGTCTCGGGGGTGTCCTATGAGACTACCCTAAATTATATTCTTGATACTAGGCCACTGAACTAGTTATTCAACCAAATCACTCCATGCCTCTTCTTCTCACTATTATCATAAACCTGAATAATTAAGTTATAAGGAATTAGATTTGTTATCATCAGTCCAAACTTATGGAGTGTTCCAAACAGGTTTAGGTTATTCACAAAGCTAGCATCCAATAGGTTGTGGTTAATCTCAATAACATTGTACTGACAGGTTGTGTACAATAGGTGTATGTTTCCCTACATGATCAACCTTCATCTTCTTTAGTAAACGCAATGATGGCTTGTTATTTATCTATCTAATCCACCCCTATATATTACGACTCATTGGTAGCTAACAAAAAAATCATATGAAGACAAATATACAAATCATCATCAATGGAGATACATATTTCTTTTGACAAGAAGAGATCCTCAAGGATCAATATATTTTCGACCATTCCGAGGAAGTGATCCCACACATCATATTTCCACACCAAGGTGATGTTTTCTCTATATATGGAAATTCTTTGGGAGTGGGAATAGAAAATTACATTGTCTAAAACACTAGAGTTGGGATAGTTTTTTTATTACACTATTTTATTGTAGATTATTTTCTCTAAACAAGTTCTGGCTGACTTATGATCACATAAGGTCAGGCCTTATCCAGACACGGTTGAAAATGTTGTAGTTTAGGCTGAGCTACATTGTCAGCTAACATGGGAAGTTTAAGTGGTGTGATTCATGGAATAAAATAAGAGTATAGTTATTGTTGATCTCTATAGAAAATGTATTTCATGGTCTCATTAGCATGAATGTCCAATTTTGTGGTACATTCCTTATTATTCCATCCGCTCATGTGTCCTTTATATTTGTCTCAATGACATTAACAAGTGATACCAAAATGGTTTAAATGGAATTGATCATTTTCAAACACTATGATGTGTTCTAATAGATCTATATTATTCAATGAGGTGTAATCTATCTCGTCATTAGTGTGAAATTCCATGGTTTAGATGACCTTGGGTTTATTTTCTAACTCAGGATTCATAAAGTCTCTAATAGTGAGAGAATGTATTGGAATTGGTGGATGAATTTTATTTACCATGTTCCATTTAAATCTATTTTAATGAGACTTTGAATATTGTAATGAAGATTTAGAGGTGGTGGTTGAAGAAGACATTGAAAAAATGAGGTTTGCGGTTTCTCAAGAATTCATAGACCACACCTTGAGAATGAGTTACTACCTTTAGTGCCAGCCTATTATCTTGTATTTGTATCACATGGATATGAGTCTGGTACCATTTGATAGAGCCTTAACTGTCACATTCTAGGCTGGAAAAGACATATGTCACTTATGTTGTAACACCTCCCAAATTTACTAGGCCATGATCCACTTGGCCCGAGATCCAATCTCTGAATAATATGAATTCCTTTATGATTTGTTCATGGATCCTATAGCTTAGAAACTTTTTAGGATGACCAATGACTTCGGCCTCCTAGGGTCTCTTGGATTATGAAAATTTCATAATTAACTTCTCCAAATAATAAAATATGTTTCCCATTACCTTTGAATTGATGAAGGAATAGGTATTGTTTCTTCTATTAGAAATGGGCACCCAAGTACTCTAGCCTTGACGAGGGGATAGAGCCACATTCTCTCATTGAGATCATTTTGATTGTAATGAATTTTAAAGTTCAGGATATGTCAGATAGAGATTCTCTTGGTGAGAATCTTTTGAAAAAATATCCATTATACATTCCAGATTATGGACCTCTTCATTCACAGTTTCAATAGTCTCTTCTTTCAAAAGTCTTTCCACATGAACTGAAAGGGTTAATGGGCACGACTGTAGTATATTCAACTGCAATGCCTCTTCCAGGCACTGAGAATTTTCTAATATCTCCTAGAATCCACTAAGGTAGTGCAAGTTGATGAGGTTAGGGTCCAAATTATTCATTAAATTCTCTATTCACATCATGAGATGCTCATCCTAGGAGAAAGTCATGTTAACCTAGTAAGTGATCACATCTCACTAGGCGATAAAGTTAGTGACATGATCATAGAGACTCATTTTCTACATGAAGAAGTTGTTGATGCTTATATTATCAATAGTGTAGCTGAACTAAAAGGGAAAAAATCATCAGATATCCTTATAGTTGGTAATAGACCTTATGGATAGCTAGTTGAAGCATAAAAATAGACACTACTAAAATTTCATGCATTTGCTACAGGACTTATGAGATGGACAAATGCCCCATCATAAATAGTCATTATGGGTAAAATATTTAGGAAGGATGTTTTATTTCAACATAAATAGTAATTTTTGTGAAAAAATATTACACACTTTACAAAAAAAATTGGGACTTACCACCACCCAATAAGAAATATATTCATGACGGACATTAATTCCCTTCACTAATACGTTTGACAAGAATAAAATTTGTGATAGATTTAATGTCATTACAAATAGTCTTTCACATAAACATAATCTACTTAATAACGTTGTGCCCATATTTCATCATCATCTCTTATCTTCTTCCATATTCTGAACCTATGCGATGCAACTTACCCCACCACCCCACTCCGTGAAGCTTTGAAAACGACCATTGATTTTGATTTTATGATAAATTCAACTTAGATCTTCTAGGTACAGACTATGTTCCCCTCACCCAACATTATTATTTTATATTTTGGTTCAATTTTGGTAATACAACTTTGGTCAACACCTAGGTTTATAAATTTAATAGTTTTTTATAATTTATTTGTTAATTAAGGATAATCTATATTTATTATTCTCTATTTGGGGGGGTCATAGTTAAACCTGAGTTTCATTAATTTGATTTAAGGTATATTTATCATTGTTTGATCTTTAGTTTTCATATATTATTTAGGGATGTTGAAAATTAATTATTTTATATTATTATTTCAAATATTATCATAATTGAAATATTCGGCAAGTTTGTAATCATTTGGATATATATATATATATATATATTGATTAACATGTTAGTATACAAATGTGTGTGGTTGTGTGTGGGTGTGCATATGTGTAAGTAAGAATAATGATTTGGTATGTTATTTTTTTTAAAACACGTAATAATAAATTTGATGCAAATAGATATATAGAAGGAATTATTTAATATATGTATATATATATATATATGAATATGAATATAACATATGAAATAAATAGAAATGATTGGTTTTTAATAATGATGGGAAAATTAATCTGAAGAGTACATATAAAGAAACCATTAATTATAATATTTTTTTATAAAAAAAAGTTTACAATTGGTTTAATTAAAAATCAATAATAAATTGAAATATTTAATATTTATTAAAAACATAATTAATCATAATTTGGATATTTTTTGTAATAATTTTTTAAAAAATATAACTACAATAAATTATTAGGAACTCATAAAAAATATGAATTATTTAAAATGTATTATTAATTTAAATAATTAGTAAAAATCATTATATAATTTAAAATATTTAATAACTATTGATTCTTTATTATAAAAAATTGTAAATATTAGTGATCATTATAATATAATAATAATAATTTCTTAAAAAATAATAAAAAATATATAAAAACTATTAGAAATTTATAATAGTTCAAATAAATTTTGTGTTAATTAAAATAATTAGAATTAATAATTCATATAAATGTTGTAAAAAACCAAACAAGAACAACTATTATAGTTCATCTAGGGGAAAAATTATTAATTAAAAAATCAATTTAAAATTAATATCAATTAAAAATAATTATTAATTCCTAACTATTAATATAAAATTATTTATAATTTATTTATATAAATTATTAAGTCAATATAACAAAAATTATTTATATTCAAAAATAACTATAAGTAATGTTATTTATTAATTATATATATATATGTATATATAGATTTTATATTTTTATATTAGTTTAAAAACGAGTTATAATATATTTGATGTACTTATATTAATTAAGAAATTGTGATATATATAGTAATTATTATGATTGTAAGAATAATTTTAATAATTAATAGAAATCAATACATAATTGATAATAATTTATAATTAATTAGTCAATATTACTAATAAATAGTTAAAATTAGTCTTAAATAATAAAAATTATTAACAGTATAAAAAATTGACGAAAATACTTAAATATGTAAAAATTTGTACAAGATAAAAAAATAAGTAATTGTAAATTATTATAAATAATTATTAAAAATTATGAAATAAATAATAATTTACAATTATTAATTAAAAAATAAATATATTAAATAATAAAACATTAGAAAATTATTGTCCAAAAGTATTAATTTTTATCTAACCTTTCAAAAAAAATAATAACTGTTAGAAATTCACAACATTTCATGTTAATGTTTAATTAATTATAAAAATTCATATAAAATAGTTTTTATAAATGTTAAAATATATATATATATATCTGTGTGTGTGTGTGTGTGTGTGAAATAAAATGATACCCTGGCATACAATGTTACCATGAACATAACACTCAAATATTTTATGTCGTGCCTAGGGTGACCCCCACATCCCAAACCCAATGGTGGTCTCCAATTTTTTACACGATTCATATTTTTAATGATAAATTAAATATTAATAAGAAATTATAATAAAATTATTAAATGGATTACCGTCACGTGAAATGTAACCCAACACCTGACTCTCATAAATGCAATATCCCGTATAGGGAAAACCTCATCTCCTGAACCCAATGGTGGTCTCTGATTTGTCAAACGTAATATATTTTTGGAGATACATTAATTTTTTATGAAAAATAATATCATAAATATTAAATGAATTACCCTCATGTGCCATGTAACCAAACACATGGCAAACAAAAATGTTTTTTTCATGCCAAGGGTAATCACAACATTCGTGATCTACTAGTGGTCTTAGATTTCGGATATGATATACTATTCTAATGATACATTTTTTTAAATAATTGAAAAAAAATATTAAATGAAATTTCTAACATGTGTGATGTTACGAAACTCTCAACATGTACAAATGAAATGTCTCCCATAGGGTAAAACCAACATCTCAGATCTAACGATTTTCTCTAGTTTCTCATATGATACACCATTCAAGAGACAATTTATAATTGTCAAAAAAAATTGTGTGTCTTATATAATATATATTATATTTTTATTCTATCTTCACATAGCCTCTACGGGCCCCATTAATACATTTATAATGCAATTCCATAGTATGATCATATTCTATAGAATATTACATCATTTTAAAATATAATAATCATTTTAAATCAGTCAGAATAAAGAGTAAAAATAATTCTTACTTCAACTTTTTTAGATAACTATGGTCCTGAGAAGTAGACAATAGTTTTTATTACACGATATTGATGGGATATATCATCATAAAAAATACAAATGAATCTGTTATAACTCATGTTTACATCGACTGTTTTGACACCTTTATATCATTTTCATCATGAAATTCAAACTTTGTTTTTAAAGGCACAATTAATTTTCTGTACAATAAATGCGATTTTATGAGATTTGAAATGTTTTAAAATGATGGGTTTTTTTTTTGGATTTCAAAAATTTTATATATTTTTGTATAAACATGGTGATATGAATTAAACAAAAAATAAAAAAGATTTGTTCGAGATTTATCATTTTAGAATTTAGTACATGAGGCTGTTGGTCCATCTATTCCCAAAACAACAACTCATAATGATATTCCATGTTTGGGATTATAACCTTCTCAATTTTAAAATTGGTTGAAATGTACTAATAAGTCATTATATCAAGGATTCTAGATGAGAAAACAAGAATCTGTTAGAAAATTTATGACTATTAAATCACGTGTTTTAATGTCAAATACTTTTTTCAATAAGATTTTATCATTTTCTAAATTATTGTCTCCGAATAGAGATATGTTACCTATAAGTTTCATTGAATGTAATAGTTTGGTTCATAATTTGGGTAAATGTTATCATATAATCCTTTCAAGTTCAACTTAGTTAATATTATATTGTGGTGATTATGAATCCTTGGTTAATTGTCCAATAAGTGTATAATGAAGGTATAATGAGGCACAATAAGAAAATACTTGATTTCCTATGAAATAGTTGAAGTTTTTTCCAATTAAACCTCATTTACATTGTTTTTTTATGTCCCACAACATAGGTGGATTGTGGACATCGATTAAATAAAATATTTTCATCAGTAATAGCTTAAATCATCCATGTTATGGGGACTCATGAAAACACTTTTATCATACACATCCTTATTTTTCTTCAGAACATCGTAACATTCTACTTGTCTTTTCAACTGATGGTTTTTTTCCACATGGTTCTTCTAACAATCAACATTCTTGTTGGCATATTTTAATTACTCCTAACAACTTAATTACATGTATTTTTATGTAGGAACCATATATATATATATATATTATTCTATTAATTCCAGGACATATAAAGATGAATATATTTTTTTATTTGAAGCCACTAATTGTTGAGTTTACTTCGGTATGGAAAAATGGTGACTACATTTTATATTTTTGAAGATAAGAATTTTATGTTTTGGGTTTCATTAATATGGATTATTAATGAATTAATGGAGTATGGTATGTTATTTTGATGTAACCAACATTGTCTAAAATCATGTATGTACATCATAACTAAGAACAAAGTGTTTATGCTTTCTAATGAGACAAAAGTTGGTTGTTTTGAGTTTTATCAGGTATTTCATTATGCAGATCACCATTTTAGAATAAATAATAATAGTTTTATGAAATGTTGGATTGAAATATACAAAAATCCAATAGTTATTTTAGGTGATTAGGTAAAATCTATTGTGTATTCATTAAATCATGTTACTTTTGGACCAACCATAATTGAAAAAAATGTGAAATTTGATAATTGGATATAGTGGAGTATTTTGTGGCATCTTCCATATTGTTCAGATTTATTGGTTTACCATATGTTATATGTAATTAATATTGAGAATATTTTTTTTGATAACATATTTTATACTATGTTCGACACATGATGTCAAACCAAAATTATGTAAATGCATGGTTAGATGTTTTTCAAATTTACAGAAATCCTGAACATCAATAATTATAAGAGTAGTGATCACACAAATTAATGAATCCAAAAAAATATTACTCACAAACTAAAGAAAATATTTTCTTATTCGGTTAATGGAATAGATATTTGAGGATACTAGATGGTTAGGGTTTTAATTTTTATCAGTGCATCAGAAATGGACATATTATCATGTTAAAATTTAGGAATTGAATTTTGTAGTTTAATGATTACCATATGTTTGTATTATATGGTTGTTGAATTATTCAAACTAATATGTTTTGACAAAAATATCACATTTTTTCTAATATATTTTTTGGAAACATCGGATTATGATGCATTGAGTTTTTTGAAAAAAGGAATTTGTATTAATATTATTTAAATTTGAGAAATTATTCCAATTAGGATTATTTAATTCCACTAAACATTTAATATTGTATTTACTGAATGATTTTAAATGTGGAGGGCTAGTACAATTCTGATGGATGTATCCATTTGAGATTTTTTATATAAAAGTTAAATAATAATGTGTGTAATATAACATCCCTTGAAGAGTTGATTTCAAAAGCATACATGCTGGAGGAAATTTCAAATTTAAACTCATATTATTTTTAGTCAGAATATCCATTAAAACAAAATCACATGGTCCACAATGAGAAAAACGGTGATGATGTCACATACCCTCATTTTTTTTGTTTTTAATCATCCCAATCTTGGTTTTGGTGGTTATCATGAATAATGGCTTACAAATGAAGAACTACATAGGGATCATACATATGTTCTACTGAATTGTAATGAAATTACATGATTTGGTCAGTAAGTAATACTTCATTTCAAAAAATTTATAAAATATAACTTTATTTAGATTAATTTTTTTTCAACTATATGATGACCATATAAAAAATAATCTATACAAATTACATATAATTCTAGTGAAGAAAATAATAATTTTTTTTTCATATTGGTCTCAAAGACTGGTAAGTTATGTTGTTTTCAATGCAATAATAAATCATTTTTTCAATTATATCTATTGTTAATAAGTTTCATTTTTTATATTAAACACAACATGAAAATAAAATTGGTAGTCATTTATTTGTTCCGAAAAAAACTTAATCAAAATTGATAAAATCTTATAATGGGTATATGGTTAATGGATTTCCATTTTATACATGAATATACGGAGACTTAATGAAATAAATGATTGATGTTTCTTTTTTTAAAGGATATCATCATAAGGAATGTTAAGATGAATTTTATAGTATGCTTGATGAAATAATTGAGTTATGTTAAATAGGACCAACTTATGTAACAATGTTTAAACTATATTTGTTTGATACTAATTGAAGTTTGTGAGTTCATCCATGACATGGAGTTTTTGAATTAAATATAATAGTCTTCTTGCATCAAATGAACCATTTATGTTAGATCATCTAGAACATCATATTTATTATAAAAATTACCATGATGTTTTAAGAGATTTGAATGATTGGAAGAGTGTGATAAAAATGAAATCATGTGATAATAAATTTATTAAAAATGATAATGGTTATTTGGAAGTGAAACATATTGAAATGTTGTAACAAACCTTAAAAATAAATCTCATAGTCGAGGAGATATAAATATCAATGATGAATCCCACCCCATTTAATATTTGATGATATAGATATGGTTGAGGAAGTAATAAGGGATAGTGAAACTAAATGTTCTATAGATGTTTATGATGCTGAAGACGAGGATGAAGACATTTATATCTATTGTAATGATGGAGAATATGATGATTCATTTATTATATTCATGTATCTAGTTAAAGGAAAATATTATATTATGATATTTATTATTTTTTTATATTTAATATTTTTATTAATAATTTTTTACAGATTAGGTTATTATATGTTGGTATTTATTTGTTTTTTATATATTATATTTCCATTACAAATTTATTATAGGTAAGGATAAATGTTTTAGATCGATAGGGATTATCCTAAAAAACAATTTCTTTCTCTAACTAATGCTTGACTTCTTACTTATGAACCTGATTCAGCTTCTCTCAAGATTGTGTGGCTATTTGGAGGGGGCATGGTCATTCCCGATTGATGATTCAAGATCTTGTTAAAGAGATACGACCATTTTTTCTAGTGATACTTGTTTTCATATGTATGTTTAATTGTTAAAGATATTTATTCTATATTAACACTATTTATTAATTTTTGAATTAATTCTATGATTATCTATTTTTATTTTACCAATTTTTTCATTTATCTATTGGGATTTTTGGTGTGATTGAATGAAATTATTTTTATGATCCCTGGGTGTATTGGGACCAAGTTCCCAACATCATGAATCACTAGAAATTTGACTACTAGAATGTAAATTATTAAATAATATATATTTTTTTAAAAATATTTAATTACATACATATTGTTTTTAATTGTATTGATGAATTTATTTTCACCGAGTCCTAATATCATGGTATATCCAATCTGAGAGGAATGTATGATTTTTATACTTGATCACTTTCATCAGTTTCTTTTAAAACTCAAAAAAAAATCTATATGGATAATGATTATGTTACTATTTTTGAACAGTATTTCATCTCCCATTGACCTGACTATATTTCAACTAAGGTAAGGGATGTATTATGCTTTCAATATATAGGAAAGGGTTTTAGTAGGAGGTTATCAACCAGACTTTTGATCCTCGTTAGGAAAGAGGTCACACATATAACCAAAAGTCATAAATTTGGCCTATATCAATTACACATGTTTAGTTATTTTATTTATTAATGTTTATATAATTTAACTATAACATATATGATATATTATATAGGGAACTACTGACCAATATATAATGGATATTAATTTTTATAAGAAGATGTATAATGATCCCCATACAAGAGAAGTTGTAGGTGATCAACAACATCGTATTTTGGTTAGTGATTTTTAAAAAAATTTCATGAATATTAATTTTATTGTTATTCTAATTTTTCATTATATTTAAATGAAATGAATAAGGATATGCCTTATCATTAATCAGGGAGGCTAGATAAGAGATTACATGGAGCCACTTTTGATTACTATGTTGATGTTGCATCCTGGGTACAGGCGAATTTTCATGGTGTTAATAATCAAAATGAGATTGGAATTGGTTCTCAAATGACACCTATGAGTTATTATGGTACTTTTTTATGTCATTAGTGAGTGTGGAAATATCTTATGGAGATTCATTGTCAATTTCATCATCCATTTCACATTATTAGGAGAGGTTGAGAGCTCATGATTAGAGAATACAACATATGCAGAGAGAGTGAGGAGGAGCGTGAGTAATATTGTCTCATAGATTAGTATATTTTGGAATATATTTGGTGACTTACACGTAACATTGGAATGGAGTTTCCTCCCCCTAATTCTTCGAGTGATCAACCTCCACCTAGAAAAAATTGACGATTTATGATGTTTTATGACTGTTTTATAAATTGGGTGGACAAACAAATTATGTTTTAATTGATTCATTACTTTTTTGATCTATTTTAATTTTTATAATGAATTTTAAACATTTATTAATATTTTGAAATATTTTAATTGTTTTTATTTATTTTTAACTTTTATATTTTTTTATTTTTTTTCTAAATTACTGAAAATTATAATAATTTTTAAATATATTTAACTTTTTTTTTAATTTTGTTCAATAATTTTGAAAATTTTAAATTAATTTCAAATAAATTTATTAATATTTTTTAAATTTTTTAATATTGATTATTTATTAAAAAGTAATATTTGCGATGAAACTACGTTTCATCTTTAAAAAAAATATTTTCACTGACAATAACAATTATATTTTAAAAAAAATATAGACTTTATTTTCAATAGATATTTCATTGATTACAATTATACTCAATTTGTGATGGACCGTTATAAATAACAACAATTTCAATATTTTTTTTATGATGCATTAGTGACAAACTCTCTTTACAAGTCGATTTTTATGATAGGACTTCCCACTAATTCTCTTTCTAAAAAAATGGAACCTTTAGTAGTGGCAGGAATTTCGATAGTTTGGAATGTGCATCCGATCTTGGAAGCCTCTTGTGGTTTTGGTGTCCCCAACATTGGTCCACAACATGAGGTAAAGTCAGTTAGATCTGGGAGTGGGTCACCTATCTAATTAGAGTGGTTGAAATAGGGATTACCAATTGCAGTTTGCATATGAATTGTCCACCCATGTTGTCCATGAAATTCCATTAGACGAGATTGCAGACTACTATGTTTCTAGTGCTTCGAGAAGAGCTGTGAGAGTTTTTTTCACACCAGCCTAGTGATTTATTTTCCACTGGTTCATTGAATATCTCATCCACTCAAGGTTTGTTTTTTTCCTTAAATATATGCACAAGGCCGCCAAGTTCAAACTAGTTTGTCTGGATAAGAAGGAAGGGTTTCCCCATTAGAGGATAGATGGGATCCCGTATGGAATTTTTAGGTTTTGTGAGCCACATAGAAATGTTAGAATGAGTGAGACTTTTGTATTCCTCAAGATTTTGGACCAAGGCCCCTATCGTGGGATCAGTATTTATTTTCATCACAAACTTGAATGGGTCGGATGGTTGGACAAGTCCCATTCCCTTTATAATGTACTAACAGATAGGTAACTCCTCATTAGAGAGATATACATGTACTCGTACCTACTTTTTTTGACAAGTGACGACAAAAAAGGGTGTCTTTCTGGTAATGTGTAGCCCCTTGAGGTGGGGTTACCCTATCATTACTTACATCAGAGACTCAATTATCTTGATCCTTTGGTCTATTGGTGATGGCCATATTTACCGGGATGACTGTCACTGGGGAATATTCATCTTCTAATGAGAGTTCGGACTAATGGTCTTGTTGTTTTTGTAGTATTGTGCATTAACGGTGTGTAGCATAGTACCACCACCCTCTAATATTCACATGTATATATTACTCTTACATAACCTGATAGGGAACATTGTGGATCTTGATGATGGTTTGATGGATGTCCTAGTTGTATCCATACAACTTCGGGAATTGAGCCACTATGAGAACTTCCATCTCAATCATTTGACAATCATGGTTGAAGAAATTGAGGCACTCTTAGCTGCCATGGTAGTTCAGTTGATGTTCACGAATGTGGTGTAATGTTTCCTAGAAAATTGGTTTGATACACACATCATGACCCTTAGTGAGGGTCATCTAGATGAAAACTACTAGAGTTGATGGTTTCCAAAACACCATTGATAGCTGGACAATTTCTAGAACCTCTGATATCACCTCTTACACAAAGGAGGGGTCCTTCTCTTTATTGGACCAAGAACAAATTCATGTAGTCCAATAGAGGGTTTGTGGCACTAATGTCATCCATTTTTGTACTACTCTACTAGAAGAGGGGGTGATGTGCATGAAAAATAGATGTATCAAGTTGGGATGTCTCTTGGAGGGAGATCCATATTCATGGTATTGACCGTATATGTTAGGGTGCTCACTTTTGTATCATGTTTGAAGAAAGAAATTCTCATACATGGATCAAAACATTCTCACGATTTTAGGGATTCAAACATGACCCTAAATTCTCTCCAACTTATTTTTCAAATGTATAGTGGAAGGAAACATGTAGTTTTGGAGAGAGTTTCACTATGAGACCCTAAAAGTGGCCCATAACATCCTCCAAATATCAGTATCTTTAGAGGGATATAGGGATCCTGTGGACCACAACAAATAGAATGGTTAGACTCAATTTCTCATATTTTTTATATTCTTTGGAAGATGAGATGATGGTTCTTCCATCAAATTTTATATCACCTCAGACTCTGAGATTATGATCTTGAGACTACACTTCCCAATGATCTTCCTCTATGGAAGGGTGTTCACCCTCCTTCTATGGGTTGGTTTATTGGGTTAGGGTATGTTTTTTCATAGAGATGAAATCTATTATTGTTGTTGGTATACCGACGAGTGCCTATGTACTGGTTGTTAGTGGAGCGGGGAGGAGTTCTTCCTAGAATGATGGTAGCTTGGGGTGGACCACCACACTAATTCCATGGAACATGATGAGGAAATATATAAGTATTAGTTGTATCATGGGGGGGGGATCTATATAAGGTGTTGATGGAGTAGGGACGACATCCAATTTTATTAATGATAGAGTGGGGAGGACCTCCACTTAGGTTGGAGGTAGAGCAGGGATGACATCTTCTTTCTTTGTTGGAAGTGCATGAAGGTCCTCCATAAAGTTAGTGGAGTTGATATGGGTGACCTCCATATTGATTAGTGAGATAAAATAGAGGACATAATTACTGGATTGTGTTGGTGTGGCGAGGGCCTCTACTCTGATTCTTCTCATCATGAGATGACCCTTAATGGTTGTTTGGGGTGTAGGAAACTGAGTGGGTCAAACCGCTGTACCTATGAGGTGGATGGGGTTTCAATAATATGTGATAGAATATGGATCCACATTCACCTATTTATGGGATTTGGTGGGATATTACAAGAGCAGTAGTGTCCACAAGACCTATTTATGATTACCTTATTGATGTAGAGTCCTGGTCTTTCCCTCAACGTCGACACAGTGTACTCTTGGACTGCGTCCAGTGGAGTGGGGATTAATTCAAGACACTCTTTGTCCAAAAAGACCTATAGATGTTGGAATTATAATTATTTTAAAGGATATCTCATGGGATCCACCTATGTGGTAGTATCTGTATTCATGTTTTGAACACCCCTACGTTGTTAAAAATGGGGAGGGAGCTATCAGAGTGCTCTAGTATGAGGCTTCTGAAGAGGTTTTCTATCAGAATGGGGGAATTTTTCCCTATATGGACCATGAGGTATTTAGTGAGAAACTGTGTGGATGTTTCAAGGGACTTGTGTGATATATCCCTTGTGGTGATAAACCCTTTCTCCTCATACCAATGCATGAGGGTTTTTATCAACCTCCATTAGATGATTTTAAAGGGTGATACGAGGCTTGGGTACCTAACATCTGAAGATGGGGAATAAGTTTTGATAGTTGGGAACTCATGCTAGATTGCCACATTAAAGTTCTCCCTTCCACAATGTCTATTTATATGAGGTTATGGATTCCTATATCATATTTACTCTATGGAATGTAGATAAAACTAGAAGTAAAGTTATAAATAATGTTATACCAAATGTCCCAATGTTCCACAATATTCCTGAAATTAAGGATGGATCCATGATGATGATGCTAATGACTGAGGATTCCAATTGATAACCACCCCAATTTGGAGGTAAGAATCATGTTTTATGTATTGTTTTTTTGGTATGACATAGAATTGAATGTATATATATATTTTGAAATTAAAATATGTAGTTTACCTAGATTTTACAAGTCCCCATGGTTGAGGAAAAGAGCATCACATCATTTTCTCTATTTTTTGTTTCTGATGCTTTCATTGGTGCCAGTGCACCATGCATTGCTATGATCCCCACATTCACTCATTCCAATAGATGACATCTTTATTCACATTCATTAGTGATGTGTTCTCCATGATCAAAACCTAATGATGGGATATCAGTTCCCCCTTTCATGGATGTCTCCATGGAGATCATTACATATTTAGGGAATCCCTAATATATTTATGTAATGTTCATGGAAATTGTTCTTTGTTCCATCTCTATCTGGATGAAAGATAATTATGCATCTCCTATCTTGGTAGGGTAGCATCCTTCGGTCTAGAGAGCTTCCACATTTGTATCATTTGGTCTTGTATAGACATTAAGAATATTGGAAACCTATATAGTATTCCTATCACAGATGGGATATCATTTTGATGAATTTCAGGCATGGAACCTATGTCATCCCATATCGATCATGAGGAAATTAACACTGAGGTCATAACTATTTTGATGAATTTACCTCTATAATTCCATTTTTATTTCATGGGGTGGGTATTCTAGATCATGATATGAGTTTAACATCTTGCAAAGATGGATAAGAATGTACTGTCGTGAAAGAACATGTCCCAGGATAATCACCCTGTGGAGATGAACCGTAATGTACTATTGATATGGATCAAGTGAATGGTTTAAAATATTTTAGAGATAGATAATAATTCTCTAATGAGATATATTGGTACACAAGATTAACCTATTGTGGAGATGGATCATAAAATCCATTAAATAAGGATCAAGTGGTTATGTGTGTCCCCTATGGTGGAAGGATTTTAGAAATGTATTTGAATGTTGATGAGATTGAACCTCATGTAGGTCTCGTATACACACTACATAAATGTGATATGATTGGTATATCATATTTGAAATTGTTTGGTAAGGATACACATTTCATAAAGTGACTGTCGATGAGATATAGTGTGTGTCTTAGACTTGAAATATTACCTATGAAAGATGATTACTCTTTGGGGATTGATGTGGGGATTATGTGTTAAAGCTTCACATGGGTGGAGGATCAACCCATGATGGGAAAGGATGGTGTGGGGATTACACATGGAAGCTACCTTAGTGTGGAGGATCATCTTGTGGTTAGGAAGACAATATCATCTCATGATGGTAGTACATGGGGAATCATTTTTTCATCACATTGGGTTATTCTAAAATATTATGACATGTGATAAGGATGTTTTTTTGAAATATAATACAATAAAACTAGGTTACAGATCTAGATAGTTTTTAATGATGTTCATTGTATGTATTGAGGATTATACCCAATAGGGTGCCAAATCGAAGCAAAAATGATATCATACATAAGGGACCTCTACCAAGAAGGATTACAAGTTTCCAGTGATGATGAAATATATAGATATTACATGACAACTAGACATGTAAACCTATATTGGATATAGAATTGGATCATCTTTAGAGTAGTAGAAATTAGGAGGCCCTTTATTAGGGTACTTATTCATTGGAGTTATAGGCATTAGGTGACCTATTATTAGGAAAAATAGATTGGAAGAAGGTGGATGATGCACTTGGGAAAAAGTGTGTAGATAGGAGCGTGGGATGTACCAGTCAAACATGCATTTGAGGACCGTATGACCTAGTATTTGATTGGTATGTGGGTGTTGGTTATTCAACATTCATAGAAGGGTTTCTATTGAAACGATGCAACATGGGGATGATGTTCCTAGTCAAGATCCAAGTATCACTGAAAGGGGAGGGGTGAATTAGTGATATATGTTTCTTTTTATGTTTCCTTATTCATGAAACAACCTTCACCGGATATTATAGAGTTCCTTACCTGTTGAACACACACAATCATAAGAACACAATATTTAATAGGTCCATTACACAACAAGAGTATCTATGTCTATGGAGTAGTACAAAAAATATGGCACCACACACTCCGCTATAAAAAAATCCTTTGATGTACAATACAAAGAGTAGGATATTTACTTGCACTTGTGTATAAATTTTAAAAAAATACAATAGTGCATGTGATCCATGTAATCAAAAATAGGTTGATGCTTAGTTTCTATGCTTATTGATGAGATTTCACAAATAAAATCTGTAAAAAAAATTACTTTTCTATCCAAAAGCTGGTAAGATCCTCTTGGAGAAAAAAACTTTCATGTCACTCCCGGATTACATGCCTCCCTACTTGCACATCTCCCTTCTTGTGTACCTCCATTCTTGCGTGTCTCCCTACTTATGCGACAATCTACTTATGCACCTCCATGCTTGCACACCACTCTTCTTGCATGCCTCCCTTCTTATGCACCTCTAACTACTTGTTCTCCAATACTATAAAAAAATCACAATTTACAGGACACATTGGGATTATAAACAACACAATTTTTTCACAAAACTCCCTTCTTGCACACAACTTACAAAATAAGAACCACATATTATTTCACGCCACATTTGTGAATAACACACAACTTGTGAAACACTTCATCATGCACACCACTTTCTACTACATGTGTTATCAGAGCTCAAGTGTTCTCTTAAGTGTTGAAACGACAAAATGAGGAGGGTATCCATCTATTTATATGATTTTTGGAGACCCTGCAAATGAGCCACACAATTAATCTTTCATGACACACCATGACTTGCGGGTCACATACACTTGAACGACATTCATACTTTTTCACCACTTATACATGTGTGCCACTCTTTGACATGCATGCCACATTCTTTACTTTTCAAAAAACACTTCTATAAAACCCCTATCCTTCTTAAGTCTTTCATCACATGTTCTCCAAACATATGATATTTTTGAAATAAAAATCATCAAAGAATCATCATAGTTTCTAAGACCTCTTACTAAGTGAAATGATTTATTTGTTTTGAAAAAAATACCGAACCTTCTCATACCAACTTGGTCCCAACAATCCCCCACATTGGATTTAGTTGTCATCCATTATTAATAAATCACAGAAATTTGTAATCTCTTGTAATGAATTACTTATCAATAATTCTATGCCTATGTGAGCTAACTCATTGTAAGAAACATGAATTATTGACATCAACACCATGTTATCTAAAAGCAGTGACTACGAAACCTCTTGAGATTTTATTTCCTTGCATTCTTCCTTCCCCAAAACAAAATACCTTTTTTTTATAGCCTTCTGACTCAACATTATATCTCAACATTTTCTACTGCTTCAACTTTCCTCAAATATAAAATAAAATTGTTTTCGTGTTTCCAATAACCACTCCAACAAATAGTCAGAATAGTTCACATACCAACATGTTATATTCAAAGATTTCCAACAACTCCACCATTATGAATGCTTAGATAAGGATATATTTATGAAACAATTATCCCCCTTGAAAACACTATACAATGGTATGTTGATAGAGGGGACAGACTCATGTACCTCAATCTTGATGAGAAGGTTGTTGGACAACATTGTTCAACATCAATTAAAGGTGGTGTGAATATGTCTGTAACTTGTTCCATTGTTGGAACGTACTCCAACATCAATTCACTATTCTACACATTCACTTTGATGATGTGGTACTTTATTTCAATTTTTTTTAATTAGAATATAGTACTGAATTCTTTTTATGATTGATTAAACTCTGATTATCACATCCCAAGAGTAAGGGTAACTTCACTATGAAAAGTAGATCATCCAACCGAGTCTTCATCCACATATGTTAGGTAGAAACTTGAGTGGTAGCAACATACTCAACTTCATCCATGCTAAGTGTCATTTTATTTTGTTTCTTTGAATGAAAACTAACCAAACATTAACCCAGAATGAAAACTCCACCAGATGTGGATCTTATATCATCAACATTTCCTTCAAAATCAGCATCTGAATACCCAGAAAAATATATATATTCTAGGACATCATAACTGAATAAAAGAAATTATGCCTTTAATATATATGAGAATCCTTTTTCCATCCATTAAATGTTATTCTTTTGGAGAACTCTGAAACCTTTCACATAAGGTAACAAAATAAACAATGTCGGGACTTGAGGCAGTAAAATATAACAAACTTCCAATCAACTTTTGAAACTCTATCTGATCAACTTTCTTTACTTCTCCATCATTATACATCTTGGTTACCACTGAGAATGGTATGGAAACTTGTTTCGAATTTTCCATTCTAAACATCTTCAAAAGTACCTTAGCATAATTTTCTTGAGAAAAAAATAAGCTTCATCTTCCATAAAATTTGTAACCCAATAAAGTATTTCTTTTCTCCCTGCATGCACATCTCAAATGACTTCATCAGCTCCTTAGAAAATAATTTACAAGATCTTTCATCATTTCCATCAATGATAATGTCATCAACGTAAACAATTATGATGGTAGAAAACTCATGAAATTCCTTGATGTAAAGGTTTCTCTCAACTCTACCCATCTTGAAATTCATATTCCTCAAGAAAGTATCCAATTTATAATACCATTATCTCAGAGCCTTTTTAAATCCCATACAAGTCCTTCTTCAACCTGAACTGATAACTTTCATCCTCCCTAAAAAAATCCACAAGGATGATCAATGTAAACTCCCTCATCATGATGATTATTCAATAATAAAGGTTTTACATCCATTTGAATGATTTTGTAACCTCGTTGTGCAGTAATATCAAGAAAGACTCTAATTGTTTCTAACCTTGCCACCAGAGCAAAGGTTTCATCAAAATCAATGACTTAAATTTGGGAATACAATATGAAAACCAAAATTTCATTGTTTCTTACCACATCGCCTACTTTATTCAGCTAGTTCTAATAAATCCACATTGTAACAATAATTTTATTTTTTGTCTGGATTTGGTACAAGTTCTCATGTATCATTCTATTCTATCTAGTCAAGCTCTTCATTAATAACATGAACCCATTTTGGATTCTCAAAATCATCATTCACATCATTCGGCTCGACTATTGATTACAAAGAAGTGCGTGTCATAGCTTATGATGTTCTTCTTGTTTTATCCATTTGATGTTGATCCCCATTAATGTTTTGAGATACCACTTTCTTCATCACCCAAGGATGAGTTGTTCTCACTTCTTCATCATCCTTTGAAATTGATGGGTTTATTTCTTCTTATTAAGTTGGATTTCCCTTTTTTGTCGAATTGTATGAATTGTTAACAAAATATTATTTATCCTTATAATCTTCCCCATTATCAAAAGACTACTTTTCTGGTTCAATAATTTGAACAACTTTAAATTTAGTAGGATCAATAATTATCCATGTTTCTTTGATGAAACATTTGTATCCTCTTCCTTTTGGAGAATAGCCAATAAAAATTCCTTCGTATCATATTTTTTATACAAAATAAGGTTTCCAAATTTCCTTTTTATAAGGCACGGAATCCCAAAAACTCTTATGCTTTTCAGACATTGAATTTTTTTCATAGAACATTTAGTTTGGAGTGAGATCTGAATTTGGCATGTAGAATCATCGGGTCTGAATATATACATCAATGATCATGGATTGCCTCCAATAATAATGCGAATTACTATGTTCAAGTAACGCAATTCTTTTAGTTTTTATAAGACTTTTATTCTTACTTTTAGCATCCCCATTTTGTTAATGTAGGTATGGTGAACTGAACTCATGCCAAATTTGATGACTCTCAAGATAACATTAATACTCTTAATTCTTATACTCTCTACCATTATCATTTCTCATCTTCTTCTCTGAATACTCACATTCCTTCTCTTCTTTTCTACTAAAATTCTTAACCATTTTTAGAGCATGTAACATAAGTCTCATGTACAAAACACAGGTAATGCGAGTAATGTCATCAATGAAATTAATGAAGTACTTATCACAGTTTATTTATTTCATGGTTATTGGTACATAGATATCATAAATTATAATATCCAAGGTAATTTTTGAATGAATGTAAAATCTATAGAGTATAAAGTTTTCAATCATAATTTTTTTAGAAATAGTGAAACACCAATCTCTTCTGCTTGATAAATCATGAATATCTCAAACACTATCTCATGTTGATAACATTCACATGTTTCTACAGCACATTTGTCCTAGACTATTA
Source organism: Viscum album (assembly GCA_963277665.1). NCBI lineage: Eukaryota > Viridiplantae > Streptophyta > Magnoliopsida > Santalales > Viscaceae > Viscum > Viscum album. Next base: position 1,586,068,415 of record OY728155.1, read on the forward strand.
TGCCATAACTGATTTTCATCCACTATAACCATGTAACAAGAGTTTTATACATCACCAACTTGGTACATGTTCCCTTTTGTATGTTGGCCTCTTGTTTCAACTTTTCCATAATTTTCACTTTTCCCAACCAACCAATATTTTTTAAAGCTGGCATTGTTGCCCTAGATTGTGTTTCAACCCATCAATATATAATGTTTCCTGGGATTTCATTTTTTCTTTATTGATGAGGGTTGATCCAACATGATTGATCCATAGAGATTCGTCATTACTAAATGTCATTGTTCCTTCTTTGAAGTATTTCACATTATTAATAAAAATTAATTCACCTATCATATGATAAGAACACCCACTATCAAGAATCCATGTATGTTATCCTTTTGTAGCTTTCAAAGCTATTTATACAAAAAGATCATTGTGTTCTTCCTTTTCATTCTTTACCTCCAACTTCTGAGATTTTTTAAGAACCTCTTGTTGTTGTATAAATAAAACAACACATCCCTTAGCAAGATGTCCAAGTTGTTCATATCTTTAAAAAATATATTCCAATTGTTGGAACCTATTTTCAACTTTCACACTAGCCATGTCATATTTCTTTTGAACTTCATTCTCATACTTATTCATTTGAGAGGATTTAATCTCCATAAAATGTTGTCTTCCATAACTTGTGTAACAGTAGTAATGTTGTTGGTTGAACCAACACATATTTTTCTTGTGTTTGAATCCACCACAATACCAGTTGTAGCTATCGAATGAATATTTCACTTTGAAACAAATATACTGACTGGAGTAGTGAACATGCTTCTCAACACTCTTCTTAACAGAACTCTACTGACCGTTAGCTATTCTATTTCCAATCATAACTTTCTTCTTCATCTCATATTTCTGTTCAGACTTATCAAAAGAAGATGCAATATAAGTCTTTTTGGACCCAAGGTTTTTATATACTTCTGATTTTCTAGCAATGCTAATTTTGGACACATACAAATCATTTACATCTTTATTATTATTTGAACCAGTTTCATATTTATTCTCAACCATTGAACTTAACTATTGTTGATCCTTATTTGGTTCATTATTACTATAAATTTCACAAAATTTTGAAATATATTGTTTGAAACTAAAAATACTTTCTTCATATTTAGAAATATTCTATTGGACATGTTCTGACTCTTCTTATTTTGCCTTCATCTTTACTTCAAGATGATCAGTAGGATTATTTTCATTCTCAAGTGAATTCCTCAGATCATCAATCCCCTTTAACATCTTGAAATTCTCATTAGAAAAACCTTCTCCATTGTTTAATGTGAAATATTCATTTATCAACTTCTTTCTTCCATTATGAAGCCTTCTGATCTTCCTCAAACATTATTTAAACTCTTCTTTCAGATGATATTCAATCTGATTCTTTCCTTCATCAGTACTGATTCTCTTATAATATTCATTATTCACTACTACAATAAAGGTATTATCTCTATCTTTATCAGCAAATAATTTCTCAGATTCAGCTTCAGTATCTTCTTCTTCTTCATATTTAGATAAAAATCTTCTTCTTTTAAATTTGAAGAATTTTTATCCTTCCCCACAGAATAATACTTCCCTTTTTCGGCTTGTATCTTCCATGACCTTCTTGGTCATTTTTCATCATCATAACTATCTTTCTATTTTTCTTTAATTAAGGATAGTTTTCTTCAAAGTGACCAATGACTCCACATTCAAAACATTTCAAGGGAAGTTTCCCCTTGTATTTAATGGTACCGATTTTCACATTCTTATAAAACAAGGATAAAAATTCCTCAAAATTTTTACATACCTCATCTTTAAAATTGGATTTACTAGCTTCATCTTTAATAAGAGTCCTCTTTGATTTCTGCCTCTTTGTATCCTTAAATTACATTTATCTATCAGCTTTTATTTTTCTCCTCACAGCCTTTTTACATATTATTTCGTAAGTAATGATAGTGCTATAAAAATCATCCATAGATAATGTTTCAGGTTACGAGTCTTCTAATGAAGAAACAATAGAATCAAACATGTCAGGTAGAATAACAAGATCTTTTCAACAACTATAGAATCCTCCATATTTTTACAAAGACATCTGATTGCACTAAAAATGTCATTTGTCATGTTAAGGAAGTCCCCAAATGAATTAGATACTCATATTTTCAATTAATCATACATAAGCCTCTAGATTTTTTGTTTTTCCTTATTCACTTTTTTACTTCCTTCATATATGTTCTTCTACTTAGCCCAGCTGCCTTTAGCTATATGGACACCTTTAACTATTAAAGACTCACTCTCAAAAAGATATGAGAGTAATGAATTATTAGCTCGTCCATTATTCTAAATGTTAATCTTATTGGCATGAGTAAGAGAAACCATGTCATCAATAGGAGGAAATACATCTGATGTAGTTTCAAAAACATCATACCCAAGAGACATAAGATAATACATCATTCTATATTTATAGATATGATTGCTCTTTCAGTAAAATATCAAAATCCCCTTACAATTCACACAATTTAGATTCTCCATCACAACTTCAGAAAAGAAAAAATAAAGTAATACTCTATCTGATACCAATTGAATTTCCCATTAAGTTTCCAAGTATCACTGAGAGGGTGAGGGTTTGAATCATTGATATATTGTTCATTTTATGTTTCCTTATTTTTGAAAAAACCTTCACCTCTTGTTAATGAGTTCCTTCCCTACTGAATGCACACAATCACAAAGACATAAGATTTACGAGGTTCACTACTGAACAAGAGTAGCTACATCCTTGGTATGGTACAGAAACAATCCACAACCACACAATACACTATAAAAAATCCATTGATGTGGAATACAATGAGTATGATATTCCATTACACATGTGTAGCACTTTGAAAAAATCCAATAGTGTATGTACTCCCTCTTAGCAGAAATAGGGTAATGCAATGTTTATGTGCTTCATGACAAACTTTAACAAATCAAATATCTGGAAAAAACATCCCTTTCCTACCCAATAGTATGTATGAACCTCCTAGATAAAAAATCTTGCACATCACTCATTGCTTTCATGCCTCCCTACTTGCACACCTCCATACTTGAGAACCTCCCTGCTTGGGCGTCTCCCTACTTGCTGGCCACTCTTCTTGCACGCCTCCTTGCTTGCACACCACTTTACTTTCACGCCTCCCTGCTTGCGTGCCTCCCTACTTGCATGCCACTGACTACTTGTGCACCACAATTGTTCCCAAATCACAATTTTCGCGCCACATTGGGCTTATACAGAACACAATTGTTCCACCCAACTCCCTTCCTGTGCGCAACATACAACTTGTGTTCCACTTATACTTGCACTCCACTTTTGGGTATAAAACAAAACTTGCATGACACTTCAGATTGTGCGCCAAATTCTACTACATCTGTAATTAGAGATCAAATTTTTCCTTAAGTGTTGAGAATGTAAAAATGTGGAGGGTATCTATCTATTTATAGGCTTTTGGTGACCCTACGCATGAGGCATGAAACTCATGTTGTGCTCCACTCCATGACTTGTGCACCACATACACATGCATTCCATTCCTGTATGTTCACCACTTAAACTTGCACCACACTCATTAACTTTCCCATCACTTTCCTTAATTTTCCAAAAAACGCTCTTTACCCCCCCTATCATTCATAAGGCTTGCAAAAAAAGTTCTCAAAAAATATTATATTTGTGAAATACAAATCATAAAATCATCTTCATTGTTTCTAAGAACTTTTACAAAGTGAAATTATTTATATTTTTTGACACCAAAAGGCAATAACTTCTCAAGCCAACATGGTCCAAAGAGGGGAGTCCCAGAGGAGGCACTTCACAATGGATGAGGATTCTTACTAGAGATTCATGTGAATCCCATTGGACTCATGGTGTCTAGGGGTCTCATGAATGATTTTTCTTTAGGAAACATAGTGTCCATGCCTCAGAGTAATGTCTTGGTTCCAATGGGGTTAGTTTTGAAGAGGATTGGTGCTTTACAAAACACTATGTTCTAAAAAGGGATTTATTATTTCACCATGGGTATGGAGCTTCTCAAAAGGAATATCCACTATTGGTGAGACACTCACACCCCTATGTGAGCCGGTTTCATGAAGGATCGATACTATGGAAGATACATTTCATCTTTTGTCAATAGTAGATAAAATTTTAATGAGTTTTGTTCATTTCTAGGAAGCATAAATATCTAATCCCAAACATGTTAGTCATAAGTGGGTATTTATTGGCCCAGAAGATGCAGTGATGTTGGTTTAGTAATGGATGTATCATTTTTCTAAACAATATAAGCATTATCCCTAGACTAGGATCCACAAACCTGAATTACAATATGTGATGGTTAATTTCAATGATCCACAAGGTCATGAAACCATTATTTTTTATGGTGGAATTATACTATGTGGACGTTACTGTCAATCCTCAAAGTGGAAAGAACTTTTGTGATCCAAAACCATTCGTGCCGATGGGGACCTTCATAAATCTAGTCCCTTTAGTGGATTTATGGGATGTTTTGGACCACATTCACTCAAAATCGGATGATCCTTCTATGAACTCTCATGTGAAATGAGTATTTTTGAATAAAAAACATCGACAATATAGGTTTATAAAACTAGAATTCAGCATGTTCCTTCAATGAGAAGGATCCAGAAGAACTATTCCCACCATCCATGGAATTTTCTTCCAGATCATCCTTTAAGGAATCATAAGCTAATTTAAATCTAGAGATGTAAAGAACAACAGAAATGAACTTTAGGAAATTAAGTAATTATTTTTCACATTTATAAAGGGAATATATTGAAAATTATTATAGTTTGTACAAATAGGATATGTCATGTTATGCTCTTACATCACATTGTTTTCATTGATGGATGAGGGAAAAAACCTCTTTGGACCTTCTCTAATATATTGTTTACCTTTTCATTCATATTTAATAATTGTTGAAGAGATTCAACTTCTAGTTGGACTCGTATAATATAATTAAACATTATTGATTGAATATATCAAAACAAAGGTATTGTATTACATAATATATGTTCGTAATATTTTATATGTCATTGAAACATTAACTTCTCTCTACCTAGGATACATGTGATTTTGATAGATGCTAACCATTTAATTCAGTAATTATAGCATTGTTCCAATAGTAACAGGGTTTATAGGTTCAACCATAATGTGTATTTCGATCCACAAAGAAATTATCTATGAATAAGATAAGTATGAAAGATATTATTATCGTAAATGTAATAATAATTATTCTAGTTTGATTGATTGTGAATATTAGATCTCCAATTAATCGAAAAAATATATGTGTGATTTGAATATCTAATAAATATTTCATTACCTCATAATTATTTATTTAATTTAATAAATATAAAATAATTTTTTTTGTAATTTATTCAAAAAATATAAAAACTTTTTTATTTTGGGTTCCTGATTATTTATTAAAAATTTATTATTCATTAATTCGATGAATAAACTATTTTTATATTTATTGGGGAATGATGCAGTGATATTTATATATAAAATAATTTTTATTAATTTCTCAATAAATATTGAGGATGATCATAATCGTGAATTTTAATGGCCAGGTTATAATTCCATATAAAATATTACCTGAAAAAATATTAATTTATTTATTCAAAAAATTATATTTTTACCAACGAGTTTATTGAAAATCCTAACAATGATAAAAATATTATCATTATCATTATTATTATTCAGTAATGGGGTTCACTAATAGTTAAGATAATAATAATGGTTATTATACATGTTTTTATTTTCTAACACCATCATTTTATAAACTCAGTTGTGACATTTTTTGAAAACTAAACATATTTCATTTTTTGTCACAATAAAATCTTGACATAAAGACTAAATACATATAGAGATTAATCCATAAAATGATATAATGTTTAATGAAAAATGTTCTTCCCTAAGTTAAATAAATTCCTAATTTCTTGAACAAATTGGTTGTGATCAAGCATCAATCATTTTATCTGGTAGATTTTTCTATGCTATCAACTAGAGAATTCAGTGATGAAAATCGATGATTTTGGAAACACGTTTGGATTAATGTTGGAGGTCATTTATAATGAATTTATTGGATGAAATAATTGAATGAAAATAGTGATATATAGATTCAACGATGAAGAATTAATTAAACATAACCTATTTCTTAAAAAAATAATTTTCTAATAAATTATATATGAATAGATATTTCCCTTGTGAATTATTTTAATGAATGTCTATAATGTTTTAGGTATAATTATATTAAAGTATGTGGATATATATATATTTTGGTATGACGCCAACACATATCCACAATACCCAAGACATTCATATTGTATTAATTTAACCCCATGATAATTTTTAAATTATTTATTATTCAATGATAAATTATATGAAAATTGTTTCTGTTGTTCACTAATTGTTTTTTCCATGTTCAATTCATAGTTTTATTTTTTATTTTAATTATACCAACTATATGTATTCAAGTATCATATCATATTAAACCAATTAAGATAAAATGAATGATTATCATATATGATATCATGAATAGTTATTGATTCTAGTAGGAATACTAGTTTATGCATGTCTTGGGATACAGGATAAATAAGTATGTTATAACAAAAGTTGTAATTATTAAACTCTGCATGTTGATCTATCCAAAATAACACATGATTTTTCAGGATTATATTCCTACATATAGCGTATATGGAGAGTAGTATACATCTGTTGGAAACACAATTACTGATAGTTTTGTGGTAAAATATATTGCATAATTACTCATGGGATTGACTACTGAAATACTTAATGTGGTATATGGAGTGTAGAAAACATATATTCCCTAGAACTCATAAATCCAAATATCTTTAATACATTACATGAGTAATGACCCTGACCCCAGAATCCTAGAGCTGATGCCTTACATTATAAAATTGGTATAAATACAAGGAATCACATCCCAAAGTCCTATATAGTTCAATAGTACTGAAAAGATAGACAGAGACATGATTCTAAAAATTAAATTTAAAATAATATATTTCCAAAATTTATATTGATAAAAACAATATTTTCACTTGTATATTGTTTCATGACAATCTTAGTGCACATCATGGATACATGGGGAACATAATAAAAACAAGGTGGATCTCAGATTCCCAGCAATGGTTACATAAAATATAAAATATATTGAATCAATAATGTTTAATAAATACAAAATTTAAATAACTGAACTCAAATTCAAATTAAACAATAACATTATCACAAAATAAATCCACTAATAATATCATAGTGAAAATTGCATGGATAATAATATTTGAAATCTTAATGAATGAAAATTTTAATTACTAGACATCATTTTTTCTAGACACATGATTCCTTTTCAATCAAGACCATTCAAATGATGGTTTTAGGATATTAGGTACAAACCAATTTGGTTTGGCCAACATTATCCCTACAATCGATACATTTCACAAAATATTTTAAAACTACTAAGTAAAACCCGAATAGGTTTATCCAACTGATATGTCTAATGAGATATACTGATGCAATGAGGGGAGTTCTATATATGTTCCCCACTAGTAATTTTTTGTCCCTAGAATTTATAATATATAAAATAATCAATTTAATTCATAAATAGTGCATTATATCACTAAGTATCCATTTTATTTAAAATTTAGATATTTATCTATATTTCCCCATTAAAAATAAAATTAAACCATCCAAATAAATATAATTAATAATAAAATTAATGTACATCATCAATATAAATTTTTAAAAAGTATGTTGTCATTAATGAAAATACATTAAGGATATTATAGGATTATTTTATGAGGAAAATTCCCTTTTTTACATGAAAAATAATAAATTTTCAAAATCATATTACTCTGTACATAATAAGATATATTTTTCAATGAAAACAACCATTTAAAATTTCAAAGAATGCATTAAATCACTATGGGGTCCTGATTTTGGGAAATTCTATTAATTCCTTATAAGTTAAGAAACATTCCTTTTAGATTTTAATAGGAAAAATCAAGAAATTACTTTTTGGAAAATGTTAATAAGATTCATTTAAAACATTTTCTAAAAAGATAAAAAAATGTAAAAAATAATTTAATAAATATTTTTAGAATAATAAAAAATCTTTTGAAATTATTTTATATAACATGGTAATGGAAAAGAATATATTCCCCACCAGAGACTTAGCTTTAAAAAATATCGAATAATGGTGAGATTGTAAAATAAAAACTTACAACTTTGTAATATATTGAATTGAATTCCCAATGAAAGAAATAACATCAAATGAAACATTTGAAAGCATTATGGAAATTTTATTAACTATATAATATATAAAATGGGTAATTTATTCACCACATAAAATAAATATGTAGTGAATATGAAATATGTCTCACGAAAGTAAACGTGAGATGAAAAACCACTACCCTGCGTTTTCCTTTAGTTAAACATGTCTCTCTCTTATGAATAATATATTAAGGAAATTTAAAAATTTATTAAAAATCCATATTAATATTTATTATATGATATATGATTATCTTATCTCCTCTTATCACGTGTTGGTTAATAATATTCCATTACTAAGCATGTTTTGGGTGTTAACTACTTCGGTTTCCTATACATGTTTTGTTGTGTAAGTCTCAGTTATTGGAAATAGTATATTGTTAAATAATATAAAGAATAATTTTATGTTCATTGATATCATAAAAATTAATTATATAAATTTTAATAGTCATTCCTGAATGGTGGATAATGATAAATATTCACATTTTTTCATGGAGATGGTAACCCATATGTATGCACAAGTAATGATATCATTTTTCAATGGTTAAATGGTTAATGAATATGTTGGTATATGAATTTTATGGAATAGATAAATTTTAATAAGTATCATATATATCCATAAATTACATCATTATACTGATTAACATAATTTTTTAATGAATAACTAATTACATCACTACATTGAGATGGTAGGTCGCAAGTCTGCATTCATAATGATTTCATTTTTCAAGGGATGGATTATAAGTGTAATATGGTTATTTCATAATTATAATAACATATAACTATATATATTACACTAGAGTTATTATTTTATAAGTTAAAAAACACATGAACAAGATTTATAATAAGAAATACATATAATGATTTGGTATAGACGATTACCTCATCTTCAGCGGACTTCCATTAGATATCTTCCTAGGGGGTATATGGTCTCTATTCTGAGGATACATAAACCTCCAGAGCATAGATAATGAAGTTGGAAAGAGAAATGATCATGTTTTTTTGATATATAATGTGCAAGGTGTCACAAATAATTTATGGAAGGGTATCCGTTTAATATTTGACACGAGGGGCACTTTTGGAATTTCTTATAAAATTAATTTAATGTAAAATAATTTTAAACTAAAATTTTCTCCAATAATAAATATATAAAATATAGGATGAGTATGGGTCTAAATACCCACATAAAATTAATTTTTTATAAGTTTTGACTAAATTTATACCCTTATCTTTTTTTGTTTTACATTTATTTATCCAATTCAATTATTACCATGATAACATTGATTTTTACTCTTTATGGATTAATATAGTTGTCACGACCCGCCCTCGGGGTCCGTGACGTGACTACCCCAAGCCCGCCTTCCATAAGCCAGGGGCTGGCGACTAGCACCAAGGCATAAATCCCAGTAAAAAGGGAAGGCATTGCCTTTGTAAAGCAAACAAACACCACAGAGTAAGCAAGCGGAAAGTAAACACTAAACAAAAGCAGAGTACAACTCAAAGTGCGGAAAAGTAAATGGGCCAGAATACAAACCCAAACTGAAAGTAAAGTACAACTCGAAAGGGAAAACAGCAACTGAAAAGTAAAAGCCGCTACTCCGAGCTGTCCACTGGGAAATCCCACCTGAAGGGTGGGTACAGATAGCTCCTCTGCTCCACGGGTCCCGCCGTCCGCTCCGTGCACGTCCCGCCCAGTGGTCCACCTCCGGGTACCGTCCCGCTCTGCAAGCCTCAGCTAAGGTCAACGCTGTCCGTCATCTGCAACCAACACAACGTAGTGCGGGCAAAGCCCGTGCAGGGGTGAGTATAAGCTACTCAGTAGGGACCCCGAGACCCCTGAAGGTCTCTCAAATCCACAAAGGATAAACCACGAAGAAATGTACAATCACGAAGTAACAACCGACACTGCTTAGGTATATGCCCATATATATACCTAAGTCATCAAATTCAAATACGCTCCAACCTCCGAGCCCAAGTACAACTCAGTCCACACAGGAAAGTAAACGTATTCCACACAGGAAAACAAAACGTAATCCACACAGGATTGCACAACACATTCCACACAGGAAAGCAACAGATTCAGCTCACACAGGAACTTCTTCAAAGGACGATAAAGATGATCTCTGATCCATCTAAGTCGTCGGACCCACGAAGGATCGATAGGTAACTAACCAAAGGACGATAAAGATGATCTCTGATCCATCTAAGTCGTCGGACCCACGAAGGATCGATAGGTAACTAACCCCCGCAAAGACCCACACAGGATCGGGCCCACACAGGACCAGTAGGCGCTGGCTCACACAGAACCGCTGAGCGCGGACCCACACAGGATCGGACCCACACAGGATCGGGCCCACACAGGACCTGTAGCACTGATCCACGTAGGATCGCTGAGTGCTGAAGTCGTCGTCGTCGAATCCACACAGGATCTCTGTACTGTCGTCGTCGCAGTCATAGTAGCAGTAGTAGCAGTAGTAGCAGTCGCAGCCAGCACTAGGGTTCCCGCACACAGCAAGCTCGTTCGGAGGGTCCGCTCCACGAGCCGAGAGGCTGATACATCAACTGTCACAAAGACCAGAGTTGATGTATCCAAAAGTTCTGTATCGACAACAGGAACTCAACGCAACAGACGGCGCGTCGATCGGATGCCCGGTCTGAGAGTTATTGGCATTTTCGTCCCCGGGGCCCGGTTGGTTTTTAAGGCAAAACCAACCCGACCGTACTCCACCTGCGTCCAAACCTCGGGCGGAGTATGCCAAAAGATCCGTCTCACTAATAGGGACACAACATAGCTGATGGCACGTCAATCGGACGTCCGTAGCTCAAGATATGAGCGTTTCCGCTCCGAAGGCCCGGTTGGTTTCATGAACGAACCGACCCAGCCGAACTCAAAGTAAACCGAAACCTTGAGTGCAATATACCGAAACGACCGTCTCGATCCAAGGATCGCGTTTCCGCAGACGGTTCGTCAATCGGAGGTCCGAGGCTCATGTTATGGCCAAAAGACCGAAACTGATTCGAAACGGGGGGTCCGGGTCCGGGCCGACCCGGCCCGACCCCCCCCTTGGGTCGGCCCGAACCGGGTCGACCCGACCCGGCCGGCGGCGCGGGGGCTGCGGAGGCCTGGCGCCGCACGGTGGCTGCACGCGGGGGCAAAGCCCCCGCTGATTGGGATGACGGCGCGGCTATATGCCGCGCCCCTTTTTGCAAAACCGCCCCCCCCCACGCGGGGGGCTTGATTGGTAGGAAACGGGGGGCCTGCTGCCCCCCCTCAAGGAAACCGCCCCCCTCATTAAGAGGGGGGTTTTGATTGCTGGCCGGGGGATTAATTCCCCCGGTTTAATGCCATCCGGCCGGCCAGCTGGCCTGCCGGTTTTCTCCAACGGGACCGGAAAATCCGGTCCCCTCTTCGGCTTCCGACGCCGGCGGCCCGGCCGCCGGTCTTCTCTTCCGCCGCGGCCCGGAACCGGCCGCGGTGTTCGTCGTCCGGCGCGGTGCGACGGCACCGCGCCCCTCTGCCGTGCCTTGGTTTCTTTCAACGCGGCGCGACGGCGTCGCGTTCAAGATGTTTCTTCCATGGTGCGCGCGCGACGGCGTTGCGTAAAATAAACGCACGATTAACCGCGTGGTGCGATGGCACCACGCCACCTTGTTTCCACCCGCGAGGCATTTCAACAAGAACGATGGAGGGGTTCGACCGTGTTCATGCGGTCCGGCCCCCTCACGTTAAACAAAAACACAACTTTAAAAATTAAAGAGCCTCACGTTAGACATGCGAGATCCACGATCAAGAATAAAATAAATTAACAATAATCAACAACCCCTACCTTGGTATAAGGTTCGAAGATTTGTCTACGTTCCGCGGAAGACGACGTCGCGGAGGTCGGGCGTCGCGGTCGTCGTTCGTCAAATTCGATGACGAAGAGGTGCGTCCGAAGAGGCACGTCGTTGGCGAAACCTTGTACGCCGACGAAGGTTGTCCGAGGAAGAAGCGGTGTTCTCTCTCGTTGACACGGAAGACGAAGAAGAGCGGAGCGGCGTTCTTCGTCGGAACTTGAGCGTTCTTCGTCAAGTCTTGAGGAAAGTAAAATAAAAAGAAAACAACGAACTCAAGAACCCCTACCTCAAAGTCGCACGTTGACGTAGTCGTGGAATATCGGTGTCGATTCCTTTGATGTCGGAGGAAGAGTCGTTGTCGATGGCGTTCGTCGCGGAAAACCGTCGCGGAAGAGATGATGCGGAAGAAGAACGTCACGTCGCGGATATGGCGTCGCGGAAAAACCGTGTTCTTCGGCGAAGAAGTTCTTCGTTGAAGAACGGCGTTCTTCGTGTTCTTCGTCGAGGTTGAAGAAGATGAAGAAACAAGAAGAACCTTCCCAACTCTCTCAAGGAGACAAAACTAAAACCAAAATAAAAATAAGACTCTATCTTATTTTATTAACACAACAACACACTAGAATTTCAAAAGTTTGAAATTCAAAGAAGAGATAACTCCACATTAATTAACAAATTGTCATGTTAATTAAAGAGGGGTTAAGGGAGTTTGAGGGAAGATGTAAAGTTAGGTTTCGTGTGGGCCCCACCACACTTAATCCTCTCAAGGGTGGTTAAGTGGGTGTGGGTTCCACACCTAACTTCCTTTGAGAGAAGTTAACTATTAAGTTTAAATAAAAATTGTGTTTACATATTTTTATTTAACTTATTCTAATCTCCCAAAAACTAACTCTCAACCCGAAACAAACGGAACTCCCGAAAAGGTCTCTTTAAGAGAAAATCGGCGCTGCGAGTTCATCGGTGCCCTCGGATTTCAATTCCGAGCACCGGATCAGAAGTTAGAAATTCCCGCTCGTTCGTTCACTGAACGTACCCGAGCCAAACTTCGGAAATTGATTCCGGGCACTCCGGGCCTCGGAATCAGGTGCCGTCTGAAACCGCGCTCTTGTAAAATTCCAAAGAAAATTAAGAAAAAAATTTCCCTTGAATTTTACGGGTCTTTACATTACTCCCACCTCAGGGATTTACGTCCCCGTAAAGATACATCAAAACTAGGGAAACAAATGAGGGTACTGAGCACGCATCTGAGCCTCCCGCTCCCATGTGCTCTCCTGGAGATTCCCGTGCTTCCATCTGATGCGCACAAGAGGAATCGATCGCCCACGCAGGACCCATTCCTGACGATCCTCTATCTCCACCGGGACCTCCGTAAAAGTCGCCCCATCGTCAACGTCAAACTCCCCATGGTCAATGATGTGCGCCGGGTCGTGCACGTATCTCCTCAGCTGAGACACGTGGAAGACGTCGTGCACCCGGTGCAACTGAGGTGGTAGAGCCAGGCGATAAGCCACCTCACCAACCCTGCTGAGGACCTGGAAGGGTCCGATGAAGCACGGAGATAACTTTTCTCCTCGGCCAAAACTCCGAATACCACGTCGAGGTGAGACCCGCAAGAAGACGTGGTCGCCATCCTCGAACTCTAGTGGCCTCCGCCTCCTGTCAGCGTATGACTTCTGCCGGCTCTGAGCTGTCCTCATCCGCTCCTAGATGACCTGGACCTTCTTTGTCGTGGCCTGGACCATCACAGGTCCCACAAGAGCTGCAAGATTTCTTCTTTTCCGAAAAGAGAAATCTGGTCTCATCCCCTGGATGAACCACATTCTTTACCTAAAACAGTCAATCCTAACATGAATGATACTAATCCATACCAAGGATGACGTCGTAAGGCCTCGACGCTACTACTAAGAGATTCAACCGTTACTCTCACCTCCAAGGGTTGAGTCACACTGTCGGCATCAGTGTGTGGTAACTGGGTCTCCTCCTGTAGATGTCTCACAAGTGAGGGTCAAGTCAACAGCCAAAACTGAAACCTCCTAGTAACATCACGAAAGAGGACAAGAACGAAAATATCACAAAGGTATGCGTCTTTTATTATTGCAACTCATAATACAAGACGCTACACAAAAACAACAAGGAACCAGATGTACAAAGGATGTATCCACTAGTTCTGCTCCTGTCCATCAGCTCCCAGAGCTCTATGATCAAAGCCCTCGGCTGCCTGAAGCTGAGCTCTCCCCTGCGGTCGGGGTGGACCTCCTGGTGGTGGTGGTGGTAGAGCCTCAAAGCGTCGTCCACCACCTGCTGCTCGGCCAGCTCCTCTGCCTCGTCCTCCTCCTCCCTGCAGACCGCCATGGTCGAACCTCTGCCTCTGCCTAGGTGGTTCCTCAACCGTCTGCTGCTCCTCCGCATGGCGGGTCGGGCAGTCACGAGCCTTGTGGCCTTGCCCGCCGCATGCAAAACACTGTCTTCCACTCAAAAGACTGGCTCCGCGCTGTGTGCCCTGCACTGCTGAGCCAGTGCCCTGAGGTCGTCTGCCTGAAGGTCTGGTCTGTCTGGACCCCTGAGTCATCTGTCGGCTACCTGCTACCGAAGACTCCGCTACGTGCCGCCCTGCGGTGGGTCTCTGTGCTGGTGTAGACTCAGCAAGGAAGCTCTCGATCAGAAGGGCCCGCTCCAGTACTCCTGTCTGAGTCGGTATGCTGAGGGAGATCAGCGATGCCCTGATCTCGTGTCTCAAACCCTGCTCGAAGGTCCGGGCCCGGAAGAATGGGTCCCGTACCATGTCGGTCGAGTAGCGCGAGAGATCGGTAAATCTCGCCGAGTACTGAGCGACCGTCATGCTGCCCTGCCGCAGCTGTAGAAGCTCCTGGATACGCACCGCACGAAGGGTGGCTGGGACGAACTCCGAGCGGAAGAGGCTCTCAAAGTCCGTCCAAAGTAGAGATACCTCATCATGCACGTGGAGCATCAAGCTCCAACATCATCCTTCTACTGCGTGTAGTAGGCTCACAGCGAGGATCACCATGAGGTCTGCTGGTGTCCTCACTAGCCTAAACACTCGTACCACTGCCTCCAGCCAGTCCTCTGCTGCCTGGGGATCCGTCTCCCCGTGAAACCTGGGCGGTCGCTGGCGCTGAAACTCATGCAGTGCGCTGAGGCGACGTGCATCGTCAGAGGCTGGTGCTGGAAGTATCGGGGGCTCGGCGGGTAGTGCTACCGCCGGTGCCACTGCTGACAAAGGGCCCTGCACCGAGGCCTCGTCGCTCGGTGGGCTGTCGTCACGCTCAACTCTCAGAACCCTAGTTGGCTGCCGTCGTGGGGCCATCCTGAATAGGAAACAGGTGCGCCACGGTCAAACAGTATACCTGGTGAGCTGACACAAAGAAATCACAAAGAAAACTTTGAAACACACACGCAATCAATGTTTTCGTGCATTAAGTCGGAAATCAGAAGTCAGGGTCCTGGTGTACGGATACGTCGGCCGCCGCACCAACACTGGACTCCCTGGACTGATAACCACACTCAATACGCTAAACATTATTGCTTCACATAGGAAAGATCAGAGTTCGCGGTAGAACCGAACTCCTCTGATACCAATTTGTCACGACCCGCCCTCGGGGTCCGTGCCGTGACTACCCCAAGCCCGCCTTCCATAAGCCAGGGGCTGGCGACTAGCACCAAGGCGTAAATCCCGGTAAAAAGGGAAGGCATTGCCTTTGTAAAGTAAACAAACACCACAGAAAAGCAAGCGGAAAGTAAACACTAAACAAAAGCAGAGTACAACTGAAAGTGCGGAAAAGTAAATGGGCCAGAATACAAACCCAAACTGAAAGTAAAGTACACCTCGAAAGGGAAAACAGCAACTGAAAAGTAAAAGCCGCTACTCCGAGCTGTCCACTGGGAAATCCCACCTGAAGGGTGGGTACAGATAGCTCCTCTGCTCCACGGGTCCCGCCGTCCGCTCCGTGCACGTCCCGCCCAGTGGTCCACCTCCGGGTACCGTCCCGCTCTGCAAGCCTCAGCTAAGGTCAACGCTGTCCGTCGTCTGCAACCAACACAACGTAGTGCGGGCAAAGCCCGTGCAGGGGTGAGTATAAGCTACTCAGTAGGGACCCCGAGACCCCTGAAGGTCTCTCAAATCCACAAAGGATAAACCACGAAGAAAGGAACAATCACGAAGTAACAACCGACACTGCTTAGGTATATGCCCATACATATACCTAAGTCATCAAATTCAAATACGCTCCAACCTCCGAGCCCAAGTACAACTCAGTCCACACAGGAAAGTAAACGTATTCCACACAGGAAAACAAAACGTAATCCACACAGGATTGCACAACACATTCCACATAGGAAAGCAACAGATTCAGCTCACACAGGAACTTCTTCAAAGGACGATAAAGATGATCTCTGATCCATCTAAGTCGTCGGACCCATGAAGGATCGATAGGTAACTAACCAAAGGACGATAAAGATGATCTCTGATCCATCTAAGTCGTCGGACCCACGAAGGATCGATAGGTAACTAACCAAAGGACGATAAAGATGATCTCTGATCCATTTAAGTCGTCGGACCCACGAAGGATCGATAGGTAACTAACCCCCGCAAAGACCCACACAGGATCGGGCCCACACAGGACCTGTAGGCGCTGGCTCACACAGAACCGCTGAGCGCGGACCCACACAGGATCGGACCCACACAGGATCGGGCCCACACAGGACCTGTAGCACTGATCCACGTAGGATCGCTGAGTGCTGATGTCGTCATCGTCGAATCCACACAGGATCTCTGTACTGTCGTCGTCGCAGTCACAGTAGCAGTAGTAGCAGTAGTAGCAGTCGCAGCCAGCACTAGGGTTCCCGCACACAGCAAGCTCGTTCGGAGGGTCCGATCCACGAGCCGAGAGGCTGATACATCAACTGTCACAAAGACCAGAGTTGATGTATCCAAAAGTTCCGTATCGACAACAGGAACTCAACGCAACAGACGGCGCGTCGATCGGACGCCCGGTCTGAGAGTTATTGGCATTTTCGTCCCCGGGGCCCGGTTGGTTTTTAAGGCAAAACCAACCCGACCGTACTCCACCTGCGTCCAAACCTCGGGCGGAATATTCCAAAAGATCCGTCTCACTAAGAGGGACACAACACAGCTGACGACACGTCAATCGGACGTCCGTAGCTCAAGATATGAGCGTTTCCGCTCCGAAGGCCCAGTTGGTTTCGTGAATGAACCGACCCGGCCGAACTCAAAGTAAACCGAAACCTGGAGTGCGATATATCGAAAAGACCGTCTCGATACAAGGATCGCGTTTCCGCAGACGGTTCGTCAATCGGAGGTCCGAGGCTCAAGTTATGGCCAAAAGACCGAAACTGATTCGAAACGGGGGGTCCGGGTCCGGGCCGACCCCCCCCTTGGGTCGGCCCGAACCGGGTCGACCCGACCCGGCCCGGCCGGCCGGCCGGCGGCGCGGCGGCGCGGGGGCCGCGGCGGCCTGGCGCCGCACGGTGGCTGCACGCGGGGGCAAAGCCCGTGCTGATTGGGATGACGGCGCGACTATATGCCGCGCCCCTTTTTGCAAAACCGCCCCCCCCCCCCCACGTGGGGGGCTTGATTGGTAGGAAACGGGGGGCCTGCTGCCCCCCCTCAAGGAAACCGCCCCCCTCATTAAGAGGGGGGTTTTGATTGCTGGCCGGGGGATTAATTCCCCTGGTTTAATGCCATCCGGCCGGCCAGCTGGCCGGCCGGTTTTCTCCAACGGGACCGGAAAATCCGGTCCCCTCTTCGGCTTCCGACGCCGGCGGCCCGGCCGCCGGTCTTCTCTTCTGCCGCGGTCCGGAACCGGCCGCGGTGTTCGTCGTCTGGCGCGGTGCGACGCACCGCGCCCCTCTGCCGTGCCTTGATTTCTTTCAACGCGGCGCGACGGCATCGTGTTCAAGGTGTTTCTTCCATGGTGCGCGCGCGACGGCGTTGCGTAAAATAAACGCACGATTAACCGCGTGGTGCGACGGCACCACGCCACCTTGTTTCCACCCGCGAGGCATTTCAACAAGAACGATGGAGGGGTTCGGCCGTGTTCATGCGGTCCGTCCCCCTCACGTTAAACAAAAACACAACTTTAAAAATTAAAGAGCCTCACGTTAGACATGCGAGATCCACGATCAAGAATAAAATAAATTAACAATAATCAACAACCCCTACCTTGGTATAAGGTTCGAAGATTTGTCTACGTTCCGCGGAAGACGACGTCGCGGAGGTCGGGCGTCGCGGTCGTCGTTCGTCAAATTCGATGACGAAGAGGTACGTCCGAAGAGGCACGTCGTTGGAGAAACCTTGTACGCCGACGAAGGTTGTCCGAGGAAGAAGCGGTGTTCTCTCTCGTTGACACGGAAGACGAAGAAGAGCGGAGCGGCATTCTTCGTTGGAACTTGAGCGTTCTTCGTCAAGTCTTGATGAAAGTCAAATAAAAAGAAAACAACGAACTCAAGAACCCCTACCTCAAAGTCGCACGTTGACGTAGTCGTGGAATATCGGTGTCGATTCCTTTGACGTCGGAGGAAGAGTCGTTGTCGATGGCGTTTGTCGCGGAAAACCGTCGCGGAAGAGATGATGCGGAAGAAGAACGTCACGTCGCGGATATGGCGTCGCGGAAAAACCGTATTCTTCGGCGAAGAAGTTCTTCGTTGAAGAACGGCGTTCTTCGTGTTCTTCGTCGAGGTTGACGAAGATGAAGAAACAAGAAGAACCTTCCCAACTCTCTCAAGGAGACAAAACTAAAACCAAAATAAAAATAAGACTCTATCTTATTTTATTAACACAACAACACACTAGAATTTCAAAAGTTTGAAATTCAAAGAAGAGATAACTCCACATTAATTAACAAATTGTCATGTTAATTAAAGAGGGGTTAAGGGAGTTTGAGGGAAGATGTAAAGTTAGGTTTCGTGTGGGCCCCACCACAGTTAATCCTCTCAAGGGAGGTTAAGTGGGTGTGGGTTCCACACCTAACTTCCTTTGAGAGAAGTTAACTATTAAGTTTAAATAAAAATTGTGTTTACATATTTTTATTTAACTTATTCTAATCTCCCAAAAACTAACTCTCAACCTGAAACAAACGCAACTCCCGAAAAGGTCTCTTTAAGCGAAAATCGGCGCTGCGAGTTCATCGGTGCCCTCGGATTTCAATTCCGAGCACCGGATCAA
Organism: Viscum album; assembly: GCA_963277665.1. Taxonomy (NCBI): domain Eukaryota; kingdom Viridiplantae; phylum Streptophyta; class Magnoliopsida; order Santalales; family Viscaceae; genus Viscum; species Viscum album. The sequence goes on from OY728155.1 coordinate 1,586,087,773, forward strand.
AAGTTAGAAATTCCCGCTCGTTCGTTCACTGAACGTACCCGAGCCAAACTTCGGAAATTGATTCCGGGCACTCCGGGCCTCGGAATCAGGTGCCGTCTGAAACCGCGCTCTTGTAAAATTCTAAAGAAAATTAAGAAAAAAATTTCCCTTGAATTTTACGGGTCTTTACAATAGTTCATATAAAAATAAAAAATCCCCATAAATGGATAATTTATGAAATATTAAACCTTATAATACTACTTTCGAAAATTTTCATATTTAAATGAATTTAATATTATTTAATAAAATGTTATTTATTCTAAAATAAATTTAATGTCAATTTTGACATTATTCATTACGTAGAATTTTAATAAAATCAATACAGTAAGATATTGTCAAAAAAAAAACTTTTAATACATCAATATATCTCAATGGAATAAAAAAAGTTATTTTATTACATTAATTATGTCAAATTATATTAATTTCAATTTATTTATTTTCATTTATTTTATTTTTCAATTAATTATATAGTTACAACATTAATTTTTTACAACCATAAAGGCAAAAAAATTTTCCCTAAAAATTTAATAAATTACAATGAATAGTATTATTACTTTTTATATTATTTTAATATTTATAGTTGAATATATTATAGGGATAACACAATATTAAAAAATTTATATCTATTAAATACTAGAATGAGATATCCTTGAAGTTTCATTAAAAAAATGTTAAAAATTGAATTTCCATATAAAAATGGACATAAATGATCATAAAATCAAACATTAATTGACTATGGATGAAAAGTAATCCTCACTAATATTTTCTGGAATGTTTTACGGTCATATCATTTTACTTATAATTTTATTATTTACCTAATTTACCCAATTTACCCTTTACAGTGGCAACACAAATTACCAAGGATACAATATTGGTTGGTCAAATATAATAGGGAAATATTCAATAAATTTTTTACCTTATAAATTCAAATATGTAATCCATTATTCAAAATTTAAAACAAAAAAAATTCAGAATTTTACAAAAAAATAGTCCCGCAAAATGGAACGAAAATAGTTTTTAATGCATTTTTATTGAAAAAATTGCACATACACCAAAATGAGGTATAATTATGATTAAAATTAAATTAATTAGATTATATAGAAATAATAAATACTTATTTTAAATTGAGGAAAAAATAAAAGCATAAATGTAGTTTTAAAAAATTGAAATTTATGGTTTTATAAAAATCATTATTTTCCACAATTCACTAGAAAAATCAATTCCCTCATAAAATTATAAAAAATTGACCATACAATAATTTGAATATGTTCATTTTAATAAAGGTTTTAGTTTCATAAAATATAATTTATATATGATCCGGAAATCTAAAATAACATTTTCTCATAAAAATAATGGAATCCATTATTCAAGAAAACACATAATTTTTTAATGATTAAATTGACAACACTAAAAGTAAAGTTCCTTTTAAAAATATTTAATTAATAAATTAAAGAATATTTGTGTAAAATCCTAGGTAAAAAAATAATAAGACATATTTCATATTTATTAATATTTTTGAATTAAATATTAATTTTACTTTAAATTTGTAGCTATGTTCAATAGCGTACCCGATATGCCACAATTGGTTTCTTTGAAATCTTACATTGCACACTAATAATATAATATTATTATTTTAAATGCTAGTTAACTCCTAGCCATTGTATTGGTGGTAGTGAACAAAACTAACAACAATATGATTATACATGTTTTTTATATTTATTTACATTTATCCAATAAAATTTAGAGGCTTAAAATGTGAATAAATCTATTTTTAAGCATAATTTACATGAAAAGGTCGATTTACCGCTTTTGAATGGAAAACCCTCTTTAAATATAGTTTTGGTCAATTTTATATGTTCTATTTTTCCAAATAAAATTATTCTTTTGAATCAGGGCATAAAAATTTACTTTGGGTAATTTTTTTGGTACTTTTATGATAAAATTCAATTTCTAATGAATAGTGAAAATAATGTATTTTAATTTAAAACTACGTTTTAATATAATTTATTTTTATGGTTAGATTATATTTTTAATTGGTTTTAAATTTTAATTAGAATATATTTTTACCATTTAATCCAATGTTGTTTATTATAATTAATTTCACTTTGAAATTGGACATAAACAAGTATCAATCTTTGAATAGTTATTGTTTCTTAAAAACACGCTATTTGTTTTGATAACGGAAATTGATTTTAAATTAATTAAATCAACTTATATGTTTAGAATTCAGTAAAATAGACATAATTTTTTAATTTGGAATATCAAATATATCTTAGGCTGAATTTTTGGTATTTTTCTGAAAAACATCAATTTTTGATGAATAGTGAAACCACTTAATAGTAGTTAAAAAATTGACTTTTTCATTTAAATGAAATTTTACCACTTCTATGAATTGAATTATGAAAATACAACATACATGGTTGTTATTAGTAAGTAAAATGTGGTTCAATAAGATAAAAATAATTTTTGGTAAATAGTAACATTTGACTTTTATTTACCGCGATTAAAGGTAAATAGAATAATTCAAGGTAAAAAGAATATTATAATAATTCAAAATTACCTTAACACTTGTCCTGAAATTATTGGATGAATAATGTCCGACCGTGGAAAACCTTGGGTAGATTTTAGGACCCCATGGTGCTACTTATGAATGATAATGAACTTTATTTCAATTAACTTAAAGTAAAGGAAAAAATGACAAAAACAAATATGTCATTGTAAATTAATTTTTACATGGTGTTATATAAGTTATATTTTATACTATAAATTTTCATTGGAAACCTAAAAAGATTTCCTACATCATGGTATTTTTTTATAATTTTTATAAATCGAATAAATTAAATTATTTATGCTAGAATAATGATATAGTGTTTACCTCATTAATAAATGATTTAAATAAATAAGCTTATAAATATTAAAATAACATCCAAAACATGTCCAATTCTTATTGGATGAATTTATTTTGACCAAGATTCATCTTATCATCTACCTTAAGAAGTTTTTGTCTTTTAGAAACCGAATATAATTATATAGTAAAATAATATTATAACACTTTTCTAAAGAGCCCCTCCTCCCCCATACAAAAAGCCCTCACTTCTAACCAATTCCTCACACCTCTCAAGACTTTTGTCTCATCCAAAATCTACCCAATTAAGATCCCTACATCCATTTCCTCCTCTTAGAAGCCTTACCTTAGGCAGAAGGCACATCAAGAAACCCTTTTGGTTCATACCAAAGGGAGTTACCCAAATTACATGTAATAGTTTCTCTTAAATTCTTTTATTTTATTTTACTTCTCCAATACCTAAACTCTTTTTATTCTATTATTTTATAACAAAACCAGTATCCTAAATATACTAGGATATTTTTATGGAAGTATTAGAATTACACTTACACACACCTCCATCCAATGGGTGAAAAGCATATTGTTTCTGTGGATGGCAAACTAACACCTCACGAAACAATGATTGTTCGATTATCTCCTACCGCCTATCATGGTGGACATTAAGATTACACTATATTTATATATGATATTTTTTTATGATTTTTTTATGCTTCTATATTTCCCATTTATATCATACCTTTATGGTTCTCATTATTGGTATACACAATAATTTCATTCGAGGAAGTGCGGACTATCGCCCCCTCAAAGTGATATGACTAGTTAATGCCATATGTAAGATGTATAAAGGATGGAGTTAACGATATTATATATGATATTATACTAGAATTATAATATTCCTATCTATCATTATGTTATAATTCCATTAAAATAATATATATAAATAAAAGTAGCGTTCATGCATACGTATGACTTACCGTCTCCATGAACAGTGCATTTCATTTCTTAACTCCAAATGATATGTACAGTTATATATATATATATATATACTGGATATATATTATATATATTATATCTAAATAGTGAATATCATTTTGGATATAATGGACTATTGACAACATGGAAAACTTGTAAATATAAGGTGTTCATTTTTTACTCAAGTACCAAATATCGACAAAACAAATGTTATTAACTTAAATGATAACATAATGTTTATAACATGGTAATAAGTAATATAAAAGGAATAATAAAATTGAAAAATGTTCTTAAGAAATGAGAAATTAACTTTATTTTATTATTTAGGAGATTAAAGAATGATCGAGTCAAGTTAGACACAAGGTAAGGGACTTTGTCTCAATCTCCTTTCATTGAGGAATATTTTGTTCAAATACATGACTTTATTTTATACGTTGTATAAACACATTTGAATTTTCATTTAATTAAAAGGGAATATTTTTCTATGAATCATTTTAAAAAATGACAAAAAACAATGTTTCTTTTTAACGTAAGTGGTGACAATGACCTTTCTGCCGCCGCAAGTATTATTTGATCTTTGGCTTCCTTAACAAGCCATAATGTTTTTAAAAGGAAAATAAATACCATATAGTATTTTATGTATTTTTGGTATCGAAAATGATTTTTATAATGGTTGTGATATGTTAATATATTGAAATGTTATATCATTATTGAAATTTCGAAATGTTGTCTTTCCTTTATGCTTATGTTATGTGTTATGATCATGTTATGGTTCTTAGGCATTATTTATGTATATGGGTGGTTCTATGATAAACCTAGGGCGGGTGAGCCTAAGATATCTCTCCAATGAATTGGGTAACATGACGGAGGTAAACATGAATGTTTCTCCTAATATATTTAGTGAATATACTGTGATGGGTATTCCAAAGTAATTCCCTATGTAGCTGTGATCGCTACAATGTAAGTGTGTTATGGATTCCACAAGTTACCTTTATGAATTATGATTTCTATGAGTTATTCATAAATATTATGATTTCATGAGGTAAGTAAAAGAGTTTATGTTTTGTAAGTATTTATGAACTAATTTTTTCTTTCTTTGTTTTATAACCCTTACTGAGCTTTTTATGCTCATCCCATGTTTTGAAATGTTTTTATAGGACATAAAGATGAATAGGGGCAAGGATGGGATGAAGGAAATGTCATGCTGTCTAAAACATGGAACTAGACATGACTCTTTTTTCAAGAGTTTTTATTTTATGAAAAAAATGGAAACAGAGTAGAAGTGTCAACTTTTTAATCTTTTGAGATGTAATTGTTATGTCCTAATTATCTAAAACTCTAAACCTAAAAAGATCCTCAATGTGAATTAATTCGTTTAATTAAATATTATGTAATGTTTTATGGACGAGTCCTTATAGTTGGTATCAGAGGTCGGTTTAGATAACATTAGGAGTTAGGGTATTGTTAAATTAATATTCATAAAGTAATTTATGTTAATATTGAAATCATATAGCATTTACAGATTACCCTGTTGCTTTGCCTAAGATATTTTTGTGTTTAGAATGGTTTTCCATAGAGGAAACAAAGAAGCTATGTTGGGATGACATCAGGAGGAAGGAAAACTTCCAAATTAGAAATCCGAGAAGGTCGGAATCAGAACTAAACAGATTGTTGCAATGATGGAACAATTGACTTGGGATATAAATGGTGGTGGTATCCATGCATGAGATCCACCAGATCAACCACAGAGGAACATGTCAGTAGTAGAGCATTCCATGAGGCAACATCCCCCTTTATTCAGTGGATCATCTGACCATATGCTAGAATAAGGGTGGATTAAAGCACTGGAGAAATTTTTTGATGTCATGGGGTGTTCAGAACATCAAAATGTTAGTCTTGTGGTTTAACGTTTTGAAGGTGAAGCTGATCAGTAGTGGTTTATGGTGAAAAATAGCAGGGATATTGAAGAGATTTATGCTCTTTATTGGGATGAATTCAAAGGTATGTTGCTTGAGAAATATTTTCCTAAGGTTGTTCGTCTTAGGATGGAAAAGAAATTCTTAGAATTGATGCAGGAGGTTGACTCAGTGGCTGCTTATGAAGAAAAAGTCACTCAACTAGCAAGGTATGCTCTAAATTTTCATAGGAAATATTGATAGTAAAATTCACCATTTTTAATCAGGATTAAAGCCAAATTGTTGAAGGGATTTAGCTTTTCGTAAGTTCAAAAGTTATGAAAAAACTTTTTCATTGTGCGGAGAAGGTGGAAATGGTGTTTTCCGAGGATAGCTGTTCTTCGAAAAACAACAGAATAAGAGGTCGAGGTGGCAGAAAAAAGGGGAGAACTCTCTAAAAATGTTTGATGGTAAGAAAGTTAAGTTTACAGTTTTTGAAAATTGTGGTAAAATGCATGCTGGGTAATGTATTTTGCATTCTAGTAAGTTCTATCGATGTGGTAAAAGGGGACATAAGGCTCGTAATTGCACTGAAAAAGATCAGGGTAATGGTAAGACAAAATCTGATTTATAGTAAGTAAAATGTTTTAAGTGCAATGAAATGGGTCATTATGCAAATGTGTGTCTAACAAAGAACTCAGCTAAGGGAAATAAGCCAGACTACAAACAGAAAGGGGTGGTGTAATCCTTCACAACTACTTCAGCAGATGTTAGGCCGTCAAATGCAGTAGTATTAGGTACACTGTTGGCTTGTTCAGATTATGCCAATGTGTTGTTTGATTCAGGGTCTACACACTCTTTCGTTTCTGACAAGTTTTCTAATAAATTGGGAATTCCATCTCATGATATGAATACAAAACTTATGGTAAAAACACCTGGAGGAAATGTTGAGACATAAAGAAAACATAAGAACCTTCTTGTCCTTATGTACGGAAAGAATATAACTACAAACCTTATTGTTTTTCCTCTAGTAGAGTTTGATGTTATTTTGGGTATGGATTGGCTTTATGTTTATCATGCTAAGATTAACTGCAAAGCTAAAGAGGTTTCTTTTCAGAAATATTTTCAGTTTGTTTTCAAGAATGAACCCTTAAATTTGATAACATATCAGGAAGCTAATAAACTAGTAAAAGATGGAAATGAATGTTACCTTGCACATATTGTTGAAAATAAAGGAAGTGTTGAGATTAATTATGTGCTACTGGTAAATGAGTACCTTGTTGTTTTTCTTGATGAGTTGTATGGTATTATACCTGATTGGGAAGTTGAACTTACTATTGACTTAGTTCCAGATGCTAAGCCAATTTCAAAACCCTCTTATCAAATGGATCAAATTAAACATTTAGATTTAAAGAATAAATTTTAGGAGTTATTAGATAAAGATTTCATTTGACCTAGCACATCACCATGGGGTGATCCTGTCTTGTTTGTTAAAAAAAAGATGGTTCAATGAGACTTTTCATTGATTATAGAGAATTGAATAATATCACTGTTAAAAACAATTAGCCTTTTCCTCATATATATGATTTGTTTGATCAGCTCTAGGGAGCTTAGTATTTTTCGAAGATCGACATGAGATCGGGGTACCATTAGTTGAAAGTGAGAGAAGCAGACATTCCAAATACTGTGTTTTTTACTAGATATGGCCATTATAAATTTGCAGTTATTCCTTTTGGTTAAACCAATGCACCTGCTATATTCATGGATCTTATGAATAGAATTTCTACGAGTTCTTGGATATGTTTGTGGTTGTGTTCATCGATGATATTTTCGTTTATTCCAAAATTAATGAAGTACATGAAATTCATTTAATGGGTGTCTTGAAAACCTTAAAAGAAAAGAAACTATTTTGGAAATTCAGAAAGTGTGAGTTTTGGTTGCAACAAATTTCTTTCTTTGGTCACATTGTTTCAAAAAATGGCATAACTGTTGATCCTGAAAAAACAAAAGTTGTTAAATAATGGACAAGAACCACAAATATAACTGATATACGTAGTTTTATTGGTTTGGTAGGTTATTATAAGAGGTTTGTTGAAAAATTTTCATGGTTATCTAGTCTAATGACTAAGTTAACTCGGAAAGGTGTTAAGTTCATCCAGACAAAAAAATGTGATGATTGTTTTCAGGAATTGAAAAGAAGATTGGTGAATGCTCCAGTTTTGGAAGTGCCATCCTGAAATGGTTTGTTTGTTATCAACAATAATGCTTCGTTGGAAGGACTTGGTTGTGTCCTAATGCTGAATGATCAGGTAATTGCTTATGCTTCACGTAAGTTGAAACAACACGAGTTAAATTACCCTACACATGATTTGGAATTAGCTACTGTTGTTTTTTCTTTAAAAATTTGGAGGCATCATTTTTATGGAGTAAAATGTGAAATATATACTGACCAGAAAAGTTTTAAGTATAAATTCACTCAGAACGAATTAAACATGAGATAGAGGAGATGGATGGAATTAATCAAGGATTATGATTGCACGATCCATTACCATATGGTAAAAGTAAATAAAGTTGCTGATGCTTTGAGTCGAAAAAACAATGCTTCATTAACCATGTTACATTTGAAACGAGATCCATTGGTTTTTGATTTGATATACTTTGGCATAGAATTTTTTGGTGTATAAAATTTTTCTATTTTGTATTAGGTGTTAGTGAGATCATCTCTATCAGACAGAATTAAGAAAGCAGAAAAGGAAGACAATGAGATATAGAAAAAGGTAGAGTTGGTTCAGAAGGGTAATTTCCCTGAATTTAACATTGATAATGATTGGGTTTTGAGATTTGGAATGAGATTATGTGTGCCTTGTGATTCAAAGTTGAAGAATGAGTTGTTATGTGAAGCTCATAGTTCCCCATTTTCAGTTCATCCTGGGAATAATAAGATGTACAGAGATCTTTCGGAGTATTACTTGTGGGATGGAATGAAAAGAGATATTAATGACTTTACTATGAAGTGGTTGAATTGTCAATAGGTTAAAGCAGAGCATCAGTTACCGAAAGTATAAGGCCCCAGCATTAAACCTTACTTAATCTTGAGTTATTACAAGATTACACATTGAGGATCTTTTTAGGTTTAGATTTTTAGAGAATTAGATCATGAAACTTGCATTACATTCCACATTTAAACAAATTGGTTACATAAAAGACAATATTCATTTTTTCCCATCAACGGAAACATATTTAAAATAAAACATGGATTCTTTCTTGACACTTCTTTGACACTATCATCACATCATGTACCTTTCCCTTGACCTGTGAAAAACATTTCAAAAACTTGGGATGAGCATAAAAAGCTTAGTAAGGGTTATAAAAAGTATGGAAAGGAAACATGAGTAAATATATACATAAGAATGAAATCATACTTTACCCATAATGCATAAGAACTTTAACATACCTCATAAAATCATGAATAAATCATAGAAATCATAAGACATAAAGGTAACTTGAGGCATTCATAACATTCTTACGTAGGGAGTAACCCTCTTGGTTACGTTTGGAATACCCATCATAGTATATTCCCTAAATCTCTTTGTAGAAACCTTAACGTTTAACTCCTTCGCATTACCCAATGCATTGGAGAGCTATATCGGGCTCACCGGCCCTTAGTTTATCACAGAACCACCCGTCCTCATAATAATGCCCAAGAACCATAACATAATCGTATAACATAAAACAAGCATAAAGGAAACATAACATTTCCACTTTTCAATCATAAGATATCAATACAACACATTGATATAAAAACATTATGAAAACCATTTTCAATACCAAAATAAATAAAAGTAAAACATGGTACTTAAAAAAAAGTTATGGCTTGTAGAGGAAGCCGAAACTCAAATAATGGTCATGACGGCGGAGAAGTCGTTGTCGCCGCATACGTACAACAAAAATATTCCCTTTTGTCATTTAGTAAAACGCTTCATATAAAAAATATTCCTTTTGGATAAACGTAAAAGTCAAAGGGGTTTATACACCATGTAAAAGAAGTTTCTGTATAAAACAAAATATGCCTCAATGAAAGGAGATTGAGACGATGTCCCATACCACTTTGAAGCTTTTAACATTTTACACCATTAATATCCACATAAATAAATCCTTGAAACCATTTTGAAAACATGGATATTAATGAGAAATATTTATAAGAATAAATCATTAAAACATTTAAAACGATATTTTAGTTAAAGGGTTTTTATTAAAATGAGAGACACTTGAATACAATAATTGAGGAATAACATTTAATCAGAACTTTATAATATCATGAGAATAACGGTATTCATGATATAATATTCTAAAGGACAGTATATACACCATATAAGAGTGAATTGGTTCATAGAAACAATGAAGTCTCAATAGAAATGTAAAATGAGATAAAATCCCTTATAAAGAAGGTATCCTTAAATTAAGGATGAATCAATCTCATAATTATGTGTGAAAAACATAAATACAACCAATATAAGTGGATATTAAGTATAAAACAATCAAATGTCATTCACACATATTCAAAGGACAACATATTCAATAACTACATGTTGAACCCAAGGAAATCGAAATTGGGTTAAGAAGTTCCCTTGGTAAAATTCGACAGCCTAACGGCGTCACTTTAAAATTCATAAAATTATTTGATGAGAGAGAAAATGGTATCTCATCACTTGGACATAAAATTTAAATCAATAAGGATATATAAGAAAATATCCCAACATAAAAAGATGTAAATTAAAAGACATAACAAAATAAGTCTTTTTAAAAGAGGAGTGTGAAAGGTTCCCTTACCGATTTGGGCAACTTTCAAAACGTACACCCCATGAAAGAAGGGTCATACAATGAAGATGTAACTACCCATAAATGAGAGTATATTATACTAATAGTAAAATAATGGGCAGTACATACACCACACAAAAAGGAAATAGTGGCCAATTTAGCATGGATCTCACGGGAACAAAAAGTGAGATGAAAATCCCCTTATGAAAATTCAGCAGCCTAACGGCGCCACATAAAACTTCCAAAAATGGATTTATGAGATAAAATAGGGTCTCTCATCACATGAACATAAAAAGTAAAGAAATAGGAATATAAAAGAACATAATCTAACATAATAACATGGAGCATAAAAGAAATGACATAAAAGAGATTACTTGCAAAGAAAGAGAGAGGTAGGATTCCCTTACCTCGTGTTCGACATGACTCGATCATTATTTAATCTACTGAATAATAAAATTTGGTCAATTTATAATTGCTTAAGGAACTCCTTTAAATATTATTATTCAGTTCATATCACATATTATAATGTTATAATAATTGGTTAATAAAGTGAGTTCATATCAGACGTTTTTGTCGATGTTCAGTACATGAGTAAAAATTGAATTTGTTGGAAAGAATTTTCCATGTAATTATAGGTACATCATATAAAGAATAGTATTTATGTTTTAAATATCATATATATCCAGTATATATTCATTTTATACTATTCCATATCATTTGGAGATAAAAAATTAAAAGCACCGTTCATGGAGACGGTAGGCCGTACGTACGCATGAACGCTACTTTCATTTTTTGTCATATTAATGGAATTAAAACAAAATGAGAGATATATATATTATAATTCCATAATTATATCCATCATTTATATGTAATATATTAAATATATATCCCTTATATATATGTACTTATAATAGTTCATAACATTTGGAGATAAGAAATGAAATGTACCGTCCCTGGAGACGGTAAGCCGTATGTACGCATGAACGCTACTTTAATTTCTTTTTTTTGTATTCAATGGAATGAAATAATAATTATATAAAGGTATATTATAATTACAGTAGGATAAAATATGTAATACCATTAATTCCATCCTTTATACGTCCCACATATGGCATTAACGAATCAAATCACTTTGAGGGGGCGGTAGTCCGCACTTCCTAAAATGAAGATATCACATTTACCCATAATGGAAACCATAAAGGTATGAAATAAATGAAAAATACATAAGCTTAAGGAAAACATAAAAATATTATATATCATATATAAATATAGTGACATCTTAATGGCCACCTTTGAAGGTGTTAAAAGAATATTGAACAATCATCGTTTCGTGAGGCAGTAATTCGCCTTCCATAGAAATAGTATGTTCTTTAACCATTAGACGAAGGTTTGTGTAAGTGTAGCTCTAATACTTCACATAACAACATCCTAGTATATTTAAGATACTTTTTTTTGTTACAAAATAAAATAATAAAAAGAGTTTAGGGGGTTGGAGAAGCAAAATAAAACAAATGAACACAAGGGAAGACATTACCTTTAAATCAGGTAACTTCCTTTGATTTGAGCTCAATGGCTTCCTTGGAAAGGATTCTGCCAAATGTGAGGCTTCAATGATGAAGATATGGATGTGGAGAGATGAAATGGGCCGGGGTTGGCCGATCCAAAGGCTTGAGAGGTGTGTGTAAGGTGGTAGATGTGGGGGGCCTTTTATAAGAGGAGAGGAGGGCACTCTTGGAAAGATATAAAATATTACTTTATTATAAAATGATTTTCGGATTTAAAAGGTTCCAAAAGGATATATATAGAGTATAAGGTGATAAAGTTTCTAAATCCACCCATCCAATAGGTTTGTGACAAGTGTAAGTTATATTTTTAACATTATCTTTTCATTTTATTTAAATCCCTTATTAATGAGGTAATTGTTGCATCATCATGATGTCATAAATAATTTAATTTATTTAATGTCTAAAAATTATAAAAAAATATCACGATGTAGGAAATCTTTATATCTTTCTAATTAATATTTATAGTAAAAAATATGACTTGTATAACCCCATTTATATTTTTTTTAGTAAAACATCTCATGTTTGTGACATTTTAATTTTAACTTTAAATAAAAAGGTATTTATGTCATTTTCCAACCAAAGTGGCTCCATGGGGTCCCCAAGTTGACCCATGGATTTTCTTGGTTGGCCATGACACATCAAATGAGGGTAGGACATGTGTCATGTTCATTTCATATTATTAAAACATTATTTTTACCTTAAATTACACTAATTACCTCTACTCTTGATTAAAAACATAAAAGTTACTATTCACCAAAAAATTATTTTAATCCAATTGAACCACATTTTAATTTGTAATGAAAACCATGTATGTAGGATTTTTGAAATTCAAAACACAGAAGTGGTAAAGTTTCATTTAAATGAAAAATCAGTTTTTTAAGTACCACTTAGTGGTTTCACTATTCATCAAAAATTGAAGTTTTTCCGAATAATACCAAAACTTCACCATAAGCTATATTTGATATTCCAAATTCAAAATTGATGTCTATTTTACAAAATTAAAATCGTATAAGTTACATTAATTAATTTAATAATTAATTCCCGCTGTCATGACAAATAGCGTGTTTTTATGAAACAATATATATCAAAAGATTGACACTAGTTTAAGTCCAATTTCAAAGTGAAATTACTTCCAACGACCAATATTGGATTAAATGGTAAAAATATATTCTAATTTAACTTTAAAACCAATTCAAAAGATAATCTAATCATATAAATAAATTAGATTAAAAAGTGGTTTTGAATTAAAATACAACATTTTTCACTATTCATTAAAAAACGAACATTATCGGAAAAATACCAAAAATTTACACAAAGTAAATTTTGATGTCCCGATTCCAAAGAAGAATTTTATTTTGTCAAATATAACACATAAAATTTTCAAAAAGTGTATTTAAAAGAGGTTCACCATCAAAAGGCGATTAATCGATCTTTTAAAGAATATTAGAATGTTTATGCTTAAAATTGGATTCATTCGCATTTTTAATCCTCTAACATTTATTGTAAAGAGTAAAAATATTTGACAAACATATATAATCATTTTGTAGTTAGTTATGTTCATTCCCGCTATTACAACGGCTAAGAGTTAACTACCATTTAAAATAATATTATTTTATTATTAGAGTGCAACGTAAGATTCCCAAGATACTCGTTGTTGCATATTGGATACGCCATCGTGCATAGCGTCCCCTTTAAAGTAATATTAATATTTTATTCAAAAATATGTATAAATGTGAAAATCTCATATTATTTATTTACCTGGGGTGTTACAGAAAGGTATGCTTCAGCCTTTACCAGTTCCAGAGTGGAAATAGGAAAATATATCCATGGACTTAGTTGTGGGATTATCGAAGACATCTCGAGGTAATAATAAAATCTGGGTTATTGTTGATTAATTTAATAAATATTCTCATTTTCTTCCTATTAGAGATACATTGTCTCTAAATCAACTTCCTCGGTTTTATGTTAAAGACATAGTCAGGTTGCATGGAGTTCCTCTCTCCATTATATCTGATCGTGATCCCAGATTTAATTCTAACTTTTGAAAAGGCCTTCAGAAGTAGTTGGGTACTGAATTATTTTTTAGTACATCTTTTCATCCTCAATCAGATGGGAAATTAGAATGAACAATTCAGAACCTGGAGGATATGCTACGTGCTTGTTCACTGGATTACCAGGGATGTTGAGACCAGCATCTTTCTTTGGTTAAATTTTCATATAATAACAGTTTTCATTTCAGTATACAAATCACTCCATTTGAGGAATTTAATGGAAAGCGGTGTCGAACTCCATCTTTTTGGGATGGAGTAGGTGAAAGGAAGCTGATGGGACAAGAATTGGAATAAGATATGACATAAAAAGTTCATATGATTCTGAAGAACATGAAAACAGCTCAGATTCGACAGAAAAGATTTGCTGATAACCGGATGAAGGATCTCTATTTTGAGGTAGGTGATCATGTCTTTCTCAATGTTTCTCCATGGAAAAGTGTGATGTGTTTCGGTAAGAAGTGAAAGTTGAGTCTGAGGTTCATTGGACCATATGAAATCCTAGAGAAAGTTGGATTAGTTGTGTACAGAGTAGCTTTACCTCCATGTTTATCCCAGGTACACAATTTTTTTCATGTTTCAATGTTGAGAAAGTATATGCCATATCCATCTCATGTTTTAAGTCCAAAGGTAGTTCAGTTGGAAGAGAATCTCTCTTATAAAGAACAATCAGTCCAGATTCTTGATCGAAGAGAGAAAGCATTGCAGAATAAAGTAATACACCAAGAAAAGGTTTTTTTGGAAAAACCACATGGTTGAAGAGGAACTGTTGGAATCTGAAAATGCTATGAGGGATAAATACCCCCACTTATTTTGATAAGTAAATTTGTGAGGATGCAATTCCAAAAAAGGGGGGAAGGATGTAACATCCCAGTTAAATAAATAATAATACATATTTCATATTTATTAATATTTGTTAATTAAATATTAATTTTAATTTCAAGGGGTTGATATGTTCGATAGCGTACCTGATACGCAACAACGAGTTTCTTTGAAATGTTACGCCGCACACTAATAATATAATATTATTATTTTAAATGGTAGTTAACTCCTAGCCGTTGTAATGGAAGGAATGAAAAAAACTAACTAAAATGTGATTATACATGTTTGTTAAATGTATTTACATTTATCCAATGAAAGTTAGAGGCTGAAAATGTGAATGAATCTAATTTTAAGCATAATTTACATTAAAAGGTCGATTTAATGCCTTTTAAAGGAAACCCTATTTAAATATAGTTTTGGTCACTTTTATAGGTTCTATTTGACCAAATAAAATTATTCTTTAGAATCGGGACACCAAAATGTACTTTGGGTAATTTTTTGGTATTTTTCTGATAAAATTCAATTTTCTATGAATAGTGAAAATACTGTATTTTAATTCAAAACTGCGTTTGAATCTAATTTATTTATATTCTTTTATTATGTTTTTAATTGGTTTTAAAGAGTAATTAGAATATATTTTTAACTTTTAATCCAATGTTGTTTATTGGAATTAATTTCACATTGAAATTGGACATAAATAAGTATCAATCTTTTGATATTTATTGATTCTTAAAAACATGTTATTTGTTTTGATAAGGGTAATTAATTTTAAATTAATTAATAAAACTTCTATGTTTCGAATTTTTTAAAATAGATATCATTTTTGAATTCGGAATATCAAACATAGCTTAGGCTGAATTTTTTGTATTTTTCTACAAAACTTAAATTTTTTATGAATTGTGAAACCACTTAGTAGTAGTTAAAAACCGACTTTTTCATTTAAATGAAATTTTACCACTTTTGTGAATTGAATTTCCAAAATCTGACATACATTGTTGTTATTAGTAATTAAAATTTGGTTCAATAAGATGAAAATACTTTTTGGTGAATAATAACTTTTGACTTTTATTTACCACGGTTAAAGGTAAATAGGGTAATTCAAGGTAAAAAGAATATTATAATAATTAAAAATTACCTTAAAACTTGTCCTAACCTAATTGTATGAGTAATTGTTGACCATGAAAATCCGTGTGTCAATTTTGGGACCCCATGGAGCCATTTATGAATGATAATGACACTTTATTTTAATTAACATAAAGTAAAGGCAAAAATGACATAAACAAATATCTCAATGTAAATTAATTTTTACATGGTGTTATATAAGTTATCCTTTCAACTATAAATATTCATTCGAAATATGAAATTATTTCTTACATCATGGTATTTTTTTTATAATTTTTAGACATTTAATATATTAAATTATTTATGACACAATAATGATGCAGTGTTTACCTCATTAATAAATTATTTAAATAAATAAGATTATAAATATTAAAATAACATCCAAAACTTGTAAAATTATTATTTTATGAATTTATTTAGACCATGAGTCATCTTATCTTTTATCGTAATGATTTTTGTACCATTAGAAACCGAAAATCATTATATAATAAAATAATATTATCACACTTTCCTAAAGAGCCCCTCCTCCCCCTTATAAAAGCTCTCACTTATAAAAAATTCCTCACACCTCTCAAGTATTTTGGCTCAACCAAACTCAGCCCAATTAATCTCCCTACATCTCTATCCTCATCCTAGAAGCCTTACCTTAGGTAGAAGGCACTTCAAGAAACCCTTTTGGTTCATACCAAAGGGAGTTACCCAAATTAACGGTAACAATTTCTCTTAACTTCTTTTCTTTTATTTTACATCTCCAACCCCTAAAATCTTTTTATTATTTTATTTAAAAAAAAGTATAATCAATATACTAGGATGTTGTTATGATAAGGATTCAAACTACACTTACACACAACTCCATCTAATAGGTGATGAACATACTGTTTCTATGGATGGAAAACTAACACCTCACAAAACATTGATTGTTCGATTATCTCTTACCGCCTATCATGGTGGACATTAAGATGAAACTATATTTATATATGATATATATTATGTTTATTTTTTCTTTATGCTTCTGTATTTCCCATTTATATCATATTTTTATAGTTTCCATTATTGGTAAACATGATAATTTCATTTGAGGAAGTGCGGACTATCGCCCCCTTAAAGTGATATGACTCGTTAATGACATATGTGGGACGCATAAAGGATGGATTTAATGATATTATATATGATATTATATTTTAATTATAATATAACTATGTATAATTATGTTTTAATTCCATTAACATAAGAAATAGAAATGAAAGTAGTGTTTATGCGTACGTACAACTTACTGTCTCCATGAACGGTGCATTTCATTTCATACCTCTAAAGGATATGTACTATTATAAATATATATATATATATATATAATATATATATATATATTATATATGATATCTAAAAAATTAATATCATTCTGGATATAATGGACTATTGACCACATGGACAACTTGTAAATATAAGGTGTTCATTTTTTACTCAAGTACCAAATATCAACAAAACAAATGTTATTAACATAAATGATTACATAATATTTATAACATGGTAATAAGTGATATAAAAGGAATAATAAACTTTAAAAAGTTTCTTAATCTAGTATAAATTAACTTTAGTTTTTTATTTAGGATATTAAAGAATGGTCAAATCAAGTCAGACACGAGGTAAGGGACTTCGTCACAATCTTCTTTCATTGAGGCATATTTTGTACTAATACGTTACTTTCTTTTATACGATATATAAACACATTTGACTTTTCATTTCATTCAAAGGTAATATTTTACTATGAAGCATTTAACTAAACGACATAAAAGAATGTTAATTTTTTACGTAAGCGGTGGCAACGACCTTTTCACCGCCGCGAGTATTATTTGATCTTTGGCTTCCTTAACAAGTCGTAATGTTTTTAAAAGGAAAATAAATACCATATAATATTTTATATATTTTTGGTATTGAAAATGGTTTTTATAATGGTTTTGATACGTTAATATATTGAAATGTTATATTCTTATTGCAATGTGGAAATTTTATCATTCCTTTATGCTTATGTTTTGTGTTATGATCATGTTATGGTTCTTGGGAATTATTTACGTATATGGGTAGTTCCGTGATAAACCTAGGGTGGGTGAGCCTGAGATATCTCTATAATGCATTAGGTAACGCGGAGGAGGTAAACATTAATGTTTCTCCTCAGAGATTTAGGGAATATACTATGATAGGTATTCCAAAGTAACTCCCTATGTAGTTGTGATAGCTACAATGTAAGTATGTTATGGATTCCACATGTTAGCTTTATGATTTATGATTTCTATGTGTTATTCATAAATCTTATTATTTCATGAGGTATGTAAAAGAGTTTATGTCTTGTATGTGTTTATGAACTAATGTTTTCTTTCTTTGTTTTATAACCCTTACTGAGCTTTTTATGCTCATCCCATGTTTTGAAATGTTTTCACAAGACAAAAATATGAATAGGGTCAAGGATGGGATCAAGGAAAAGTCTTGCTGTCTAAAACATGGAATTAGACATTACTCGTTTTTTAAAGAGTTTTTATTTTAGGAAAAAATGGAAACTGAGTAGAAGTGTCTACTTTGTAATCTTTTGAGATGTAATAATTATGTTATAATTCTCTAAAACTATAAACCTTAAAAGATCCTCAATGTAAATTAATTATTTTAATTAAATATTATGTAATGTTTTAAGGCCATGTTAATATAATTTGGACTAGTATATATTTCAAAATGTGGTTAATACTATAGATTCTCTCTAATTTAACACCTAGGTTATAATTATAACATAATAACATTTCATTGTTTATTTAAGATAAATGGTGTGTGCAACATCTGATATAGATGAAATTAAATTTATTAAAAAAATGATATACCATAAAATATTGGGGGTGTTTCATTTTATCCACCTTTAATAAATTTCATTCACTAAATTATAAATTACACTTATAAAATCATGTATTTTCATTTGAAATTTACTTTTTTGGAATACCACATCGTAAATTGGGTTAATAAATCATGAGTTTAATTAAAGAGAATGGGAAAAGAAATTATAACTAGAAAACCAGGATTTCAATTGATTTAACATTAGCAGAAAGTGAAAATTATACATATAAGTGAAATATAATAATCAAGTTAAGATGGAGGGTGATAGAGAACACGATCATTGGAAATTTAACTATCGCAAAACCATATATTTGTGTTGGTTGGATGACCATTGATTTCTCAGTATGAAATGTAAATAGATAACAATTATATTTGAAAATCCTTTTGTAAGTGTTAAGGGATTCATTTTCTATCTAGATAAGAACATGATAAAATAAACATACATTATTTATTCCCATGACATATGCATAATATCATAATTTGGTTATTCTTTGATCTATTTTCATTTCATCTATTATGCCAAGAAATGCATGTTGAATATTAATTTATCATCCATAAAGTGCTCTAATGAATCATAAGATCCAGAAGTACTTCCCTCAGAATTCAAATTTTATCTAAAACTAAATTGGTTAGAATATTTTATTAATAAAAAATAATATCAAATGATCAAATTAAAATATTCTATAAGTAGTTAAAAATAATTATATTCCCAAATAAGATTGTCCAAATTTAGAGAAAAAAAATTAGAAGAACGATAACTAAATTTCAAAAATCATCTTAAGATAATATTTATCCCAAAAAATAATATACCACTTAATTTCAAACACAAAAAAAATGAATAACTTGATCACTATTAAACATATATTAATACATTTACACTTCCTAAAATAAAATCCTAGGTTGTTGAATATATTTTATAAATTTAAAAATATAATAATCCCGACAATGATTACATAAACCATCATACCAGTTGTAACGACCTAATGTTTTATCAATGGAATTCCCTTCTTTTAAAAATGACATAAAGTAGAATACCATTTTTAAACACAATGAAATGATACTAAATACTATGTGACAATTAAACTTAATGTTTCCACTTCTATGGTTTGAATTTCAAAAATCTGACAAACACAGTTCTGTTCGGGGTTATTTATGGAGTCTAATAGAACAAACTTCATTTTTGGTGAAAAGTAACATACCTATATGAATAGTAATATTACCTTGAATAATAATGATAAAAACTTATGAATAGTAACCTCACCTATGATGGTATATATGTAGGATTTAAATAAATGTATAATGTAACTATGTTTTGTAAAAAGTAAATAAATGTTTTAATAACTGTTTTTTAAAGTAAATTATGATTTTAATTAAAAATAAAATAAATTATATTTATAAAATTATTTATGATAAATGGAATTCAATTTTTGATTCTACACTTTTAAAAAAATTTAAGGGTGAATTTTTGGGATTTTTCAAAAATACTTGAATTTTTTATGAATAGTGTAATATTAAAATTTACAAAATATTCCAAGTACACTAATTATAGAGTCATGTATGATGTTATGATGATGTAACCTCAATTGTTTCGGATTAATGTTATAAAATTACTTTAATTCTTCATGTAATACTCACTATTACATGTCTTATGGAGAAATAAAAAATTAATGACTATTATACTGAAAAAACCCCTCTCCCCTCCCCTAGAAATACCACCCTCACACCCTCATTTCCTCACACCTCTCAAGATTTATGCCTTGTCTAAAATCTCCCCAAAAATTGTTTCTAGAACCTTCCCCACGTCCATATATCGTCTGGTCTCATCAAAATAAAAATCCAAGGTGGCTTGAAGAGGATCTCAAGAGGACAACTCAAGAGGTAATTTCCCTTTCTCTTTTCTTTTATTTTCCTTTCAATTTAAAGATTATTTATTACTCTCTACCCACCATTCATCATTAAAATGGAATTATAACTCTATTATCTTACATATAAATGAATATTATAATTCTAATGGGATATTATATCATCCACCACCCATCTCCTCTTTTTTTTTATTTTAGAAAGGAAAACATTGTTCCTGAGGTGTTAATTTATCACCTTCAAGAACAAAAAGTTTTCAATTGTATTAAATGCCTTAAAATATATTCATGAAACCATTTTTGTAGTTGAAAATTTTTATTTTATATGTATCATATCCTATTTAATGTTATGGATCTAACTAATGTACATATTACTAAATGATAAATCAAAACATGTTTGTTGTGATAAAAAAACAGCTAAAATTTACCTAAAACGATCATCATTAAATCACAACTAATGATTCATCCACATAGTATATAACATAATTCATTATAAAATAATTTAAAATCCATGTATATCACTAATAACATGTAATATAAGCTATGTATTTTTACCCATGTTCTACACGAACTCCCATTCATGAATACAAGTGAACTGTTCAAGACACCCATTAAAACAAACATTCCCGAACATTGTTTTTAAACTCTATAACTCATCCAAAGGACCATAAAATAACTTAATGAACCCATAATGGACCATATTACTCTACATAAGTTTATTTAATTTTTAACTAATGAATATAATGTCAATATACAGGGCATTACCGAGATTAAACTGTTTTGATACAAGGTAAGGGGAAATTCTCAAACCCAACATTCTTTCTTGGGGTTAACCCTCATTCACTCCATGTTCGGTATGGGAACTCTATAAAAATAATTTATTCATCATTATAATAATTTTATAGGATTTAAATGTTCTCTAATTTATTTTATAAAAAAACCATTTTTTCCAAAAGAACCCTTCCTTCAAATAAACACACCCTCTTTACTTCTTGAATGAAGTGTTTCACTCATCACTCATGGATAATGGTTCTATGTCAAGAATGATATTCCCTCATTATTTTGGGGACCAAACTTTTAGGAATGTATCATTTAATATGTGATTCTAATTTCATTTCATGGGTCATTTTATGTTCATGTTTGACATATTTTCAATGTGGCATGCATGATAATGTAAATATTATGATGGGACGGGTGCGCCTAAAATTATAAAGTGCAACATGAATGTTTTAATTTGATGAGTGCACCCAAAATTATATATCACTCCAATTCATTGGGTAATGTGATGAATCTCATGAGTCAAAGGGGAATGATACGTGAACATGATTCCAACATAGTTGACAACTATGTGTTGTAGATGGCCACTAAGACAAAATGTTCCATTTTTATGCATTTCCACATTTCTAGTCTATTATTAATATATCCTCTCATTATTTTGATGATGATGGTATCTTTATGATCACCCCATGATATATTTATATTATATATCCTCTGACTGGGCTTTTAGCTCACCCCTTTTCGATGTATATCCACAGGTTACTACATGCACTAAAGAGAGGTTAAGTGCCAATAAGAAGCTATAGAAGAAGGAATTAAATAAAGGTTTATGTATGATATTGTAAAAGTTATTTATGGTCATATTTTTCTAAATAAACTAATCCTCTTGATCCTAATTCTGTAATACTTTTAGGTTAATTCTCTTCATAATAATGTAATATTAATGAAATAAAATATCAGGTCACTAAAGTTGGTATCAGAGGCATGGTTTAGTTAATTTTGGAATTAGGAATACTAAACACTAGTGAAAACCTCTAGTATGAGACTAAGTACAAATATACACACAAGAATAATTACATTGGGATCCCATAAGTTATGATTTTTGTGTAAATCATAAAAATGAAAAATGTATTCATGAATTGCTGACTAATTTTTTGTTTGAACATTTTCAATTTTATAAAATGGTAGGAACCAGGTGAAACCCAGCCAAAAACTCATGTGAGGTCCAACACAATGATTTTCCAAACAATATCCCCAATGCTTTGGGAGGTGCAGTTCGAAGCATCATGGAAATTATTTCCAAACAATATTAGATTATGAACAATAACTAGAATAATTGGGAGAGTCCTCCTTCACCAAAGAGGGAGAAACTGACTATAGATTGTTTTATGCGGCAACGAACATTGAAGTTTAGTGGATCTTCTGTTCCACTAGTTTCGGAATAGCGGTTCAACTCCACAGTGAAGATATTTTCAGTGTTACACTGATATTATATGGAGAAGTTGACCCTATATGTTTATCTTCTAGATATAGATGTAGATCAATGGTGGTATTTGATTATGAACACTAATCCAAGTGAGGAAATTAAAGATATAGAATGGGAATACTTTAAGATAATGTTTCTTAACAAATATTTCCCACGAAAACTTTGTACAAATATGGAGAGAGAATTCATTGAGCTCAAGAAAAATGAAGGAGAACCTGTCACAACCTACCAAGAGAATTTCACAAGGCTTTCAAGGTACACATCAGGGTTTTTTATCAACAATGATAACCAAAATTGATAGATTCATTAGTGTAATAAAACCACACCTTTGAAAGGCTCTTGAAATTTGAGACATTGGAAGTTATGATGAAGTTGTTAGATGTGCTCTCAAAGTGGAGATAGATTTTGTAGAATGGTCTCCTGGCTATGGTGATAAAAAATGAAAGATGGTGTTTCATGCTGGTGGATCTAATTATAATGGTTTGAAGAAAACTCGATGACCCTCATGACCAAAATGTGGGAAGTTACATCATAGGAACTTCCTAAAAGGGAGGGTATGTTCTTCAAGGGTGGTAAATAAGGGAACCATGTTAAAGAGTATCGAAAAGATATGAAAAGGAAGGATGATTTTGTGGAATAATGGGGGGTACCAACCATGGTCCAATGCTACAACTGTATGGATCAAGGAAACTATGAAAGCAAATGTACTAAACCTCATGTTCTTGAGGGTAATCAGTGTCAGTATCCACTAAAGACAATGGAACATGTGGAGTCTTATGCCATCGCAATTGTGGAAGTGGATAGTGATAATGAAATCATACAAGGTATACTTATTATTTAATCTAGAATGGAAAAATTCTTATTTGATTATCGTTATATGAATTCCTTTATATCTTTCATGTTTGTAGAACTATATAATTGAAGTGCTGAAACCTTGAATTAGAGATATCTATAAATACACCAAGTGGTGAAATCATTGAAACCTAAGTGTTTGAATCATCACCAGTTGGAATATGTGGGATGATTCTCCCAGTGAATATCGTAACACTTTCCTAGGTGGAATTCAATACTTTAATGGGAATGGATTTGATCTCATTATATAGTGCACATATCAACTATAGGGAAAAGGAAATATTCTTCATATTCCAATCCTTCCCATGCTCCTCTACAAATGAAATGACGATCATGGATCTCCATTGAAAAATCCATAAAAGGTGTGGGGTTTTATTACCTATGAAGAATAATACCTCTCCCAAATGTTTGAGTCAAAGGAAAGTGTCATATTTATGAAAATGACCAATGTGAGGGAATGTAATGAATTATTTCCTAAAGAGTTACTCAGAATTCCCCCAAACCATGAGGTGGAGTTCTCAATATAACTCATACCCGAAGCTACTCTTATATCAATTTGTCAAAATAGGATGGATCATATAAAACTGAATGAGTTAAAGAAGAAGCTGCAAGAGCATCTGCAAAAAGGGTTCATACGCCCTAGTGCATCATCATGTGATGCACTGGTGCTCTTTTTAAACAAGAAGGATGAAACAATGCAGATTTGTATAGACTATCATAAACTCAACAAGTTCACAATAAATAAAAATTATCCTCTTCCATGGATTAATGACTTGTTCGATCCATTAAGCGGAGCTCAATACTTCTCAGAGGTGGATATTCATTCTATATATCATCAACATATGGTGAAGAGGGAAAATATTCAGAAGTATGCCATCCATACAATGTATGGGCACTATGATTTTCTAGTGATTCCCTTTGTAGTTACAAATGACCCATAAATCCACACGGATTTGATGAATAGATTCTTTATACATTACCTGAACAAATTAGTGGTAGTGTTTATTGATGATATTATCTTATACTCCAATAGCAAGGAGGAACATGAAGAACATCTTAGACTTGTGTTGGAGACATTGAGAAAGGAAAATTTGTACACTATATTCATTTAGTGTGAATTTTTGATGAATCAAGTCATGTTCTTGGGACATGGGATCACAAGTGAGAGAATTTATATGGACCCTTCAAAAACAAAGGAAATTGAGGAATGGTTCAGGCCCTCTAGTGTCACAGAAATCCATAGTTTTATTGGATTGGCGGGGTTACTAATTCCATTTTGTGAGAAAGTTTTCATGATTGTCAATCCCTATAACTATGTTACCACAGAAAGGGGTAAAGTATGTATGGACGGAACAATGTGAAAGATGCTTCTAGAAGATAAAGAGAAGATGAATCACTACACCTATACTCACACTACCGAAAAGTGGATAAAGATTTGTGATATATATTTATTATTCAATGAAAGTATTGGGTTGTGTACTCAAGAAAAATGATAATGTGATAGTCTATGCCTCATTATAGTGGAAGATCCTTGAGCAGAACTACCCGATGCATGATCTAGAGCTGATGCTATGATTTTTGACATGAAAATATGAAAACACTACCTTTATGGTGACATGTGTGACATATACGTTGACCACAAAAAAACTAAAGTATATATTCACAAAAAGTAGATCAACATGCATCAAAGGATATCATTAGAGCTAATCAAGGATTACTAGTTCTCTATACACTATCATCCTGGAATGGAGAACAAGGTAGAACATTTTCTAAGATGAAAATAACCTTCTACTGTATCCATGATAGGGATTAAGAAAGACCTGATCTTCATGGATATACAAATTATGTATTTTTAAATTATAAGGGCAGGGGATACATCCTAACATTCCAAAATTATTACACAACCATCAATATAAAAGATGATTAAGGAGGAACTAAAGGAATATTTGGAGTTACAAAATAAGGTAAATGCATTAATATAAGGGAAGCTGCATGAGTTCCACATCGACGTTGATGATGTGATTTAGTTTGGAATGCAGATTTGTGTGCCTCCATCACCCAGGATAAAGAAGGAGCTATTGGAAAATGCACATATCCCAACATTCTCTATCCATCCTAGTAGCACCAAAATGTATGGAGATCTTCGAGAACACTTCTGGTGGGATAACATGAAGAAGGAGATTGAGGAATATATATCAAGGTTCTCGGTATGTCCTAATGTAAAAGCAAAGTAAAAAATGTACAAAGGGATGATGCAACCACTACCTATATCCATGTGGATATTTAATAATGTTTCTATGGGATTTGGAACAATTATCACAAAGAGGTCGAAGGTAAATAATGCGATATGGGTTGCGGTTGACTGAATCACCAAAATTGATCAATTTATTTCTATTAGGTAAGACCTCTCTCTTGAATAACTTGCAATGATTTATATGAATTGGTGGGACTGCATGACGTTCAACTCTAGATTGTCTCTGACCATGATACATGGTTCACATTGAAATTATGGAGAATCCATCAACATGATTTGTGTACTATATTAAATTTCAGATCGGCCTATCACCCCCAAACTAATGGCCAATATGAAAGGAAAATTTTGATGCTTGAAGACATGATAAGATCCTGCTCTTTAGAATTCAAAGGTGAATGGGATCATCATCTCCCATTGGTTGAGTTCTTATACAACAATAACTTCCACACAAGTTTTAAGAATTCTCTATATGAAGCTTTGTATGGAAAGCGATTTTGAACTCTAACATTTTGGGATGAGGTTGGAGAAACAAAATCTACTTAGACCCGATCTTGTGCAATATATGACTGAGAAGGTCCAATTAATCCAGAAACACATCAAACCTGATCAGAGTCAGAAATAGAGCCATGCTGACAACCATCGAAGGGACTTGGAGTTCGATGTTGTAGCTAATGTATTCCTTAGAATATCACCATGGAAGATAGTCTTGTGGTTTGGAATGAAATGGAAGCTAATCCCAAGATAAATTGGACCCTTTGATATCCTTGACCGCATAGGAGTCGTGGAATATCAACTTTCACATCCACTGAATATGCCCCATGTTCATGATATGTTTCACATATCACTCCTATGGAAGTACATACCAGATCCCATACATATACTAAACTCAGAGGCGGTTTTAATGGATGATGATATCTTCTATGAGGAGTAGCCAGTAATGATTCAAGATCGGAGAGATAAGGTTATGATCAAAATGAAAACCCACCTAGTCAATGTGTTTTGGAAGAACCATATGTTTGAAGAAGCTACTTGGGAACTGGAAGAGGTGGTGAAAGAGAATTTCCCTCTCCTTTTTTTAATGAATTGAGGGAAAATTTTCATAAGGGAGGGGGGAATGTAACGACCCAATGTTTTATCAATATAATTCCCTTATTTTAATCATTCCTTAAAATATAATCTCATTTTGAAACCCAATGAAGTGATACTAAATACTATGTGACCATTAAAAATAATTTAGCCACTTTTATGGTTTGAATTTCAAAAATCTTATATCCACGGTTGTGTTCAGGGTGATTTTTGGAGTCTAATAGATCAAAATTAATTTTTGGTGAATAGTAACGTAACCATATGAGTAGTAATGATAACCGTATGAATATAGATATACCCTTATGAATAGTCACCTCACCTATGATAGTATATATGTACGATTTATGTAAATTTATGATGTACCTATGTTTTGGAAAACGTAAATAAATGGTTAAAAAACTTTATTTTTAAAATAAATGTTCTAAAAAATATATTTTTCAAATAAATAAGGATTTTATTTTTAAAAAATAAATCATATTTACAAAATTATTTTTGAAAAATGAAATTCACTTTTGGATTTTACACTTCGAAAAATGGTTACCATTATTTTTTGGGATTTTCCTGAAATACTTGAATTTTTTTATAAAAAGTGAAATGCCATAATTTACAAAATTAGCTAAATACACTAATTATACAGTAATTTATGATGTTATTCTAATGTAAGACCAATTTATTTGTATTCACATCATATAATTATTTTTATTATTCATGTAAGACTCACTATTACTTGTATTACGAAAAAATATTAAATTAATGGATATTATATAGAGAAAACCCCTCTCCCCTCCACTATAAATTACACTGTTCACACCCTCATTTCCTCAAACCTATCAAGATTTAAGACTTGCATATAATCTACCCAAAAATATTTCATATCCCCTACCCCACGTCCAAATAGATTTTTTCCTCCTAAAAAGTCCAATCCAAGGTGCCTTGAGGAGGATCTCAGGAGGATAACTTAAGAGGCAATTCCCCTCTCTCTTTTCCTTTAATTTCCTTTCAATTTCAAGTTATTATATTATTATCACCCCACCCATCTTCATACACATGGTATGTTAACACCAAAATCATACATATATTGTAATTTTATAATTATAATGGTATATTATATCATCCAACACCCATCTCCTTTTCTTTTTATTTTAAAAAGGAATACGTTGTTCGTGAGGTGTTAATTTATCACCTTTAAGAAGGACATGATTTCAATTTTCATTACTGCATTCAGATCTAGTAACCAAACCATTTTTATGGTGGAAATAGATGATTTTACATGTATTATATCCTATTTAATGTTCTATATCTATCTTATGTACATATTAATAAATGAGAAATCACAATATGTTCGTTGTGATCCAAAAACTGCCCAAATTAACCAAAATGATCAACATTAAACCGTAACTAATAATTCATCCACATGGTATATAAAATATTTCGATATAAAATCATTTAAGAACCATTTATATCATTTATAACATATAATATAAGTTCTATATGTTTACTTATGTTCTACACGAACTCCCATTCATGAATACAAGTGAACTGTTCAAGAAAACAATGAATGAAAACATTATTAAACAGTGTTTTTAAACACTATAACTCATAAAAAGGCCCATTAAATTACTTAATAAAACCATAATGAACTATATTAATATAAAAATGGTTCTTTAATTGATATATATAGAATATAATGTAATTATATAGGACATCAAAAAGAATAAATCATTCAGATACATGGTAATGGGAACTTCTCGAACCCAACTTTCTTTCATCGAGTTCACCCTCTTACACTCACTATTCAGTATGGGTACTACATAAAAATATTTTTTTCATAATTATATTAATATTTCTATGATAAAAATGTTCCATAATTAATTTTATGAAAAACCCAATGTATTTCAAAAGAACTCTTCCTTCAAATAAACACACCCATTTTACTTCATGAATACTGTTTCACTTTTCACTCATGGATAATGGTTCTATGTCAAGAATGGTATTCCCTATTTATTTTGGGGGCCAAATGTTTATGAATGTATTATTTATTATTTTAATTATATTTATTTCCATGGGTCATTTTTTGTTTATGTTTGACATATTTTCGTTATGGCATGCATGATAATTTAAATATTATGATGTGACAGGTGCGTCTGGAATTATGTAATGCAATATATATGGTTGAATATGATGGGTGTGATCAGAATTAAAATACAATATAATGCATTGGGTAAAGTTATGAATCTCATGTGGAAAATGTAATTGGTGCGTGAACATAATGCTAGCATTGTTCACAACTATGTGTGGTAGATGACCACTAACACATGATGTTTTATTTTTATGCATTTCCAAATTTCTTGTTTTTTATTAATGTTTCCTATCATGATTTTGATAATTATATTATGTTTATACTCACCCCATGCTATATTGATCTTATCTATCCTCATACTGGGATTTTAGTTCACCCCTTTTCATGTATATCCTCATGTGACTACATGTACTAAGGAGGGGTTAAGTGAAAATAAGAATCAAGAGAAGAAGGAATTAAATAAATTATTATGTTTGATGTTGTAAATGATATGTATGGTCCTAGTTTTCCCAAAAAACCAAACCTTTGTATCCTTATAGTGTGATACTATTAGGTTATTTATCTTTATAATGATGTAGTAGTAACGTAAGAAAATGCAGGGTCGTTATACCAGTAACACCCTTCATTGTCACCAATACTATCCCATAAACACATCTTAATTATTATCTCAACATCAATGACATATTAATATTATCCTCCATCAATAATGTGTTTTAAAGATGAAAACAATTCCATATAATCACATATATTGGATGCCAGTACTATTCATCATATACTTCCAAATCATTAAAGAAAATGTATTATAGTACAATCATAATGATTATTATGATCATAATATTATTGATAAAATACTTTTACAATATAATTATTAAATTACAAAACAAATATTCTTTTATCATTCCACATAGACTATAGAAACAACATTAACATTCCCTTCATCAATTTTCTTCTTCTGAGGTATATTTTCATGAAATATGGGAAATTTATTTTCATAATTCTAATTTCCTTAGAGTTGATGTTTTGGAAATGGAAAGATTATTTACATACATTAAAATTACATGTTTGGTGTCATTTATCTATATAATTGTATTAAAATCACATTCCCTTAATGAAAGTAACACGGTGTTTCATTCCACATTTTTCACATGTGGAAAATTCCATCTTTATATTTCTTCATCATAGACATTTTTCCTCTTCTATATAATTATTCTCTTCTATTCCTCTATAAACTTATTAATTTAGTAATTCATTCTCTATCTTTTCAGTAAAAGTTACTATATAATCATATGATGAGAATGTTTTGGACAATAGTTATGATTGATGATTTTTTTTGAAACCCATCAAAGAAATGGTTAATCATACACTTTGGATAATATATGCCTTCCATAAAATAACTAGGTAAACATGTAATCAAATCTATATAATTTCAAACTTTTTCCCCATCAACGTTTCTTAGGATCAAGAATTATCTCTCCATGTCTGCTTAATGTTCTTGAGGAAAATACATTTTCAATAAATGTTTGTTGCAATCCATTAATTCCATTCTTATTCTTTCTTGGTCATAATTTTTTTTAATATGCGACCACAGTTGATCTTCTTCACCATAAATGTGATAAAATTACATTATAACATTATCCCTCTCTTTACAACCCAAAGAGATAACTATCTTCTCTAAGAGCATATCCATTTCATAGCAACAAATATGTTTGGTGTTCTATTGAATGGAGGAGGTTTTCGATGTATTAAGAAGTATATCATTGATAGAAAACATATTGGACAAATATAATGTTCCATAATGGAATTGTTAGTGTTAATAACCACAATCATCTATCCCAATATATTTATAATTTCTTCAGCACCAATCGAAGCTCTATCTCCATCCTCGTATCCAATTCCAGCTTCATTATCCTTCCCGTGAGGAAAATTCCAACAAGGAATATTGGATTTATTCAATTATCATAGTATCCTTTATGGGCAATTTCTAAACAATTTAACACACTATAATAGTTCATAACATTATAAAACTTGGTGTATAATATCAAAACATGTGTAAACATTTACATAAATTGAAAATGTATATATAACCAATATAAAAAGCATAGTATTAGTTTAATTTGGTATAATTTATGGATTTTATCATATGGTTTCATTATATAATCTATGTTTTACAAAATAAAGTTCCCATGGTTTTTATTAAACATACTCTAATACCAACTACAATGACCCCAAAACTAGATTCCCAGAGCTAGCACCCAACATTATTACATAGACACACAAAAGGAATCAAATCAAAAATGTTAGAATTTATTAGTATTCATGAAAAAAAATAAAAATATATATTCCCATATTACATTTAAAAACAAAAATTACAACATGATTTGGTTCTCTAATAAAACTTTTCCTCTAGAATTTCCTTGCATAATAATCTTATTGATCTTCGTGGATTTTGGTGAAATGAAAAAAATAAGGATGATATTAGATGCTTAGTATGGGATAAATGAAGTGGGTTATATCTTGATTCATTAATTACTAGTCAACATAGAATGGTGTATAACTAAGAAAACATTACATTTAAATAATCACATAATCAAAAACTGAATCTATAGATAACTTCATTTTTAAAATCCCATTGAAATAATAGTTGAAATCTTAATAAAAGTAATTATTAATTATTGTATGTCATTTTTTTATTATAAAAAACCATTATCTTAAATAAAATTCATAATATGGATTAAAAATATGAGGCAAAAATCAATTAGTATAGGCCAACGTCATCTCTACTGTCACTAAATTACAAAAGACAACATAAAACTACTAGGTACAAACTGAATAAGTTTATCCAACCGATTTGTATCATGATAACTATTGATTCATTAAGGGGATTTATATATTTTTTCCCACCCATTATTGCATGTCTAAAGAACTCCTCCTATATTTAATAAAAAATTTAATTCAAAAATAATTTTCCATACCATCATGTATTCATATTTTTAAAAAGATATGTATTCATCAGTATATCACAAGTGAAAATAATCTATAAAATCCAAAAATAAATATATTTAATTGTAAATTTAAATAAAATTCACAATATAAAATTATAGAAAGTGTTTTTTCATATATTAAAATAATATGAAGATGTTATTTAAATACTTCATAAGGAAAATACCATTTTTTAAATTTGAAAATAATATTTTTTTTTAAATAAATAACTATTCATTGAATAAAGACATAAATTTATCAAAAAATTAACGTTAAAATTTTTCAAATTGGAATTAAATCATCATGGAATCATGAAAGTTTGAAATTAAATTCATTTCATAATAGCTAAAAAACATTCCTAATACATTCTTATTGGGAAAATCATGAAATACCTTTTTGGAAAACTATAAAAAGAATCCTTTTATTTCTTTTTATAAAAATCAAAAATGGATAAAATGGATTTAATAAATATGTAGATAATAGTAAAAACATTTTCAAAACAAATTTAGGAAACATGTGAATGGAAAGGATGATATTTCTTAATATATAATTAAATATAATTAATCTCGAATAATGATGAGATTTTGAAATAAACACTTACCACATCATAAATATTTGAATCAAATGCCCCATGAAATAAATAAAATAAAATAAAACCTTATATACTATGAAGAAAAATATATTCATGATATAATATATTAAATTGGAATTGTATTCACTACACAAAATAAATTAGTGATCAATATTACATATGTCTCACTTTAGTAAAAGTGAGACGATCCACCCTTACCTTGTGCATTCCTTTAGTTTAAAATGTGTTAACAACAGGTATAATGGTTTAAATAATGATATTAATTTAAACGAGAAAAATATTCTTCTTTAATTTTTCATATATGAGCATATAATATCATATTATCAACAATTTGTTAAGAATATTTCATTATAACCCTAGTTTTAGGTGTAACGAATTCATTTTTCTATACATGTTTTGTCGTCCAAGTCTAAGTTGTTGTGCATTTGATATAGTTTGATCAACTCTGTAATGATAATATGGTTATAGATATCAAATATATTACTTATGTAAAATTTTATAATCATTCTTAAATGGTATATATAGAAATTAATCACATCGTTTCATGAGGGAGGTATGTTGTATGTACGCACGACTAATGATATCATTTCAACATGGATGAAAGTGTAATAAAGTAAATGATATATAAAACTTTCTAAAATAAATATCATCAAATAATTATCAAATATATCCATCATTTTCATCATTATACCTATAAAAATATAGTGTAAATGAAAAATTAATTTCACCACTATGTGTAGATGGTAGGCCATACGTACGCACACACGATGATTTAATTTTTTATATGATGAATAAAAAGTGTAATATGGTTTTATCATAATTGTAATATAATATAATTATATATATGATATTGTATTTAATATTTTAGTATTGAAAAAACATATTAAGAGTATGTAGATGAAGAAATAAATTGAAAGACAGTATAAATACAATTACAACTTACTCAGAGAACTTATTGTAGATCCATTCATAAGGAAACTAGGGATGATTTTTTGAAGAGACTACCACCTCAAAAACATCGATAATTTTTTTTGGGTACAAATATGGTTGTGGAGGCTTCGATCTATATTGATCAATGTGGTGTAAATAAGTGACATAGTGGGTTCCCTTTTATAATTAAAATTAGGGGTACTTTGAAAAATTTCATAAAATATTAATTTACTATAAATTATTTTTCAATTGAAAATGGATCCAAACATCTTTTTATATAATATATTATTATCATGGGTTTAAATAACCTCATCCAATAAAATATATATATACGTTTTTACTTAATTTATACCCTTATATTTTGGTTTTAACCCATATTTAATCCCATTAACTCACACAGTGACAACAAGAATTTTTACACCTTGAGGGTTAATATAGTAACTATAAAATGTCTAAATAACCCTAAATGGATAATGCATTACATATGAAAAAAAATCAATTTTTTTTCTAAATTTAATATTTTTATGAATTTTAAATTATTTAATTAAATATTATTTTTTATAAAATAGCATTAAAATCAATTTTAATAGTGTTCATTTCTTTGACTTTTAATAAAACCAATACAACTATATATCATTGAACGAAATCATGTAATATATCATCAATATTTCATGGTCATATAAAAAACTCTTGAATGACATTAATGATGTAAAATTATTTTCATTTTAACTATTTTAATATCATTTATTTTATTTTATATTATTTATATAATTTCTACTACATGGTATGGAACCTATTTAAGGTGATTACATTTTCCCAAAAAATAAAAAATAAATTATAATGACAAATTTAATTCCTTTATATTCTAAAATAAAATTTACAATTCAATATAACTTTTGGATAACCACATATAATAAATGGTATAGTTATTAAAAATATTAATGTGGCATATTTTACATTTGAATAAATATTGTATTATAAATATCATTACCTCGTCCAAATGGCCATACATGGTCATATAACCAAAACATAAATGATTATGGATGAGAAAGACTCATAAAATATAATTTGTTAAAGTGTTTGGGTCATCATATAGTTGTTATCAATTTAACCTATATAACCCAATTTTTTTATCACATTAACAAAAATGTACCAAGGCTACTCTTCATATCGGTCAAATATAAAAGGGACTTATTCTCTAAATATGGATCTTATGATTCCAAATATGGAAACTATAATGCCATTACCCTATTTTCCCAGAGATGATGCGTTATTTTATTACATTGGCATGATTACAAGAAAGTCATATCCTGATGTAAAAATAGTTTATAAGTTATGGAAATTCATATACATATATAAGTTCAACATTAAAACTCTAAATTAAATACATAATAGAAATTACATTGGGAACATCTATGACTACTAGATTATCCCTACAAGTCATTCATAATAGTAATCTTCGCAACCTGTGGAAAATAAAACATAAGATAGGGGTGAGCTCAGATGCTTAGTAAGGGTAATAATAAATTAGATGATATCATAAATATAAACACTAGGCATAGTGAACAAACTAAAAACATAGGTTGTTAAAAAATATACTTGAGCATAATGTGGACGAACTGAAACCTAATAAAATAATGCCACAATAAATGATCATAAGAGTATTAAACAATAACCATTGATGTTATACTTGTTGAATAATCACCTGGTTTATCAATTACTAATATCACAATGAGGAAATGAATAATTTGATATGTTTGAATCATAAAATCAATAAATAGACCAAGACATAAGAAAATGATGATGTTATCAACTAAACCCATATCTGAAAATGGGAAAGACATCAACCAATTCTATACTTTTTTTGACTCTTGATACCTTACAATGCATGGTGTGGATATATGAGGGACAAACCATCACTTAATAAGTCCAATTAATTCCCCATATGAATTGGGATAATCGTAAACTACATATACATTCATATTGAAACTAACATACGTAATGTAAATAACTTTCTCTAATCATTAAACATAATCAATAACAATTCGAAGTAATATAGTGATTGGTATCATGATATCACATCCACAGTCAAATTAATACTAAACCATTTATTAAAATACAGGAGGTGATATCATAAAAGGATAATATCAATAAAGCATAATAATCAATAATAGTTTTAAATGTATTAAAATTTTCTTATAAAATCATTGTGTAATTATTGAGAGAGATAATATTTTACATTGAAAATAGGAGTTCTTCCGAAAAAATATTTTTCAAAAACTAGAAGTGAACTAAGATAATTTTTATAAATAAAATGAGTTATATTATAAAAATATTTTTGTATTAAGTTATATTTTAGTGTGCCCTTGAAAATAGGTAAGAATTCGAGAAGATTCATTGAATTGGGCTTGCTTATCAAGAGAAATATTTGAATGATCCTTTTAAACTATGTTACTCCTCATTATAGAAAGAGAGATTATATTTGGATAACATATATATAAAATTAACACATAATTTAGGTGTATTATATAATAAAAATTATTAATTTCATTGAGGTATGTATAGAATAAGAGGAACCAGAATGATAATGGAGGTTTGGTTTGAAAACCCTTACCTTATAACTGAATGTATTCTGCACTTGAACATAATGACTTGGGTAATCAAATAAAATCAATTAACTAATTAATTAATAGCCTTATATTCATATATTTTAATAATTATAATTTTATTTATTTCATTTATGTTCTTATTGTTATGTTATGAGATCGAATTCTATCATTCTGGAGTGACTATTTCCCTTGATTTCTTAATCGGTCCGCTTGATTATAAGTAATGGTGATCACGCGGAATAGATATAATTTTCCAGAATTGAACATATATACTATTAGTAGATATAAAGGAGTGTAAATGTTATATATATCATTTGGTTAAATGGTATGAGGATGAATCAATAGATAAAACATTTATTGATAATCCATTAGATTTATGTGATGGTTTTTCTATCACAACAAACAAGTTTTGTTTTATTTTTCAATATCTAGTATAAAGATCATTCCTGATTCATTAAATAAGATATAATACATATTATGATATCTAGTTCAACTATAAAAAAGGTTTTATGACCATACTTTAAGGATAAATTGATGAACGAAGGTTCGCTGTCCCCGTAGGTTGTAAATAGGCACCTCTCAGATGATTACTGCATTTTCAAAATAAAAGAGAAAGATTGACAAAAGAGATCAATGATTTATCATCTATTAAAATGATATAATTCCTATATATATATATATATATATATTATAATGTAATTATAAAGTTCATTTATATAGAGGATGTGAAGAGATAAAGATAGATACATGAGCAACATGAAAAGAAAATATAAGGAAAATGAAGATGATTTTACCTCTTGGATACTCCTCCTTGAAAATATACTTAAGGGGATTGATTTTTGACTTTTGGAAATATAAAGATCTCTTTTATGTGTGTATATTCCTTTGTGGAGTATTTTTCCATTAATTTGTGATGCTTCAAAATTTAGAGGATTGAAGAGTAGAGGGAGTGAATGGTGGTTTTTATAGTGGACGAGAGAAGGGTTTCTCCATTAGTTTGGTTCAATACTATCAATAGTCTTGATTATTGGGAACATTAATAGTAATAAGTATATTTTAGTTTGAATAAATGTCTATTTACATCAACCATGACTTATGCATAATGAATTAATTCTTTTATTTAGCAAATTTAGTAAATTATCAAATTTCATTATTCTCTAAAAAATCACGCACTCCATAAAAATACCATAAAATCACCATAATAATTTTTAGATAAGTAGTATTCAAAAATGGGCTCCATTTAATCCAAATAATTATCTAAATATTGGAAATATAATTTTTAAATAAAATATTTATTTACATGGAAAATAAAAATTTTAAAATTATGATTGATTTTATAATACGATCAAAAATTAACTGAAGCCTCGTAAAGTTATCCTAAGATAATAGTACAACAAAATATTTATTTAGAAATATGTTTTAGGAAAATTACTTTTTTTTTAACAAAATTTAAAACTGTAATTAAATATATATCACTCATGAAAATACCAACACATAATTTCTAATTTTTAAAATATTCACTCTCTTTTATAAGGTGCATAAATTTAATTTCTACATACATGGGTGAGTTTACTATTTAAAAGGGTCATGATTCTACTAATAAGGGTACATTACTATTCAAAAGGGTCATGTTACTATTAAAAAAACATAATTTGATTCTATATGACTCTAAATATCTAATGAATCTTAATTTTGTATGTCCATTTTTCAAATTTTGAAACACAGAAGCTGAAAAATTATATTTTATTGCTAGGTTAAAACTATCTCATATAAATAAAATCGTTTTTTATAGAGACTCAGTGTTTCGTGCATTGTATAATAAATTTATTTTTATGGTCCAGGGGTTTACATTCTCCCCTCAGAAAAATTTCATCCTAGATATTCTATAATATTGCCTCATAAATAAGATTTGGGTTGTTATTCATCACAGGTTACTCAGGCTCACATGTTGTCTCATAGATTTTATGATTTTTCCAAGGTACCTTTACCAGCTGAGTAATCTAATTCATTAACACCTATTCTTAGGGTCCATAATCCGGATAGGCTCCTCAAAGTAAGATAATTTAGGATACAATTATATACCTTCAAAAGTGAGGACACGTGTTGGGTCTGACATGTACTTTCTCAACAATGATACATGGAACACATTGTGTACTTTGGAAAGCTAGGCGGAATTTACAAATGATAAGATAAGTCTCAAATTATTAAAATAATTTTAAATGGTCCAATGTATCTGGAGCTCAGTTTCCCTATCTTCCAAAATCATAAAACACCCATCCATGGACATACTTTCAGGAAATCACGATCTCCCTCTTGATATTCCAAATCCTTCATTTGATCATTATAAAAAAATCATTTTCCTACTTTCAGCTACTTTGATATGGATTTGAATAGTCTTTAACATTTTGGTCCATTCCACCACAAGCAGTGGGCCAACATGTTTCCTTTCACCAACATTATCCCAACATGTTATTGTAAGATATCTCTTTCCAAACAATGCACCATATGGTGCCATTTCAAAACTTGAATGTAAACTATTATTATAGGAAACTACAACAAAGTCAAATATTTATCCCACATACCTTTCAATTCAATTGAGCATGATCTCAACATGAACTCTACTATTTGGATCCAACATTCTGACTTCCTATCTGTTTGAGGTTAAAAAGTAGTACTCAAATGAAGTTTAGTTTCCAAAGCTTTCTAATGACTATTCTTGAATATTGATGTAAATATTAGATCATTATCAGACATAATTGAGAGAAGTTCCCCCATGAAGTCTTAAATCTTCATTAATACAAACCTGTGAAATGAACTCTTGTGGAAAATCCTCCCATATAGAAAGGAAACATGCATATTTGGTTAGTAGATCAACAATTACCCATATCAAATCAATATTTTATGGAGTTTTGGGAAATCCGTTGAAAACAATACATATTAATGTCATCGAATTTTCATGTAAGAATAGGTATAGGTTGTATAAATCCTCTTGTATGTTATCTTTAGAATCCACTTGAGGATAGTCTAAAATTTTTGGTAAATAATTATCAATTTCCCACTTCATGTTGTCCAACCAGAAATGTTCGTTCAAACCTCTACACATCATAGTGCTACGAGGGTTTATTGAGAACTTTTAACTATGGTTACCATCCAAATACTCATTTTTTAACTATGGTATACCTAGAAGAAAAATCCTCTTCCAAAATTTCATAATTCCATCTTCATATTTGAAGTCTTCCAACTTCCATTCACTCACAACATTAATTTTCATTATAAGAATTTATTCAACATCTTGAGAGCATTTAATACTTTATAATATTGATTGTTTTGTAACAAATTGAAAAATAAATGAAGTTTCACCTTCTTTTATAATTCCCATATTCATCCTTGATATATCCATGTTTATAGGATCCTTACAAATTCTAATTTGGTTTAGAACTCTATTATCCTACCTACTCGATGCATCAGGTACCTTATTCACCTTTCCTGGGTGGTAGTGTATGGAACATTCATAATCCTTGAGTAGCTAGAGCCATCACCTTTTCCTCATGTTGTGTTATTTCTGTGAGAATATTTATTTTAAACTTTTGTGATTTATATATATCCCTCATATTTCTCCATAGAGATAGTGTATCCAAATCATCAGAGAAAAGATCACAACTATTAAATCAAGATAATGAGTTGGACTATCCTATTCATTAATTGGTAACTTCCTTGATGAATAAGCAATAAATTTATCATTCTACATAAAAACACAAACATGTACACTCTTTAATGCATCACTATAGATCAAAACCCACCATTTCTAGATGTTAGAGTTAGGATCGGAGGATTAAATAATATTTCCCTCAATTATTAAAAACATTTTTCACATTCTTTGGTCCATATGAAATTAACCTCTTTACGAGTAATCATGACCAACATGATATCTAATTAGGTGATGTTCTGAAAAAATCATTAATAATAATCAGCTAAACCAATATAAAAATGGACTTCAATTTTTTTCATTGGTGTTTTCAATTCTTGAATAGCCATTTTCATTGCAAGATCAACATAGATTTCAACATTATAGACAATATATCCTAGAAAAGAAACTGTTTGAAGCTAGAATTTAGACTTTATAAACATCCCATATAATTATTTTCTTCTAAGAGTTTTAAGAGCAATACACACATGATTCCCATGATCCTTGTTGATATTAGATTATATCAAGATATCATTAATAAATTCCCTAACAAAGTTGTCAAGATATTCATTGAAAACTCTATTCATTTGATCCATAAAAACAAATGGTTAATCAGTCTGTCCAAATGGTATTACTGTGAAATCATAATTCCCATTCCTGGTTTGAAATGTTGTAATTATAATATCTCTATTCCTCACAAACAACTGATGATATCCATATTGTAGGCCAATCATCAAAAAATATTCATCTCTATGAAGTTTATCAAATAAATAATTAATACAAGGTATAGGATACTTGTTCTATATCATAATATAATTGATATCCCTATATTCAATGCATAACCTCATAGATAAATCTTTATTCTTAATGAAAAGAACATGTTTTCCCCATTTAGAAACACTAGGGGGAATAAAACCCTTACTACTCATATCATCTTGTTGATTTTATGCTCCAAAAATTTTAATGTGGCTATTCTATATGGAATATTTTATATTGGACTTGCAGTAGGGTTGAAATCAATAGAAAACTCAACTTCCCCATCCATATGATGTCCAGGTAAATCCTATAGAAACACATCAATGTATTGTTGCACAATTTTTACATCCTCAATTTGATTATTTAATTACTCACTCTTAGATATTGTTTTCTCTACCTCCAAAAGAATAGAATTCAATAGAGAAACTGAGGGTGGAGCATGATATGAATAATATTATTAGGTTTATGCTCTAAAGATAAGGGATTATATTTCATTCTCATAAATTGTAACTTCTTTCTTCTTATAGTTGATATTCACATCATAATTTGATAGCTAATCCATACATAGGATTTTATCTATGTCAATCACGTGTATGATGAAAATATCATTAGATAAAGCATGTTTATATGCCACGATGGTATTTTCATGACACATATTTGTTTCAATGAAAATTCACTTATGATTTTTGACTAAAATAACCTTTATTAAATCAAATTGGAAATATCAAATTTTCATAGAAAACTTGGAAGATATAAAATAATGCAATGATCCGAAGTCAACTAAAGAATTGGATAATTTTGAGGAAATGATTAACGTACCAACCAACACATCACTATGAACATCATCCTCAGTTGTTGTGATTGCATAAGCCTGGCCTTACCTCTGTGGCCTTTACTAAGGATTCATTACCTCTGTGGCCTTTACTGAGGATTCATTCCTTGACGATTGGACAATAATTTGCATAGTGTACAATCTCCCTATAATTATAGCATTAAACATTAATATCTGACTTCTTTCCCCTACAATATATAGTATTATGGACTTTATATCCACACATGTATCACACTCTTTTTATTTTTAATCAGGCACTAGGATGTTTCCTTCCACAAGTATCACAGGTTGGAAAACTCCCATTTTTATTCTATCCATTATCCATTCGTTCCTCCACCAAACTATTCTTCTCTTTAATTCAATTAAATTCATTATACATAGTGAATTATTTCTCTATATTGATAGGACATGAGACAATATATTCATATGATGAGAAGCATTTGGATTCTAGTTCCCTTCAGGGGAATGGTTTTAAACCATCATAGAACCGAACAATATTACTCCTTGAATTATGTTTGTAGTTCACCGCATGCCTTGTTAAACTTGTGAAGTTAGATTCATACATTGAAACATTCTCATCATATTTTTTCACAGATTTAGAAATCACAAATCCATATATTCTCTCTTTTTATGAGGAAAATATTTTTCTAATAATATTTTCTTAAAATAAATCCATTCTATATTTTCAATTTCTTCCCCCTACTTTTTATTTTAAATTAATGACCACCATTGAACATAATATTCTGATAGATGATAAATTGTGATGAAAAACATCTCCCTTTCATTACTTCCCAAATCAAGAAACATTTTATTTAAGGAAATTTTCCACTGATATTCTATGAATGGGTTTGTATTCCCATTAAATGATGGAGGTTTTTACCACATAGTGATGTCTAAAATTGATCCTCCACATTGTGGATCCTGATGCTCTATATGGGTACGTTTATTATTCATAACCTTAGTATGTTCTCCCAGTATAGTAATAAATTTTTTCGCACTAGTGGCATCATAATTATCCGACATATGATGAAAATTCCTACATATGATACATACATTCATGCAGTTTCCATTACTTTCACTAGGTTCAATTTATAAATAATGGAATAAAATAGATGAGGTTATGAATCATAATTAAAAATATAAACTAGAAAAATAATTTACATTAATTGAAATCCTATTCATAGATAATATCATAATCATAAACATTTTTGATTTGATGAAGAATTTACTATTAAACCCTACATTATGCTTTGTTATAAAAAAATGAATTATCAAAAGCATACACCCCATTAGTGGCAAACTAGGTGTGTAGTAAGGATCATTGTATTGTACCGGGTTACCCTGAGTCAAGTCTATATAACCTTGTTGGTGTTTTTACTCTTAGGTACATCTATTCAAGAACCACGTCCACTTGTTGTATCCAGATAGGGTTGTATTTTCTATGAATATCCCCACAATATCTACCGTACCATATTTCTAGGATTTCGGGTATTCTTATCCTAAAATTATATCATAGGGTTTTGTTCCCTAATATACATTTTCAAAATATATTTTCCATGTTTACTACTCTCCTTCCTCCAATTCCAACAATAACACCACAATACAAGTTTCCTAGATCCAGTGCATTTTTTATTACATTGGCATTATTACAAGAATATTGTCTCCCAAAGGAACCAATAGTTTCATTGTTTTGGAAAACTATATACATACATAAGTTACAAAGTATAACATGAAATGAAATAAATAATATAATTTCAATTGGGAACATCTATG
Source organism: Viscum album (assembly GCA_963277665.1). Taxonomy (NCBI): domain Eukaryota; kingdom Viridiplantae; phylum Streptophyta; class Magnoliopsida; order Santalales; family Viscaceae; genus Viscum; species Viscum album. The sequence goes on from OY728155.1 coordinate 1,586,131,323, forward strand.
ACTCTTAGATGATCCCTGCAAGTCAGTCATAATATTAATCATCGCATCCTGGTGAATATAAAACGTAAGAAAGTGGTGAGGTCATATTATCATTATGGGTAAGTAGTACATCCTATTTTATCATAATCCTTAACATTAATCATGTTGAAAAACAAAATTCACACTCCTTTAAATAATATAATTGAGCATAATGTGGCTGTGTAATGTATCAGACCTCTCCGTTCCATTCCTTTGTGAAAATATGGTGTTTGAGGTGTTTCGGGAGGTAAAGGTGACTCATCCCCAACACTTTGCCAATTTTCCCTTTCTGGGAATAGTAGCATCGGTGACCCTCAATGAATAGTTCTAGCGGTAGAAAGTTGTGAACCGTGCCAACGGTGAGGTCTAACGGGAACTTCTCCTTCCTTTTCCAAATTTCTAATTTAATGAACAGTTCCATCAGTGGACAGTTCTATCGGTATCCTTTAACAGTAACTGCTCTTTTCTTTTCCAAATTTTCAATTCTAAGAATAGTTCCATCAGTAAATAGTTCTATCGGTATCCTCTAACGGTAACCTCTATTTCCTTTTCCAAATTTATAATTCTATGAATAGTTCTATCGATAACCTCTCTTTCCCTTTACAAATTTCCAATTCTATGAACAGTTATATAAGTGAACAATTCTATCGGTAACCTCTAACGGTAACCACTTTTTTCCTTTTCTAAATTTTTAGTTTTGTGAATAGTGTTTCCAGAATGGTAGGTGTACAGTGTTTCCATAACAGTAGGTGTACAGTGTTTCCATAACGGTAGGTGTATTGTGTTCTATCGATGAGGTTCTAATGGTAAGGTTCATGAATAGTATTCTATCGGTGAAGTTCATGAATAGTGTTCTATCAGTGAGGTTCTAACAGTGAGATTCATGAACAGTGTTCTATCAGTGAGGTTCATGAACAGTGTTCTATCAGTGAGGTTCATGAATAGTGTTTTCCCTTTTCCAAATTTTGAGTTTGTGAACTGTGTTTCCATCTTCCTATAGTTTTTCCCTTTAATGTTTCCTTTGACATATAATATATTTAAAGCTTAATTTTAAGGACTTTATGGCCGATTGAAAAGCCATAACTCCCATATTAATTATTCCTAAGGCTTGGGATGTTTTCACTTGGTCAAACCGTGTGGTTTAGTGCGATCCGCTTTTAATGGGAAATCAAGCTTATCATAAATTGTCGCTCCATTAAATCTTCAAATGGGACAAGATATCTTCATACCTTGTTATTCCTTCTTGTTATCTGGTGTAAGACAATCAAACCATTCCTTCCTTCCCATAGGAATTGTGAGATCAATCTTTTACTCATCGATTGGTTTCCCCTTGATGTTCTTCCTACTGCATGTGCACCCCCTCTTTGGTGCAAGCATCAAGGTTTGATCCTTTATCGAAATAAGGTTTGTTTTATCATGGTTATTTTGGGTTAATATTCTCATGTTTCTCCTTTCCACATTATAGCATGTGATCTCCATGCTTCTAATGGAGTTTTCATGGGTTTTGGTTGGTGCGGTCTTACCGTGGCATCCTCGGGTGGATGCAGCTATCACGAGAGGAGGCGATCGTGATCCTTTGTGTGGACTATTCATGTATAAAGAATGTCAAAAACTATTTGAGGTGGGGGATTCGTTTCTTCTCTCTTATTTTTCTATGCAACTGTATATTTAGCATGTTTTATACCACTGGATCACAATTGAATTGACATAATAAATATTTGAACCGGATAAATAAATTGATATCCATTGTATGTTATTGCCTCTTTTTTTCTTGATAGTGTGATATCTATGCTTTCTTCGTATAGCTATTCATTCTTGATGTAAATTGGTAAATAATGTAAACTGGAGTTAATTGATAATTGTTTGGCTAATGATAAAGAGGCATGCAGATGAATCTGGTACTTCTTATTGTACTTTGATGTTAATCAAAATGGTGTAGTAAGCATGTTTAATTATTTGTGACAGCTTACTATTTAGGTTTCCCAAATATGTAACCTATGAATAATAATCAGTTAATCTATGATGGATTAAATAACCGGTTGATCGAAAAAAGATAACTCCTTGTAGGGTCCTGAGTTACCCTATTGTTTGTTAAAGGGCCAAGAGACCAATTGTTAAAATGTTTGTTTTCCTACTGCTTGTGTTGTGATGTGATCTTGGATGGCTGTTGTGATATGTGGGGGCATAAAGGCCTTTTGGTTGTGGCAGAAGATGATACCTATTATGGCGAGATGCATCAGTTTATGCATGTGGGTGTCGAGGAGGACACTAGGGATAATGGAACAGGATGGATGTGATTGTTGGATGCTTGTTGTTTCTTTTTGGTTGATTACATATTTTACTTTTCCCCACTTCCTAAGGTATCTGGTATTTCTTATCCTTCTTTCAAAAGAGGCGAAGATGTGTGGGGTATGCCACGTGATTTCCATGTTTGTCCTCTCAAGGGAGGATGGGTCTAAGCTATTTAAATAGGTGGAAAGGACTTGACGAGTAGTACATCTACTACACGTGTTGATCCCCCTTGTTTTTAGTAGAATAAAATGTTTTTCTAGAATTCCTGGGAATGTGGGAAAGTAATTATATAAGGAATAATTGAATAAATGGTGTTGACCCATGGGGTTGGAGTTGTTGGAACATAAGGATGAGGTTGTAATTTTAAAGGGATAGTGGACTTTGGGTGTGATGCTAACGAAGTATAATGTGGAATGGTAAATGGTTAATTAATGTTTAAGGAATTAATTAACGTAAAGTGGAACTGATAAAAAAAGGGAATGAATTAATCAAAAAAAGCTCTTTAAATGGTTGTGTGATTATAGGATACCTAGTCTTAGAAGTGGCAGCCCGGAGTCTGAGAGATGTTTGCTGCAGTTGAGTCTAATACTAGGTTATTCCTATTGTGTGACTGTGAGATATAAAATATTCTATACTTTTTTTGTTTCTATACGCTACTCCACCCTGTCAGTAAGGGCAACTAACACCCCGGGATTCTGAGCCCTGGGGGGGGGGGTGTTTTCCCCAACATTCTTGTGGAAGGATGGTTGGATGACTACCCCCTTTGGCCCCACTCTCTTCACTTGGTAGTTACTTGTGCTGGTAGCCACAATGGTTAGTTTTCCCCATATATATGTGTAGAGGGATGTAATGGCTTGTGGTTATTCACACACATATATTCTAGATATAGTATCCTATGGACTATTATATGTGTAATGTGTATAGGCTATCATGGCTTGAGAATCATTACTTAGTGTATGGGTTTTAATGTCTTGAGGTATAATACCTGACGTATGATACACGTTATGCGAGCTATGGTGGCTCTTGGAAACTACCTAGTTACTTTCTTGCGTGGACATGGTGGTTTTGTTGCACGAGGTGCATATTGTGGTGCTTCGCTCAGGTGTATGGGGGAAAGCCTTTTTGGATAGAGATGCTTAGGACATACAACGTTGGGGCAAAGAAGCTAACCAGTGGGGAAGTAATAGCGAGGTACCCTTGATATTCTTTATTATATGATATATTCTTGTATGTGTTACTTGGTGAGATTAGCCATGGTGAGGCTAAGAACATAGCATACCTATTTAGGTGACGAGTTAGTTTCACTTGTTTTTCATTGTGGTTTAGCATGATTTCATTACATTTTCATGAAGGGATTCAGGGAGGATACTACTGATTATACTATTATACTCACCCTATGTATATATAAATTGTTTTTCGGGTCACTTGGAGTAGGTTGAAGATCAAGCTAGTTTCTACTAGCATGGGGTTGCAGGAGCTGTTCGGGCTTGTGGTTGCTATTGTTTTTACTTTTTTTGGGTACTTGTAGTTTTTCCCCTTTTATTTGTAGTAGTTTTTCATGACATTACATATGGGTACATTGGATTTCATTTGTATTTCTCTCTGAGTTGGAGTTGGTTAGTGTTTATCTTATCTCTCTCTTCTACATGTGTTCTCTTAGAGGGTAATGCCTCCCATTTGTGTGTTTACTATACCCTCGGTGCTTGTCGCGAACCCAGTGCCTACTGGAGGTGGGACTTGAGGGGGTCATTATATCCCTTCTCACATTGTCAGCCCAGGAGGGGTACACTTTTTGAGAAGGGGGTCGTGACAGAGTGGTAGCAGAGGTCTGGTTGAGAGATAGGATAGAGTTTGGAGTTAGGCACAAGTGAGGTTACATGGGTTGGTAGGGCAACAATGTCATTCTTCTTTAGAAAGTGATGTAAACAGTGGATACGGGCTGATACATATGCATTTAGGTCCCCCTATCATCTGATGTAAGGACCTTTAAGTTTACAATGGCTATTAAACAAGGTGATACTAGTTGCAGGGTAGAGATCTAGGAAAGGATCATGCATCATTCTTCTTTGTGCCTGTGTTTGAATGGGTAGACCTTGGGATAGGTTAACCTAAAATCAATGAAAGAAAACAATTAATTAATTAATGTTGAGTCTTCCATATTACAGGTATAGGAGCTCTAACGGTTTTTTATTTTACAGGTATGGCTCGAGGTTGACATTCTCATTAGGTTTGCGCGGAAAATGTACAGCAGGCTGTTCCAGCAGATCGCCGCAGGGTAGAGGTTGACGAAGAAGACACATAGATGAAGACACTCTGAGAGTTTTAGTGCCAGAGTCTGCAGAAGTACGAGGGCTCCATTTTAGATGTAGTCACAGAATAATGGTTGGAGTAGGTCAATATAGACTTCAGTTTGATCTGTGATCGGAAGGAGCAGTGGGTGTCCATGGTTGTGATGTTTTGGTGTGGAGCAGTGAGGAAGTAGTGGTTCTTGTTCCACAGGGATCATGAGGAGTCAGTGATCTCATGGGAGGAGTTCCAAGATAGGTTTAGAGTTGAGTTTCCTTCTTCGACTGCAAAGGAGTCCAGTCACCAGGAGCTTCTTACCCTTTGATAGGGGATCTCCAATGTTTGAGAGTTTGGAATCCATTTCAGGAACCTTTTATGATATGCTTCGGACCTACTGCCAGATGAGGAGGCCAGGGAGAGGCATTTCGAGGAGGCTTTGCATCCATAGATCCAGCGCCAGGTCACCCCATTTATGGTGAAAAAATATATTGAGGTTCTAGAGAGGGCATAGGTCGTCGAAAGGACTTTGGCCAGGATCGAATCATCAGGAGGGGGAAATCTTCATGATACCTCAAGAAGCAGAGTTGTGGTTTGGGTTTCCCGGTTTTTAGGGCAGAAGAGTTTTTGTTCAGCTGGGGGTAGGTCCCAGCCCTTCACATCTCATTTCTCCAGAGGTAGAAACTATCAAGCCTATGCCAAAGGATACAGCACTAGTTTTTCTTATAGTAGTCGTGGTTATCAGCAGCGGGAGTGCCCGGACTTTCAGATCAATCATCGTGCACTAGGTGCTCGGTCTAGGTTCCTCCATTGAGGCAGTTCTAGCCGAGGCAGCGACAACAGGTTACACCATCTTTAGATCAGCAGAGGGTAGATGGGGCTGGCAGAGGACATCACCATGACGCTCCCCATCCTCAGAGAGTAGATCATGGTCGTGGTGGTGGTCATCATCAGGGTCAGAGAGGCCATAGAGGAGGTCGTGGTCAGCTTCATGCTCTAGCGTTTCCATCTCCAGGCAAGCCAGATGTTGTTCGTGGTACCCGTTGATTTTTTTCTACCTTGGTGTATTCCTTGTTTGATTCAGGAGAAACACACTCCTTCATATCACATACCCTTGTCCATGCTTTGGGACTTGAGGTAGAGAGGCTTCCAGTTCCCTTGGCATTGACTACACCATTTGGAGGTCGAGATGACTTGTTTGAAGTATGTAGAGACTGTGAGCTAATGTTGTTGCAGCACTGCTCTTGGGGAGATTACCTATGTTTTTGAATACAACCATATAATGTCATACTTGGCATGGATTGGTTATATTAGGTGCAGGATATCGTGGATTGCTTCAAGAAGATGGTCGTTTTCTTTGGTGTGGATGGAGAGCTGGTGGTTTTTTTAGCTAGTGAGATCCTTGGGTGGGTCATAGGCGTGTTCCATCCTTATCATCCATGATGGCTGAGATGATATTGAGTTCTTCAGAGGTTCAGTAGTTGGTGTTTTCTAGGGTCATAGAAGAGTACCCTGATGTCTCTCCAGAAGAGATTGTAGTATTAACCCCTCAAAAAGAGATCAAGTTTGGGATCGAGCTACAACCAGGAGTGTATCCTATCTATATGTATCCATATAGGATGGCCCCATCTGAGTTACGAGAGCTACGTATACAGTTTGATGGTCTGTTATAGTGTGGTTTTGTTCAGCCATGTGTGTCATCGTGGGGTGCACTAGTTTTGTTCGTGAAGAAGGCTTACGGTAGTTTGCAGTTGTGTGTCGATTATCATCACTTAAACAAAGTGACAATAATGAATCGCTATCCTCTTCCAAAGATTGATGATTTATTCGATCAACTGAAGGGTGAAAGTTTGTTCTCAAAGATCAACTTGCAGTCATGATATCATCAGATGCATGTAAAGGATGAGGATATCCCGAAGACTACTTTCCATTGGCGTCATGGACATTATGAGTTTGTTATAATGCCGTTCGGCATGACAAATGATCCAGTTGTGTTCATGGGATTGATGAATGCTATGTTTTGTGAGTTCCTGGACAAGTTCATGGTGGTTTTCATTGATGACATCCTTGTGTACTCCACTTCTGAGGAGGAGCATGAAGAGCATCTATACGCCGTTTTGAGAGTTCTTCGTCAGCATCATCTATTTGGGAAGTTTTTGAAGTGTGATTTTTGGGCACGTGAAGTTCATTTCTTAGGGAATGTTGTGTCCCAACAAGGATTAGCTGTGGATCTATGGATGATAGAAGCATTTGTGTCTTGGGTAGCCCCCAAGACAGTGTCACATGTGCAAATTTTACTTGGTCTCATAGGCTACTACAGGAGGTTCGTAGTCGATTTCTCACGAGTTGCGACTCCTCTGACAGCTTTGACCCGGAAGGATCAAGAATTCATATGGATTGATCAGTTTTAGGTAGATTTTATGTATCTAAAGAAGAAGTTAGTAAGTGCTCCAGTTCTTTGTCTTCCAGCTGAGGGAGTTCAGTTTGATGTTTTCTGCAATGCTTCGCATTTGGGGGTAGGTTGTGTTCTGATGCAGTTGAGATAAGTGGTTTCTTATGGGTCTCAATAGTTGTAACCCCATGAGTTTAACTATTCCACCCATGATCTTGAGTTGGAAGCCGTAGTGTTTGCTCTGAAGTTGTGGAGACATTACCTCATTGGTGAGTGCTTTGTGGTTTTCTCCGATCATAAGAGTTTGAGGTATGTTTTCTACCAGCATGACTTGAACTTATGAAAACATCATTGTATGGAGTTATTATAGTAATATGACTTCAAGATATCATATACACATGTAAATAGGAATGTTCTAGCTGATGCGCTGAGTCGAAAGTTATGTAGTGATGCTGTGTGTGAATCCGGTGATTCCTGGAGAGTAAATAAAGAACTGTGAGAATTACATCTTGATATGGGAGAAGTTGGGGGCAGAGGTTGTCTTTTTCAGATGATGGTGCAGTCATCTCTCATGAAGCAAGAGGAATATTCCCAGTTGGTTGATCTTGAGGTGGTTGTGTGGAGAGACCGAGTAGTTTTTTGTGAGGCCCCTGATGGTTGGTCGGAGGATGAACAACACTGAGTGTTGTATCACAGAAGGATTTTTGTTCCTTTTACAATGCACGAGATGGTTCTCATAGAGTTTCATAGTTCACCTTTAGCGGTGCATCATTGCTTGAAAAAGATGTACTAAGCCTTGAGGATCTAGTTTTGGTGGCCTGGGTTGAAGCATTCAGTTGCGGATTTCGTGTCTCAATGTTTGGTATTACAGAAGGTGAAGGCCGAACACCATGTTCCTGGTGGTCATCTCTAGCCATTAGAGATTCCTCAGTGGAAGTGGGAGGACATTACAATGGTATCTGTTGCTATTTTACCTCAAGCTCCAGGAGGAAATGATGTTATTTTGGTGGTAGTGGATCGTATAACAAAATTGTCCCACTTCATAGCGATCAAGGTGTCGAGCTCAGTGGAAGTTTTGTCGAGGCAGTATCTAGAGGTGGTGGTGATACATCATAGAGTCCAAAGGATGATCATTTCTGATCGAGATTATAGTTTTACCTCTAGGGTGTAGAGAGGTCTCCAACATGATTTATTTTCTCAACTATACCTTAGCACTACTTTTCATCCTCAAATGGATGGTCCGACAGAGTGAACCATCCAGACTATTAAAGGCATGGTACGCTCTTGTGTTCTTGATTTTGGAGGTTCATGGATGAGGAACTTATGCTTGGTGGAGTTCTCTTACAATAATATTTTTCACTCCACCATCAGTATGGCACAGTTTGAAGCCTTGTATGGCCAACCTTTCCATTCTTCATTGTGATGGACTGGGGTCAGAGAGTCAGCAATTCTCAGACCAGAACTCGTGCAGAATACAATAGAGATGGTTCAGGTGATTCGTGAGAGGATGAAGACAATGCAAGATTGTCCAAAGTCATATGTTGATAGAAGAATGATACCCTTAGAGTTTAATGTTAAGGATCATGTGTTTCTGAAGGTGAATCCCCATCATGGTTAACGAAGGTTTGGTCATGGGAGTAAGCTTTCTCCCTGTTTTGTTGGGCCTTTCGAGGTGTTAGATCGTGTTGGAGCTGTGGCGTATCGAGTAGCACTTCCCTCACAGATAAGTTAGATACATGATGTTTTCCATGTATCAGAGCTCCATCATTATCTTCATGATGACTCTTAAATCATCGATTGGGGAGAGATTGATGTTGATGATGATGCAACCTTTGAGGAGCGACCTGTGGAGATCCAAGACCGCAAGGAGAAGGTGTTGTGCGGGCATTCTATCTCCTTGGTTCATGTCTTATGGTGACACGGTGGCATGGAGAAGAGAACCAAGGAATGTGAGTCAAATATACATGCTCAGTACCTATAGTTTTTTGATTTTTAACTCTTTTCATGTAATAATGTCCCCTTTGTGGTTAGACCTTTCATGTTAATATTATGAACTTCTATTGTTGCTTTTTGTGTCTTGCTCTATTTTTAGAGGTATCTCGATTTGTCATCGTTCATACCCCATTTTGTTTTCACTTTAGGTGGGTTTTGAATTCTCAGGGATGAGAATGTTTTGAGAGGTATCTAATGTAATGGCCCAGACCTCTCCAGTCCACTCCTTTGAGAAAATATGGTGTTTGAGGTGTTCCGGGAGTTCAATTTGACTCTTCCCCAACACTTTCCCAATTTTCCCTTTTCTATGAATAGTATCATTGGTGACCCTCGGTGAACAGTTAAACTACAGACAGTTGTGAACAATGCCAATGGTGAGGTCTAATGGTAACTACTCTTTCCTTTGCCAGATTTCCAATTCTAAGAACAGTTCCATCAGTGACAGTTCTATCAGTAACCTCTAATGGAAACTTCTCTTACATTTTTCAAATTTCCAATTCTATGAATAATTCTATCAGTGAACAGTTCTATTGGTAACCTCTAAGGGTAACCTCTATTTCCATTTCCAAATTTCTAATTTTATGAGCAGTTCTATTGGTGAATAGTTCTATCGGTAACCTCTCTTTCCTTTGCAAAATTTCCAATTCTATGAACAGCTCTATCAGTGAACAGTTCTATCGGTAACTTCAAACTGTAACCTCCTTTTCCATTGCCAAATTTTGAGTTTTGGGAATAGTGTTTCTAGAACGGTAGGTGTACAGTGTTTCCATAATGGTAGGTGTATGGTGTTTCCAGAACGGTAGGTGTACAGTGTTCTATCGGTGAGGTTCTAACAGTGAAGTTCATGAATAGTGTTCTATCGATGAGGTTCTAACGGTGAGGTTCATGAATATTTTTCTATCGGTGAGTTTCATGAATAGTGTTCTATCGGTGAGGTTCTAACAGTGAGGTTTATGAACAATGTTTTTTCTTTGCGCAATTTTGAGTTCGTGAACAGTGTTTCCAACTTCCTACAGTTGCTCCCCTTTAACATTTCCTTTGATGTAAAATACATTTAAAGTCTAATATTAAGGAATTTAAGGTCGATTCAATGGCCATAACTCCTATATTAATTATTCTTATGCTCGGGATGTTTTTACTTGGTCAAACTGTGGGGTTTGATGCGATCTGCTTGTAATGGAAAATCAAGCATATCTTAAATCATCACTCCATTAAATCATCAAAAGGAAAAGATTTCTTCCTCCCTTGTTCTTCCTCCTTGTTCTCTGGTGCAATATTCTCGAACCTTTCCTTCCTTCCCATAGGAATCATGAGATCAAACTTTTCCCCATGGATTAGTTTCCCCTTTATGTTCTTCCTGCTGCATGTGCTCCCCCTGCTTTGGTGCAAGCAGCAAGGGTCGATCCTTCATCAAAATAAGCTATGTTTTATCATGGTTATTTTGGGTTAATATTCTCCTGTTTCACCTTTCCACATTATAGCACATGATCTCTATGCTTCTAATGGAGTTTTCTTGGGTTTCGGTTGGTGTGGTCGTACCGTGGCATCCTCAGGTGGATGCAGTTGTCGCGAGAGGAGGCAATCATGATTCATTGTGTAGACTGTTCTCGTATAAATAAGGTCAAAAACTATTTGAGGTAGTGGATTCATTGATTCTATTTTATTTTTTTGTTCAACTGTATAGTAAGCATGATTTATCCCACTAGATCATAATGGAATTGACATAATAAATATTTGATCCGAATAAATAAATTGATATCGATCATATGATATTGCCTCTTTTTTTCTAGATAGTGTGATATCTATGATTACTTTTTATAGCTGTTCGTTCTTGATGGAATTTGATAAAGAACATGAATAAGAGTTAATTTATAATTGTTCAGCTAATGATAAAGATGCATGCAAATTAATCTTGTTCTACTTGTTGTAATTTGATGTTAATCAAAATGGTGCAGTAAGCATGTTTAATTATTTGTGATAGCTTACTGTTTAGGTTTACCAAATATGGAACCTAAGAATAAGAATTGGTTAATCTAAGATGGATTAAAGAACAAGTTCAATAAAAGATAACTCCTAGTAGGATCCTGAGTTACCATATTGTTTGTTAAAGTGCCAACATGCCAATTGTTAAAATGTTTGTTTTCATGCTTCTTGTGCTGTGATGTGATCCTGGATGGCTATTGTGATATGTGGGGGCATGATGCCTTTTGTTTATGGTAGTAGATGATGCTTAGAGTGGCAATATACTTCATTTTATGCATGTGGGTGTCGGAGAGGACACAAGGGATGATAGAATGGGATGGATGTGATTGTTGGATGCTTGCTATTTTTTTTGGTCGATTACCTGTTTTACTTTTCCCCATTGCCAAAGGCAGCTGGTCTTTCTTACCGTTCTTCCAAAAGTGGCGAAGACGCGCGGGGTATGCCACATTATTTTTGTGTTTAGCCTCTCAAGGGAGGATGGGTCTACGCTCTTGCTATAGGCGGCAAAGACTCGACATGTAGTACATCTATCCACAGTGTTGACCCCCCTTGTGTTTAGTAACATAGAATGTTTTTCTAGAATGTCTGGTAATGTGGTAAAATAATTCTCTAAGGAATAATTTAATAAATGGTGTTAATCCATGGGGTTGGAGTTTCTAGAACATAACGATGAGGTAGTAATTTTAAAGGGACAGTGGACATTGGGTGTGATACTAAAGAAGTTTAATATGGAATGGTAAATGGTTAATTAATGTTTAAAGAATTATTTAAAGTAAATTGGATCTAATAAAATAGGGAATGAAGTATTATAATAAATCTCTTTAAATGCTTGTGTGCTTATAGGATACCTAGTCTTAGAAGTGGCAGGCCCGAGTCTGAGAGACATTTGTTGCAGTTCAGTCTAAGACTAGGTCATGCCCATAGTGTGGTTGTGAGATATAATATATTCTATAGTTTTTGTGTTTCTATATGCTACTTAACTGTGTCAGTAAGGGAAACTGACACCCCGAGGATTTTGATCCCTAGGGGGTGTTTTCCCCAACATTCTGGTGGGAGGATGGATGGCTGACTACCCCCTTTGGCCCCACTATCTTCTCTTGGTAGTTACTTGTGCTGGTGGAAAAAATTGTAAGTTTTCCCCATATATGTATGTAGAGTGATGTAATGGCTTGTGGTTATTCACACACATATATTCTGGATATAGTATCCTATGAACTACTATAGGTGTCACATGTATAGGCTGTGATGACTTGAGGATCCTTACTCTGTGTATGGGTTGTAATATCTTGAGGTATAATACCTGACGTATGATACACATTATACGAGCTGTGGTGGATCCCAGAAACTACCTAGTCAGTTTCTTGCGTGGTCATGGTGGTTTTGTTGCACGAGGTGCATATTGGGGTGCTTCGCCTAGGTGTCTACAAGCAAGAACTTTTGGAGAGAGATGCTTTGGATATACGATGTTGGGGTAAAGAGGAAAACCAATGGGGAAGTAGTAGAGGGGTAATATTGATATTCTTTATTAAATGATATATTCTTGTATTCGTTACCTGTTGAGAGTAGCCATGGTGAGGCTGGGGAACATAGTATACCCGTTTAGGTGATGAGTTAGTTTCACTTTTTGTCCACTGTGCTTTACCATGCTTTATTTACTTTTGCACGATAGGCTTCGGGGAGGATCCAACTGAGTATACTCTTATACTCACTCTATGTGTATATAAACTATTTTTTCGATCACTTGGAGAAGGATGAAGATCAAGATGGATTCTACGAGCTTGGGGTTGTAGGAGCTGTTCGGGCTTGTGGTTACTGCTATTTTTACTTTCTTTTGGGTAATTGCAGTTTTTCCCCTTTCAGTTGTAGTAGTTTTTTATGACATTATATATGGGTACTTTGGATTTCATTTGTATTTCTGTCTGAGTTGGAGTTGGTTGGTGTCTATCTTGTCTCTCTCTTCCGCATGTCTTCTCTTAGAGGGTAATGCCTCCTGTTTGTGTGTTTACTATACCCTTGGTGCTAGTCACCAACCTGGGGCCTACTGGAGGTGGTACTAGGGGGTAATTATCTCCCCTATCAAATTGTCGGCCCAGGAGGGGTACACTTTGTGGGGAGGGGTCGTGATAGGCAGGTATTAAAGCTGATAAAATAAATCCATAACAAATGATCATAAGAGTACGATATATAACCATTGATGTTCTACTAATCGAATAATCCCACCGTTTATCAATTAATAATATCACAATGATAGAATACATAATGTGGGATATATAAATCATACCATCAAGGCCTCACCCAAGACTTATATAAATGATTAAGGCCTCATCCAAAACTATATCTGAAAATGGGAAAGGCCTCAGCCAGGTCCATATATGTTTGGTCTCATGAGACATACTAATGCTTCTATCGACTATTAAGAGCCCCACCAATCATTGAAAATGTTCAATTAATTCTAAATATGAATTGAGTTAAACTTAAACTATATATACATTCATATTGGAATTACAATATTTAATTTAAATAACATTCCCCAGTCATTAAACATTCACACTAACCATTCAGAGTAATATGGTGACTCGTATCAAGATAGCATATCCAAAATCAAATTAAAAAAAACCATTCAATGAAATATGTTATATTATATAATAAAAGATTAATTCCATTTAAACATAAAAATAAAAAAGTGTGTTGACATAGATGAAAATAATCTTACAGAATATCACATAATTTTTTAGGGAAATACTCTTTTACTTTGAAAACAATTGTTCTTTTTGAAAAATCATTGTCTAAAACCTGAAGTAAACTGAGAGAGTTTTTACAAAATAAAATGAGTGATTTTAAAAAAATAGTGGTTTATTAAATAAGATTATTTAGTTCCCTTAAAAGTATGTATGAATTCGAGAAGTTCCCTTCAAGAGGGCTTTTATATCGGGAAGAGATTTTGAAGGATCTTTCTAAAACATGTAATGCCCCATAAAATAATGAAGGATTATATTTGGTAAAAATATATAGAGCATTAAAAAATAATAATTGTGAAGTAAATTAGAATAATTAATAATTTCATTGAGGTAATTAGAGAATAATACAAACTAGAAAGAAAATGGAAGTCTGAAAAGAAAAAACTTACATTAAGTCTAAATGTATTCTAAAACTATCCTAACAGTCCTAGTTAATCAAATTAAATCCATCAATCATTTAATCAATAAACTTATCTACATATATTTGATTCATTATAGTTTTATTAAGTTAATTTATGTTTTTATTTATATGATATAAAATTGAATTCTCTCGTATTGGAGTATTCTTTTTCCTTGAATTCATGATCAGTTTGCTTGATTATAAGTAGTGACTTTCATGTGGAATGGATATAATTATACATAATTTACATATATATTATTAATGAAAATCTAGAAGTGTATATGGTTATATATATATTTTTTTACATGGTATAAGGATGAATAAGTAGATAAGATATTTATTGATAATTGATTAGATTTTTACGATTGTTTTGTGAACACAAAAAACAATTTTTGTTCTATTATTCAATATAATACATAAATGATGGTTACAGAATAATTACATAAGATAAAATTCATATTTTAAAATTTGGTACGACCATACAAAGGGTTTTATGGAAAGACATGAAGGTGAAATTTAAGAATGATTGTTCATCTCCATGAAGCATGTAAATTGACACCTCCAAGACGATGATTTTGTTTTTAAAATAAGAGAGAGTGAGAGAGAGTAAATAGATTTTTGAGTTATCATCAATTAAAATGATATAATTATAGTATACATATGATATGGATTTTTGCATGATAATTTTTATAGAGGATGTGAAAATATAATAATAAAAAAGGAGGAACATGAAACAAAAATAAAAGGAAAAGGAAGAGGATTTTACCTCTTGGATACTCCTCCTTGAGAATCTACTTAAGGGAATTGATTTGGGCCTTTTGGAAAGCCCAAAAGCCACTTGATGTGGGAATAGGATAGGGAAGATTACTTGTGAATAAATCTGAGAATATTTACGGCTTACAAATTTGATGAGAAGATGGAGTGAGTGGTGGTTTTTATTGTGGAGGAGAGGAGCGGTTTCCATTATTTTAATCATTATTTTATTATTTTGTATGAAGACTATGATTAGTGTTGATTATTTTGACCCTAAAAAGAAAAAAGTTCATGTGTGTTCTAAAAAATTTCCATTTACATCATCCATGAATCAAACATGATGTATAATTTCATTTATTTAGCATATTTCGTAAACTATCAAATTTCACTATTCACCAAAATGTCAGGCATTTCTAAAAAATCCCATAAATCAACCATAACCATTTTTTGATGTGTAGAAATAAAAAATTTACTCCATTTTTTCAAACTAATTTTCTAAATATTTGAACATGAATTTTTAAATAAAAACCTTATATATATGAAAAATACATATTGTAATTTTAAAATTAATTTTATAATACTTTCCAAAATTAACTAAAGTCACATAAAGGTATCCGAACATCATAAGACAACCAAATATTTATTTAGGTATACATTTTATGAAAATGTATTTTATTTTAATAAAATTTAAAATTGTAATTAAATATTAATTACTCACAAAAATAAAAACACTTAATTTTTAATTTTTAAAATATTCACTCTCATTTATAAGGTGCCTAAATTTTATTTATACTTACATGGGTGAGATTAATTTTCATGTGGGTCATATTACTAGTCATAAGGGTACATTTTTATTCATAAGGTCCATGTTATGTTTCACAAAAAATGTAATATGGTCCTATCAGACTCTAAATATCTTACTAATCGGAATCGTGTATGAATGTTTTTTGAAATCCAAAATAGAGAAGCGACAAAATAAAATATAATGGCTAGGAAACAATTATCTCCTATAAATTACAATGTGTCTATTTCATAAAGACTCAATTTTACCTTAATTATATATTAAATTTATTTTTATGTTTATAAGGTGTTAAAGATAACATTTTTAAAAATTTAACACACAAATGTTTCTGAATTTAATTTAAAATTAATCATGAAAAATGAAATGAAAAAAAAATCATGAAAAATGATTTTGATTCTGAAACTTATACATATACCAAAATTATATATAATTATAATTTAAATGAAGATAATTATATTATAAATAACTTATGGATAATTATGTTCCATTCAGATGAAATTAAAATCACAAATATACATTGAATATAATGAAATAGACAGTGTTATATAAATAGTTATTTTCACAATTCACTAAAAAAACCAGTCTTGTGAGAAAATTAGAAAATATCAGATTAAGATAATACTAATATATTGATATCAAATAGTATATATGTTTGATAAAATAGATTGTTTTATTTTCTTTTAGTATATTATAATATTTACTTATAAAAAGACCATTTTTGATGAAAAAATATTCACTTTTGAAGATTAATTTGACTTCCTGAAAAATAATGATACGATTCAGAAAACATTAACTAAAAAAAATGATTTTTTTATTTATATATTTCATAATGTATTTAGAATTGTTAATCCATTGCAATTTAACATCAAGGCTATAAATATGAAATAATAATATTTCATTTATTGTTTAAGGTGAAAGTTGCGTGCAATATAGGGTTTTAAATAAATTATATTTATTTTAATAAGGTACATATTATAAAATCATGGGGTGTTACACTGAGTTAGCTGGACAGATTCATTGATTCATTCTAAAATGTAACAAACAAATTGTAGCTCATTTGTAAATTTCTTGTAATCCATATGTGGTACATGCTGAGTCCTGAGGTGTTTTAATGGGATACATGGAATGTTAGTAGCATGAAGTGTAGATAGTTTTTTTAAACTGTGTAGTCTTCCAATTAAAGAGTGAATTAATTTATGTAATAAATATTTAATTACATAACTGAAACCCAAATTAAAATATTTGAATTCAATTTTATAACATTGTAATAAAGGTTCTCAGAATTAATAATTGCTCAATTAATTCCATTTAATTAACTATAATTAATATTCAATCCATTTATTTTCCATATTTTCTTAATGATGGGTATTTTCAAGAGAAAACAAATGTCTATTATTATAAATTGAATTAATAAATAATTTAATTCAATAAATTCAATTTTGGTTATCAAAAAAATAATTATTTAAGTAAATAAAAAAATTGCTATTAGATTTTTCATATTCATAACATCCAAAAAGAATGTGGTGAGCATATACCAACCCGTTTATGTGATTGGTTTATTTAAATAATTATTTCATGAGGTTAGAAATAATTTATCAAATTAAATAATTGTTTTTTAGTAATTCTATACCTCTAATTTTCTAATGAAATGCAATTTCATAGTTTCATTTATGAAAACACATAACGAATACATATCTTATAATAACCACTATGTGAGTTAACATTAATTATTCGATTAACCTCTTAGCTTAGTGATTATGATTCATGTTTAGAGACATGGAGAAACTGATCCAGGTGGTACAGAGGTGTATAGATGGAATTCTACAACTTGAGCCCAACTTGAATGAAGGAGTTATGTCACTATGGTAAAGGGTGTGATTATTATCCACTAGAAAAACCAACCATTAGGGAAACTAATGGTCCGTCCATTTCATATATTTTAATAATATTAGTTGCATGGTAAATTTTTTATAGATAAATTAATCATAAAATAAATTAATTAATAAAAAATTAATGATGGAATTATAATAAATATTAAAATACGAGTAAACATGATATATACATGGATAATAAAATAATTAAAATGAAACTAATTTTAATCTACATTATATAAGATAAAATGGGTCTTCTACTCATAAATTTAAAAATAGCACAAATAAATTAATAAGTTGGTATAGCAATCAACTACATGGGTAAAAATGGAACAATAGTTCAATGATATTTTCCAACTACTATTGTGGTACATTCAATTTTCAAGGAATATTTATCTAGATTTCTGGGTATTGTTAACTTAGCATAAGTTATATGATTGTTTCCTCTTTGATACATAGTTTAATTTGTGATAAAAGTTTTGAGGATATCCTAATCATTACTTTCATGTTTTGGGGTCCACTCAACTAATCTAGGATGAGTTATTAGAGTTTTAATTTTAAGACAACATAAATACCTTTATGTAGTCGTTGAGACAACCTTAGAGTTTATACAAGGGGAAATGTGGGTCCTTTCTACCAAGATATATTTTTGAATAGATATTCACAAATCAATTTTGATGGATACTAGGTTTTGAAAAGATAGTGGGAGATTAACAAATAAATTTAATTTTATTATATAAATTGCAATCTAAATTTTGTACTAAAATAATTCTCTTAGTAATTGTTGAAATGGAAGCACATATGATTAAAAATATATCACTTTTATCCATTATAGAAAATAATAACCTTCTCACTATAACAAATTTACAAGAATTTAATAGGAAATTATGCATTATAATTCACCCTAAACAAAATGTATAAGTGATATAGAGTCCTATTCAAATGCTTATCGGGAAAGAGGCCAGTGAGGATGAGTTATTTGTCTATATGAAATTGTTCAGTGATAACAACGATGTCAAATGTTTTATTCTATATTATGTTTCTCATGATCTTTTAATAAAACCTGAGGATATGTATGTGTATAGAAGCATTTATCATATTTATTAGAATTATTAGGAGAATACTAGATAAAATAGATATGATATCTCAAATGCACTATTAAAATTCAAGCACGGTGATTCAATGCCAGATGTGCCTTTTGTTGTAATGATGATTGGATACAATGATAACTTATATTTATTAGTTTTGATGATCCATAATTAGTTTAATGTAAATCTTAGTTTTTCATTACAACCTATGAGTTTCCATTATTTCAATATTAATTAAAAATTTATAAATAGTGAAAAAACACTTGTGGAACACCTTACATTAAATCACCATGATTTTAAAAATATGGTGCCTAAATACAATAAAACCCTTTTAGTGTAGAAGAATATAAAGAACATAGGATATGGTTTGAAGTATCATACCATGTATAAGGCCCCTAAGAATCATCCTTCCAAGATAATAAATATCCATTGACATGAATTTGAATATGATTTAATATTTATTTATTATACAATGATGAAACTAGTAGAAATAGTAACTTCAACATAAAAGGTTTGAAATAGTTTTTTACATATCGATTCAAAATGTATATACGTTCACTTTTTTAAATAAGTTTTAACATAACCTTATGCCAAAAAAATTATATTGACTTTTTATTTTATGTTTTTACCAAAACTGATGAATAAATGGTCATCCTATGCTTTATGGGTTCTGGGTTTTTTTACAAAGACTGACACCATAAAGTTTTTTAAAATATAATTATCGGTGTCTTTTATTGTTGAAACTGATTCTAGTAATTAGTTTTGACATCAATTTTTATAAAAATTACACCAAAAACATTTTAAAATAAACCCTAGATTTCAAAAACCTCAATTTTTTATATGAAATACATTGTTTATGACTCGTGATAACACTGATGGCGACCTGTTGATCCACAATGACCATTATTGATCATTTCTACAAACATTTATCATACATCTTGTAGTGTTTTTTATTACAATGAATTCAAGGGATAAAGATCATATTAAGGATCCACTTTCCTAGATGAACAAAAAAATTTGTAGGTTTTTTAAATTATATGTCAAATTATTTATTATTTTGTAATATTTTTGTGTTATTGTTTCAATTATTTGTATGTATTTGATTTTTATTTATGAACATTGTTGTTAAATTTTGTTTATTTTGGTAAATTTTTTATATGATGATATCCTTAGATGGTCCTGATGGTATTATGTAATAAATAATGATATGTGATTTCATCATCCATCAATATAATATACATCACATGTATTTATTCCATATTTTTTACCTATTAAATTATTACAATCATCAATACCTTATAAGACTCGCGACATCAAACAAATGTAACAACTCAGTAAAATGCACAAATACTTATTAGATGATTTAAATTAATTAAATAATAATATCAATATACCAAATTTATATAATATGAAAACAAAAAATGTAATATTTTTAAATTCAAAAGATATATAATTTATCTAAAAATATGATTTTTTTGAATATAATTTGTTAAAATATTATGTAATTGACATTAATAAATTAAATTAACCATATTTAAATAATTGAAACAATATTTTATATTTCCTAATAAAAAATAATATATTATCATTAATTAATTTCCATATTCTTTTGAAATAATTTTAAAAAACAATAAATGTTCATTTGGACATATTTCAATAAAACTGGTGTTCATTATATATAATACACAATTTAAAAAATAATAATTTTTTCAATTTAATTTTTTAAAATGAACTTCAATTATTTATTTAAAATATTTGTATTATCATAGTATATCTTTTCTTAATTTGTTTTCATAAATAATGTATTCTCATGTAAATAATGATTAATACAAATTTTACCAGAAAGTGGTTTTCAATAGTAACAGGGATATAAGGATTTACTAAGGGGAGACTATACCCCATATATTATAATTTTCTAAAATGAATATCACATATATATAAATAAATAAAATGAAATCAATTAAAACTGAAAAATATATTAGTATAAAATATCATGAGTTTCTACTGGTAATTTCTACTTGGGTTATTACATGTGATGTCCATTGGATCAACATGACACACTTCTTGAAAAATAAATACCTTTAACAGAGTAGTTTTTATTTCATTTTTAATAATTTTTTATGTTTAATATCTAATTATCAATAATTTATATTGAATGTATTGAATTATAATTTTTATGTCAATATATATATAATTGTTTATATGTTTTAATTTATTCACCTATTATATTTCAATATTAGGTATTGAATTGATCATAATTGGATAAAATTAGAAAGATTCACTAGTGAATATGAATAATGGAGTTGATGATTTAGGGAAATTGTTTAAGCAAAATATTCAAAAAATGATTTTATTTTCAATCCATGTGTGAAGTGTTTGTATATTTTAATAACCCGGTTCTTATTTTTGAGGTATGGACTTCTTCTTTTTCCTTTTCCTTAAGTGTTTTTGAGAAAATATTGAAAATGGGGAAAAATCCTAAATTTTGGAACCACACGCCGTGTACTTTTCCACACGCCATGTACTATTGGCCGTGTGGGATGGGTACACGGGGCGTGTAACCATGTCGGTGACGAGGGGTGTAGGAACCGACTACACGCCGTGTAGTGGTACCTTACACGTCATGTAGTCAGTTGGCAGGCCTAAAGAGTAAGGCGGTGGAGTAGCTGCCAGCTGGGCGACAGTACACACCGTGTACTCCAGAGTACATGTCGTGTACTCATGTCGACGGATGAACAGTGTGGCGATGCCACCAGAGGAACAGTTAAATGAAGGAAGTACACGTCGTGTACTCAAAAGTACACACCGTGTACTTTGTTTTTTAAGCTTAAAATAGGCAGTAGCCTCCTCATTTGGCAGAGGAAGCATTTCAGCCGTTTTGGAGCCAAGGAGGACGACCAAACCTTTGAAGATCCGCCGGGTGTTCGTCTGAAATCCGTTTCGGCTTCGGACGAACTCATTGGAACTGCACGGGTAATCCCTTTCTCCCCCTTAAGCTGTTCTTACCAATTATTTTCCAAGGTAAAGTTATTTACATTTGAATGGGTTTTGTTCTTCATCAGATCTACGCCATTCTTGGGCGTTTCTGGAGTCGGCGTTCGGGTATAACGTTCGTTGGCGTATAAGGTAGGTGGCTTGGTGAAAATTTCCAACAGTCGTGCGTTTTTGTGCATTTTCGTGCCACGAACCCATGTTGGGGTGTCGTGTGGCTGAGGTCGTTTCTATATTTAATGCCTAGAATTGCATAGGTGATTAAATTGTGATAATAAAATGCTGGTTTGGATTGTTGCTTGGATCCAGAACCACCCTGGGGGTGTGTTCCACTGTTTAGCCATTTGGCCAGGATACCTGAGGGTATGACTTTAATGTAGTAATTATAGAATTTCCTTGAGAGGAATTGCTTATTTACTGCATTTGACATGTTGGGCATGGATCAGTTACCTGTTTAGCCTGGGGGCGTTGTTGTGATCAGCTTATGGGCACTACACTATTTAGCTTGAGGGATGTAGTTATTTCGGCCTGAGGTAAACTTCTTCCGTGCCTATGGGCAGCTGACTCTGTGCCTATGGGCGACACTACCTACGCCTGAGGGAAAACTCTGTTATGTCTGAGGGTATATTCTTGTGTTGGATACTCGTTACCCGAGGGTAGGATTTTACGTGTCTGAGGACACTAGTTGTTTATTTAGAAATGCACAGTGGCGATTTCTTATATAAAATGGATTAAATGAATAATTAAATGGAAATTTAACTATTAAGTTAGTTACTTTGTAGTACTGCTTACTTTATTGCATTTTACCACTACACACTATTGTTGCATGTTAGTACGCAGTTGGGCACGGGCCTTTGGTGGGTGCCTACTGAGATATATTTCTCACACCCTGTTTGGGTCACACTTTTCGGACCAAACAGATTACGTTGCTACAGGTGTAGATAGGGGAAAGAGTCCCTATACATGTACTTGACAGTTTCTGAGGAGTAGGAGGGCATGGGACTGAGCCTAGGCTCGCGATGCCGCTGCCAGCTATTTTTCTTGATTTGTTGTACTCTATATTTTGTTTGTATTGTATCGATGTATAACATTTTCTGGCTGTTTTCTTAGTACTTGAGACCTGTAACATCATTATATATATACTGTTGATTATTTTAGTTGTGTATGGTTTACTACTTCCGCTGTTTTTTGTATGTTTTTTTAAAATTCCGCTGCGCTACACTTTGACAAATGAGGGCATAGTTTCCCCAATATCAGACCTGGGCCCTCACTGCTAGTCGGCAGCCTCTGGCATTTTGGGAAATGCTCTTGAGGTCACGTGGTGAGCTGGGTTCGGGGCACCCATTGTGTGACACCTGGGTCCGGGACGTTACAAAGTGATATTAGAGGGGTTCTTTTTTTTTTGAATTACTATTTGGAGTTGTAGTCAGGGATAGGACGAACGGTAGTTGGTAATAAGCTGCACCCAGGTGTAGCTAACCCGTGTACAGGGAAAAGCCAGTCTACCTCGTATTTTGCAATTCTTTTTATTTTTCAAATTTTACAGTTTATTTGACTTCACCATTTGGTGACGCACTTGGAATTGAGTTGTTTATAATTTTTCTGTGGGTTCTAGTTAGTTGCAACCCAATGAGATGAGGGTATGCCATCTCATGCATCATATAGGCACATGCTAGATATCACATGCCATGCATAGTTTCCATGCCATGTATGTGCATTAGAAATTGCATGTTGTTGTGATAGTTGTTGTGCTAGAAAAGCACATTGTTGTGATAGCTGCTCTGATAAAATAACTGCTATTTGATAGGGTAATTTTATGTGAGCTTGTTTATAGAATGGACGCCAAACATTGGTTTTGGGGGAGTATGGGCCCCCATTGACCAGAATTTGGTAAATCATTGACTGTTTATTGGTTATAACACATATGAGATGTCAAACTTTGATTCGTGGGGAGTATGGGCCCCCACGGGTCAGAATTTGACACTTAGGTGTTGTTTTACGGTATTTTCTGGGTTCCGGAGAAGTTTCTAAGGAATACTGTCTGGAAACCCAGTATACACGCTGTGTAGTATTTTTATACACGTTGTGTATGTTCTTCAGTTCGGGAAGAAAAATAAACTTTTTGAGTACACATCGTGTACCCTGAGTACACGCCGTGTAGTCTATTCCCGTTTCACAAACCGTGTGGGCGGCGACACGGGGTAGGGAAAGGCTTGGGTAAAACACGACATGCACCGAATGTACACGTCGTGTAGTGTTGACCCGGAGTCTGGCCGTGTAACTAATAACATGGGTCGGTGAAATCCTTGGCAGAACACGCCATGTCAATGATGGAAACGCCGTGTGGTGTGACCTGGGGACTCGGCCGTGTAACTAACAACACGGGCCGGTGTCACCTCTCCCTGAACACACCGTGCACCTTTGGGACATGCCGTGTAGTCTTGTCCGAGGAAGGACCATGTGGTGTTAGCCGTGTGGCTGGGAAACGGGGTGCTGTACACGCCGTGTACAGGTGTCACACACCGTGAAGTTGTAATCCGAGTAGTCGGTCGTGTCACAGACGACACGGGAAGTTGGAAAATAACATCGTACCCACCGTATAGATATTATACACACCGTGTAGGTTTTTTTCGATGGAATCAGTGTGACTTAGCCGTGTGTAAGGACCCAGGAAGGGGAAGATAAGTCAAGTACACGCTGTGTAGTTAGTGTACATGCCGTGTAGTCTTGTATTGAAAATTTTGAATGCCTTATTCCTCTTGTTTCTTTGAGGTTCCTTCGATTTTCGGTCATAATAATCTTGAATATGAGGCGTGCTTTTGACCTTGTAGTGTCATGCCGCCTAGACGACCGCGAGTTGTTCTCCAGGAGAGCGGTGATGATTATACTCCGAAGATGGTAGGCCATGGGCTACCAGTTGATCCTCCAGCAGAGCCAGATACAGTGCCAGCTCCTATACCGGACACAAGCGCGGAGGCGCAGTTCCATGAGGGCTTTATGCGGTTCATGCAGACCTTTCAGGGAGCACCGCAGGATGCCACATCTATGGCCGAGCTGACGCGTATCTTATAGCAGCAACATCCGCCTACGTTTTCAGAGGATGGCGGACCACAGGCTGCAGAGTCTTGGTTGGGGTCGATGCAGACTATTTTTGAGCATCTTGATACACCTCCAGGGAGGAGGGTCAAGCTCACGACTTACATGCTGCGTGATTCTGCCAAGAGGTGGTGGGATGTTACCACCCAGTCAGAGTATCACAGAGACATGGTGTGGGATGATTTTCAGGTAGTCTTCTATGAATTTTTCTTTCCCGAGATGCTGAGGGTAGATAGATCTTGATAGTTCATGAATATACAGTAGGACGCTATGTCGGTGATGGGCTATTCTGCTATTTTTACAGAGCTTCAGCGTTTTGCACCCGTTCTGGTGGGTGATGAGACGCTGAGAGCCAGACGTTTTGAGGATGGTCTTCGTTATGACATCCGAGTACTAGTGAATGTTTTCAGGTTGCCTACTGTACACGCGATTGTGAACTAGGTATTGATTACAGAGAGGAACATGCGGGAATCGAGTGGTGTGGGCCAGGGCGGTTTAGCACCAGTCACTGGTACTATTTCTGTTGACAAGAGGAAGAGACAGATGGACTTCTCTCAGGGCGGTAGTACCAGTCAGAAGAATGCTTCAGGTGGCCAGGTTATGTGCTACCAGTGTGGTAGAGAGGGGCACAAGAGGCCACAGTGTCCACAAGACCCAGTGGAGTGTCGAGCTTGTGGAAAGTTGGGTCATCTGCAACGCTTTTGCAGGGCGTTTCCACCAGCGGCTAGTGAGAGGGGTTCTGTGCAGACTCCGTGTGCGGGAGCGGGACCAATGGCTTCTTACCAGCCGGGGAACTGTAATACATCAGGGCATGCAGGAAGAGATGATGGTCATGGTCGTAGTAGCCAGACGCCAGGATCTCAGAGGCAATAGGGCGGGACAACTCAGGGTATCCAGGCTGTGTCGCAGGGCCACAACACTGGGCAGGCATATGTAGTGCAACAGACCCAGCAGGAGCAGGATCCCAGACCTTCTACAGTCATAGGTACTATTCTAGTATCTACTTTCCTATCTTTAGTGCTTTTTGATATGTGTGCTACACATAGATTCATATCTGTACCCGTTGTGGAGAGCCTTGGGCTCGGTGTTTCTTCTTCTTCTGATATCATGATGCTAGACACTCTGTTGGGGACTAGGACGGCTGGTGTGCGTTAGTGTAAGGAGTTCCCCCTTGAGGTTGGAGGGTGTCACTTCCTTTGGGACCTCTATGTCTTGGAGATGACGAGTTATGATGTCATTCTCGGGATGGACGAGTTGGATCCCTTTCAAGCCTTTGTAGACTGATATCGTCGCAGGGTGAGTTTCACATCACCAGAGGGTGGAGAGTTTCTATACAAGGGCGAATGGGATGTTTAGGCAAGTCGAGCTGGACCAGAGCATCAGGGGCGAGGTGGAGTCACAGCCCAGATTGCGAGTTTATATCTGGATGACCAGGGGACTTGTAAGACGAATTTCCCTCCAGTTGTTGATTTTTTCAGGGATGTCTTCCCGAACGACTTTTTAGGTCTACCTCTAGTGCGAGAGGTGGATTTCTCTATCAAGATTGTGCCAGGAGCAGCACCGGTGTCCATTCCTCCTTATAGGATGGCCACGCCTGAGTTTCAGGAGCTCAAGAGGCAGTTAGAGGAGTTACAGGTAAAGGGATTTATCCAATCCAGTACTTCTCCTTGGGGTTCTCTTGTCCTTTTTGTGAAGAAGGCGGATGATACCCTCAGACTTTGCGTGGATTATCGGAAGCTGAACCAGTTGACGGTTAAGAACCGATATCCCTTGCCGAGGATTGATGATCTGTTTGATCAGCTTTGTGGAGCACACGTGTTCTCGAAGATTGAATTGAGGTCAAAATATCATCAGTTGCGCGTGAGACCATCGGATATACCGCTTACATCGTTTCAGAGCAGATATGGTCTGTACAAGTACTTGGTTATGCCATTCGGACTCACAAACGCGCTAGTAGTTTTTATGGCTCTGATGAATTGTGTGTTCTATCCGTATCTTTATTCTTTTGTGGTAGTATTCGTGGACAACATCTTTGTGTACTCTCGCACTTGACATGAACATGCCACCCATATTGAGATCATATTGAGTACACTGAGATAGCATCATCTATATGCTAAGATCTCGATGTACCACTTTTGGATAAACCATATTCACTTCCTGGGACATATCATCTCAGAGGAAGGGGTTGCATTAGACCCAGAGAAGGTGAGAGCAGTAGTTTCCTAGGAGCAGCCTAAGAACGTGTTTGAGATACGGAGTTTCTTAGGGCTGGCTGGTTACTACAGATGCTTCATACAAGACTTCTCCCACTTAGCAACACCGTTTAAAGGACTAACTAAGAAGGGTGTGAAGTTCTTTTAGTCAAAAGCTTGCGAGACAAATTTTCAGGACCTGAAGGGAAGGTTGACATCAGCACCGATCCTGATACTCCCAAAGCAGGGGAAGAGCTACACAGTTTACTGTGATGCATCAGGTATTGGGCTGGGAGCAGTTTTGATGCAGGGCGACTGAGTTGTTGCATACGGGTCTCGGTAGTTGAGGCCACATGAGAGGAATTACCCGATGCATGATCTCTAGTTGGCTGTAGTTGTTTATGCGTTGCGCTGTTGGATACATTATCTGTTGGTAGGGCATTTTGTGGTTTTCAATGACTATAAAAGCCTCAAGTA
Organism: Viscum album; assembly: GCA_963277665.1. Taxonomy (NCBI): domain Eukaryota; kingdom Viridiplantae; phylum Streptophyta; class Magnoliopsida; order Santalales; family Viscaceae; genus Viscum; species Viscum album. The sequence continues at coordinate 1,586,158,691 of OY728155.1, forward strand.
TATCTTTACTCAGCGTGAACTGAATATGAGGAAGAGAAGGTGGGTCGAGTACCTATAGTCCTTCGATTTTGAGCTTACCTATACACCTGGTAAAGGAAATGCAGTAGTCGATGCACTGATCAGGAAGACTCGAATACAGGCGGTGCAGGAGGCCAGTAGCGAGTGGGAGATCATGGCCTTGTTCTCTCGGATGCATCTGGAGGTGCACGACAGTCAGGGGCATACTTATCTTTCCTCGTTAGCTATGACTTCTACCCTCCTGGATAGAGTAAGGATGAGGCATCTATCGGATCCAGAAGGCCTAGTTCTACGGGAGTGGGTGGCAAGTGAGGACCCTCCTCCTGGTTGGAAGATCGGCAGTGATGATGTTTTTCATTTCCATGGACGAGTGTGGGTTCCAGGGGATATACATGAGGAGATGATGCAGGAGTTCCATGCTTCAGCTTGGACAGTTCATCCCAGGGTTACCAAGATGTACCGTGACTTGAGGCATCAGTACTGGTGACTAGGTATGAAGAGTGATGTAGCTGGTTTTGTTACGAGGTGTTCCACCTGTCAGCAGGTGAAGACAGAGCACCAGAGACCAGCTGGACTGTTACAGAACATACCCATTCCAGAGTGGAAATGGGATGATATCACGATGGATTTCGTGATGGGATTGCTGAGGTCACCTCGAGGCAATGACACTGTGTGGGTTGTTGTGGACAGACTCATGATAGTAGCTCACTTCTAACCGATCAAGGAGACCTTCGGTGTGGACGAGCTCGGAAGACTGTATATCCGAGATATCGTACGTCTTCATGGGGTCCCTCGTTCTATCATTTCTGATAGGGACGTACGATTTATGTCTCATTGCAGGCAGAGTCTTCAAAGGGCACTGGGTACATAGGTGCTTCTGAGCACAGCATACCACCCTCAGACCGATGGCCAGTCAGAGCATACGATACATGTGCTTGAGGACAGGATGCGTGCATGCGTCCTAGACTTTGGGGGCTCTTGGGAGAGGCATATACCCTTAGTCGAGTTTTCCTATAACAATATTTTTTAGGAAACTATTGAGATGACACCATACGAGGCTTTATATGGTAGGCCATGCCGATCACCTTTGTATTGGTTAGAGGCAGGTGAGGTAGATTTACTTGGACCACAGCTCGTGCAAGAGACATCTGAGCAGGTTCAGTTGATTCAGAAGTGGATGGCTACCGCGCAGTCTTGACAGAATTCATATGCTGATCGCCGCAGAAGACCTTTGGAGTTCATGGTCAGGGATCAGGTTTTCTTGCGTGTTTTGCTGAGGCTGGTACACAAGCAGATCAGGAGACAGGGTAAGCTTTCACCGAGGTATGTGGGGACATTCGAGATTCTGGAGAGAGTCAGACTAGTTGCCTATCGGTTGTAGGTACCGCAACGATACCGATCCATGCACGACGACTTCCACGTGTCTCAGTTGCGCCGCTATCATTCAGACCCATCTCACATCTTTCATCCCGAGGAGGTTGAGCTAGTGGAAGATGCGTCCTTTGAGGAGCATCTGATTCGTATCGTTGACAGGAGCACGAAGGTTCTCTGAGGCCGATCAGTTCCTCTCGTACGGGTGCTATGGCAGCATGGGAGAGTGCAGGACGAGACTTGGGAGCGGGAGGCCGACGTATGTGCTCAGTGGCCAGAGCTATTCTGAACTTATTCTTTGCCACCCTTGGAAGGGAAATTCGGGGACGAATTGCTATAAGGGGGAAAGTTTGTAAGAACTCGGTTCTTATTTTTGAGGTACGAGCTTCTTCTTTTCCCTTTTCCTTAAGTGTTTTTGAGAAAATATGGAAAATGGGGAAAAATTATAAAATTTGGAACTACACGCCATGTACTTTTCCACACACCGTGTACTGTTGGCCGTGTGGGATGGGTACACAGGGCGTGTAACCATGTCGGCGACGAGGGGTGTAGGAACCGACTAAAAGCCATGTAGTGGTACCTTACATGCCGTGTAGTCAGTCGGCAAACCTAAACAGGAAGGTGGTGGAGTAGCCTCCAGCTGGGCGATAGTACATGTCGTATACTTGGGAGTACATGCCGTGTACTCATGTCGACGAATGAACAGTGTGGCGGTGCCGCCAAAGGAACAGTTAAATGAAGGAAGTACATGTCGTGTACTCAAAATCACATGCCGTGTTCTTTGTTTTTTCGGCTTAAAACAGGCAATAGCCTCCTCATTTGGAAGAGGAAGCATTTGAGACATTTTGGAGCCAAGGAGGATAGCTGAACCTTTGAATATCCACCAAGTGTTTGCCTGGAATCCGTTTCAGTTTTGAACAAACTCGTTGGAACCGCACGGGTATGTCCTTTCTCCTCCTTAAGATGTTCTTACCAATTCTTTCCCGAGGGAAATTTATTTACGTTTTAATGGGTTTTGTTCTTCGTCATATCTACACTGTTCTTGGGTGTTTCTGGAGTCGGCGTTTGGGTATAACGTTCGTTGGCGTATAAGGTAGGTGTCTTGGTGTATATTTCCAACTATCGTGCGTTTTTGTACATTTTTGTGCGTTTTTGTGCCACGAACCCATGTTGGGGTGTCGTGTGGCTGAGGCCGTTGCTATATTTAATGCCTAGAATTGCATAAGTGATTAAATTGTGATAATAAAATGCCGGTTTGGATCATTTCTTGGATCTGAAACCACCTTGGGGGTGTGTTCCACTATTTAGCCATTTGGCCAGGATACCCGAAGGTATGCCTTTAATGTAGTAATTGTAGAATTTCCTTGAGAGGAATTACTTATTTACTGCATTTGACATGTTGGGCATGGCCCGATTACCTGTTTAGCCTAAGGGCGTTGTTGTGATCAGCCTATGGGCACTGCACTATTTAGAATGTGGGCTGTAGTTATTTCGGCCTAAGGGTAACTTCTTCCATGCCTGTGGGCAGCTGACTCTGTGCCTGTGGGAAACACTACCTACACCTGAGGCAAAATTCTGTTATGCCTGAGGGAATATTCTTGTGTTGGATACTCGTTACCCGAGGGTAGGAGTTTACATGTATAAGGACACTAGTTGCTTATTTAGAAATGCACTGTGGTGATTTCTTATATAAATTGGATTAAATGAATAATTAAATGGAAATTTAACTGTTAAGTTAGTTAATTTGTAGTACTGCTTACTTTATTTAATTTTACCATTGCACACTATTGTTGCATGTTAGCATGCAGTTGGGCACGAGCCTTTGGTGGGTGCCTACTGAGATATATTTCTCACATCCTGTTTGGGTCACGATTTTCAACCCAAACAGATTACGTTGCTGCAGGTGTAGATAGGGGCAAGAGTCCCTATACAGGTACTTGACGGTTGCTGAGGAGTAGGAGGGCATGGGACCGAGCCTAGGCTCACGATGCCGCTGCCAGCTGTTTTGCTTGATTTTCTGTACTCTGTATTTTGTTTGTATTGTATCGATGTATAACATGTTCTGGTTGTTTTCTTAGTACTTGAGACCTATAGCATCACTATATATATACTGTTGATTATTTCACTTGTGCATGGTTTACTGCTTCCGCTGTTTGTTGTATGTTTTATTAAAATTCTGCTGCGCTACACTTTGACAAATGATGGCATAGTTTCCCCACTATCAGACCTGGGCCCTCGCTACTAGTCGACAGCCTCTGGCGTTTGGGGAAATGCGCTTGAGGTCACATGGCGAGCTGGGTTCGGGGCACTCGTTGCATGGAACCTGGGTCCGGGACGTTACAAAGTGGTATCAGAGGGGTTCTTTTCTTTGAATTACTATTTGGAGCTGTAGTCAGGGATAGGACGAAAGGTAGTTGATAATAAGTTGTGCCTGGGCGTAGCTAACCCGTGTACAGGGAAAATCCAGTCTACCTCGTATTTTGAAATTCTTTTGATTTTTCAAATTTTACAGTTTATTTGACTTCACCGTTGGGTGACGCACTTGGAATTGTGTTGTTTATAATTTATCTGTGGGTTCTAGTTAGTTGCAACCCGATGAGATAGGGGTCTGCCGTCTCATGCATCATATATGCACATGCTAGATATCACATGTCATGCATAGTTTCCATGCCATGTAGGTGAATTAGAAATTTCATGTTGTTGTGATAGTTCTTGTGCTAGAAAAGCATGTTGTTGTGATTGTTGCTCTGATAAAATACCTTCTATTTGATAGGGTAATTTTATGTGAGCTTGTTTATAGAATGGACGCCAAACTTTTGTTTTTGGGTAGTATGGGCCCCCATCACTAGTGCAGAAAACGTTTTTTACGTCACCATTTTTTACGTCGGTTATATAAAACCGATGTCATAATATGTAAAACGAGGTTTGTTACGTCGGTTATTTAATAACCGACGTAAAAACCTGTGTTTAGTACACCTCTAACGTCGTTTATTTTTATAACCAACGTTATTAATCGCGCGGCTTCATTTTTTACGTCGGTTATACATTAACCGCCGTAAAAAACAGAAGCGGGGGGGCGTTTTTTACGTCGGTTATTGAATAACCGACGTAAAAAACGCGGTTTTTGAAGGCCTTTTTATGTCGGTTATTTTATAACCGACGTAAAAAAAGAATCCGCAGATGTTTTTGACGTCGGTTATGGAATAACCGACGTAATAAAATGTGGATTTTGAGCCCTTTATAATGTCGGTTATAAAATAACCGACGTAAAAAAAGAATCGGAGGAAGGTTTTTACGTCGGTTATTGAATAACCGACGTTATAAATGTTTTTAAAAAGATTATAACGTCTGTTATTGAATAAACGACGTGATAACTCATTTAAAAATTTACCCAGACCCGTGGATTGTCATTCGCGAGTTTACCTTCGACAGTCGCGACTCGTCTCTCTCGCGCGTAAACCCGAATCGGCTCGTCCATTTCGTGGGTTTAGATTCGTTTTGCGATCATCGTTTCTCATATTTAATCTCCTCGGATCAATCATCTAAACTCGCAGCACTCAGGTATTCCTCCCACTCGTTCGTTTTTTTTCGCGGATAGTATATATATATGTGTTGTGATTTTTTTGTTGAAACTAGCTAAGATTCTTCGATTGCGAACCCTTTTAACTCGTTTTGGCACCATAATCTTATTTATCATCCCTAGATCTATTAGTTCGACTTGCAATATTGACTAATTTTATGATTTCACTAATTTTTCATCGTTTTCTATAAATCCCCGAGAGGGTTGGGGCGTGTCCAGGGGGGTTTACAAGGGGGTGGGTGGGTGTGGGGGGCTGTCCAAGGGTGTGGGTGGGTGTTGGGGGGTGTCTAGGGGGGTGTCCAAGGGGGGTAGGGGGTGGGGGGTGGTGTTTAGGAGGGGTGGGGGGCTTTCTAGAGGGTTGGGGGTGTCCAGGGGGGTGTCCAAGCAGGTCGGGGGTGGGGGGTTGTGTCCAGGAGGGGTGGGGGTGCTTTCTAGAGGGGTCGGGGGCTGTCCAGAGGGGTCGAGGGGTGTCCAGGATGTTGTCCAAGGGGATGGGTGGGTGTGGGGGGCTGTCCAAGGGGGTGGCGGCCTGTCCAGAGGGGTCGGTGGGGTGTCCAGGGGGGTGTCCAAGGGGTTGGATGGGTGTGGGGGGCTGTCCAAGTGGGTGGCGGCCTCTCCAGAGGGTATTTGGGGTTGTCCGGGTGGGTGGGGGGCTGTCCAGAGGGTTGGGGGATGTCCAGGGGGGTGTCCAAGGGGGTAGGGGGTGGGGGGTGGTGTCCAGGAGGGGCAGGGGGCTGTCCAGAGGGGCCGGGGGGTGTCCAGGGGGGTTTACAAGGGGGTGGGTGGGTGTGGGGGGCTGTCCAAGGGTGTGGGTGGGTGTTGGGGGGGTGTCCAGGGGGGTGTCCAAGGGGGGTAGGGGGTGGGGGTGGTGTTTAGGAGGGGTGGGGGGGCTGTCCAGAGGGTTGGGGGGTGTCCAGGGGGGTGTCCAAGTAGGTCGGGGGTGGGGGGTTGTGTCCAGGAGGGGTGGGGGTGCTTTCTAGTGGGGTCGGGGGCTGTCCAGAGGGGTCGGGGGGTGTCCAGGGTGGTGTCCAAGGGGATGGGTGGGTGTGGGGGGCTGTCCAAGGGGGTGGCGGCCTGTCCAGAGGGGTCGGTGGGGTGTCCAGGGGGGTGTCCAAGGGTGTGGGTGGGTGTGGGGGGCTGTCCAAGTGGGTGGCGGCCTCTCCAGAGGGTATTTGGGGTTGTCCGGGTGGGTGGGGGGGCTGTCCAGAGGGTTGGGGGATGTCCAGGGGGGTGTCCCAGGGGGTAGGGGGTGGGGGGTGGTGTCCAGGAGGGGCGGGGGGCTGTCCAGAGGGGTCGGGGGGTGTCCAGGGGGGTTTACAAGGGGGTGGGTGGGTGTGGGGGGGATGTCCAAGGGTGTGGGTGGGTGTTGGGGGGGTGTCCAGGGGGTGTCCAAGGGGGTAGGGGGTGGGGGTGGTGTTTAGGAGGGGTGGGGGGCTATCCAGAGGGTTGGGGGGTGTCCAGGGGGGTGTCCAAGTAGGTCGGGGGGTGGGGGGTTGTGTCCAGGAGGGGTGGGGGTGCTTTCTAGAGGGTTCGGGGGCTGTCCAGAGGGGTCGGGGGGTGTCCAGGGTGGTGTCCAAGGGGATGGGTGGGTGTGGGGGGCTGTCCAAGGGGGTGGCGGTCTGTCCAGAGGGGTCGGTGGGGTGTCCAGGGGGGTGTCCAAGGGGTTGGATGGGTGTGGGGGGCTGTCCAAGTGGGTGGCGGCCTCTCTAGAGGGTATTTGGGGTTGCCCGGGTGGGTGGGGGGGGCTGTCCAGAGGGTTGGGGGATGTCCAGGGGGGTGTCCAAGGGGGTAGGGGGTGGGGGGTGGTGTCCAGGAGGGGCGGGGGGCTGTCCAGAGGGGTCGGGGGGTGTCCAGGGGGGTTTACAAGGGGGTGGGTGGGTGTGGGGGGCTGTCCAAGGGTGTGGGTGGGTGTTGGGGGGTGTCCAGAGGGGTGTCCAAGGGGGTAGGGGGTGGGGGTGGTGTCCAGGGGGGGTGTTATATCTTACTATATTTTGTTTAAAAAATAATATTCAAGCATATTTTTTTAAATACACATCGATTTGTTTTATATTTCAAAATTGATTACATTCAAATTATGATTTTTTTCATATAAACATATATTTGTCTTATCTAAAATATATATATATTTTTTCTATTTTTTATAGGTAATAATGAGTCGAAGTTGGATTACGGCACATCGAATGAGCAATGAATATGAGGAAGGTGTTGATGCCTTTTTGGAATTTGCTAAACGAAATGTTCCAAGTAGTGACATTTTTTTCTGTCCATGCCTGAAATGTCTGAATATGAAGAAGTTGATAAGTAGAGAGATAAAAGATCATCTGATTTGTCATGGTTTCAATCCGAGTTACAACCCTTGGATTTGGCATGGCGAAACTGGACAGAATGTCACTGATGATAATGAATCGCAAGATGGTAACTCTGATGGAATTGAAGAAATGATTCGCGATATTGTAGCAGAACAAATTGAGATAGAACCGACAGTTGCACGTCTATATGGTGATGCCGAAAAACCATTATATCCTGGTTGTACAGATTTTACGGTTTTGTCGACGGTGTTAAGATTGATTAACCTGAAGGCGAAACATGGATGGAGTGACAGAAGTTTTACAGAGCTGCTACAATTGATGAAAGACATTCTTCCAAAAGATAACGATCTTCCAGATTCACATTATAAGGCCAAAAAAATATTATGCCCGATGGGATTGGGATACAGGAAAATACATGCCTGTCCGAATGACTGCATTATATATAGGAAGGAATATGAATTTCTAAAAGAGTGTCCTAAATGTGGGACATCACGGTATAAGGTGAAAGAAAAATCACAAGCTGATGTAGAGATTACAAAGCTCCCTTCAAAGGTATTTTTGTATCTTTCTATAATTCCTCGTTTCAAACGTTTATTTGCTAATTCACATGATGCAAAAAGGTTAAGATGGCATGCTGATGAGCGGGTATGTGATGGAAAAATACGTCATCCAGCTGATTGTCCACAATGGAAGAAAATTGATGCCCAGTACCCTACATTTGGAAATGAAATTAGAAATCTGAGACTAGGCTTGTGCACAGATGGAATGAATCCATACCGAACCCTCAGTAGCACACATAGTTCATGGCCTGTTTTATTGGTAATTTACAACCTCTCTCCTGAAGTTTGTATGAAGCGCAAATATGTCATGTTGAGTATCATGATCTCTGGTCCAAAGCAACCCAGCAATGATATTGATGTATACTTGTCACCGCTGATTGATGATTTGAAACTGTTATGGGCTGATGGTATTAGGGTGTATGATTCTTATAAAATGGAATATTTTCAACTGCATGCAGTGCTTCTATTCACTATAAATGACTTCCCAGCATATGGAAATTTGTCTGGATACAGTGTTAAAGGGCATAAAGCATGTCCAATTTGCGAACAACAGACGTCATACTGTCAATTGCATCATGGGAGGAAAACAGTGTACATGGGTCATCGAAAGTTTTTGCCTATGGATCACCCTTATAGAAGACTAAAAAAGGAATTCAATGGCTCACAAGAATTTGATACTGCTCCAAAACCTTTATCCCCAGATTTGTATTTTGAGAGGGTGAAAAAACTTGATGTGACATTGGGAAAGACACAAAAATCTGGTAATGATAGACATATTTGGAAGAAAAGGTCAATATTTTTTGAGCTACCATATTGGAGGTATCATGAAGTCAAACATAATATTGATGTCATGCACGTGGAGAAGAATATCTGTGATTCTTTGATCGGAACATTGCTAGATATTAAAGGAAAGAAAAAAGATGGGTTGAGTGCAAGGTTAGACCTACTATCAATGGGAACACGTTTGGAGTTAGCTCCCACTCCTAAAGGAAGACGAACATTTCTTCCCCCGGCTTGTCATACATTATCAAAGAGGGAGAAAAGTAGCTTCTGTCAGTGTCTTCATGATATCAAAGTGCCTCAAGGTTATTCTTCAAATGTAAAAAATTTTGTCTCATTGAAAGACTTGAAGTTGATAGGTATGAAATCACATGATTGTCACGTCATGATGCAACAAATTCTACCAGTTGCACTGCGTGGAATATTGCCCATCCGTGTTAGAAAGACTATAATGAGGTTGTGTTATTTTTTCAATTCAATTTGTAACAAGGCGATTGATGTGAATGCTTTGAACATTTTGGAAAAGGATGCAATTTTTATACTTTGTCATTTGGAAATGTATTTTCCTCCAACTTTTTTTGATATGATGGTGCATTTAATGATTCATCTGGTTCGAGAAATAAAGCTTTGTGGACCTGTATATCTTCGTTGGATGTATCCTTTTGAAAGGTATATGAAAATATTAAAGGGATATGTTAAAAATCCATATCGACCTGAAGCCTCCATTATTGAAAAGTATATTTCTGAGGAGGTAGCAGAGTTTTGTACGAGCTACATGGCTACGGCGCAACACATAGGTTTGCCTCCATCTCGCCATGAACGGGTTAATAATGAGGGATAGGGGATTCGTGGCTTGAAAGTCAAATCACTGTCAGCTGAACATATGAAGAAGTTAGAATCATACATCTTGAATAACATAGCTGATGTTCAACCGTATATCACATTGCATATTAATGAGTTGAAACAATGTCATCCAAAGAAGAAAGAAATGTGGATTTTGAATGAGCACAACAAAACTTTTTTGCCATGGTTTAAAAAGACCTTGCTTGGTAGATCAGATGTATCAGAGACATTAAAATGGATAGTGGGTGGTCCATCTTTAAATGTGATAACATGGTCCGCTTATGACATTAATGGCTATACATTTCATATGAAAGCTCAGGACAACAGAAGTGCAGTTCAGAATAGTGGTGTATTGGTGTTTGCAGAAGCAATGCATTTTTCTAGTGCTAAGGACAGAAACCCAATTTCGGCATCAAGTGCATATTATGGAGTGATTGAAGACATATGGGAGGCTGATTACTTTAAAATTAAAGTTCCTGTTTTTAACTGTAAATGGTTTATCGGTAACAACAGTGTCAGACACGATGAATTTGGAATGACACTTGTTAATCTGAATAGATTGGAAGACACAGCTGATTCTTTTATAATGGAAACACATGCCAAACAAATTTTCTATGTAGTAGATCAATCAGATATGCAGTGGGCTGTTGTTTTACAAGGGAAAAAACAATATGTTGGTGAGGATGAATTTGATGAAGATGCTGATTTATGTAAGATCCCTACTTCCATGGAAAGATTAACAGAACATAATGATGAGTATGTTGAAGACATGGTTTGTGCCATAAGGAACGATCACGACGAAGGAATTTGGGAAAACAATCCAACTGTACATTCCTAAAATTATAGGTAACACATGTTTATTTCTTGTTTACATTTAGTTTTTTCATATAATGTTAGATATTGTAAATTTTTTACTTATTAAAACATGTATCAAACCAAAAAGATAAAACAATAAAAACCGTAAAGAGGAGAAGTCCTGGGCGCACCGGCTGGCCGGTGGTGGATCACCGGTTGGCCGGTGGTCCAGAGCAAAGCTCTGTCTGGTCCACCGGCCGGCCGGTGGTGAGCCAGCGGCCGGCCGGTGGCACCAGGAAGTGGGCAAGTCTACTGCCTGGGTCCTCCGGCTGGCCGGTGAACTCACACCGGCAGACCGGTGGACTCAGTGAGTCCACTTTTCAGCTTTCTTGGGCCAACTCCTTGGCAACCTTTTTCCTGTGTTTACCATGTTTATAATTGTTTAACATGCTTACCATATTACCAATGTTTACTATTATGTAATTTAGTACACTTTTCTATTTTCTGATTAAGTAGTATTACAATATTTGAATTTGTATATTTGTGAACTAATGTTTGTTTTTTTGATTTGAAGGAAAATGACAGATCAATCAGTTGATCAGCCACATGATTCTGGAGATGAGCATATTGGTCATACATCTGGGGAGGAACATTCACATGCTCCTATTACGAAAAAGAGTTCAATGGTTAGTAAGCGTGGGTGCACACGTTTACCAAAATTATCACTTGCCCGTACGAAGGAGGAGAGGATAGTCGTGGAGTTTGATGATGATGATCTTCCTAGAGGTCCAAATGCTAAAGTTTTAAGGGTTTTGTAGCAACTCAGGCTAAGAGCAAAGTAAGCATTCTCTATGATGATTGGAGAAGTGTGGATAAGGAGATAATTTCTCAGCTGTGGGAGACCATTTTGGTAAGATCTTTTGCTATTGTTTGACTGTTCTTTAAATGTTTCTAGTATATATAATATTTTTAACCTCTTTTTTATTAGATGACATTTGATATTCCTGACACTGGAGGAGTCAGGAAGAAATGCTTATCGTTGGCTGCTAGGAGATGGAGGGATTTCAAATCAACCCTCTCATCTGATTTCATTTATGGTCATAGGAGTTGTGAGAATCCATGTCGTATATATCCTTTTATAGATGAAGACACATGGAGACAATTTTTTGAAAGTAGAAGAAAAGAATCATTTTTGGTAATGACAATGTAAACTTTTATAAGCTTTCTTATATAAATGATCTTATTATTGTTTTTTTAATGATTACTTATTCTTAATTTACAGCAAACAAGGAAAGCTCATCAAGAGATCCAATCTAAAAATGTATACCCTCATAGTTTATCTCAGGGAGGGTATGCATTATTGGAAGAACAAATGATGGCAGAAAAATTTCAAAAACTAAGAGCTGAGTCTTCAAGCTCTGGAGAGGTGGCCCCTCCATCCCCTCCATCTAGACATGAGAAATGGAAAAGAGATCGGAAGGGCAAAAAAGGACAATATCTTTTGGAAGAATCGAGACTCGTAGTTGAGAGGATTGTAAGATATCTATTTTATTTATTTAAGTTTACTATTTTCGTCATATATTTCCAATCATTTTAGAAATGTTCAATTAATTATTACAGGACTCTCTTGAGGAGCAGAGTTCACAGGGGACATTTACACCATCTGGGAGGGAAGATATTTTATCTGTGGCATTGGGAAAGCCCGAACATCCTGGCCGTGTAAGGGGATATCCAGCCGGTGTATCGGTAAGAAAAGTGTTTCCACGTTCCTCAACTTCTAACGTTGAGGGAGTTTATAAAAAAAAATAGAATCCTTGGAGGCTGAAGTCCATAATATTAATGCGACAATGGAGGACACGATTAGAGAATCGGTGCAGATTATGTTTGCAGACTTGCAAAGACAATTTCAGGGTGCAGCTCCCACTCCACCTCTCCCAGTAGCTCCCACTCCCCCACCTCAGCCTGCGGACCCCATTTTTGATCCTCCTCCTCCGCCGCAGCTACCTACTTATTGTGAGTTGTATGTTGATGATCCTCAACATCATATAGTTGCATATGGGATGGTATATTGTATAGGAGATACAGTTCATCATCAACAGTTAGAGGTAGAGAATCAGAGGGTCACTGTACAGGATATTATAGATAGATCAGCTCGGATACCATTACCTACAGATGAGGTGACGACAGTTGGACATAGTATCGGCCATTTTTTACTTTGGCCATCCAGAATTCTTCGACTCATTACCATAGAGGTATGGATGTTATATCTTTTATTTTATATTTTTATTAATGTTTTATCATTTGAAAACTAATATATTTTTCAATTTATTTTTACAGGAATACTTCAAAGGTAAAGAAATACTGTATAGACAACAACAAAGACAGATAGCTATGACATCAGATGCAGATACTAGCAGTCTTGACAAATTGTCAAGATATTCAAATTTGTTGGCGGATCATTATGACTTTACAATGGAAGCTCATGTCTGTGGACGTGAACTAAGTGTGGGGATTATGAAAACTGATATCATGGAGTTTGTCACTGGAGATAAGTTGGGCATCAACGTGGTGCAAATTTTTATCATGTAAGTCTTAACACCTTTTCCTTGCGTTATATTTATTAAAAATGTATACTTATGTCTGCTTTGTATTAGGTATCTGTATAAAATTTGTGAGAGGAATGAGCTGACAGATGTATATGGATTCGTGGACCCACAATTGATTTCCCCTGAAGCATGTGCATTGGATGAGGAACAAAGAATGCTTTATATTGCTGATAGATTTGAAAAGAATGTAATCACACAGTGTTGGATGATGCCTTTTTGTGAGAGGTATGAAACACATCCCTCTCAAAGAGTTAATTATCTTATAACATAAAAAACCACTAACGTTAAATTTCCTTTTATCAGGGATCATTGGATGTTAGGGGTTTTTTTCCCTAGGGAGAAAACACTTTATTGGATATGCTCTCTCCATGATGATGTGCGAGAAAGTTTTAAGAATATATTGGAAACGTAAGTTTCAATTTCACAATAGTTTTATATATTATAATGAATTTTAAATTTACCCCATTCGTATTATTTTCTAACAGGGCATGGGTCCACTTTCGAAAAAGCGCAAAGAAAAGGAATTTCAAGATCAAATATGTACATGCGAAGGTAAATATCCATTTATAATTTGTACATTTTGATTTATTAAATAAAAATAATATATTGAATTTACACTCATTCAAATAGAAATGTCATGAGCAACAAGGCATCATCGAATGCGGATATTACATGTTAAGATTTATGTATGAAATAATAACAACTGGGACAGTTCTGAGTTTTGACCTGGTAAGATTTCCTCTTTCTCATAATATTTCAATTTGATTTATTCATTATACACGTTGACTACTATCCTTTTCCTTTGTATCTTTTTGATGACCCTCAACCCTTTACTGCTGAAGATATCAAACACTTACAAGTGGAGTGGTCAAATTATTTTACAGGTTTGATTGACTTTTAGTTGTTTGTAATGTAAAATGTAATTTTGAATATTGTCAATGTAATTGTGTATTTCGTAGTCATTTAGGTTGGATTTAGTTTTTTTTGAAGTTGACAGTGTAAGTTTTGAATGTTATAGAATTGAATGTTTAATTTTTCTCTACTTATTGTTTTGGTCTACTGTTGATGGTTTTTCTGGTCTGGATTTTGGTATGGGGGGAGAGGTTCCAAGGGGGTGGGTGGGTGTTTGGGGGGGGGTGTCCAAGGGATATGGGAGGGGTGTCCAAGGTGTGTTTGGGGCTGTCCAAGGAGTCGGTTGGGTGTAAATGAGGGTGGGGGGGGGGGGGGCTGTCCAAGGGGTGGGGGGGTGTCCAAGTGGTGGGGGGGGGGGGTGTCCAAGGGATATAGGAGGAGTGTCCAAGGGGTGTTTGGGGCTGTCCAAGGGGATGGGGGGGTTTCCATGGAGTAGTGGGGGGGGGGGTTTCCAAGGGGTCGGGGGGGTGTCCAGGGGGTGGGGGGGCTGTCCAAGGGGTGGGGGGTGTCCAAGGGGTGGGGGGTGTCCAAGGGATATGGGAGGGGTGTCCAAGGGGTGTTTGGGGCTGTCCTAGTGTTCGGGGGGTGTAAATGAGGGTGGGGGGTTGTCGAAGGGGTGGGGGGTGTCCAAGGGGTGGGGGGTGTCCAAGGGATATGGGAGTGGTGTCCAAGGTGTCTGGGAGTTCTGTCCAAGGGGCCGGTTGGGTGTAAATTAGGGTGGGGGGCTGTCCAAGGGGTGGGGGGGTGTCCAAGGGGTGGGGGGTGTCCAAGGGATATGGGAGGGGTGTCCAAGGGGTGTTTGGGGCTGTCCAAGGGCTCGGGGGGGTGTCCAGGGGTCAGGGGGGGTGTCCAAGGGGTCTGGGAGGGCTGTCAAGGTGTGGGGGGTGTCCAATGGGTGTTTGAGGCTGTACTAGGGGTCTTGGGGGTGTAAATGAGGGTGGGGGGGCTGTCCAAGGGGTGGGGGTGTCCAAGGGGTGGGGGGTGTCCAAGGGATATGAGAGGGGTGTCCAATGGGTGTTTGAGGCTGTACTAGGGGTCGTGGCGGTGTAAATGAGGGTGGGGGGGCTGTCCAAGGGGTGGGGGGGTGTCCAAGGGTTGTGGTGGGGCTCCAATGTGGTGGGGGAGGGCTGGCCAGGTTGTTAGGTAGGTATAGATGAGGGTGGGGTTCAGTTGGGGCTTGGGGGAGGGCTGGCATGGTTATTTTTGTTTGGTTTCTGGTTGCTTTTTGGTGAGAGAAGTGCAATTATTTAAAAAAAAATATCGCTTTCACATCGGTTATTTTATAACCGACGTGGTAAATAAATCGGTAGGGGTTTATCACGTCGGTTTTTTCGAGAACCGACGTGATAAACCGTTCCCGGGCCTTTTATCACGTCGGTTCTTAATATAACCGACGTGATAAAAGGCCTGGGAATCGATTTACCACGTCGGTTATTGGATAACCGACGTGCTAAAACGTTTCCCAGGCCTTTTTATCACGTCGGTTATTTAAGAAACCGACGTGATAATAGGCCCGGGGAAGGGTTAATCACGTCGGTTATGTCATAACCGACGTGATAAACGATATCCCAGGCGTTTTATCACGTCGGTTTAGAAAATAACCGACGTGATAAACCCCCCCCCCCCCCTCACGCATATTTATCACGTCGGTTATTAATGAACCGACGTGATAAACACCGTGATGTTAGGGATGTTACGTCGGGTTTTAAATAACCGACGTAAAAAACGTTATTTATAACGTCGTCCGTATTAACGTCGCCTAAAAACCGACGTAAATAATGAAAAATAACCGACGTAAAAAATGTTTTATGCACTAGTGCATTGACCAGAATATGGTGGATCATTGACTGTTTATTGGTTATAACACATATGAGATGTCAAACTTTGATTCGTGGGGATTATGGGCCCCCATGGGTCGGAATTTGACACTTAGGTGTTGTTTTACGATATTTCTTGGGTTCCAGAGAAGTTTCTGAGGCATATTGTCTGGAAACCCAGTATACACGCCGTGTTGTATTTTTATACATGTTGTGTATGTTCTTATGTTCAGGAAGAAAAATAAACTTTTTGAGTACACGCCGTGTACCCTGAGTACATGTCGTGTAGTCTCTTCCCGTGTCACAAACCGTGTGGGCGGCGACACGGGGTAGGGAAAGGCTTGGGTAAAACACGCCATGCACCGAATGTACACGCCGTGTAGTGTTGACCCGGAGTTCGGCCGTGTAACTAACAACACGGGTCGGTGAACACCTTGGCAGAACACGCCGTGTCAATGATGGAAACGACGTGTGGTGTGACCTGGGGACTCGGCCGTGTAACTAACAACACAGGCCGGTGTCACCTCTCCCTTAACACGCCGTGTATCTTTGAGACATGCTGTGTAGTCTTGTCCGAGGACAGACCGTGTGGTGTTAGCCGTGTGGATGGAAAATGGGGTTCTTTACACACCGTGTACAGGTGTCACACACTATGAAGTTGTAATCTGAGTAGTCGGCCGTGTCACATACGACACAAGCAGTTGGAAAATAACACCGTACCCACCGTGTAGATATTATACACGCCGTGTAGGTTTTGTTCGACGAAATCCATGTGGCTTAGCCGTGTGTAAGGACCCGGGCAGGGGAAGAGAAGTCAAGTACACACTGTGTAGTCTTGTTTTGAAAATTTTTAATTCCTTCTTCCTCTTGTTTCCTTTAAGGTTCCTTCGCTTTTCGGTCATAATAATCTTGAATCTGTGGTGTGCTTTTGACCTTGTAGTGTCATGCTGCCTAGACGACCGCGAGTTGTTCCCCAGGAGAGCGGCAATGATTATACTCCGATGATGGTGGGCCATGGGCTACCATTTGATCCTCCAGTAGAGCCAGATGCGGTGCCAACTGCTATACCAGACACAGGCGCGGAGGTGCAGTTCCGTGAGGGCTTTATGCAGTTCATGAAAACCTTTCAGGGAGCACCACAGGCTGCCACATCTATGGCTGAGCTGAAGCGTATCTTCCAGCAGCAGCATCCGCCTACAGTTTCAGGGGATGGTGGACCACAGCCTGCGGAGTCTTGGTTGGGGTTGATGCAGACTATTTTTGAGCATCTTGAGATGCCTCCAGGGTGGAGGGTCAAGCTCACGACTTACATGCTGCGTGATTCTTCCAAGAGGTGGTGGGATGTTACCACCCAGTCAGAGAATCATAGAGACATGGCGTGGGATGATTTTCAGGCAGTCTTCTATGACTTCTTATTTCCCGAGACGCTGAGGGAAGATAGAGCTCGAGAGTTCATGAATCTGTAGTAGGGCGCTATATCGATGATGGACTATTCTGCTCGTTTTATGGAGCTTCAGCGTTTTGCACCTGTGCTGGTGGGTGATGAGATTCGAAGAGCCAAGCGTTTTGAGGATGGTCTTCGTTATGACATCTGAGCGCTGGTGAATGTTTTCAGGTTTCCTACTATACACACGATTGTGAACCGGGCGTTTATTATAGAGAGGAACATGCGGGAATCGAGTGGTGTGGGCCAGGGCGGTTCAGCACCAGTCACTGGTACTATTTCTGTTGGCAAGAGGAAGAGACTGATGGAATTCTCTCAGGGCAGCAGTACCAGTCAGAAGAATGCTCGTTCTTTAAGTTTCCTGTAGGTGGAACCTATGAATAATGAATCAGTTAATTCAAAATAGAATAAGAACCAGTTGTGTGATAAAGATAATTCCATTGTAGGGCATGATATTTCCTCATTCTTGTAAATTCAATGTGTCTTATTCTTTGGAGTCATGAGAGCTCATTCTATGTTAAGAATTAATGCCTTTATTTGGGGATGAGTATCCATTTCTATGTGTGTTCCTATTTCTTGTGATGTGCTCTGGATACAAGACTTGTGGTATATGGGTTAGGGAGGCACATATGTAACATGAGCCTAGGATGGCTGAGCTTAGAGGGTTGTTGTGGTACGTGGGGTAGTGAGTCCAGGTTGTTATGGTAGAAACTGCTGCCTAGAGTGGAGAGATGCATCAGTTTATGCATGTGGTGTCAGGGAGGACACAAAAGATGATGTAGCTTGTTGAATGTGGGCTTACTCATTGATATGAATGTAGGATTCCCATTGAATCAATTGTTGTTTATCTGCTTCACTATCCCCACATCTTGAGGAAGATGGTCTTACTTACCCTCCATCTAAAAGAGGAAAATATGCACATGATTTTCCACATGCTTTTTGGGTTTGGATTCTCGAGGATGGAAGGGTCAACCCTCTTACTATATGTGGAAATGAATCGATGGGTAGTTCATCTACTCACGATGTTTATCCCCTTATGTTTGGTAGCGTAGAATGTTTTCTTAGAATACCTAGAAATATGAAAACTGGTGAGGTTGTTAAATAAATGAATAAATGTTTAACCCATGGGTTGGAGTTACAATGATGTAATGCTGAGGTTATATTTCTAAGAAACTGTGGTCTCAGTTCGGTCATGCCTGGAGGGAATGGAACATTATTGTGATGCTAATTTAATGAAATGTGGATGTTGAAAATCGTTAATTAATGGTTGAAGATTTAATTAAATTAAAGTGAAGAAGATAATAAAGGATAAATTAATTCAATATATCTCTTTAAATTGTTGTGTGCTTATAAGATATCTAGTATTAAAAGTGGCAGATGGGTGTCCGATAGATGTTAGCTACAGTAGATTCTAATAATAGGTTTTTCCCATAGTGTGGTTGGAGCTATATTATATCTTATACTTTTGTGTTTCTATAAACTAATCCATACTTTCGGTTATTTAAATTGGATCTCCATGCATTCTGAGCCTTCGGGGGGGTGGGGGGGGGGGGTTCTCCAACATCCCGGTGGGAGGATGGATTGTTGTGTACCCCCTTCGGACCCGCTCTTCTATCTCGGTAGTTACTTATATTGGTTTTTCTGGTAGTTAGTTTTCCAAAATTATGTGTGTATAGGGATTTATTATCTATGGTTATTTCACAAAAATATATTATGGGTATAGTATCTTATGGGCTACAATATGGACAACGTGTACTAGAAGTGATGGCTAGAGAATCCTTACTTGATGTATAGGTTATGATGGCTTGAGGTATAATACCCAACATTTGATATACATTGTAAAAGATATGGTGGCTCCCAAAAACTACCTGGTTACTTTGTGGTATGTGGGAATGGTGGTTCTGTTAAATGAGGACCATGTTGTGGTGCTTTTCCCAGGTGTCTCCATGATAGCCTTTTTGGAGATAGATGCTCATGAAGTGCAATGTTGGGGAAAAGTGGAAAACCAATGGGGATGTGGAAGCGGGGTAGCCTAGATATTCAATATTATATAATATGATATTGTATGAGATACATTGTGAGAGTATCCATGCTAATAATAAGAACATATTATTCATTTTTATGTGATGAGTTAATTACACAAGTTATTCCTTGTTCATTAGCATGATTTCATTATTTTTTCATGATATGCACTAGCGATGATCATTCTGAGTATACTCTAATACCCAACCTACGTTATATAAAATTTTCTTAGGTTAGTTGGAGTATGTTAGTGATCTGTCTTGTTAATACTATGTCATTCATTACAATAGTTTTTTAGGAATCGTGGTCACTACCGTCTTTACCTTTCATTTAGTGCTTGTAGTTTTTACATTCAATTGTAGTAGTTATTGCATGAAATTAAATTTTTGTACTTCGAATTATTTTAAATTTTTTTCTGAAAATAACTTGGTTTCTGTCTATCATATATTTTATTTTTTCATGTGTTCTCTTAGTGGTTAATTCTTCCCATCATTGTGTTTACTATACACGCGGTGCTCGTCGCCATCCTGGGGCCTACTGGAGGTGGGACTCAGGTGTTCACTATTTGTCTTCTCTCATTTTATTTTGAGGAGGGGTAAAATTTAAGTGGATTTGTGATTATAGAGTAGTATTATATGTATTGTTGATGGATATGTTGAATTTTTCTGTTAGGCACGGGTGAGGTTACTTGGGTTGGTAGGGAAACTGTGTCACATATGTTTAGAAAGTGCTTTAAACATGGGAGACCAGTTGAGACATGGGTATTTAGGCCCCCTAGTGATCTGAGGCATAGACCTTAATGCTTCTAGTGGCTACTAAATGAATAAATATTGGTTTTAATGTACAAACCTACAAATGGATCGTGGATCATTTGTATTTTCACCTATGTTTGAATTTGTAGACCATGAGATAGGTTGTCCAAAAATGAATAAAAGAAAGTAATTAACTGTGGTTAAAGTCTTCAATATTAAATGTTGAGGACCTTAAATGGTTATTTCTTTTGTAGGTATGACTCCATTTCAATGTCCTCATTCAAGTTCACGTAAAATATGTTCAGATGGTTGTGCCTGCAGATTATCGTAGAGTAAAGGTTAACGATGATGACACTTGGAGGAGGAAACTCTGGGAATTTTAGTGCCAATGTCCCTAGATGTATGAGGGATCCATTTTATATAAAATCATAAAAGACATATAGGAAGACGTTGATATATATTACCATTCAATTTGTGCTCAGACGAAGCACTAGGTGTCACTGGTTGTGACAATGAAACCTGGAGTGTGAGGAAGTGGATGTTTCTATTCCTCAGAGATCATGATGATTCTGCAATCTCATGGGATGAGTTTTGAGACTAGTTTAGAGTTAATATTCTTTATTAGACCATGATGGATGCTTGTATCACATATCTATATACCCATAAACATGGGAGATCCAATATGTGAGTGTTAGGGATCCATTTCTTGAACCTTATGTGATATTATTTAGACCTGTTTCCATACAATAAGGTTGGGGAAATGCATTTTGAGGAGGATTTTCATCCAGAGATCCAGTTCTAGGTCACCCAGTTTATGTTGAAGACATATCTCAAAGTTTTAGAAAGATTATATTTCATCAAGAGGATGTTATCCAGAACCATATCATCACAATAGGGGGGTTGTCTCATGAAGTAGTGTTGTGGTCTGGGGTTCCCGGTATTATAGGCAGAAGAGATTTCGGTTAGATGGTGGTTGGTACCAAACCTCATTATCTCGTTTCTCTAGGGGAAATAGCTCTTAGGGCTTTATTAAGGGACCAATAACATATTTTTTAGAGGCCAAGGACATTTTCATAATGAGTTCCCGACATTTCTGAGGAGTCATCGTGCACTAGGTGTTCAGCGGGAGGTTCCATTGTTGAGGTAGTTCCAGCTGAGGCATCTATAGTAGGTTACCACGTATTTGGATCAACAAAGTGAAAATGGGGTAAGCAGAGGACAACCCTAGGATGCTCCCTATCCTCAAAGAGCAGATCACAGCAAGGGAGGTGGTTGTCAGCATGGTTAGAGAAGTCGTGGACCAGGTTGTGGTTATCTTCATGCTTTTTCAAAGACAACACATAGCGTTCCAGATGTAGTTCGAGGTGCCCATTTAATTTTTTTTCTAATTTGGTTCATTAATTGTTTGATTAAAGAGCGGAACATTTCTTCATATCACATTCCCTTGTACATTAATTATGACATTAGGTTGAGAGAATTTTAGTTCCCTAGGCGTTGACTACGCTAGTTCGATGTCTAGCTAACTTATTTGGCGTATGTATAGACTGTGAGATAGTAATTGGGAAACAACTCTCTTTGGGAGATTTTATATATTTATGATTCAACCATATTATGTCATCCTTGGAATGGATTGGTTGTATTTGGTACAGTATATTGTGTATTTACTCATGGGTAAGGTCATATTCTTTGATGATGGTGGATATACAATTGTGTGTTATGGAAAGGGAGACCCTCGGATGGATCAGAGGCTTGTTCCATACTTACCATACTTGATGGATGAGATGATACTGAGTTTGTCGGATATTTAATAGTATCCATTCTCCAGGGTTATGGAAGAGTACCCTGATCTCTTTCAAGAAAAATTTCTAGTGTTACCCCATCTGTGAGAGATCTAGTTTAGGATCGACCAACATCGAGGCAAGTCTCATATCTTGATTACTCCATATAGGATGACAAATTTTGGTTAGTGAGATCTACATATACAGATTGATGGTTTGTTGTGGTGTGGTTTTTTCCATCCGAGAGTACCATCGTGGGGTGCACTAGTTTTATTTGTGAGGAAGGATAATGATAGTTTTTGGTTTTCAATCTATTATCATCAATTGAACTAAGTTACAGCGAAGAACAACTATCCTCTATCACGTATTGATGATTAATTCAATCAACTGAAGGGTTCAAGTTGGTTCTCAAAGTTTTATTTTTAGCTAGGATAACAATATATGTGTGTGAAATATGAGGATATTCTGAAGACAGGTTTCCATTAACCTCATGTGCATTAAGAGCTTTTAGTAAAGCCATTTGATGTGAAAAATTATCCATCTGTGATCATGTGGTTAATGAATGATGTGTTATGGGAGTTCTTGGATAAGTTCATGGTGGTTTTCATCAATAACATCCTTCTTTACTCAGTGTCTATTTAATAGAATTATGTGCATATGCATTCTGTTTTGGGAGTTCTCTACCGTGAGAAGTTGTTTGGAAAGTTGTCGAAGTGTGGGTTTTGGGCTTGAGAAGTTCGTTTAATGGGGCATGTTGTATCCCATTAGGGAGTAGATATGGATCTATCAATGACATAAGATGCTGGGTCTTGGGAATCCCCCAATATAGTGTAATCAGTGGTATGTATCCTTTTTCATGTAGGAAATTGTAGGAGGTTTGTATTCAATATCTCTCAGGGTATGACCCCTCTAATAATTTTGAACAGAATTAGCGATGCAAA
Organism: Viscum album; assembly: GCA_963277665.1. Taxonomy (NCBI): domain Eukaryota; kingdom Viridiplantae; phylum Streptophyta; class Magnoliopsida; order Santalales; family Viscaceae; genus Viscum; species Viscum album. Next base: position 1,586,181,219 of record OY728155.1, read on the forward strand.
GAGGGCTCGCGGCCCGCGGGATTTTCTTGTATGGGGCAGATGTGGGGCGGGGCGGGCCTAAAATTTTTGACCGTTTAGAGTGCGGGCCAATGCGGGTTGAGCCTGTGTGGGTGCGGGCCAATGCGAATTGAGCCCGCGTGGGTGCGGGCTTGCCCGTGAGCCTGATTTAATATATATATATATATATATTATCTTTATAATATATCTTTCTTTAACATTTTATTTTTTTAAATAAAAAAATCATGGTTAAACGGTGACATGTGATTTCTCACCGTAATGGCCATATTAATTCACCATTTATTCACATGTGAATTTCAAATCGGCCTATATTTATTGTTTTAATATGATATTATATTATTTATATAGTAATTATTAACCATATTCACATGGTGTGTCAACCCATATCTCGAAAAATGAACTCATCGCCCCTGCGCATGGTTTCAATTCTATAAGAGTTATTATAATCATAATATTTTTTAGGTTGATTTAATTTTTTTATTATTTAATTTTTATTTTGTTATTAATAGAATTGGATAAAACCTCGTGAAAACACTAATAGCTTCCTCCGAAACTGATCATTACCTGTAGAGACTTCATTCATTCACAGGTTGTTCACATCACCACACAACTAACATTATCATTCATCGCCCATCACCGATCACTCACCTACTTTCTATCACAACAGTTCTCCACCACATCGGCATTACCACATGCCACCATTAACCCACAAAAAAAATGTTCCATCACATTCTTTAAAACTCTACTTATTGTTAATTAATACTTCTCCCCACAAATACCTTTTAGAATGATAAAAAATACAGAATTTAAATGATTATAAATAGTATGTTTTTTGTAAAGGCGGGTAAGCCTGCGGGCAACCCGCGGGTTTTTGCGGGGTGGGGTGGGCTTGAAATTTTTTGTTCACATTATATGTGGGCTTTTGCAGACAAACCCGTGCGGGCTCAAACCTGTGCGGGCTTGGCCCGCCCCGCCCCGGCCCACCCGTTTCACATTACTAAACAGAATGGATCATTCATTCTTATGGAATGACCTACGTTATGAATCTTTTGAGTATCTAAAGGATAATTTGGTATGTTCTCCAGTTTTTTCTGCCTGGAAAAGGATTTTAGTTTGTTGTATTTCGTTATTCTTCATGTCTGGGGTTATGTTGTGTTTTGATGCACTAGAGATTTGACATTTCATATGGGTCTTGGCAGTTGCATCCCCACAAATTTAACTATTCCACCCACAAAATTAGGTTGGCATCAGTAGTGTTTTCCCTGATTTTTTCAAGAAATTACGTCATCAGTGAGCGCATTATGATATTCACCGATGATAAAATCTGGAGGAATGTTTTCTCCCATTTTTATTTGAATTTGTGCAAGCGTCGGTGGATTGACTTTTTACAGGACAAAAAATTAATGTTTTCATATAAACCTAGGAATGGAAGTGGTATGGATTATGAATGGAACAACAAGTCATTTAGTGATGTAGTGTGTGAATCATGTGATTCAGGGGGAGAAATGGATGATATATAAGTATTACATCTAGATATTAGAGAATTTTGGGGCTGAGTTTTTATTTTTGACATGACAGTGAAATCATCTCTGGTGAAACAGGTAGAAGAGTCTCAGTTGGGGGATCTTTAGGTAGAGGTATGGAGAGACTGAGTTGTTTGTGGTGAGGCCCATAATGAATGGTTTGGGGGTGAAAAACATTGGGAGTGTTTTAGGTAAGTTTTTTCATTCCATTGGTGATGCATGATATTGTTTTAAAAGATTTCCATAGTCCAACCTTAGCGGTATATCCTAGAGTTATGATGATGTACTGTTCCATGAGGGGTCAGTTTTGGGGGACTAGTTTGAAGCGTGCAGTTTCATAGTTTGTGACTTGAAGTTTGGTCAACAAGAAGGTGATGTTTGAGCACTGTGTTCCTGGTGGTTTTCTCCAGAAATAAGATGTTCCTCAGTGGTTGTGGAAGGACATATCGATGGACATTGTTACCAGCTTTCCTCGAGCTCAGGGAGGCTATGCCACTATATGGGTGGTAGTGGACCATTTTATGAAATCATACCACTTTATAGTGATTAGTAAATTGATCTATGTGTAGGTTTAGTCAAGGATGTATATGGAGGATGTGGTGAGGCTCCACATAGTCCCATGTATGATCATTTCTGATCGAGATCCTCATTTTACCTCGAGGTTGTGGTGAGGTCTCCATCATGATTATGGTTCTCTACTATGTATTAGAAATTATTTTTATCTATATACAGAGGGTCGGATAGTTATGACCTTTTTGTCACAGCCCGACCCTACCCAGGCTCGAGCCGCAACTACCCCAAGCCCACCTCCATAGGCCAGGGGCTGGCGACCAGCACCGAAGGCACAACAACTCGGGGAGGCCTTTTCCTGAGTACCTGTACACACACACACAACAAACTCAATGCAAAAGTGCAGAGTAAAAGAAAAATGTAAAGTCTAACTGTTATAAATAAACCACAAAGTGCATTAACCTCTAAAAAGTACAAAGTAAAAGCTGAAAAGAAAAGAGGCAAAACACACGCCCAACCAGAAAAGTGCCACAACCCGGCAACAGGTAAATAATAGTAAAACAGTTGGGAGCGTCCCACAACTGGAACCCAACTACGACCACCACACGCGGTCCAAGCTCCCGAACTCCTAAGATCCTCTATCGTCACGACCAACATGTCCGTTGTCTGCAAGGGCACACCAAGTGCGGGCAAATCCCAAGTAGGGGTGAGTATAAAAATACTCAGTATGATACCCCGAAGGCTCGAGGGAGCAACAAAGGAGGTACCGAAGGGTGAGCAGTAGACCAAACAGAAAAAGTAAAGGAGTACAACCGAGAGTGAAGTAAAGAGTACAAGTCAACCCAACAAGAGGAAGGAAGTAGACTCGTCCAAACAGATGGAGAGAGAAGAGGTGAGAAGATGAAATTATTTTCAAGTCATCGCTACCTATAGCAGGAGAGTAGACTCGTCCAACCACGAGAAGCTAGACACGAAAATCATGTGGCATATCTCGCGTGTCTTCGCCTCTCCTGTAAGGAGAGTAACCAAAACCCAAGATATGGGCACTGAAATAAGGTATATAAATATATATATGCTCTGTCAAGAAACCCGAACAAGGTTGTAAGGGGATCTCCATCCCGTAGCTTAGCCCAAGAAAGTGAGTAGCCAACAGTCCCAGAAGTAAACATCATCAATGCCCAGCATCCCACACGCCTGCCCTGAACTACAAGTCAAGGGGATCAAATAACTGCACCTTGATATTATCCACTTTGGGCGGCACTGACTTGCCCGAACAGTTTTAGGTTGCTTCACAAGGATGAGTATCAGTGGGGAAAGCGCCCCTCGTACTTGAGAGTTCTGGGGAAAGTCGAACCACACCTCGTCACTGCCCTACAGTCGAGAGGTCTTATGAAATTCAAGCAGTCACAACACTAACCCGTACAACCAAGGGTCCCGCTCCAGTAGTCACGGAGAAAAGCCACAGACTATCCTAGTGGAAAGGACTGAGTCTGAAAATCCAATGGGTGTCCCACTGCCCAGCCCTGCTGGAGGGTAAACCATAATAAGATATCGGGCGACCTAATGCCCAGCCCTGCTGGAGGGTAAATCATAATAAGATATCGGGTGACCCACTGCCTAGCCCTGCTAGAGGGTAAACCCTAATACATCATCAGGCGACCCACTGCCCAGCCCTGCTGGAGGGTAAATCATAATAATATATCAGGTGACCCACTACCCAGCCCTGCTGGAGGGTAAACCCTAATACATCATCAGGCGACCCACTGCCCAGCCCTACTGGAGGGTAAACCTAGAATAAGTCGTCGGGAGACCCAATGCCCATCCTTGATGGAGGGTAGACCTGGAAGAAGTCTACGAGTGACCCACTTCCCAGTCCTGCTGAAGGGTACACCCGGAACAAGTCGACATGCGACCCACTGCCCAGCCCTGCTGGAGGGTAGACCTGAAACAAGACGACGGGCGACCCACTGTCTAGCCCTACTAGAGGGTAGAACCTCAAGAGTCGTTGGGTGACCCATTGCCTAGTCTCTACTAGATGGTAAACCCTGAGAATTAAATGATCAACCCACTGCCCAGCCCTTCTGGAGGGTAAACCCGAAGAAGTCGATGAGTAACCCACTGCCCAGCTTCGCTGGAGGGTAAACCCTGAACTGCTCTGGCCATCTCTACTGGATGGTACAACACTGTCCAACCAAACATGGAGTGGGTATCGCGCAACCACCTGACTCTGGAACAATTCACCTAATAGAGGTTCAGTTCCCGTTCTATCACTGGGTGTCACTAGCACCGCTACCATGTATAGGTTTGGAGTACGCTCAAAGAAGCCTCTGATCAACACCTTTTCATTTTTCCACATTTAATAAGATCACATAATAGGCTCCACTCACCTGAACAGATCACACCATTGTAATCCTCATGAAAAAACACGCGAGATAGACTACTTACTCGCCCGAAACGATCAACCGGTGAATATAGTACTATTCACTATAGCCAGCCCGTGTGGGGCCCACACCACGATCCTTAAACTAAACAAAAGGATCACACCACAGTGATCTCCTCAGAAAAACACACGGGATTGACTACTCAATCTTCCGAAATGGACTCCCGGTGAAAAAGGTACTATTCACCGTAGCCAACCCTAGTGGGACCCACACCACGATCCCGAAAATGGTCGGGCAAACTGCGCCATCATGATGCTCTCAGAAAAACACGTCATATCGACTATTAATTCACCCCATCGGCCCCGGAACAACCAACTACAAATCTTCAAGCATTACTTCACTCACACGAGAGTGCATGCGATCACACGCCAAGGGTCCGCTACAAACACAGTAGGATGAACCACCACCGGAGCACCTTACTTGCTTTCAGGTTTAAAGAGATATCGAAAGAGACTACACACATCTAAACGGATCGTACCATTGTAATCCTCATGGAAAAACATGTGAGATAAACTATTTACTTGCCTCAAACGGATATCCGACAAAAAAGTCGCCAACACCGCTTTACGCCCAAACGACGTCTCGTGATCCTGAGCCTCGGTCCTGAAAACAGTCGGGCGCATCACATCATTGCGAACCCCTCAGAAAAGCACGTCAAAAGGACTGCTCACTTGAGTGGAACAGATATCCGGAGAAAAATATGCATTCCGACATACCGAACATGCGCGGTGCTGTGTGGGACCCACATCCCAGTCCCAAATCACAACAAACGGATTGCACCGTTACGATCCTCTCGAAAAAGTACACAACTTCGACTAATCACTTGTCCGAAACAGACACCCGGTGAAGGAGATAGAAATTCACCGTCAACGCCCAAAACAGCCCTCACGGGGCCCTCACCAGCGTGCGGAATTAAAGCAGACGGATTGCAGAATTGCAATTCCCTCAGAAAAACACCTAGAAACAACTACTCACACGCGCCGAACGGACAACCGATGAAAAATTTGTAAAGCACTGCACGCAACTCGAAGGACGGGCCATGGGGCCCATGCATCAACTCTGGTTTCAATGCCCGAAACCACATTGGAAAACACCGTCTAAACACCAGGGTCGCAACGCCACTGACGACGTTCAAATCGGACATCGGATGTGTCAGCGCCGCCCAAAACACGAACCCCCGGAAATAAGTCAAACTACTTAAAGGTGTGGCGCGCCTCCAAGGACCCTCGTTTCTGGAATTAAAAATTCCCGAGACCATCTCAAAAAGTTCACCTTGACATCTGGAGTACACAACCACAGACGATACACAGTTCTGACATCCGGTTTAGGAGCTACGCGAATTTAAACATCGACGGACACCAAAGAGGGTGGACCGGGCCGGTTCGGCCGATCCACACCTTTTGGACCGGATAGGTCCGCGGCTCAGCCGCCCGGACCAGCCGGTTCGCCGCGGTCCCCGGTCCAGCCGCGCGGACCGCGGTCTGCTCCCCCCGGACCAGTCGAGACGGTCCCGTCTTCCACACGGACCCGCAAAGTGCGGGTTCGGGTCGCCTCCTGGGGTCGCGCGACCCCGGTTCCTCGCCTCCACCGGTCGTCACAGCCGACTGGCCTTCTGAGCCGCCTGCACGAGACGCCCGCGCCCACGCCAGCTGCCGAACGCCGGACACCCTACCGTCGTGCCAACTGCCTAAATCCACAGCCGTCGCCGCCACTGAAGCCGGACCGCCGCACGCCACCACCGGAGCTCCGCCCTACCACCGCTGGAACCCCCAAAACCGGCCGGAAAAACTCCAAAACCGCCGGAAAACCTCAACGGACCACCCTGGACTTCGCCGGATGATTGCAATTGTCTCAAGACTCCAAATTTAAATCTGAGATATGTGTCGGGAATCTCAGAAAAAGTACTAAGCAACCGTGGGCTTTGCTTGGAAATTAAATAGCAATTCGACGCCAAAATTGAACTTGAAAGAAAGGTTCTGAAATTAAACCGCAAAACGTAAACTCCTACCTGTTGGGGCGCAACCCGACGCTTCACCGATAACCCATCAGAGTTGCCATGCCTCACCGGAGAGGTAGAGGAGAGGAGAGGGGTTCCTCCTTGGTTGAGCTCTTCCGCTAGGGGTGAACAAAGGGGGAGAGAGGGGGGGGGGGTTAAGTGTTTAAATAGAAACACACTTAACCACCCGCCCGTCGGCCCGAACCCAAACTTCCGACGGGGTCGAGATTAAGTCTCCCCTAGGCCAAAAACCACCTCTTGAGCACAACGGAGGTCTCAGAATTTTAATCCGAGGCCCCGTTCAAAAGTTATTAAACTCAACGCCCGAGGCCCCCAAATTATGAAAACGCCCTCGGGGCCATTTTTCACTGACGGCCCGTGCCCACGAAAATTACACCTCTCCTAGGGTAAATGGCACATTCTGAACTCAACGGTGCCCTCATTTTTCCAATCCGAGCCACCTTTTAAGAGGTACTTGAGTTTAACCATCAAACGAATAAATTAATTATTTTAATTATCCGTTTAACGTTCCGTTAATGGGCGAGGGGTCCCAACGTCCCGCGCTGACATATTTTATGTCGTTAATATGGTAAACACACCATTTTGGACCCATCTGTACACTTAGATTTCTGATCTGAAGCACCATTTAGTAGTTATTCTATTTATTTGGTGTTCTCAGTGTGAACGCACTGAAAATTTAATTCCAGCCACACCGGGGCTCAGAATCGCCCGGCTTCTGAAGGCGCTGCTCTAGAATAACATCAAAAATATTAAAAAGTCTTTTATATCCAAAAAAATAGGTTCTTACATCACTCCATCCTTTAATATTTTCATCCCCGAAAAGAAAAACCAGGGAACAACTCAGGGTACTAAGCCCGCACCTAGCTCTCCCGTACCCAGAAGAACTCTTGCATAGATCCGCGTCACCGTACATAGAACAAAGGATTTGATCTATTCACACGAGGTATACCCTTGCATATAACGTGCATAGGAGCACACACACTTCTTCTCGGGTGAGTCACACGGGAGACGCTATGCACCCAAACCAGCCTTTGAGGTTAGGGCAATGCGGTAGGGAACCTCGCCATCCCTTTGCACGGTCACAAACGGCCTGAAGGCTCCCGGGGGTAGCTCAACTCCCCGACCAAACCCTTACGTCGCATGCCGCGACTGGAATCATCGCCCGCACTTGGAATAAGGCCCAGTGATTCCCTCCTTTAGAATATCCATATGGTAAAACACCCAAGGATATTTGGTCATGCAAGGTTTTGCAGTCGATGTCCCACAAACAAGACCCTCTTACACGATCGGAAGCGAAGGAGTCAACACCATCGACTAAAGAAAAGGTCACAAGCCTTTTACCTTACCAACACTGGGTTACACCGATGCCCCGCACCACCCTGGTAACAACTCAAACAAGGAGCAGGGAGAAAATCATTTCACACACAGGGTCTAAAAATTCTACAGAAAAAAGTAGAAAAGCTATAGAGCGTACCTTTTATTACCTCATGCTATGCAGGATTGTAGACACCCAAAGCTCGTAGCTGTCTGCGGTCCCAACTGTCAGCTCCCGGATCCTGACGTGGACTTCCTAGTGGTGATGGGAATACCTCGTAAGGTTGTATTCCACTTCCAGCTCCTCCTGATCCTTTTCAAGCACCACCTCTCAGGGCGCTACTCTGATCACAATGCTGCCTCGGTTGTGGTGGTGCACCTACTGCCTTCCCAATGTTCTCAGCGCGCCTGGTCAGGCAGTCCTGTGCCAGGTGACCTTTTCCATCACAAGCATAACATCAGAGCTCTCTGGGCTGCCCTGGTGCCCTCCGGTGCCACTGTGGTGTAAGACCATGCCCCTGAGTCCGGTTATCGGAAAGCCACTTGCGTCGAGGTTCTACTTGCCGACGCCCGCTATCTGCGTCAGACGTCTCAGCTCTATCGAGTCTACTGCCACCACCAAATGTAGAACGTGAAGGGAAGATCTCTATCACCAGCGCCTGATCTAGCACCCCAGAATAAGTGGGAATTCCCAAGGGTACTATGATAGCATGAATATCTTGGTGGAGACCCTACTCAAACTCCCTCTCTTGAAAGTTTCCGCCATGGACCAAGTCTGGGTAAAAGCGTGCACGGTCTTCGAAACTAGCCGCGTACTCGACCACCATCATCCCTCCCTGCTAAAACTACAGGAGCTCCTGAATCTGAACTGAGTGTAAGAAGGAGGGGAAAAATCATCATGAAACAAGAACTGAAAGTCACCCCATGAAAGCGACGACTCGACAAGAAACCGAGTCACCAGACTCCACCAACGCCAAGATGCTTCGTGGAAAAGGTTGGCGGCCAAAGCCACCATAAGATCTGTCGGCGTCTGCATAAGCCTGAAAAGGAGAACCACTATCTCTAGCAAATCCTCTACTGCCTGAGGGTCTGACTCACCACTGAACCTCAGCGGTCTCTGTCGCTGGAACTCACAGAGCATGCTCAACCTGCGCTCAAGCTCGGTTTTCTCTTCTGAAGCTGTCTGTTTCTCAACAGGTGGGGGTACTGCTACCGGCCCACCCGGATAAAGGGGCTCGCATGATGAGTCCTAGACTGAGGCCTCGTAGCTCACAGGGTCGTCATCACGAACCAAAGCTGGTATTCTGGATGGCTGTCTTCGCGGAGACATCTTGAATGTTATCAAGGAGTGTCGCGGTCATATGAGCATATATGTATATAATAGTAACAACAATGGGGAGTTGACTCAATAAGGACTGTCAAAGACTCAATCCTATGTGATGCACAAACTAATTTCCCTACAACAAGTGTCTCAGCATTCTGAGTCGACAAGCAGGTTATCAGGGTCCTGGTGAATGGATACGTTGGCCGCCGCACCATCACTGGACTCCCCGACCCGAGAGACGCTCTCGAGACATGTAAACACTTTTTCCCTAAATCCCAACCAATTCCTTTTTAGGGATGTCCGAAAAATGTCTCAAGGAACGAACCACCTCTGATACCACTCTGTCACGGCCAGACCCTACCCGGTCTCAAGCCACAACTACCCCAAGCCTGCCTCCATAGGCCAGGGGCTGGCGACCAGCGCCAAAGGCACAACAACTCGGGGAGGCCTTTTCCTGAGTACCTGTACACAAACTCGCAACACACTCAATGAAAAAGTGTAGAGTAAAAGAAAAAGGTAAATTCCAACTGCTATAAATAAACCACAAAGTGCATCGAACTCTAAACAGTACAAAGTAAAAGCTGAAAAGAAAAGGGGAAAACACACGCCCAACCAGAAAAGTGCCACAACCCGGCAGAAGGTAAAAAAAAGTAAAACATATGGGAGCGTCCCACACCTAGAACCCAACTACAACCACCACACACGGTCCAAGATTCCGAACTCCTAAGATCCTGTGTCGTCATGACCAACCTGTCCGTCGTCTGTAAGGGCACACCAAGTTCGGGAAAAGCCCAAGCAGCGGTGAGTATAAAAATACTTAGTAGGATACCCCGATGGCTCAAGGGAGCAACAAAGGAGGTACCGAAGGGTGGGAAGTAGATCAAACAGGAAAAGTAAAGGAGTACAACCGAGATTACAGTAAAGAGTACAGCTCAACCCAACAAGAGGAAGGATGTAGACTCGTCTAAACACAAGGAGCTAGAAGCGGTGAGAAGATGAACTTATCGTCAAATCTTCAATGCCTATAGAAGGAGAGTAGACTCATCCAACAATGAGAAGCTAGACACGGAAAGCACGTGGCATACCCCGCGCGTCTTCGCCTCTCCTGGAAGGAGAGTAAACAAAACCCATGAAGTGGGTACTAGAACAAGGTATATACATATATATATATATGCTCTGTCAAGAAACCCGAACAAGGTCGTAAGGGGATCTATGTCCCGTAGCTCAGCCCAAGAATGTGAGTAGCCAACAGTTCCAGAAGTAAACATAATTGATGCCCAATATCCCACACGCCTGCCCTGAACTGAAAGTCAAGGGGATCAAATCACCGCACCTTGATATTATTCACTTTGGGCGGCACTGACTTGCCCGCACAGTTTTAGGTCGCGTCACAAGGACCCGTCTGAGTGGGGAAAGCACCCCTCGTACTTGAGAGTTCTTGGGAAAATCGAACCACACCTTGTCACTGCCCTGCAGTCGAGAGGCCTTCTCAAATTCAAGTTGTCAAAACACTAACCCGTACAACCAAGGGTCCCGCTCCAGTAATCACGGAGAAAATCCATAGACTAGCCTAGTGGAAAGGACTGAGTTTGAAAAGACAACGGGTGCCCCACTGCCCAGCCCTGCTGGAGGGAAAATCATAATAAGATATCGGGTGACCCACTGCCCAGCCCTGCTGGAGGGTAAACCCTAATACATCATCAGGCGGCCCACTGCCCAGCCCTACTGGAGGGTAAACCCTAATACATCATCAGGCGACCCACTGCCCAGCCCTGCTGGAGTGTAAATCATAATAAGATATCAGGTGACCCACTGCCCAGCCCTGCTAGAGGGTAAACTCTAATACATCATCAGGCGACCCACTGCCTAGACCTGCTAGAGGGTAGACCTAGAGGATGTCGATAGGTGACCCAATGCCCAGCCCTACTGGAGGGTAAACCTAGAACAAGTCGACAAGCGAACCACTGCCCAGCCCTGCTAGAGGGTAGACCTGAAACAAGACAACGGGTGACCCACTGCCCAGCCCTACTGGAGTGTAGACCCTCAAGAGTCGTCGGGTGACCCAATGCCTAGTCTCTACTAGAGGGTAAACCCTGAGAAGTAAATGAGCAACCCACTGCCCAACCCTACTGGAGGGTAAACCCGAAGAAGTCGATGAGTAACCCACTGCCCAGCCCCGCTGGAGGGTAATCCCAGAACTGCTCTGGGCATCTCTATTGGATTGTACAAAACTGGCCAAACGAACACGGAGTGGGTATCACGCAACCACCCGACTCCGGAACAATTCTCCTAATAAAGGTTCAGTGCTCGTACCATCACTGGGTGTCACTAGCACCGCTACCGTGCGTAAGTTCGGAGTACGCTCAAAGAAGCCTCCGACCAACACCTTTTCATATTTCCACATTTAATAAGATCACGTAAGAGGCTCCGCTCTTCTGAAAAGATCACACCATTGTAAACCTCGTGAAAAAACACACGAGATAGACTAATTACTCGCCCGAAACGGTCAACCGGTGAATATAGTACTATTCACTATAGCCAGCCCGTGTGGGGCCCACACCACGATCCTGAAACTAAAAAAACGGATAACACCACCGTGATATCCTCGAAAAAAACACACGGGATTGATTACTCAATCGCCCAAAACGGACACCTGGTAAAAAGGTACTATTCACCGTAGCCAACCCTTGTGGGACCCACACCACGATCCCAAAAATGGTCGGGCGAACTGCGCCATCGTGATGCTCTCGGAATAACGCGTCAGATAAACTATTCATTTGCCCCATCGGCCCAGGCATGGCCAACTACAACTCTTCCAGCATTACTTCACTCACATGGGAGTGCATGCGATCACACGCCTAGGGTCCGCTACAAACACAGTAGGACGAACCACCACCGGAGAACCTTGCTTGCTTCCGTGTTTAAAGAGATCTCGAAAGAGACTCCGCACATCCAAACAGATCATACCGTTGTAATCCTCACGGAAAAACATGCGAGATAAACTATTTACTCACCTCAAACGGATATCCGATGGAAAAGTCACCAACACCGCTTTACGCCCAAACGATGTCCCGTGATACCAAGCCTTGGTCCCGAAAATAGTCGGGCGCATCACACTATTGTGATCCCCTCGGAAAAGCATGTCAAAAGGACTGCTCACTTGAGTGGAATGGATATCCGGGAAAAAAGATGCATTCCGGCATACCGAACATGAGCGGTGCTGCGTGGGACCCGCATCCCGGTCCTGAAGCACAACAAACGGATCGCACCGTTGCGATCCTCTCGAAAAAGTACACAAGTTCGACTAATCACTTGTCCAAAAATGGACACCCAATGAAGGAGATAGAAATTCACCATCAACGCCCAAAACGACCCTCGCGGGCCTCGCACTAGCATGCAGAATTAAAGCGGTCGGATTGCGCCATTGCAATGACCTCGGAAAAACACCCAGAAACAACAGCTCGCATTCCCCGAACGGACGGTCGATGAAAATGTTTTAAAGCGCTGCACGCAGCTCAAAGGACGGGTTGTGGGGCCCATGCCTCAACTCCGGTTTGAATGCCTGAAACTACACTGGAAAACTCCGAATCAACACCAGGGTCGCAACGCCACTGACGACGCTCAAATCGGACATTGGAAGTATCCGCGCCGCCCAAAACACAAACCCCTGGAAAAATGTCAAACTACTTAAAGGTGTGTCGCGCCTCCGAGGTCTCTCGTTTCGGGAATTAAAAATTCTCAAGACCATCTAAAAAAGTTCGCCTTGATGTCTAGAGTACACAACCGTAGAGGGTACACAATTCTGACATCCAGTTTAGGATCTATGCGAATTTAAACATCGAAGGATGCCAAAGAGGGTGGATCGGGCCGGTTCGGCCGGTCCACACCTTCTGGACCGGACAGGTCCGCGACTCAGCCTCTCGGACCAGCCGGTTCGCCGCGGTCCGTGGTCCAGCCGCGCGGACCGCAGTCTGCTCCCCCCAGACCGGTCAAGCCGGTCCCATCTTCCACGCGGACCCGCAAAGTGCGGGTCCTGGTCACCTCCCGGGGTCGCACGACCCCAGTTCCTCGCCTCCACCGACCGACACAGCCGGCCGGCCTTCCGAGCTGCCTGCACGAGACGCCCGTCCCAGCCGCCAAACGCCGGACACCCTACCACCGCGCCAACCGCCTGAAGCCACAGCCGCCGCTGCCGCTGAAGCCTGACCGCCGCACGCCGCCACCGGAGCTCCGCCCTGCCACCGTTGGAACCCCCAAAACCGGCCGTAAAAACTCTAAAACCGTCAGAAAACCTCAACAGACCACCCCAGACTTCACCGGACGATTGAGATTGCCTCAGGAATCTAAATTTAAATCCGAGATATGCGTCAGGAAGCTCGAAAAAAGTACTACGCAACTGTGGGATTTTATTGAAAATTAAACAGAAATTCAACGCCAAAATTGAACTTGAAAGAAAGGTTCCGAAATTAAAACGCAAAACGTAAACTTCTACTTATTGGGGCGCAGCCCGGCGCTTCACCGATGACCCGCCGGAGTTGTCGCACCTCACCGAAGAGGTGGAGGAGAGGATAGGGGTTCCTCCTTGGTTGATCTCTTCCACCAGGGGGTGAACAAAGTGGGAGAGAGTGGGGGGGGGTAAGTGTTTAAATAGAAACACACTTAACCACCCGCCTGTTGGCCCGAACCTAAACTTTCGACGGGGTCGAGATTAAGCCTCCCCTAGGCCAAACACCACCTCCTGAGCACAACAGAGGTCTCATAATTTTAATCCAAGGCACCATTCAAAAGTTATTAAACTCAACGCCCGAGGCCACCAAATTACGAAAATGCTCCTGGGACCATTTTTCACTAACGACCCATGACCGTAAAAATTACACATCTCCTAGGGTTAATGGAACATTCCGAACTCAACGGTGCCCTCAGTTTTCTAATCCGAGCCACCGTTTAAGAGATTCTTGAGTTTAACCATCAAACGAAAAAATTTATTATTTTAATTATCTGTTTAACGTTCCGTTAACGGGCGAGGGGTCCCAACGTCCCACACCAACATATTTTATGTTGTTCCTAGGGTAAAAAACGCATTTCGGACCCATCCATACACTTAGAATTCTTATCTGAAGCACCGTTTAGGAGTTATCCCATTTATTTGGCATTCTCAGTGGGAACACACTGAAAATTTAATTCCGGCCACATTGGGGCTCGGAATCGCATGCTGTCTAAAGGAGCTGCTCTAGAATAACATCAAGAATATTCCAAATTCTTTTATAGCCAAAAAACGGGTTCTTAAACTTATAGACTATTGAATACATATTGTGCTATTATGTCTTGATTTTGGGTTTTTTTCATGATGCACCTACCCTTGGTAGTGTTATCTTACAACAATAGTTTCCACTACACTATCTATATGACACCATTTGATAACATGAATGACTTCCAATTCCACTCCTCATTGTGTTGGAATGGGGACAAAGAGTCATCAATTATTAGGAAAGAACTAGTAAAAAATACAATAGATATGGTTCAGGTGAGTCGTGAGGTGATAAAGGTATTGCAATATCATCAAAATTCATATGAAGATCATAAGAGGAGAAATCTAGAGTTTGTTTTTAGGGATCATGTGTTTCTGAGGGTGACTTCCCATCATGGGTAGTGATGGTTTTTTTGGGGATTAGTATTTCTCCCCAATTTGTTGGGCCTTTCAAGGTGTTAGCTTATGTGGGAGCTATAACATATCAGATAGCACTTCCCCCAATGATGAGAGGGATACATGATGTTTTCCTTGTGTCTCAGCTCGGTTATTATCATCATGATGACTCTCACATCATTCATTGGGGTGATATTGATGTTGAAAATGATTTGAACTTTGAGTGTTGAATGATAGAGATATAGGACTACATGGAGAAGGTGTTTCACATGTGTTCTATCCCATTGGTTCGTGTATTGTGGAGGCACGATGGAGTGGAGGAGATAATCTGTGTACGAGATTTATCGATAGGTTCTTGGTACCCACAATATTTTTAGTTTATCTATTCTCTTTTAAAACTGTTCCATTGGTGGTTGTAGACCCTTTCTATTTATGATATGTATTTCTCTTATTTATTGTTGTGTATTGTTCTCTTTTGATAGGTATCTCCCATGGGAGAGGGTTTAGGAGATGTTTGTGGTTGTTGTGGGTTTTTTCTCTTGTTTCTCTAGTGATGTGGTGAGCTCCTATAGTGGAATGGATTTGAGATATATCATGATGGGTGGTTGTTCATATGACCCCTTTCTATTTCCTCCATAGGTTGGTTTTGGATTCTCAGGGAAGATAATGATTTGAGAGGTATCAGATGTAAGGGGCCAGATCTACATGGATCTACCACTTGCATGTTTTATTTGATTGAAGTTATTGGAGGTGACTCGGAATAAGTTTGGAGGAGTTTAGATAAGAAAAATAATGAAAGTGTGTATTACACCTCATGCAAAAGTATTACACAACATGAAATCCAATTCCATGATTTTTCCTAGAAAGGTTCATGACATACAGAAATTTAAAATGTGTGAAAGATGGATTCATGATGTGAAATATAGAATGGTTTTAAAAATAAAATAAAATTTAGAAGTGATTTGTTTTTCAGTGGAACTTGACCTCGATTGTAACGTCCTAGATCTAGAAGCCACACAACGGGTTCCCCAAACCTAGTTGGTCACATGACCTCAAACGCATTTCCCCAAATGCTAGAGGCTGCCGACTAGCAGCGAGGTCCATGGACTGATAGTGGGGAAACTATGCCCTCATTTTTCAAAGTGTAGCGCATCAGAATACAATATAAATGTACAATAATAGCAGAAGCAGTAAACAATACATAACTGAAATAAAAAAATAGGGAAAAAGATAACCAACAATTATATATAAAAATGTGGCATGTCACTATTTATATGAAAGCATCCAAAACAGGATACACTGAAATAAAATACAATACAACTCAAATTACAAGGCACAACAAAACAGAAAAAAACAGAGTGAACAGAACGCAACAGTATCGAAAGCCTAAGTTAGGTCCCATGATCTTCTACACCTCTACTACAATCATGTACCTGTATAGGGACCCTTTCCCCTATCGACACCTATAGAAAAATATTCTGTTTGGGCTGAAGACATGACCCAAACAGGGTGTGAGAAATAAATCGTAGTAGGCAACCACCAAAGGCCCATGCCCAACTGTCAGTGAAAATGTGCAACAACTCTGTGCAGTAATAAAATGAAGAAAACTAGTAAGTACTCAAAGTAACTATCACTACCAGTTTTATTGCCATTTTAATATTTGTTAATCACTCCCAAGCTTGTGCTTTAGCTTGGAAAGTATAACATATAAATATCACCTCAGTGAAAATTTATATTAAACACTGTCCTCATATATACAAATCCTTATCCTTAGGTAATCAGAATCAAAACCTGCAAGAGTATGCCCTCAGGAATAATGAACATTGCCCTCAGGCATACGAGATATTGCCCTCAAGCACAGAGACTACTGCCCACATGCATAAACAAAGGTCACCATCAGGCTAACCAAACACTGCCCATAGGTTAAGAAAACACTGCCCTCGGGTGAAAGTAACTAGGCCGAGCCCAAAGCATAAACAAGCAATTTATATAAGGTTTATCTCAAGAAAATAAAAAACAAAATATACTTATGGCATACCCTCGGGTATCCTGGCCAAACGGCTAAACATAAAAATGCACCCTCGGGGTGGTCCAAGATCCAAGCAATGATCCCAAAAATAGTTTTAATTTATTAACAGATTATTTATAAAATTCTAGATATCTTTCAGCAAAAGGCCTCTGCCACATGACACCCCAACCATGGGTGCATATCACAATAGTACACAATTTCAAAACAAAAATTTAAAGAAACATCAGACCACCCACCTTGATCTCCTCTGATCAATATATAGGAATGACGCCTTCCGAATCAACCGATAAGGACATAGATTTGGGATAAACCAATATCTTTTCAAACATAAATAACTTCCACTCGGGAAAAAACTGGTAAGAACCACTCAAGGAGAAGGAAGGGCTTACTGGTGCTATCCAAAGGAGATCAATGGCATATGAATCGGGTTCTCGGTGTGCGGTCGGGAGATCCTCCAAGGTCCGACTTCCTCTCCCACGACATCCTGGCATTCTAAGCTTCCTCTGTTGAAAGAGGAGGCTACTACCCATTTTAAGTGAAAAAAATAGACTACACAGCGTGTACTCTCAAGTACACGGTGTGTACTTTCCATTTTTTTAAATGTTTCTCTGGCAGCTTCTTTCCACCGCGGCACTGTTCATCTGTTGACATGAGTACACGACATGTATCTCTGAGTACACAGTGTATACTGTCACTCCACTAGCGGCTAATTCCACCACCTTACTATTCACCTGCCGACTGATTACATGGTGTGTAAATACTAAGTACACGACGTGTAGTCAGTTTTTACACCCTTCATCACCGACAAGCCTACACACCCTGTGTACTCATCCTACACAACCAAAGTACATAGTGTGTGTAAAGGTACATAGGGTGTACCAAAAAATTTGATATTTTTCCCCATTTTCCTTATTTTCTCAAAAACACTTAAGGAAAAGCGAAAAGAAGAAACCCATACATCAAGAATAAGAACCTGGTTCTTACAAACTTCCCCCCTTAAAAAATTTTTTCCTTGAATTTACCTTCCAAGGGTGGTGAAGATATGATCAGAACAACTCTGGCCACTGAGAATGTACATCAGTCTCTCGCTCCTAAATTTCATCCTGCACTCGGCCATGCTGCCATAGCACCCGTACGAGAGGAACTGACCGGCCACATAGAACCTTCGTGCTCCTATCAATAATAAAAATCAGATTCTCTTTAAAGGATGCGTTGACCTGAAGCTCAACCTCCTCGGGTTGAAATACATGAGATGGGTCTGAATGATAACAGCGCACCTGAGATCCATGGAAGACGTCATGCATGGCCCGGTACCTCTATGGTAACTGCAACCGATAGGCAACCAACCTGACTCTCTACAAAATCTCAAACGGACCAACAAAACTTGGTGAATGTTTACCTTGTCTACTGATCCGCCTGTGTCCCAACCTCGGTGAAAGACGCAAGAAAACCTGATCCCCGACCACGAACTCTAAGGGTCTCCTGCGGCAATCAGCATAAGATTTCTGACGAGACTATGCAGTAGCCATCTGCTTTAGTTTCAACTGGACCTTCTTTAAAGTCTTCTGCATGAGGCATGGTCCCAGTAAAGCTGTCTCAACTACCTCCATCCAGCACAAGGGTGATCGGCACGACCTACCATATAAATCTTCTTAAGGATCCATATCAATTGCTACCTAAAAACTATTGTTATAGACAAACTAGAATAGGGGTATATGCTTCTCCCAAGAGCCCCCAAAGTCTAAGACACATGCATGCAGCATGTCCTCCAGCACCTGTATTGTATGCTCTGACTGGCCATCGGTCTAAGGTTGGTAAGCTGTGCTCCGAAGCACCTGTGTACCGAGTGCCATCTGAAAACTTTTCCAGAAATGAGACGTAAAACGGGCGTCCCTATCTGAAATCATAGAACGAGGGACCCCATGAAGACGTATGACCTATCAGATATACAGCTTCTCGATCCCATCAACACTTAAGGTCTCCTTGATCGTAAAAAATTGATCTACCTTCGTGAGTCTGTCCACAACAACCCACATAGCATCATTGCCTGGAGGTGACCTCGACAACTCGGTAACGAAGTCCATTGCAACATCATCCCATTTCCACTCCAGAATGGGAAACTACTGTAACAGTCCAACGGGCCTCTGATGCTCCGCCTTCACCTACTGATAGGTGAAACATCTCATAAAAAAACCAGCTACTTCTCTCTTCATACCCGGCCACCAATACTGATGTTTCAATTCACGGTACATTTTGGTAACTCCAGGATGAACTGCCCAAGCCGAAGAATGAAAATACCGTATCAACTCCACACATATATCCCCTGGAACCCACACTCGTCCATGGAAACACAACACCTCATCATCACCTATCATCCAACCAAGAGGAGGGTCCTCACTTTCCACCGACTCCCGTAGAACTAGGCCTTCTGAATCCGATAGCTGTCTCATTCTCACTCTATCCAAGAGGGTAAAAGTCACAACTAAGGATGAGAGATAGGTTTTCCCCTGACTATCGTGAACCTACAAATGCATCTTAGAGAACAAATCCATAAGTTTCCACTCGCCACTGGCCTCCTGCACTGCCTGTGTCTGAGTCTTCCTACTCAGTGCATCAGCTACTGCATTACCCTTACCAGGTGTATAGGAAGGCTCAAAGTCGAAGGAATGATGTTATTTGACCCACCTTCGCTGTCTCAGGTTCAAGTCACGCTGAGTAAAGATGTATTTGAGACTTTTTTGGTTGGTGAAAACCAAAAAATGATCTCCTAAGAGATAATGTCTCCAACAACGCAATGCATGAACAACTACAGCCAACTCGAGGTCATGCATCAGGTAATTCCTCTCATGTGGCCTCAACTACCGAGACCTGTACGCAACAACTTGGTTTCCCTATATCAACACTAATCCCATCCCAATACCTGATGCATCACAGTAAACTATATAGATCATCCCTTGATCCAGAAGTATCAGGATTGGTGTTGATGTCAACCTTCCCTTCAGCTCCTAAAAGGTTGTCTCACATGCTTCTGTCCAAACAAAATTCACACCCTTCTTAGTCAAACCCATCAATGGCACTGATAAGCAAGAGAATTCCTGGATGAAGCATCTGTAGTTTCCAGCCAGCCCTAAGAAACTCTGAATCTCAAACACGCTCTTAAGCTACTCCTAGGAAACTACTGCTCTCACCTTCTCTGGGTTTACTACAACTCCTGCCTCTGAGATAATATGACCCATGAAGTGAATCAGGTCCATCCAAAAGTGGAACTTTGAGATATTAGCATATAGTTGATTATCTCTCAGTGTATTTAGTACGATCTCAAGATGAGTGGCATGGTCGTGTCGAGTGTGAGAGTACACCAAGATATCATCCATGAAGACCACCACAAAAGAATCCAGATAAGGGTGGAACACATGATTCATCAGAGCCATGAAAACTGCTGGCGCATTTATGAGTCCAAACGACATGACCAATTACTCATAAAGACCATATATGCTCTGAAAGGCTGTAATCGTTATGTCTGATGGTCTCACATGCAACTGATGATATCATGATCTCAAGTCAATCTTCGAGAACACTCGTGCTCCTCAAAGTTGATCAAAAGGATCATCAATCCTTGGTAAGGGATATAAGTTTGTAACTGTCAACTGGTTTAGCTTCCGATAATCCACATAAAGTCTGAGGGTACCGTCTGCCTTCTTCGCAAAAAGGACAAGTGAACCCCAAGGAGAAGTACTGGGTCAGATAAAACCCTTTTCTTGTAACTCCTCTAACTTCCTCTTGATCAGATTTTAACTCAGGTGTAGCCATCCTATAATGAGTAATGGACTCCAGTGCCACTCCTGGCACAAGCTCAATAGAGAAATCGACCTCTCGCTCTGGAGGTTGACCTGAAAAGTCGTCCGGGAAGACATCCTTGAAACAATAAACCACATGAGGAAAATAATTCTGAAAATTTCCCTAGTCATCCAGATATAAACTCATAATCTGGGCTATGACTCCACCTCACCCATGATGCTCGGGTCCAACTCAGCTTTCCTGGACATCCCACTCACCCTTGTACAGGAACTCTCTGCCCTCTGGTGATGTGAAAATCACCCTAAAATGATAGAAATATACAAATGCTCAAAAAGGTACCAACCAGTCCATCCCGAGAATGACATCATAGGATGTCATCTCTAAGACATAGAGGTCCCATAGAAAGTGACACCCACAAACCTCTAGGAGGCACTCCTTGCACTAACTCACACCTTTGATCAAGATTATCAAAGATTGAAAATGAGGAGACCAGGAAGGGAATATGAGAAAGAAAGCATTCAATATTTACAAAACTTGACTACACGGCGTGTATAAATACTACACGACGTGTTCTCATAGGCCATCCACATGGGCGTGTACTCAAGATAAAACCGGTCGTGTAGCACCCCAAACACACGACATGTCTTCTGAATTCACAACGTGCACTTTAATCCTCCTTCCCAGTCTGAGTCCTTCTACACGGCTAAGACACATGGCTGTCCTAAAACAAAACTACACGGCGTGTGCCTGTGTACCCTGATCACACTACACGACATGTTCCAAAAAGAAACGATGTGTTCAAAGAAGCCCCAGACCAACCTGTGTTGCTTGCTACACGGCCGACTACACAGATGACACTACACGGCATGTTCCTGGCAGACACAGCATGTACTAGGAAATATAACACCGAACCGTGTTGTTCGTGACACGGCTGGGTACCTGGGTCAAACTACACGACATGTTCAATATAGACACAACGTGTATGTCTTAAGGTTTCCTCCATATGTGTTGTTAGTTACACGGAAGTCACCGGGTCAACACTATACAACGTGTACAACCGATACACACTGTGTTTCCCCAAGCCATTCCCTACCCTGTGTCCCCGACCACATGGCCTATGACACGGGAAGAGACTACACGTCATTTACTGTGGGTACACGTCGTTTACTGTGGGTACACGAAATTTACTGTGGTTACACAGAGTGTACTTAAAACATTTTCATTTCTTCCCAAACAGAAGAATACACGGCATGTGTCTATAGAACTACACAGCATGTATGCTGGGTTTTCCGGACAATAAGCCTCAGAAACGATTCCCGAACACAGAAAAACACGGAAACAAACTCCTAAGTGCCAATTTCTGATCTTGAGGGTCCATACTCCCCGCAAATCAAATCTCTACATCTTATACATGTTATAACAAAAATAAAAACATCGATGATCCACCAAATTCCGGTGATTGAAGGCCAATACTCCTCATTAACCAATGTTTGGAATTCATTCTATCAAAACCTCACACAACAATACCCTATCAAATAGTGGGTATTTATTAAAGTAGCTATCACAACAACATGATTTTCTAGCACATCAACTATCACAACAACATGCAATTTCTAATGTACCTACATGGCATGGAAGAATTCATGACATGTGATTTTCTCATGTGCCTAAATGATGCATGAGATGACATACCCTCATCTCATCGGGTTAAAACTAAATAGAACCCATTTATAACATATAAACATAACAATCACAAGTGCATCACCCAATGGTGAAAATCAAATCAACTGTAAAATTTGAAAAATCAGAAAAAATGCATCAAATGAGGTAGACTGGCTTTTCCCTGTACATGGGTTAGCTACTCCCAGGCACAACTTATTACCAACTACCATTTTCTGTCTTATCCCTGACTATAGGCTATAAATAGTAAGTCAAAGAAAATAACCCCTTTGATACCACATTGTAACGTCCCAGATCCGGAAGCCACACAATGGGTGCCCCGAACCACGGTTGGTCACATGACCTCAAGCGCATTTCCCCAAATGCCAGAGGCTGCCGACTAGCAGTGAGGGCTAAGGACTGATAGTGGGGAAACTATGCCCTCATTTTTTAAAGTGTAGTACAGTGGAATACAATATAAACGTACAATAATAGAGGAAGCAGTAAACCATAAACAATTGAAATAAACAACTAGATCAAAAAATAACCAACAGTTATATATAAAAATGCAGAATGTCACTATTTCTATGAAAGAAGCCAAAATAGGATACACTGCAATACAATAAAATACAACTCAAAGTACAAGGCACAACAAAACAGAACAAAACAGAGTGAACAGAATGCAACAGCATCGCAAGCCTAAGCTCGGTCCCATGCTCTCCTACTCTTCTGCTACAATACTATACCTGTATAGGGAACCTTTCTCCTATATAAACCTGCAACAATATAGTCTCTTTGGGCCGAAGACATGACCCAAATAGGGTGTGAGAAATAAATCCCAGTAGGCAACCACCAAAGGCACATGCCCAACCGTTAGTGAAAATGTGCAACAATAGTGTGCAGTAATAAAATGCATTAAAATAGTAAGTAATCAAAGTAACTATCACTACCAGTTTTATTTCCATTTTAATATTTTTTAATCACTCCCAAGCATGTGCTTTATCTTGGAAAGTATAACATATGAAAATCAACTCAGTGAACATTTATTGTAAACATTGTCCTCAGACATACCAATCCTTACCCTCAGGTAATCAGAATCAAAACCCGCATGTGTTTTCCCTCAAGCATAATGAACATTGCCCTCAGGCATAGAGACTGCTGCCCGTAGGCATAAACAAAGGTCACCCTCAGGCTAACCAAACACTGGCCACAGGCTAAGCAAACACTGCCCTCAGGCGCAAGTAACTGGGAAGATACCAAAGCATAAACAAGCAATTTATATAAGGTTTATCTTAAGAAAATTCAATACACAATATAATTATGGCATACCCTCGGTTATCCTGGCCAAACGGCTAAACAGAGGAATGCACCCCGGGGTGGTCCTGGATCCAAGAAATGATCCCAACAATAGTTTTAATTTATTAACATATTATCTATGCAATTCTAGATATCTTTCAGCAAAAGGCCTCAGCCATACAACACCCCAACCATTGGCACGTAGCACAACGATACACAATTTCAACACAACAGTTGAAAGAAAAATCATACCACCTACCTTGATCTTATCTAATCAATATATGTGAACGACGTCTTCCGAATCAATGGAGAAGGGCATAGATATAGGATAAACCAATATCCGTTCAAACATAAATAACTTCCCCTCGGAAAAAAATTGGTAAGAACCACTAAAGTAAAAGGAAGGGCTTACCCGTGCTATCCAAAGGAGATCAATGGCATAGGAATTGGGTTCCTGGTGTGCGGTCGTGAGATCCTCCAAGGTCCAGCTTCTTCTCCCGTTGCCTCCCAGTGTTCTAAGATTCCTCGGTTGAAAGAGGAGTCTACTGTCCATTTTAAGCAAAAAAAAAAAAATAGACTACACGGAATGTACTCTCAAGTACATGGTGTGTACTTTTCATTTTTTAGTTGTTCCTCTGGCGGCTTCTTTACACCGCAACATTGTTCATCTGTCAACATGAGTACACGTCGTGTATCTCTGAATACACGACATATACTATCACTCCACTGACGGTTACATCCACTGCCTTACTGTTCACCTTCCGACTGATTACAAAGCATGTAAATACTAAGTACATGGCGTGTAGTTAGTTTTTACACCCTTCATCTCCGACAGTCCTACACACCATTTGTACTCATCCCACATAGCCAAATTACACGGCGTGTGGAAAAGTGCATGGCGTGTACCCACAAAATTTGGAATTTTTCCCCATTTTCCTGATTTTCTCAAAAACACTTAAGGAAGAGGGAAAATAAGAAACTCATACCTCAAGAATAAGAACTGGGTTCTTACATCGATGAATTACACAACTTGAAGGGGGATTACATGTTGTGTAATTACTTGATGTTGTATGTTGTATTCATCTTCTAGAAACTCAGTTTTTTTTTCAAAACCAACAGTTGCAGTGGATCTCCATCAACCCCTAGAAACCCAAAAATACTCTCCTTAGTGTTTTGGGGATCCCATCATCATACAAAAATCCCAAGCTCCCTCCTTCAATTCATAGTGATCTGTGTTCGATAAAAGGTATAATTTACCTCAGTTCTTGTGGTTTCATCAATCCATTACCTCCACTTTATCTTTCCCTTGTGATGGTTCATGATCTATATGGTTCTAATGAAGTTTTTTCGGTGTATGGTTGGTTTGGTTGTTCCATGGATTCCTCAGGTTGATGCAATTGTTGCAGAAGAGGTGATTGTTATCCATTGTTTTGATCCATTCTCTTGTGAATAATGTTGATGAAAATTTTTAATTATGGGATTTGATTCATCTCTATTTAATAATGTGTAATTGAAGAGTCAGAATTGTTTATCCCCATGGATCACAATGTATTTGAACTAATTAAATACTTAAACAAGATTAATGAATTGGTATTGAATATATAGTGGTGTTGTTTATTTATACTTTGGTAACATATTGTCTCTTGATTTTATAAATAGTGTTATGTCCATGACTTTCTTGATTTTCCATGTTGTTCATGGTGGAATTTTAAAGAACATAAATCAAGAATTAATTAATAATTAATTTTTTTATTGGTTGAAGAGTCATGTTTAATAAATCTGGTTGTTGGTGTTGTTATAATTTGATATTAATCAAATTGATGTAGATATTAATGTATAATTAACTTGGTTAATGCACCAAAAGCATGATGATTCTTGTTGATAAATGGTTAAAGTAATGATAAATTAATTGTGTAATTATTTTTTGATTTGTTGTGATATATTATTGATTAGGATTTCCATAGTTAGAACATGCTAATAATGAATCAGTTAATTCATAATAGAATAACAACTAGTTGTGGGATAAATAAAAAAACCTTTGTAGTGCCCAAGTATTCCACTTTCTTGTAATGGAAAAGTACCTTATGCTTTTGGATCCATGAGAACGTATTATGTGTTAAGGTTAAATGCATTTATTTGAGACTAAGAGACTATTTCTTTGTTTCTTCCTGCTACATGTGATGTGATATGGATATGAGACTTGTGGTATATGGGGTGGGGAGGCCCGATTGTGATGTGATCCAGGGATGGATGAGACTTGAGGGTAGTTGTGGTGTGTGGGGCAGGGAGGCCTTGTTTTTGTAGCATCAACTTATTCCTAGAGTGTCTAGATGAATCATTTTATGCATGTGGGGTTGGGGAGGACACTAGAGATGATGGAATGGGTTGAAGCTCCACTTACTCATTAATGTGAAAGTTGTACTCTTATTGAATCTATTGTGGTTTATCTATATAAAATTCTCTACTAATTGAGGTAGATATTTTTTTCTTTACCTCCTTCTAAAATAAGTTATGATGCATGGGCTATGCCACATGTTTTCTATTTTTAGAATCTTAAGGCTTGGTGGTTCTACACTTCTACTATATGTGGAATGGACTCAACAGGTAGTTCATATACTCACCATGTTGAGCCCATTCTATTTTATAGGGTAGAATGTTTTCATAGAATACCTAGAAACATGGAAAGTGGAAATGTTGTTAAATAAATTAATAAAATTTTAAACCATGAGGTTGGAGCTTGATGGGATGAAATGCTGAGGTTATATTTCATGGAAACTGTAAAATCTATTAGGTTATTCATGGGGAGCATGAAGGATTTTGGTGATTATAATGTAATGAAATGTGAATATTTATAATGGTTAATTAATTATTAATTAATTAATTAACATACAGTGAATCTTATAAAAAGGGATCAACTAATTGAATATATCTCTTTAAATTCTTGTGTGCTTATACGATATCATGTCTTAGTTGTGGTAGATGGAAGTTTGATAGACCATAGCTGCAGTTGAGTCTAAGACTAGGTTTTTTCCATAGAGTGGTTGTGAGATATATTATATACTATAAAATTTGTTTTTATATGCTACTCCACCCTATCAGTTTAAGAAACTGACACCCTGGGGGTTTTGTTCTCCCACATCCCAGTGGGAGGATGGATGACTGACTACCCCATTTTCCCCGCTCTCTTCTCTTGGTTGTTACTTAGGCTGGTATGCATAGTGGTTAGTATTCTTGATCTATGTGTGTATACGGATGTAATTTCTTGTGGTTATTTCACACACATATATTCTAGATATAGTTTCCTAAGGTCTAATGTAGGTACAACCTGTAAGGTATGTGGTGTCTTGAGGGTCCCTACTTAGTGTATGGGCTGTGATGACATGATGTATAATAACTGATATTTGATAGACGTTGTATAAGATATTGTGGAACTATAAGACTAACATGTTAGTTTGGGTTATGTGGACATGATGGTTGTGTTTCATGAGTTACATGTTGTGGTTCTTCACCCAGGTGTCTTCGGGCTAACCTTTTTGGATAGAGATGCTGAGGACGTGCGATGTTGGGGAAAAGTGGAAAACTAGTGGGGATGTGAGAGTATGGTACCATTGATATTAATTATTATATAATATGCTATTATATGAAATACATGGTGAGAGTAGCCATGGTGAGTATGGTAACATAGTATACCTAGTTATTTGAATAGTTAGTGAAACTTTTTGTTCACTATGATTTAACATGATTTCTTTACATTATCATGAGATGATATTGTGGAAATACTACTGAGTTTAATATTATACTCACCCTACAGTATCTAAAAAAATTAGGTTAGTTGGATTAGGTTATATATTAGGAAAGTTACTACAATCTTGTGGGTTGCATCAGCTGTTTGGTATTTGTGGTTGCTGTTGTCTTTACCTTTCTTTTGGTACATGCAGTTCTTCCTTTCAGTTATAGTAGTACATGCATGAAATTACATTTTTATACTTGGGATTTTTGTATATTATAGATTTAGAAGGATTTGGATGGTGTCTATATTATCTATCTCTTTCTCATATGTTCTCTTAGAGGGTAATTCCACTCATCATTGTATTTAACATAACCTCGATGTTAGTCACCAACCAAGGGATGACTAGAGGTGGCACTCAGGGGGTTACTATATCTCTTATCTTATTGTCATCCTAGTAGGGGTACTATATGAACGGGGGGGGGGGGGGGGTTGTGGCATCATGTTCTCGAGTTGGTAAACATGACATTACACGTTTACGAAAATTGTCACTTTCTCATAGAGAAGATTGATTTCTTATTAGTTGTGATGATAATAATAATGAAACTAGCTGAAACTAAACATATTATATCAGATATATCTCTAAGATGATTCATTGAAAGATTAGTATTTTATATCTGGATTATAATTCCATCATCATAATGGTGATAAATTGGATTTGGGAGGCAATAATGGAAAAATAGTTTTGTTGACTTATTTAATCTCATTTTTTATTATGATATATTTAAAATGACTATTATTTATTTTATTCAATTAAATATAGCATTAAATTTTAATAATCAATATCACTAAAGAAAATAATTATTTGTTTTTATGTGGTTCGATGGAGATATTTTACAATAATGTTGACAAAACCTTATGTTTTGAGAAATAGAAAAAATGAAAACCCATGCCTCCGGTATGGTTTTTTATATTAAGAAATATTGAATAAATTTTTCTTCCAGTAGACTTGATGAAGCCTTTCTTGTAGGATAATTATATTATACTACAAAATTTATTTTATATGTACATAATTACTTATTAGATAAATTTTTATATAACATCCCTCCAATAAATTCCATCAAGACATCTATTTTTTGAATGTATACCCTCATACATTATCACATGGGTGGTATAATCTATTAAAGAAAAAACGATTAAGGAAATGATTGAAGCATTGAGAGAAAAGTATACCAATAGTTCTAATTATTTCATGTTTGATAATACATCTCCCCATCAAAAATGAAAAATAGGCAGGAGTGGAAGAAAAAAAATAAATGTATCTTATAGAGAAAGCTAAGTAAGTAGATGAAATAATTTTACACAAATAAATTTTTGGGTTTTCATTAATTTTTCTATTTGATAAATTAAAAACACTAGTATACCATTTTCATTTTTCATTTTGAGGATGACTATTAGTATAAATCATTATAAGGAAATTTTATCCCTAGGTGTAGGAAGGACATCCTAGCCACAACTTTAGGAATGCCAGAACACCCTTGCAGCATAAGCATATATGACGCAGGTGTTAGAATTCCAAAAATTTGTATCATAAAAGTAAGAAATTAAGATATCTAGAAATAAAATCCTTAAATTAGGATCTTAAAGATATGATATAGTCCATTGGAGATCAAATTAAATGATCTTTCAAGGCTATGTTAGAAAATTTGATGAGACAATCACAGTCTACATAGCCTTCCTCGCCTGTCTAGACATTTCAGTCAGCTGCAAAGCCTATAAACCCCTCCAATCAATACAAACCTACCCAGAATGCCTACTCAAATCCTCCACCTACTTGCTCAGACCCAACCTTCTTCTACAAGTTTTATGATGGAGATCCTCATGTACATTTTTTATCATTTGGAGTTTTAAATTTTTTGTGTTATTTTATATATCAACATCCTATGAATATGGGTCATGTTAGAGTATAAGTACATGATATTATTTATCCTCCTAAACTACTACCATTTACTACTAATGAGGTTACCATATTTGGGAATTCCATGGGTTATTTTTTACACTTTCTATATTTCCTTATTTATTAACTTTCATAAGAGGAATGGGTTTTTAATATTAGTTACATATTTTTGAAAATAAATAATAATTATTTATAACAATTATATTATATAGAAGTATATAAAATCAAAAAAATTTAACAAATGAATCTAATGGTTTGGGAACCAAGAACTGTAGATACTTCGAATATTTCTAATTGGAAACAAAGATTATCTTATGCATATTTTTCCTTGGATAATATCTATGAATTTTAGATGATGTATATTATATTTGGAAGAGACTATCCATTGGTAATATTCAGAAAATATATCGCGCATATAACTGATTTTAAAGACCTCATCATGACTATGTTGAAGATGTTTTCTATATCAGTAAATTCACATTTCAGTTTATTTATTACTTTTATTAAATATGGTTTAAATTGAATTAATTTTTTAACTTGTTGTCTATACATGCTTCATATTCAAAATGTGACCACAAAGGATTATGGTTTTATAGATCTAGAATTTATTTCAACATCTATGAAATATTTGAAGATTATTTATAGTGTTACATATATATATTTGAGTGATTATTAGAGACAGATATTGGGTGTTTGTTTTTTCAATTTCTGGATGGGTAATAACAAAAAACATAATTTTAATTTTAATATCATTAATTTTGATCTTTTAGTATTGTAGTTGGGAATTGGATGTTAGGCATATTTTTCCCAAGTTAATGAACATAATATTGGTATTTCTATTTATTAGGTGATGTTCATATATAATAAAATTACCACCTTGTTAGACAAGTATTCTTTCTTCTTTTTTTAAAAGTTTTTTATATTTAGTTATTATTATATATACATGTATTGTTAGATTATATATATAAAAATTAGGGTCATTGAAAAAAATTTCAATGATCACTTGTCGATAATAAACCCAAATGAAATGAAATTTGTGAAGGTAATTGTAATAATTTTATATATTACAAATTCTTTTGATTTTTGATTTATATTTATATATTTGATTTTATTACCATGTAAATCATTTTTAATCATAGTTTTTTCATCAATAGCGATATGTTTAATTTTGTTACTATGTTTTATGACAAATGTACCAGATTATCATAACTCGGGTAACTTCTAAATTGGATAAGGTTAGTTATATTAATTATTTTAAATTTTATATCATAGTATTCCATTTTTTAATCATATATAATGAAATATTATTATATACATTCAATGATGTATTGTCTTATATAAATGATGAACTTATCCATATTCAATCATTTTTGTGAAGTATGATTATCATTTAAGGTGTGTATATTATAATTTTTATGATATGTTTTAAACATTCTTAATAAAAATTGTTTAGAAACTAATTATTTTTCTATTATAGATGTTTTAACATAATTATATCAAAATAATGATTCATCATCAACCAAAAATGATCATGATGTAAATTTAAGGTATGCTTTTTTTAATTCTACTTTATAATAAAAATGAGTAGATAATTTTTTGATTAAATTTTTGTAGTTATGTTCGTTCTTATGAATTTTTAGTCCTTGATATATGATATTTGATTATTGTATACAATATTCTCTATTATAGGGATTCATATTTAGGGGGGTTGTAATATTTAATATTAACTATTTTCATCTTTAGGTTGTAGTTTTCATCAAAACGGATGCCAAAAACATTAAAAACAATTTGTATAGTTTTTAATGTTGGTTTCTCAAAGATTCCATCACTGAAAATGAAGCCAGTTGTGATTTTTAGCATTGTTTTTCTATGAAACCAATGAAAAAAATAAAGATGATTAAAATCTTTAGTTTTAGTTTCCCAAAAACCGTTGTCGAACCCCATTATTTTTATGGACACCATTGTAGCCTTTACTTCAAAACAAACATTAAAATAAAAAAATAATGTTAAATAATTTTTTTCACTAGCGTGGGACTCTAAAAGAATAAAAAATCATAGTTAAAGAAGAAAGTGTAAACATTTGTTATAATTTTTTATAAATATATATTTAAACATTAGTTATTACATACGCCTTTTGGTGATCGTATCAATATTCATATAAATGAACCATGTATATTTCAAAATATTTCATGAGGAGAGGTGGATTTATTGGTTTCCAATGGTGAGGGTATAAGAGATCTAGCCATTGGTCACTACCTCAATAAATTTGACATAAGTATGTTTAAAATATTTATTATGTTGCATCGTTTTTGAAAAACATAATTTTATTATCTTGTGGGGAGACTCCTAGTTTTAATTTTTTTGTTATAAAATAAATTATGGTTCATTTACATTTACAATATATTTTGTGGTATTAAACATTAATAATATGTTCTTTATTTATTAAATTTCAAAAACCAAGTTTTGATAAATTGTAATGGAACAAGTCTGCATGACTCATTTCACAACTATAAGTGGCGTAATCATCTTGTTAAAGTTAATTATGTTAATATGAAAAATAATTATCAATATGGTTAATTTGACACTTTATATCTAAAAAATAATTACATGTGTTATTTTTTATTAGAATGAAAAATTCCATAGCCACCTTTTCGTTGAAAATATAATAGTGCTAAAAATATTAAAGAATTATCACACAATATTGTGTGTTGACCATTTCTATTAAGAACTATAGGTGGGTATGATTACATTTATAACATTAATAATGACTTGATTTCATATGAATATGACCCCATAATGAGGTATAATATAGATTATTTTTAGAAATTAAATTATTTCTTTAATGATGTAGATATTCAAATTGGTAAACTATAATGAAACATAGAACTAATTGGGGTGATGAATGTAAGGGCAAAAAAAATCGAAATTCTAATAGATCATTAAGTCCTATCCCACCCAACTTCTCATTCTAGACTATGTTGGAATGGTTTTAGTGAATGTAGAATCTGTAACTTATATGACATAGTAAGGTTAATGATTATCCATTAAAGTATTCCATTATACTTTTAGGGATATTCATTTGGTACTACAACATGATTTATAGAATGAGAAAAAAATATTGTCGAAACAGGATTCTATATGGTTTATATTTAAAAATATGTCCACAATATCATGTACACATGAATGTGGTTAAAACATATTTCATAAATCTAACACTATAATTAAAATAGTACCATATCGTAAAATGTTTATCTTGGTATGGTATCCCATGAAAATAGGGGATACTACCTAGAAACCCATCATAAAAGAATGTGACTATTGCATGAAAACCCATTTTTGTTAATTAGGAGTACATCCTCAAAGATTTAGTTCAAGAAATATGATGATCAAGATACACCAGACTTGGTATAAAAATAGTAATCATAGTTCCTCATGGATGATGTAGTTCGAGAGATACAAGTTTTATATAGGATAACCTAAGAGTTTATTGAATAAGAATGTTATTATTTTCTAGGCATCGTATGTTGTTATGCTATATTATATGGAAATAAAAATCCTCTATCATATAAGAAGGTTGTATAGATATTATTAGATGAAATATGGAAGGATGACATGAGTTCTAGGGTGTATCTTCTTATATCAACACCAAATCTAGTTTTTTTGTCTGTTATCTAGTTTATGTTAATCATATTTGGTTCATATTTATGTTCTAAAAAAATAAGACATGGAAGATAATGATTATAACTATCAATCAAGGCATGTAAATAAAAGATATAATCAATGGAAATGCATTAACTATTAAAAACCCTTATATTTGGTTTCTATATTTAATTCCATTAGAATTTTACTTTATATAAAAAAATTCCATAACTATGATATTTGGAAAATGGATAACAAAATAGTTCACCTTGATGAGAATATTTATTAATATATCTAGGTGTCATAACATGTTGGATTTGAGACTCAATGAAATTAAAATATGGTATTAAATTTTCAAATAATAATTTATGTTTTAATTAAACAAACTATATCATATAAAATTTTGTTTGGTGAAGACTAAAGATATATCATTTTTTAAAATTTTCGCCATGGGATTCTATGTTTTTTAGTGGGAGTTTTTTTATATTCATAGTTTCATATGATTATGATAGATAACATATTAGAGATAATATACTAATCATCAAGACAATTAAGGGATGGATAAAGATGTGATTTTATATAAAGGACATCATTGCTGAAATATTTATCCTTAGGAACTAGATCATTCGTGATTGATATATATGGATTCATAGAATATGTCAGAAATGCGTGTTGTCCAAATACGAAAATAATTTTGTACAGAACAATCCAGGATGAAATTTTTTCTAGTGTCGCATGGTATACATATCTAAAAGAAAATATTTCCATAGACACAATTTCATAGAGATAGAATAAGTAGGATCCCATATTTATCTATGATATGGTCTATCATATATTCCATAATATATATTATTTTTTGATAATTTCAATTATATAATAATGATTTGAAGATATTAGGGTGATACTAGATAAATACATTATTCTTCTATTAAGGATATCTTAAAATATTTGCAGCATATAAAGGATGTGTTTTAATGTATTTACAGAATATGAAGAATTATTAATTAGAGTATATACTAATGAAAGCATCCAAATATATTAGAATGATACAAAATCATAGTCATGATATTTTTTTAGGAACAATGGATAAATTTTGATCTTGATTTGTTGAATTTAGGTAATTTTTTCTTATTCGACAATGGAGTTCAAATATATAGAATATTATTGTACAAAAAGATAATACAATTTGATTTACGATATTCTTGAATTCCATGATGTGGTGCCTAATAGTATATATAATATAATATTTATCTTGGGATAATACTACATTGGTGTCTCTAATGAAAAATTAATGGTCAAATCAACTAACAAAATATATTGTCTAAAAATAATACATATCAAGGGATTATTTTTCAAATTGGTGATATCATTTTCAAAATGTTATAAATTAATTAAAATATGGGGACCCTTTGAAAATATCTTTATCATGGTAGTATTATGAACATCATGTGAGAGAAGGTGGGATAACATTCTTAAAAGCTGTCTCTAGTGTAAAAGGGATTGAATTGGAGTTGGTGAGCTAGAACCAAAAACAAAGTACAATATTATTACTTGTATTCATGTATTTTATTATTTAAAAAATATATTATGACATATTTACTATTCTTCTTTAGGTAATTTTATGTGATAATGTCATATATCTACAAGGAAAATTGTAAGGTCGGAGCATTTTTTCAATAGGATTAGATCCTAGATGTTTCATGTAAGTATTCATGAATATAATTACTATAGTTAGATGATATTATTTTAAAGGGAAAATGAAACAGGATATTACGGGTGGGGATTCTTATGAATTTGAGAAACATTCTCGTGGTCTATGCCCCTAATAATCTATATTTTTGGATTTTATGTGAACATTTCCTTCCAATTAGAAATAGACATTTATATATCTAATTTGATATTCCTATTTAGGGACTTGTGTAATGATCCATATAAATTATTAATATTATTAATACATTTCTTTAATTACATAAATTGATATACTAATGAAAAAATAGTATTATATATGTTCATTGTGAGGTAAGATATATTGGTTCATCACATGTTATTTAGTATAAATAAATAATTGGTGAAAAGATTTGTACTTTATATTATTTAATATATGATGATATATCCTTTCCTTTATGGTAAGTAAAATACATGATTATTTCAATCCAATGGAATTGTTATCATCACTTCATTTCAAGAATGTGAATGAATGTGATGTTGAGAATTTAGGTCGATGATACTAACCTCCAACATTATTCATTAGAGATACTGATAAAAATGGATTATATAACATTTTTTACAATTTTTGATGGATATATGATGTTTCCACATTACATTATTTCACAATGAGGGCCTTATCATGTTTTCTAGATGGTATAATTTTATATTAGTAAGTGTTCGTAATTTCACTATTAAAAGGAACAAGAGGGTTATACCATAAGTATGTTTGGAACCTCACAAAAATTCAATATGAATATAACATGTTTGATGTATAGTTTCCCATACATGGTTTTGTAATTATTTATTTTGGTTGGATGTTTAATACTTAGTAACCTATAATTGAAGATAATTTATTTTTATCAATTCAATAATTAATAAATATTTCATCGTAAGGTGATCATTTTTTAATTATATGAATATTAAATTTTTATTTATTCGAGTTTATTCAGAAATTAACAAAAAAAACTATTTCCCCAAATATTTATTAAATAAATATTTTATCAATGATTAAGAAAATATAATATTTATATAGTTGTTGGACAATAATGAAGTTATATTCATTTATTTAAATATTATTTTTATGGTATAATAAATATTATGGATTGGAAATCAATTGTAAATGGACCCATGAGAAATTCCACAATAAATTTTATTTGAAGAAAAATTATATTTTTATTTAGGAAATTTAAAATTGAGATTTTTTGTGTGTTTATTGTATTTCAGGTTAATGATATTAAGGATATTATTATTTAGACAAGGAAATTTCGGGGAAATATAGAGAATAAAAAAGATCATCATACAATTATTTATTTTTTAAACCTAGAAACATATAATCCTAGTTATTAAAATTTAAAAAATGTAATAATATTGGGTGATTATTCATAATTAAATCTAGAGAAAATATCTCAATCCAAAGATATTTCCCTCTCTGAAAGGATTTAATGGTTCTTGAGTATTATTTTATTGCAATAAAATTGATTCTATTCTTTCTGGAAGGATACAACTGCGATTAACCATCAATCATAAAATGAAATAGATACATCCATACTACCACCATATTTATTCAATTGTGATTAATACAGGTTCAAAAAAATTGGTGGATCACTGCTAGAGGAAATTTAAATTCAATTACAAAGACATCATGCTACGTGACATTAGTGGTCTACTAATTCATCTATAAAGAAAGAATTCAACAGAAGGTAATTCTTAGTCAAACAAATTTATTATAAATTATATGTTCCAAGATATTATATTATTTTATTTTATGAAGAAATTTCAATATATTTATGACATCAAATCCAAACATGTTAGTGGAGTAGTTTTTTTGACATGTGGCCAACATGTTTCTACTTATCCATGGAACCTTCAATGTGATCATTTAAAATAGTATATTATAACACTGTAAAATGTCAACTAAAATCATCCTCCAAATGAAATTATAAAATTTAATGTAATAAAATATTAAAAGGAATTTTAGTTAATATACATCCCATTAGAGAAAAATACCCAATGAGTATGATTATTGGGTATAAATGAAAGCACTTTTAAATACTTTAATGATTAAGGATGAAATATCAACTCAAACATTGATGTATCTAAAATCTTCAATCCTATTGACTAAAACATCTCTTCAATAATCCATTATTTATTTATTTATCCCATTTCAGTTGGATGATAATATAATTTTCAATATATTTTCTAATTTGGCCTTTGGAACTCCATTTTAAATACTGGATTCATCATTAACAAATATATAATTTTAATACATTTGCATCATAAATATTTAGGAGTGAGTGAAATAATGACATTCTAAACCAAATTCAATATATTTTTTTTTGTATAAATGATGATAAATTATATTTTTTACTAACATATTTCGTAATATAACAAGATAAAAACATATTCTTCTAAGTATACTAAACTGAATCGTCTTTATTTAATGAACTACCACATTTGTTATGGAAATTATAGTACTGTTGAAAAATATTCCACCACTTTTTCATTTATAATCTATCCTATTTATTTATATTTTAACATACACATTTCTTAAAGTAATTGTTTTTACAAACCCTTTTAGTATAAATGATATCCAACAACATTATATAAGCTACCTAAACCTTCTTTTAAATAATTATATTTTTCCCCAGAATAATTGACATGTATTTGTTATTTAATATGTATTACTAAATATATTAATTCATTAGATCAAAAAATATCATGATACATTTAAAAAAATACTCACCCAGTCATATATTTTAAATACTACATTTAACTAAACAATTCTCCGTTGGATTTCAATCATTTATTTATTTTTTAATATTTATTCCTTTTATTCAGCTATCTCTCCTTAATATTCACCATAAAAATTTTTTCTAATATAAAATGATATTATTACATAGAATTGAAACCCATTTTATGTTCCACTATCATTTCAAATAGTAATAATGTCCATGGAAATTCATATTTTTTAAATTATGCATGTAATATATTTTTACATTATTATTATGTCGTAATTTATTTTGGATGATATGTTTATCACTATTTTTAAAATAATTTTTTTAATCTATACAAATTATTCTTCACTATATAAAATTATCTCTAATATAGATATAAAAAAAAGATTTTATATTTTTTATAAAAATTTGTTCATTCTTGGAAATACATCCTTATAATTTTTTAGAGACATGTCATATTTTTTTATCATCATATAAAATTATTTATATTTAAAAAGGTGCCTTTAATTATGAATATAATCGACCTTTTTTTATTAATGATGATATTATAAAGTAATGGTATATTAAAATGATTTTTCACTTGATTCATCATCTGTCCCACATCATTCATTAAATATGATAAATAAAATTTGAATTACAGAATGTGATATCAATTTGTGAAATAAATTCCCATTGAAATTATATAACCCCCGTTCATAATTTAAATTCACTCTTCATCAAGATCACCATCCATTTTTCTCCAACTTATTGTGTTACTTACTCACATACGTACATTTATTTATAAAAATAATTTTTTTTCTCAGACACACATTAATTATCATAATAAACTCTTGATTATCTTTCAATATTATAATTTTCATTATCAAACAAGAATATATTATACATTTATAAGATCATCATTTTTGTACCATAAATTACAATCATTTTTATGAATGTAATCAATTATTCCGAAATCACATGATGATAAGTAATAACCTTCATAACATTTCTCTATAAGATAATTTTTAATGTATTTTCTATATTATTGCTCAATTATAGATTCATGAATGATTTTATAATAATTTTATTATTAAATCAATTTTTATCCATTTATAAAATTTACTAAAATTACTTATCATTAATTTGAAATGTTTATGTGTATATTTATTTTTAATTAATCATTATCATTATTATCCCTTCTTAATGGAACACGAATCAATTTTAAAATATCAAGTCATCTTCATAATATATAAAATCCAATGTGACCCCCAAATGTATCATAAAAACCCCTATAGTGACTTCCCTTTGACGATAAATAAGTTATTATAGGAAAAACCATGTCTATTATCAATTTGAAAAAGGATGTTGACTTGAAAAATGCATATATCATCAGGAATATTTGGAAGGAGTTATAAATTATTGATTAAATATCTATGTTAGGATGAATAATATATTACATTATACTACCATAATTCACTCTATATTACAAAACATTACAAAACACTCAAAAATATTAATACATATATTCAAATCATGTCCACATATAATAAATGGATTAATACTCATTATAATAGTTTAATCTCCAACATATGTTACTATACATGTAATGGTTCTGGTGAATTTATTTATATCATAAAGATATTACACATTTAATCATATATCTACCATTTTTATATACTAGGTATGAATTGCATAGGTATGTAGAATATTTCACAGCCATCATATAATGTTTTTTTAATAATTTCGTCTACTAGTCTACTCATATCAACAATTAACATCAATCAAAATAAATCATTCTCAACACCATCCTATATCTACACCTCTATGTATTTATCCATGATATGTTTTTACATGTGTTAAAATTTGAATCCAGTGTTATAAAAACTATCAACCAATTTCATAAACAACACAACTTTTAGTAATCTATATACAAGATTGTTAATATACATGAAATGAGCACAATCCATGGAAGAATTAACAATTAAAAGTTATCACCACCTAATATAAGTTAGTTAAAAAGGTCCTATAAATAAAATATCATATATTATTGAAGAAAAACGTTGGAAAACCCCATGTGTTATAATCAAATACATCATCCCCATTCATTTCCAAATCTTCTATACATTTTAGTAGTATGAATCGTAGAAAATGAAAAAATTGATAAATCAACTCAAATATCTCCTATTTTATTTTTGTTTTGTTTCATAATTATGTGACATAAATTTATCATGGGGAAAAACATATATTTTCAAAATATTTATATTAATTACCCAACAAAAAATCTTAATAAGAATAAATAAATAAATTCATATATTATTTTTATGTATAACGAAATATAAATTTAATAATTTATAATTAAATACAAAATTATTTATATTCAATTACATATCCATTTTAATAATGATAAATTTAAAAATATATTATCATATCCTTATATTTTTAAACAATTTAAATATATAAAATATAATATATATCTGTATTAAATAAAATCCAACAATTTACATTTTTTTTCAAATTTCAACAATTCATTGATCATAAATATTCTATTAATTTTTTATTAGTAATTCATATCCAAATTCAATCCAAATAATATTAATAATTATTTAATATAATGAATTATAATCCATTATGTGTAATTTAATGTATAGTAGATTTATAATGGATTCAACAGAAGATAAATTTGATACATATATCATGATTCCCAGTTGAACATATTCCTCAATCCTTTGATTGTTCCTATAGAAAAGTGATTAGAACTCACTCTCTATTTCCAACTATATTTATCATTCATACTATAAAATTATCTTCATTGAATTTATAGATGAATATAATATATAAGAATTACATTCAGTGGTGATAAAAAAATTTCCGCTAGTAAATCCTCTCAATACCCCATGAGGTTATATCCTCCTCACTATCTATAATGATAAAATAAATCACATGATTGAGATCATGGTAATGTACTTTATGTTATAGACCAGAAATAACTCATCGCCATTTTTATAATAGGGTCGGTATTTCCATCAAATAATATGCTACTTCATCTTACTCTAACACCTAAATAAAGCTAAATATTTTTGATAAAATCATCCATCCATTCCAAATCTATTAATTACAACACTAAATATAAACTCATGAGAAGTCTTGACCATCATTGGAAGACACCGGTGGTATCCCCTTTTAATTTTTTTATGATTTCTATCTACGTAGTGATTTAATCATGTGATCCTGAGGAATATGAAGAAATTCCATTTTATGAAGTATTACAATTGTCCAGAACATGAGGCACCCTTCAACATCAACCATTCACATTAGTTATTGATGTGTTATACCATATAAGTCCCCAAAATTTGAAATTATATTAGTGTAATGAAAACACATATTACATGAAAATTTTACAAATGATATTTGAGTAACCTACAATACTCTGGATTCTTTAATACATGCCATCAATATATTTTCTAATTATAGGATCATTCTGTTCTCTTAAACAGTAATCTTCATGTCAAATAAAACTTTTTATTATAAATAGACACCACTAGTATAATATTATCCATTTCATATCGATTATTTTAATGGAATGTTATTATCATACAATTCATACTTTAGTCATCCTGGTGGATAATTGATAAGTTGAAAAAAATATGAAATGTTCAAAAAAAAGTTTCGAAATCAAAACATCATCAAATAGGTATAATGTGTGAATTCCCTATGCATCCCTAGAAACAATTCATACAAAATATTTAGGCAATGAACCATAATAGAGTATTAAATGAGCTTATCAAGCTAGTATCCATAACATTTAATGAAATATTCCACATAACTTCACTCACACCAAGTGTGCAATATCAGCATGCATTGTAGAAAAATTCCTCTAAAACTACCAATGATATAAGAGATTATATTAGTATACAAGAGGATACTATTAAGTTATAAAAATAATACTTTTTCAAAATTTATCGCTAAAAGTGATTTATTGAATTATTTTCATAGATACAATGTAGTTGAAAATTCCCAGGATTAAAAAATAATGATGTCACCTTCCATAAAATATATATAGAATAAATAAATATAGATCCTGGATTATCATTTAAAAACACCACACCCATAAATCATTCCATGAACACATGATCCATAATAGTTGATAATATTCCATTTACATTGAACATTTCATTTCCCCCAATGAACAATTCTCTCCCTGCAACTAGGGACCATTGGATGAGGATATTTTGCAATTAGATTTGAAATAAAAATAAGAAGAGACAAGTTTATATAGAGTGGATATTGAGGGATCACCATGGATAATAATTCATCTTTGATTATGGATTTTGTTGAATTCATTCCATTATTCCCACTCATTTTATGAAAATTACATCTAAACCAATGTAACTTCGCAAACCCAGATGCCACTCAATGGGTGTCCAAAGCTTGGTTGGACACATGGCCTTAGGCTCATCTCCCTGAATTCTAGAGATTTTTGACTATCAGAGAGGTCCTAGGGTGTGTTCTTTGGGAGACTATTCCATCATTACAAAAGTTTAGCGCATCAGGTGAATTTAAACATATGGTAAATACAGAATGAAGTACAGATAAATAGAATGCACAGTGGAAAATAAAGACAAAAGTAACAATAATTGAAATAACTGGAATAAAATACAAGCATTCAACAAATGATGATGATATGTCATGTCGTTAAAAGCTAGAAAACATGTATACAACAGAGTAGTCATAACATGTTCCAAAAAAGTGTAAAGTAAATCAAAGACTACCCCAAGAACCCTGAGCTTTGGCTCGGTCATCTGCTATCATGATCCATTCTAACCGGTAGGAAATAATGTTTTTGAAATTGTATGCCCCCATTTGTCAACAACTGAAACCATGTAATCTGAAATGGGTACCAAACGGTGATCAGAGAGTGTGTGAGATAAATCATAGTGTGACACCACCAACACTGTCAATAACATCAGTATCATATAATGGAAATTGTAAGAACACAGGTTTTGGGACTCTGAGACTTTGAAAATTTCTTGATGTTTTTCCAGAGCAGGGCGTTCAGATGGCGTGCAATTTCGAGGCCCGGTGTGCTCAGAATTAATTATATAAAAATGTTAAGTGTTTTTATATTATGCATGAGTGGTTAACTAGAGAAAATGTGATATCTCTTAGATGGTTGATCATATCATAAATCCGAGACCACGGTTGGGTCCGAAATGTGGTGTTTACCCTAGGTGCGACATAAAATGAGTCGGTGCGGGATGTTCGGACCCCTCGTTTGTTAGCAGTATGTTAAATGGATAAATTAAATTAAATTATTCATTTAATAGATCAAACCTGAATAAATTCTAAAAGTTTGCTCGGATGGGAAAATCGAGAGAACCGTTGAGTCCGGAGTGTGCCGTTTACCCTAGGAGGGGTGTAAAAGTTGCGGGCGCGGGCCTGCTGTGAGAGATGTCACCCAGGGGAAAAATGGTCATTTCGAAATGACCACTTAGTGATTTTTATCAATGAAGTTCCTTTCAAATAACTTTTAAATGGAGTCTCGGAATGGAAATATGAGACTTTCATTGAGTTCGAAATGAGGTGTTTTTTCTAGGCGTGATAAAAAATAGGTGGGCACAGAGGTTGCGGAATCCGCACCCATTGAGAGAGTTTCAGTGAATTTTTATAAATTTGCTTGAGAGGAGACAACCCATATATATATATATATATATATATATATATATCATGTTCTTTGGCATTCTTCGCCGTTCTTCGACGGATCGAGGATCGATCTCCATCGGAGCCTTGGCGGATCGGAGCGGGAACGTTGTGGATGCGTCGCCAACGACGAACGAGCGATCCGAGGTAGGATTTCTACTAAATTTTCGCACCCTCATCAATTTCTGGTGTTTCTTTCAAATTTATTGTTTATTCTATACAATTATTGAATTGGGATAATGACCGAACGAACACGGCCATTGTCCAAGCCCCATTCTAAAACTCGTTCTTCAGCGTTCATCATCCGAAACTTTGGACGCGCCAAATCTCATCGGATCGACGAACGGAGACAAGCGCTACGAAGGCCTCGTCCTGAGGAACCTGAACCCGTGTTCAGTTTTGAAATTGGGCCACCAGAGTGGTGGCGACGACCATCAGAATTCCCATCTCCGGTGAGGGCAGTGGCCGGAGCTCGGGGTGGCGCAGTGGGGGTCCAGGCGTCAGGCAGCGGTCGCGGCCGGAAGCGCGGCTCTCAGGCGAGGAGAGGTTCGGGGATTCGACGCGGTGTAGCAGGGGTGACGCCGGGCTTCGGAGCTGGCGGCGGCGGATGTCGCCGGGGTGCGGTCGAGCGGAGGAGCCGCCTTCAGCCGGTGCGGCGGCTGGGCGAGCGGCTCAGCGGGAAGGCGAGGCCGGAGGGGCGTTCGGCAGGTCCAGGCGGCCGGGGCGCTGGCGTCAGGCGGAGCCAGCTTCAGCGGAGCAGGCGGGGGACCAGGTGCCGACGGCGAGTAGGGAGCACAGGGTGCCGGCCTATTGCGCTCAGCGGAGGAACCTGAGGCGTTGACCGCCTCGGGTGTGCGGCGTGGACAAGGACCCGCCAAACGCGGATCCTGTGGAAGGCGACGAAGACCGGCCTTTTGGCCGGTCTGCTGGTGAGAACCAGACTCGAGGGGTTCGGTGCGGCTGGAGCGGGCCATGGCGGTCTGGACCGGGTCGGTGGTCCGGACCCGGCCGGTCGGTCTGGATCGGCCCATTTTGGGCCCCCTTGCATTCGGGGGGCCGTACCTTCTAAACGGCGCGTTCGTTTGACGTGCCGTCTGTGGCTGCGGGATCGTGTTGGCAAGGAGGTCTTTTTAAAGTGGGTTTCAGGGTTTTTGGAGTCCATGTCCAAATTGGCGACCCGAAGAGATTTAATTTAATAATAATTAATTATTATTAAAGTCGCGATGGACGCGACTCGTGAGCCGGACGTCCGTTTGGCGAGCCGTCAGAGGCGCTGTGGCCCTGGAGTTGAGACGGTCCTTCCAAGTTGGTTCAGAACCATTGCGGGTTGGTTTCGTTGCTCGGTGGCACG
This sequence comes from Viscum album, assembly GCA_963277665.1. Taxonomy (NCBI): domain Eukaryota; kingdom Viridiplantae; phylum Streptophyta; class Magnoliopsida; order Santalales; family Viscaceae; genus Viscum; species Viscum album. Next base: position 1,586,225,584 of record OY728155.1, read on the forward strand.
AAACAAAAAGTGAGTAATTAATTAATTAATTAATTATCGCGTCGGACCTAACTCCTCTCTGGGATGTCTGATTGACGCGCCGTCAGCGGCAGCGTGACCCCAGTCCTCATGCGGACTTTTTGAGATGCTTTCTGAAGCATTCGGGTTGGAGACAAGGTACGGCCCCACAGGGCCTAGTTCGCACGTTTTACGGTGAATAGTGCCTTTTCCACCTGACATCCTTTTGGGGTGTCTGAGCACTCGTTTCTGAGTGTTTTTTCGAGGGGATTGCAATGGCGCAATCCACCCGCCTAATTTCGGGCCCGAGGTGTGGGCCCCACGGGGCCCCATTTGTGTATAACGCGGGGAATTACAGCTTCTGCATTCGGAGTCCGTTTTAGGCACCGTCAGCGGCGTTGTGACCCTAGCATCGAGACGAGGTTGACTAGGGTGGTCTCAGGCGATGAAGCCGGAGTTGAAGCATGGGCCCCATGAGCTGTCTTTTGAGCTGTGTGCAGCGTACTGCAACTTTTTCTTCAGGCGTCAGCTTCGAGCGTATGAATAGTTGATTTGACATGCTTTTCTGAGAGCATCGTGATGGCGCAATTCACCTGACTTTTCTTCAGGATCGGGGTGTGGGTCCCACCCGAGCTGACTATGGTGAATAATACCTTTTTCACCGGGTGTCCGTTTTGGGCGATCAAGTAGTCAATATCGTGTGTTTTTTCGAGGGGATCATAGTGGTGTGATACGTTTGTTCAGTTTCAAGATCTTGGTGTGGGCCCCAGATGAGATTTCTACAGTTAATAGTACTATATTCACCGGTTGACCATTTCGGGCGAGTAAATGGTCTGTCTCGTATGTTTTTCCGCGAGGATTGCCTCAGTGTGATCCATTTGGGAATGTGAATCCTTGTTTGCGATCTTATTAAATGTGGAAACATGAAAGGGTGTTGGATGGAGGTACCTTTGACGCACTCTGAACCAACGCATGATAGCGATGTTGGTGAGACCCGGTGATGTCAGTTGTAGTGCTGAGTTATCGGACCCATTTCTAGGTCTACCCTCTAACAAGGCTGGGTAGTGGGTCGCCTGTTGACGTGTTCCGATTCTACCCTCGAGTAAGGCTTGGGTAGTGGGTCGCCTGTCGACGTATTTCGGGTCTACCCTCCAGCAGGGCTGGGCAGTGGGTCACATGTTGACGTATTCCGAGTCTACCCTCCAGTAGGGCGGGGCAGTGGGTCTCCTGTCGACGTATTTTGGGTCTACCCTCCAGCAGGGCTGGGCAGTGGGTGGCCTGTTGACGTATTCTTGGTCTACCCACCAGTAGGGCTGGTCAGTGTGTCGCCTATCGACGTATTCCGGGTCTACCCTCCAGCAGGGCTGGGTAGTGTGTCGCCTGTCAACGTATTCCGGGTCTACCCTCTAACAGGGCTGGGCAGTGGGTCTCATGATGATGTATTAGGGTTTACCCTCCAGCAGGGTTGGGCAGTGGGTTGCCTGATGATTTATTAGGGTTTACCATTCAGCAGGGCTGGGTAGTGGGTCACCCGTTGACATTTCAGACTCAGGCCTTCTTATGAGGCTAGTTGTTGACTTTTCTATGTGACTACCAGAGCGGGACCCTTGTTTGTATGGGTTAGTGTTGTGACATATTTGATGTGACCTTAGGACATACGAGAACGAGGGGTTCTTTTCCCACTGAGATGCGTCCTTTCATTGCGACCTAAAAGCCATGCGGGTGAGTCAGTGCCACCCAAAGAGGATATCATCGAGGTGCGGTGATTGATCCCCTTTGACTTGTACCTCCTAGGTTGACGTGCGGGACATTTGGGATCAGTGGTGGATATCCTTTGAACTATCGGTGACTCTTCTTGGGCTGAGCTTGGAGATAGAGATCCCCTTACACACTCATTTGGGTTTCTCGTTGAGAATATATATACATATCCTATTGTTGTTCCCACTCCTTGGGTTCGGTTACTCTCCTACTAGGAGGGGAAAAGACGCACGGGGTATGCCACATGCTTTCCGTGTCTAGATCCTCTTGGTTGGATGAGTCTACTCTCCTACTATATGCAGCGAAGACTCGACAAGAAGTTCATCTTCTCACCATCTCTTTCTCCTTGTGTCTGGACGAGTCTGCTTCCTTTCTCTTGTTGGGTTGAGCTGCACTCTCTCTTTTTGCACTCTTACATTTTTCTTTGCTCTGTCTAATTCTCAACATTTTAGTACCTCCCTTGTTGCTCCCTTGAGCTTTTGGGTAATCCTACTGAGTATTTTTATACTCACCCCTACTTGGGCTTTTCCCACACATGGTGTGCCCTTGTAGACGACGGTTAGGTCGGTTGAGACTACGGAGGAGTGTAGAGGACACATGAGCTTGGGCTGCGTTCAGTGGCCATAGCAGGACTTTATGGGTGTGAGACTCACCTGCAGTTTACCTTTGTTTTACCTGTTGCCAGGTTGTGGCACCTTTCTGGTTGGGCACGTGTTTTTCCCCTTTTACTATTCAGGTTACCGGTCAGTACTTTTCAGCACTTTACTTGTACTGGTTAGAGGTCAATTCATTTATGTTGGTTCCCCTTTTTGTAGCGGTCGTATCTTTCTTTACTTTATCTACCCTTTTTCATTGAGTTGGCTGTGTGTGTGTGTACAGTTTCTTAGGCAAAGGCCTCCCCTAGTTTGTGGTGCATTCAGTGCTAGTGTCCAGCCCCTGGCCTATGGAGGCAGGCTTGGGGTAGTTGCAGATCGAGCCCCGGTACGGGTCGGGTCATGAAAAAGTGGTATCAGAGGTGGTTTGTTCCTTGGGGCGATGTTCGGATGTCCCTAAAAAGGAATTGGTTGAGTTTTGGGGAAATAGTGTGAACGTGTCTCGAGAGCGGCTCTCAGGCCAGGGAGTCCAGTGATGGTGCGGTGACCGACGTATCCATTCATGAGGACCCTGATAACCAGGTTGTCGACTCGGAACACTGAGACACTTGTTTCAGGGAATTTGATTCATGCATCATATAGTATTGAGTCCTTGACTGTCCTTCTTAAGTCAGCTCCCCATCATTGTTGTTGTTATATATGCTCATTTGACCGCGGTGCTCCTTGATCGGATTCAGGATGTCTCTGCGATGATATCCAGCTATGATAATAGCTCCGGTTCGCGATGACTATTTCGTGAGTGAAGAGGCCTCAGTTCAAGATCCATCATACGATTACCCTTTCTCCAGGAGGACAGGCAGTAGCACCTCCACCTGTGGAGTAGCGGATAGTACCTGCAGTGAGGGCTGATGACGAGCGCAGGCTGGACGCAATACGTGAGTTCCAGCTTCGGAGATCGCTGAGGTTCCATGGTGGGCCATACCCTTAGATAGTGAAGGGTAGGTGAGAGTCGGTGGTTTTCCTCTTCAGGCTTGTTCGGATACTGATAGGTTGGATGGTGACCTTGATAGCCAGTCTTTCTCTACTAAGCAGTTTGGCATGGTAGAGCCAGGGTTACTCAGTTGCACAATGAGTTGGTAGTCTTATGGGATGGCTTCTAGCAGCTATTTCGTGAGGAGTACTCCCCCTCCCACTTACGCTTTTTACGATTTTGGGATCTGTTGGAGCTTCAGCAGGGAGTGATGGCAGTGGCTGGGTAAGCGACTGGGTTTGTAGACCTTACTCAGTACTCTTTGGACGTGGTCCATGATGAAAACTTCCGAGCACAGAAGTTTGAACGAAATCTATGTAGAGGAGATTAGTGCCAGCGTTGTTCCCTTGTGCATCCTCACCCATCTTAGGGTGCTGGAGCAGGCACTAGTGGCAGAAAAATTTATGGCAGAGGGACGTCGATTGGAGGGGCCTCAACACCGGAGGTTTCCCCTTGATGAGACTCAGGAACATGGTCAGGGACAACGTAGAGCACCGATATAGCCCAGGGAGGGCTAGTGCCATGTTTGCGATGTGTGAGATCACGTGCGGTGAGACTACTCGACCAAATGTGATGAGTCTTCCATATAGTTGGTAGATGCACCACCACGACAGAGGCAATGTCATGTTAAGAGAACTCCCAGGTGAGGACAGGGTGGTCCCCAGAGAGTCAGTGGCGGCAGAAAGAAGGGAGAATTGTGGTTGACGGACGACGTTTTGAGGTCCCTCCACCACCACTAAGAGGCCCATGTTAGGCTTAGGGAGCTGACAGATGGGGCCGTGGGTGGCTGTGTGTTGTGGATGTTTACAATCCTGCAGTGCAAGAGATGATAAGAGGTACACACTGAGTCTTTTTCTACTTCTCTCAGTAGAACTTTTTAGACATTGCGTGAGGTACTCTTTCATCTAACTCCTTGCACGAGGGGTTACCGAGGGTGACACGGGGCATCGGTGTAACCCTGTGTTAGTGCTGCTGGTGGTAGTGTTTCCCTGAGAATGTGGAGACACTATCTTCGGGGAGAGCACATTGTGGTTTTCTCATACCACCAGTTTCTCAGGTTCGTCCCCAAGCAGAGAGACTTGAACCGGAGACGACGATGCTAGCTGGAGTTTCTGCAGGAGGATACAGCTTGTCAGTAGTTAATGAAGCCGACTCCTTCACGGGTTGAGCGTCTAAGAGAGTCTTAGTCGTGATGCACCGACAGTGGAAACTTGTGTGACCAGATATCCTTGGGTGTTTCACAAGATGGGTATTCTGAAGGAGGGAATCATGAGACCATGTTCCGAGAACAAACCGTGATTTTGGTCATGACGTGGGAAGTAGAGGTGAAGCTGGGAAAGACCCCAGAGTTTCTTTGGGAAGTTCTGGAATCGTGAAAACGGTTGAGAGGTTGCCTACCATCTTACCCTACCATCCCAACAGTAGGAATGAGCACGTGGTGTCTTCCACATGTCATAGCTGATGAGGTGCATGCATATTACTATGCATGTCCTCGAGAGTAGAAGACCTTATAATAACCATCCCTTTGGTTCGCGTGTTGTGTGAGCATGGTGTTGGAAAGTTTTCTTGGGTGCGGGAGAGCTAGGTGTGAGCTCTGTATCCCAAGTTGTCTTCCCTAGTTTTTCTTTTCAGGGACGAAAAGATTGAAGGAGGGAATGATTTAAGAACCTAGGTTTTGGGACTCTAAGAATATGAAAATTTCTTGATGCCTTTCCAGAGCAGGTCGTTCAGACGGCGTGCAATTCCGAGGCTCGGTGTGCCTGGAATTAATTATATAAAAATATTAAGTGTTTTTATATTATGCACGCGTGGTTAACTAGAGAATATGTGATATCTATTAGACGGTTGATCAGATCAGAAATCCAAGACCACGGTTGGGTCCAGAACGCGGTGTTACCCTAGGTGCGACATAAAATGAGTTGGCGCGGGACGTTCGGACCCCTCGCTTGTTAGCAGTATGTTAAATGGATAAATTAAATTAAATTATTCATTTAATAGATCAAACCTTAGTAACCACTAAATGGTTGCCCAGATGGGAAAACTGAGGGCACTGTTGAGTCCGGAGTGTGTCGTTTACCCTAGGCGGGGTGTAAAAGTTGCGGGCGTGGGCCTGCTGTGAGAGATGTCACCCAGGGGAAAAATGGTCATTTCAAAATGACCACTTAGTGATTTTTATCACTGAAGTTCCTTTCAAATAACTTTTAAACGGAGTCTCGGAATGGAAATCTGCGACTTCTGTTGAGTTATAAATGGGGTGTTTTTCCTAGGCGTGATATAAAATAGGCAGGCGCAGAGGTTGTGGAATCCGCGCCCATTGAGAGAGTTTCAGTGAATTTTTATAAATTCGCTTGAGAGGAGAAAACCCATTTCTCTCTCTCTCTCTCTCTCTCTCTCTCATGTTCTTCAGCGTTCTTCGCCGTTCTTCGACGGATCGAGGAGCGATCTCCGCCAGAGCCTTGGTGGATCGGAGCGAGAGCATCATGGACGCGTCGCCAATGACGAACGAGGGATCCAAGGTAGGATTTCTGCTAAATTTCTGCACCCTCGTCAATTTCTGGTGTTTCTTTCAATTTCATTGTTTATTCTCTACAATTATTGAATTGGGATGATGGCCGAGCGAACATGGCCATCGTTTGAACCCCGTTCTAAAACCTGTTCTTGAGCGTTCTTCGTCCGAAACTTCGGACACGCCAAATCTCGTCGGATCGACGAACAGAGACAAGCACTGCGAAGGCCTCGTCCCAAGGAACCCGAACCCATGTTCAGTTTTGAAATTGGGCCAGTAGAGCGGTGGCGACGACCATCGAAAGTCCTGGCTCCAGTGAGGGCGATGGCCGGAGCTCGGGGTGGCGTAGTGGGGGTTCGGGCGTCAGGCAGCGGTCGCGGCCGGAAGCGCGGCGCTCAGGCAAGGAGAGGTTCGGGGCTTCGGCGCGGTGCAGCAGGGGCGACGCCATGCTTCGTATGTGGCAGCGGCGGGTGTCGCCAGGGTGTGGTCGAGCGAAGGAGTCGGCTTCAGCCGGTGGGGCGAGCTCAGGCAAGGTGGCGGCTGGGCGAGCGGCTCAGCGGGAAGGCGAGGCCGGAGGGGCGTTCGGCGGGTCCAGGTGGCCAGGGCGCTGGCGTTAGGCGGAGCCGGCTTTAGCGGAGCAGGCAGGCGACCAGGTGCCGAGGGCGAGCAGGGAGCCGGCCTGTCGCGCTCAGCAGAGGAACCCGAGGCGTTGACCGCCTCGGGTGTGCGGTGTGGACAAGGACCCGCCAAACGCGGGTCCTGTGGAAGGCGATGAAGACCGGCCTTTTGGCCGGTCTGCTGGGGAGAACTGGACCTGAGGGGTCTGGTGCGGCTGGAGCGGGCCGCAACCAACAGGCCGCGGCGGTCTGGACCGGGTCGGTGGTCTGGACTGGGCCGACCGGTCTGGACCGGCCCATTTTGGGCCCCCTTGTATTCGGGGGGGGGGGGGTACCTTCTAAACGGCGTGTCTGTTTGACGCGCAGTTTGCGGCTGCGGGATCGTGTCGGCAAGGCGGTCTTTTTAAAGAAGGTTTCGGGGTTTTTGGAGTCTGTTCCCGAATTGGTGAATCGAAGAGCTTTAATTTAATAATAATTAATTATTATTAAAGTCGTGATGGATGCGGCTCGCGAGCCGGACGCCCATTTGGTGAGCCGTCAGAGGCGTTGTGGCCTTGGAGTTTAGACGGTCCTTCCAAGTTGGTTCGGAAACTTTGCGGGTTGGTTTCGTTGCTCGGAGGCACGAAACGCAAAGTGAGTAATTAATTAATTAATTGTCACGTCAGACCTAACTCCTTTCTGGGATGTCCGATTGACGCACCGTCAGCAGCAGCATGACCCCAGTCCTCATGCGGACTTTTTGAGATGCTTTCTGAAGTGTTCGGGTTGGAGACAAGGTACAGGCCCCATAGGGCCTAGTTCGCACGTTTTACGGTGAATAGTACCTTTTCCACCCGACATTCGTTCGAGGGGTTTTAACACTCGTTTCTGAGTGTTTTTCTGAGGGGATTGCAACGACGCAATCTTCCCACCTAATTTAGGGCCCGAGTTGTGGGCCCCACGGGGCCCCATTTGCGTATAACACGGGGAATTTTAGCTTCTGCATCTGGAGTCCGTTTTAGGCACCGTCAACGGCGTTGTGACCCTGGTATCGAGATGAGGTTGACCAGCGTGGTCTCAGGCGATGAAACCGGAGTTGAAGCATGGGCCCCACTAGCCGTCTTTTGAGCTGTGTGCAGCGTATTGCAACTTTTTCTTCAGGCGTCCGCTTCGGGCGTATGAATAGTCTATTTGACGTGTTTTTCCGAGAGCATCGCGATGGCGCAGTTTTCTCGACATTTCTTCATGATCGGGGTGTGGGTACCACCCAGGCTGACTATAGTGAATAGTACCTTTTTCACCAGGTGTCCGTTTTGGGTGATCGAGTAGTCAGTCCCGTGTGTTTTTTTGAGCGGATCGTAGTGGTGTGATTCGTTTGTTCAGTTTCGGGATCTTGGTGTGGGCCCCACATGGGCTGGCTATAGTAAATAGTACCATATTTACCGGTTGACAGTTTCGGGTGAGTAAATGGTCTGTATCGCATGTTTTTCTGTGAGGATTTCCACGATGGGATCCGTTTGGGCATATGGAGCCTCGTTTGAGATCTTATTAAATGTGGAAAAATGAAAGGGTGTTGGATGGAGGTCCCTTTGATGCACTCCTCACCAACACATGATAGCAATTTTGGTGACACCCGGTGATGTCAGTTGCAATGCTGAGTTATCGGACCCATTTCCAGTTCTATCCTCTAGCAAGGCTGGGCAGTGGGTCACCTGTCGACATGTTCCGGGTCTACCCTCCAGCAAGGATGGGAAGTGGGTCGCCTGTCAACGTATTTCAGGTCTTCCCTCGAGCAGGGCTGGGCAGTGGGTCTCCTGTCGACGTATTCTAGGTCTACCCTCCAGCAGGGCTGGGCAGTGGGTCGCCTGTTGACGTATTACAGGTCTACCCTCTAGTAGGGCTGGGCAGTGGGTCGCCTGATGATGTATTAGGGTTTACCCACCAACAGGGCTGGGCAGTGGGTCGCCTGATGATGTATTAGGGTTTACCATCCAGCAGGGCTGGGCAGTGGGTCACCCGTTGGCATTTTAGACTCAGGCCTTCTTATGAAGCTAGTCGGTGACTTTTCTTCGTGACTACCAGAGCGGGACCCTTGTTTGTACGGGTCAGTGTTGTGATAGCTTTGACATGACCTTAGGACATACGAGAATGATGGGTGCTTTTCGCACCAAGATGCGTCCTTTCGTCGCGACCTAAAAGCCGTGCAGGCGAGTCAGTGCCTCCCAAAGCGGATAGTATCGAGGTGCGGTGATTGATCCCATTTGACTTGTACCTCCTAGGTTGACGTGCAAGATGTTTGGGATCTGTGGTGGATATCCTTTGAATTGTCGGAGACTCTTCTTGGGCTGATCTTGGAGATAGAGACCCCCTTACACACTCATTTTGGTTTCTCATTGAGCACATATATACACATCCTATTGTTGTTCCCACTCCTTGGGTTCGGTTACTCTCCTTCTAGGAGGGGCGAAGACGTGCGGGGTATGCCACATGCTTTCCGTGTCTAGCTCCTCTTGGTTTGATGAGTCTACTCTCCTGTTATAGGCAGCGAAGACTCAACGAGAAGTTTGTATTATCACCATCTCTAGCTCCTTGTGTCTGGACGAGTATTCTTCCTTTCTCTTGTTGGGTTGAGCCGCAATCTCTCTCTATTTTGCACTCTTACACTATTCTTTGCTCTGTCTACTGCTCACCATTTTAGTACCTCCCTTGTTTCTCCCTTGATATTTCAGGGCATCCTACTTAGTATTTTTATACTCACCCCTGGTTGGGCTTTTCCTGCACTTGGTGTGCCCTTGTAGATGACAGACTGGTCGGTCGAGACTACGGAGGAGCGTAGAGGACACATGAGCTTGGGCTGCGTTCAGTGGGCGTAGCAGGACTTTCTAGGTGTGAGACTCACCAGAGGTTTACCTTTGTTTTACCTGTTGTCGGGTTGTGGAACCTTTCTGGTTGGGCGCACGTTTTTCCCCTTTTACTATTCAGGTTACTTGTCAGTACTTTTCAACACTTAACTTGTACTGGTTAGAGGTCGATGCATGTATGTTGGTTCCCCTTTTTGTAGCAGTTGTATATTTCTTTCCTTTGTCTTCACTTTTTCATTGAGTTGTCTCTGTGTGTGTGTGTATAGTTTCTTAGGCAAAGGCCTCCCCTAGTTTTTGGTTCCTTCGACGTTAGTCGCCAGCCCCTGGCCTATGGAGGCGGGCTTGGGGTAGTTTCGGCTCGAACCCCGGTACGGGTCGGGTCATGATAGAAATGTAATATTTTGCAGTCATGAATATATAAATAAAAGTAATATAAGGTAATTAAATACCCAAATACCTACTTTAGACATATGATGGAATCCGAACACGTATCCAGTTCATTAATTAATCACATATCGGTTTATATTAATTTGTCACATGAGGCATAGAGAGAACTGTCATAGTAATGATGTAGATTCTGAAGGTTCTAAAGTATCAACCAAGCTAATATAGATCTAATGAATCAGCCACTCAGTAAACACTACATCCTGGATAAGGGTAATAGTATAATCCCTAGATTATTTTCACTTCATGCCACAATTATATGCCTACCTAATCAAAGGTGATCATCCATGATAAGATGGGGCTAAGGAGATATATGGACCTAAGGGGTGTAAACATGGAACATACATGTCACTGCTGGATACAAGGAGTGTATTTGAATGATTTTTTAATAATATTGAGGGATCATACGGTGTAATTACAGTCATCCAATTACAAAGAAGTAACAAGATCTCGGTGTTTCTCAACCTATGCTGGCTGTATCATTGAATCAAAATGGGGTTCCTGAATGCTCATGGAATTCTCCGATCAAAATCCAAGGATATATTGAGTTGGTCCATTCTTGTTTATGTATGAAGTCTTACTGTGTTTAATTTGGTTTAGGCCTTGCCTTTTATTATTTTGATAAGGTCATATAGAATGCAACTATTTGTTCGAGCCCTACCATTCAATAGTGTGTTGAGGTCAAGTACCATGGAACCTTTTACTCAAGTCATAAATTAATCAATATGTCCATTTTGTTCATGCCTTGAATTTCATTAGTGTGATTAGACCATGTAGTATGCAACCATTCATTTAATAAATTTAAAAAATATTCCATATTCAAAGATCATTCAACTACCATCTATTAATGTGGTAAGTGATGCAACGAATATGAAACTTACAATTCATATTCATTTAATCCAGTCAAGTCATATCCTCAGTAAACATTATGATTTACATTTCAAATTTCATTTTCAAATTGAAGCACTTATATTAGGCAGGTCAATTGGTGAGCATACATTGTACTTTCTATTATGAAACTCAAAATATAAATCAAACCATTTAATATAAGAAATTTAACCCTTAGAAGGGTCATCCAAAGTCACCCACGAATAGTGTCTCAAACATTTAAAAACTATAAACTACAATTATGGCATAACCTTTTCATGGGAATGATTGAGTTGTGGTCATAAACCCTAAAAATTAATCAATGTTTGGAAAGAGTATAACCATATGATTCAAATAAATATAATAATGACATATAAATTCTATTAAAGACACTCGATGAAATCAGTGGGCCCCAAAAGATAAATACAAAATCAAAGAACATTAGGGATGAGTTATAGACCACCCATTTTAGGGTATTATGATCCTCATACTCTGGTATCGACACTGGATTTGTCTTGAATTTGAGTCGATCTAAAAAAAAGATAAAAACTCTCATACACCAATAACTCAGTCGAAATCAAGAGTGAAGGATAACTAATCAAGAGGACATGAATACTTACCATTGGACATCCAATGAAATTAATGAAAGCTAGATATGAGCAAGGATTAAGGAGATCTTAAATTTCCCAGACATGGCCTTCAAAAACAACCAAAATTAAATCCATGGTGGTAAATATCACATACTCATGGATATGGGATGAATGAGGTATATTAATAGATCATTAAGTGAAATTTTCTAAAATTACCTAAAAAAATGGATTATGGACTATTTGTCTACAAAGTTTGACAATCTATATGGAAACTATGTGAGGTATTCTGGGTTGATGGGTCACATTGCTTGTTTAGGCTACATGGCCACGCACAAACCATGAAAAGTGGTTATGTCTATAAATTTCAATCCGCACGGTTAGCCAAATCAGGCGCTAACCATGTGACCAATCTGATTTCCCAATAAAGATGGAGTATAGGATTTTAACATTCCCCATTCACCCCAAAGACGTTTTCTAACTCATTAGACATCAATATTAAATCCAAAAAAATGATTTAGACCAAAATTTAAAGGATCCACACCAGAGGGAAAATCCATGTTCTTAAAATCATCCCCCCTTAAAAGAACTCTTCCCCGAGTTCATGTTACATGGATGGAGAAACACTGTCTGAGAACAACTCTTTCCATTGGGCACATTCATCGGATTCCCACTCCCTTACCTCATCTTGTACTTGATCGTGTTTCCATAACACCAATACAAGAGGGACATACCAGCCTCAGAGAGCCATCGTGCTCCGATCAATGATGCATACTGAATACTCCTCAATGGTAGCATCAAAATCTAACTAAAATTTTCTGGGAAAGAACATATGAGATGGGCCATCATGATGATGCAAAATCTATGAAACATGGAAGATGTCGTTCATGGAATATTACCTCTTAGGTAAGATCAATCAATAGGCTACCCACCCGACTCTCTCTAGAATTTCAAAATGGCCTACATAATGAGGTGACACCTCTCCCTTATTTCGTAACTATCTATGAACAATCATAGGTGATACCTGAAGACAAACATGATCTTTGACCTTGATCTCAAGATGTCATCAATAGAAATCGGGATATAAATTTTTTCTAGACTGAGCAGTAGTCATAACATTTCTGATCTGCTAAAATTTCTATGATGTCTCTTGAACGATATGATGACCTAGTAGGGTTTCCTCAACTGTCTCTATCCAGAACATGGGTGAATGGAATCGCCTAAAAATTATGGCCTCAAAAGGATCATTCTAAATCAACAGCTAAAAGATATTATTATAAGAATATTCGATGAGAGGGATACACTTCTCCCAATAATTGTATAAATCAAGGAGACATGCTTAGAGCATATCCTATATATCATATATTGTGCATTCTAATATTCCATCAGTATAAGGGTGAAAAGTTGTTCATAGATGTACTTGATTCCTCATAGACTTCAACAATCTCTTCCAGAACCATGATGTGAAATGAGATTCCAAATCTGAAATGATAGTACGAGGAACCCCATGTAATCCTATGATCTCGCAGACATACAGTATTACAAGCTCATAAAATGAGAATGTATACCAAATAGTAAGGAAGTGGGATGACTTAATTATTTGGACAATGACTATCCATATAGCATAGTAAGTCCATGGTGACCTATGTAAGTCAACCATGATATCCATGGAACCATCTTCCCATTTCCATTCTGGGACTGGAAGTGTTTGTAATAATCATACATGTATTTGGTGCTCTACCTTTACCTACTAATATGTGTAACACCTAGTGATAAGTCCTAATTTATGATGTTTCATCCCGGGCCACCCATACTAGTGTCGCCAATCTTGATAAAATTTAGTGAATCCCAGATGAAATTCCCACTAAAAAGTGTAGAATTCATTCAACAACTCCTATATCATATAGGTAAGAACACAAATATACCCACATAGAAACTATATGTCATCTCTTTCCATAGACCAATCCAGAGGAAGGTTTTATCCTGATATACTATAATGGAGAACTATGACTTTAGGATCTAAAACTTGTCTACTCTTTATCTTCTTAAGAAGGGATGAGGTATGATTTAATGATGATAGGTAAGACTACTCATGAGATTCATGAAACTCCATATGAAGCTCAGAAAATATGTCCATTAACTTCTATTCATCACTATCTTCCCATACTACCTTTGTTTTAGATTTCTGATATAGTGCATCGACAACTACTTTTCCCTTCCCAAGTATATAGGAATGCTCAAAATCAAAGGATTGTAGATATTCAACCCATATTTACTATATGAGGTTAATGTCACACCGTGAAAATATATATTTTTGGCTCTTGTGGTCCATGTACACCAAAACTAACTCACCCAGCATATAATGTATCCATCAACCAAAGGAATGGACAACCGTTGCTAGATCAAGGTTATCTATTAGGTAGTTCCTCTCATGATGCCTCAACCAATGAGATTTGTATACAATTAATTTTTCCTCATGCATCAACAATACTTCTAGGCTAATAACGGGCATGTCACAAAAGATTGTAAAACCTATTCTTGGCTCTGGAAGAGTCAGAATTAGTGCGGATACATTCCACCCCTTTAGCTCCTAGAAGTTTTCTCACATGTTTTCTCACATATGAAAATTACACACTCTTCTTTGTAAGACTAGTGATATGTGAAGAAAGATGTGAGATGTATTGTATGAAATTCCAGTAATATCCATCCATCACCTAGTAACTCCATATATCAAACACATTCTTGGTCTAGTAGTAAGAAACTACCGCACTACCCAATTTGGGGTCAACCAATACAAATGAATATGTGATAATATAACCCTAGAAGTAAGCTTTATTGATCTAGAAGTGGATCTTAATAATCTTGGGGTAAATATGATGCTCTCTAATTTTACTAAGATAGATTTAAAGCAATTTGGAATAGTGTCATGGGGTGTGTGAATACACCAAGATGTGGCCCATAATGACTAAGATTAAATAATCCAAATAGCGGTGGAAACCCAAATTGATCAGTTCCATAAAAATAAATGGTTCATCCATAATATCAAAAAACATAAAATGTTACTCATACATACCATAATTACTATAGAAGGATACATGAGGTATGACTGATGGTATGACTTGTAACTGATGATAACCAGATATTAGGTCAATTTTGTAGAAGACCCTTACTCCTCAGAGCGGGTCGAATTGATTATCTATTTGAGGTAGTGGATAATGGTTCTTGACTGGATGTTTTTTCAACCATTTATAATCAAAAAATTGACAAAATGTTCTATTTACCTTCATGAAAAAATGCACTCAAGAACCCCAAGAGGATATACTGGGCTATATATAGCCTTTTCCATTTAAATCCTCTAACTACCGCTTGTTCTCCAGAAACTCTATTGGTGACATCCTGTATAAAGGAATGTACATTGTAGATTATCCTAGAACTAGATCAATTTTGAAATCTACCCCTCCCTATGAGGTATGCTAGAAAATTGATGGGAAAGACATCACTGAAATAATCCTCTACTAGAGAAAAATCTAATGTAGTAAACCCTAATCCTACAGGAAGAGATTTGAAATTTTGATGGCCACTCCACCCAACCTATGATTGTCTAGTCCAGCTCGACTATCCTAGACATACCACTCACCCTTATATAGATACTTCTTCCCTCTGGAGAAGTAAAATATACCTTATGGTGATAGAAGTCTTCAAAATCATGATATTGAACCAGCTAGTCCATCCCATGTATGACATAGAATCTTATCATCTCGAGAAAGAATAGTTTCCATAAGGGTAACAACCTACCTCATGGGGACATTCCATGCACTAACATATACCCTCTATTCATACCCCTAAAGGTATATATAGGGTCATTACACCATTGTGATACTGTATATCCATTCTGAGACATTCCAAGATAGATTCAAAGACAAATGATCTCGAACCACTTACCATATAAATCATATACTATAGTAGATTCCACAAGAATAATACCTCTAACTATATATAGTCTCGTATCCTGATCCTCAGGTATGGTCTATAGTGCATTCAACTTTTCAGATACACAAACCTATGAAAAAGATGGACTACCATGATCATAACTGCTCTATTGGCACTACTGGTGGTCAGGGGTCTGACTTCCATGACCACAACCTCCTCCTCATCCAGACCTATAGGTTTTATTCCAACACCCCACCTGACACGGTGTAATGGAAATAACACTTGATGGTGGAGTTGGTGATGATCCTTTTCCACTCTATGCTAGGGGAAGGTTGTGCAGAAACAACAACGATGCCCCAAACTGACACAAGGCTGACACTACAGTGGGTCTCTTTCACACTAAGGCATTAAATTACCCCATCATCCATACTAATGACACACCAAATAGCTATCTAAATAGGAACTGTAGTTATCACTTTCATGATGAGAAACCTTGAGGTAACTTTTCTTTCCACATAAAGAACTAATGTCCTAACGCGACACAGATTCTTTAAACCCAGTACTATTTTCAACCCTTATGTTATGCTCAGTGATAAGAGATTTATTGACTATAGTAGAAAAATTAGGTAGGATAAAGACATTCACCTACATACAGATGGAATACTTTAGTTCATCCTCGAAGCATCTAGCACGTGAAAGCTCATCATTGGCTAGAAGTGGTGCAAAATTCTACAACTCGGTGAAACATGATGAATATTTCATAACAGTCAAAGAACCCTACTCAATATGAATGAAATATTTGGATATATCTCCTCTCAATTTATAAGGAATGAAGATATCAAAGAAGGCAGTCTATAAATCAACCCATAACATGCCCATATGATGAATGGCCTGGGTAATCATATCCCACTAATGATTGGCCGAATCCTGAAGCATGTATGTGGCATGTTTTATGCTCTTCTCTAGAGGAATATCCAAAGTCTCAAAGACAAATAGGATGGATTCTACTCAGGACATAGCTGCATGTGGACTGCAAACCCCTGATTAAGTTGGATTATGCTTCTGCTGGAACTCATGAGTCAGATCATCCATCAAAGGTGCAACACGTAGAGAACCATGCATGGACTACATCAGATATAGAAAAAAATCAAGAACATAGGTATCATTTCCCATTTAATATAAAATAGGTAGTGCCTTCAATAGAACTCCTAGAGGTAAGACTTGTGGATTAGGGCCCACCATGTTTGGAGCATGGTCATCTCCACCTTCCAGGCATACGAAACCAGGACATCAATCCTGCATTGGTCTAAAATAGCTAAGAATGCAACTGAGAAAAAACATAAGAAAAAAATAAAACATCAATTGAGGAAGCTGGATGTAAGAAACCTTGTACCCAAGGCATACTACACCAACTACCCTCTTAGATGACCAGGTATCAGTAAGTCCTCATATATATGTTTCATTTCGTTTTTCATTTATTTATCAGGTTCACTACTTAAACATTCATAAACATGATAATGTGGTATAAGGATGTGAAACCACTTCATTTTAGATTTCACGATTTTATTTATAATGGATATCCATTCCCAATGAATCTGTGCCCATACAACTATCACCAGAAATGACACCCATCTATTTCTAGCATAATGGATTGACTTAGTAAATTACTCATGAAAACCCATGAGGGCCCATACACCGCATGCGTTGATAAAGGTAATCCCTCAATCGTAATCAAAAGTAATGAAAACATATGAAAACTATCACTGCATCACTCAATAATCACAAGCATATCAACAAATTCAATGAAATGCAATTCACCTATAATGCATGGAAATATGCACAACATGTGAATTCTAAGTGCCTATAATGATTCCTGTAATAATGCTAATTTACCTCATATCATTGGTTAAAGGATAAAATAATGTACTCATCTATGTAATTTTCAACAACACCATACATCGTTTACATCACCCAATGGGGAAATAATTTCAACTGTAATAGGAAAGAGTAAGAACAATAATTATAATTTGGCAATATGGTTTTTACCCCAAACATGGGTTCAGGATACCCAAGCAATAATTATTACTAAGTCCAATGAATTATTAATATACAAATTATTGTTTCCAAATAGTAATAAAAAAAATAAAATTCCTCTGATAATACTTTGTGACATCCCATATTCAGATTCCACTCCATGGGTGCCCCCATCTCAGTACACCACTTGACATCAAGCGCATATCCATGAATGCTAGAGGCTGCTGACTAGCAGTGAGGGCCTAGGGTGTGTCCATGGGGAGACTAATCCCTTATTACCAATTTTTAGCACAACAGGAGAATATAAACATAGGTTAAATAGTAGTATCAACATATGTAAACCTAAGGCACATTGGAAAATAGAGACAAGAGTACCAATAACTGAAATAACTGGAATAACATTCAAGCATAAAACAACTGATGATGATATGTCATGTCTCTAAAAATTGGAAAACATGTATATAAGATAACATGCATAACTTGTTCCACAAATGTATAAAAGAAATCAAAGACTATCTCATGCATCCAGTGATCTGGCTTGATCATATACTATCAAGCTTAATCCTAAAATGAAAGAAATCATGTTTTTGAGGCCATATGCATACCTTTTTGAACACCTGAAACCATGTAATATTCACTAGGTACCAAACAGTACATGGGGAGGGTGTGAGATATATCTCAGCAGGACACTGCAATTGATGTCTATAACATCCAATCTATGTAATGGATATGTAATAGTGTGTATAAATTCATACATAAAAAATCAGTATAATGTAACTAAATACATATGTACCAACATATGCCCTCATCTAGCAGCTGAACTTTTAGCTAGTTCATTAATTAATCAATTTTTAGTTCATGTTAATATTTCATTTGAGGCATGTCCAGCACTGACATAGTCTTGTGATGATGTAGATAGTGAATGTTCCAAGGTATCAACCAAGAAAATGTATACGATAAGGGTCACAAAATTAGTAACCACTATAGCATAGCTTTGGGTAACCATGTAATCGAATGGGAATTTACCTAGAATTCCACAATAAAGTGACTACCAAATCCATGGTGATCATATTACGTATGATTGGGTTATGCAGAGAATGGGCCTTATGGGCTCAAACCATGTAACCTACTAGTCAATCATAGATCTAAGGATCATATCTAAGGCATACTATAATAATATAGAGGGATCCTACAGTGACATACATGTCATCCATGAAAAGACATGGATTGAGATCTAGGTGGTTCTCAACCGCATAATGTCGTATCCTTGATTGGGAATGGGGTTCCCGAGTTCTCATGGAATTCTTTGATCAAAATCCAAGGAGAGCTCAAGTTAGTCCACTCCGGTTTAAGTATGATGTCGTGTAGTGTTTCATTTCATTCATTCCTTTCCATTCATTAGTGTGAAATGATCTTGTAGCATGAAACCCTTTTTTCTAGCCCCCTGTCATTAGTGTCATATGTTCAAGTAGCTTGGAACCTTTTAATCAAGTTGAAAATTAATCAATAAGTCTATTTGGTTCGAGACTTTCCTTTCATTACTGTGACTAGACCAAGTAGAATGAAACAATTAATTTAATATAGTTAAAAAATATTCCATATTGAAGGTTCATTCCATTACCTTTAACTAATGTGGAAAGGGATTATATAGATATGAATCCTACCATTCATTTACACATAATCTGTTCAAGTAATATCCTTAGTATACTTTCCAATCCAAATTTCACATTTCATTGTCAAATTGAAGCACTTATCATAGGTGGTTCAAGTGTTGGGAATTCATGGTACATGACATTATGAAATTCACAATATAAATCAAACTATTTAATATAAAAAATATTACCCCAACAAGGGTCAAGAAAATTCACACTTGAATTGTTTCTCAAACATGTGAAAACACTAAACAAGAATTATGGCATAACCATCGACATGGAAAGGATGGAGTTTCGGTCATAACTACCAACAGTTAATCACATATTTTAAAAGAGGATAAAAATATTGTACTAATGATTATAAGCATGGGATATAAATTCTATTAATGGCACACGATGAAATAAGTGGACCCCACATGACAAATAAAAAATAAACAAAATTTTTAGCTGAGTTATAGAAAACCCACCATTGGGTTGTATGGTCATCCGACACTAACATTGTCATGCAATTTGGCTAGGATCAGAGTAGTTATAATAAATAGTGAAAAAGATCCATACCACAATTACTTGGTCTAGAGCAAGAGAGAATAATGGCTCAATAGAATGCTAGTACATACTATTTCACATCCAATGTGAAGAACAAAATCTCGATCAGATCACATCTGAATGAGATATTCAAATACCAAGCATTGGCCTTCCAAAATATCCAAACTGAGATCCATGGAGTTAAATACCACATAATCTCACATTAAGGAATAAGGAGAGATGTTAATCAATCATTAATGGAAATTTTGTAAAATTAATTCGAAAAATGGCATGTGCATGGTTTGTCAGAATGGTTATACAAACATTGTGAAAACCATGCGAGGTTTTCTAGGTTGAAGGAGAACATTACGTGGTTCAGCTACCCAACCATGTGCAATCTGTGAAATGTGGTTCTATCTAGAAATTTAAATCTAAAATATTTTTTAAACCATGTTCCAATCGTTCGCTAACCATGCGATGTGTCATGTTTCCCCAAAAAAGGGTTTATGGGCTCCAAACATTCCCCGAACACCCATTTGACCTTTTCTAACTCATTAGTCATCTATAGTAGGTCCAAATTAAGAATTTAGATCAAAATTTAAGGGATCCATACCTGAGTGAAAACCCATATTT
The DNA here is from genome assembly GCA_963277665.1 of Viscum album. NCBI lineage: Eukaryota > Viridiplantae > Streptophyta > Magnoliopsida > Santalales > Viscaceae > Viscum > Viscum album. The sequence goes on from OY728155.1 coordinate 1,586,245,597, forward strand.
TTACACCCAACAATAAAATATTATTATTACACAAGGATCCTATAGATTTTAAGACAAAAAAATTATTGATTTTGAACAATGTATCATAGAACGTGTATATGGAGGTAAATATTATATAATATCCCAGATAACCCCTAAATGAAAAATCTCTATATATCTCTTTAACTCACACATAGTTTAGAAATTTATACAATATTTTTCAACTGTATTTATATAGAAAATGAATATATGGGCTTGATTTATGAAATTCTTATAAACCTCACTGTCAATAGGAAGAGCATGGTTTCAGACACACTACAAAAGGATGTTGATAATAATAGGATGAAATTAAAAACACATAATATAGGCACATTCATCATTATTATTTCATATATAGAGGATATTATGGTAATTAGTGGTTGTAAAATTTCATAAATAATATTGAGTGAGAATGAAGATGACATATCCATATATCACCTAGATAGATGATTGATGGACTTTTAATCATAATCAAAAATAGATTATAGGAATGCTAGATGATCAGAATAATGAAATTATATAATGTTTAGCATCATAATTACTTGAAATATGAGTCAATTACCAATATATGAGTCACATGATAAAGAGATATGTCATATGGAGACAATCTAGTAAAAATTATAACAATGATGAGAATGGTATATTTAAGAATGTTCCAAAATTATTATACTATGAAATATATATTCATACAACATGGTTTTGAGTTTTACTATTTTTCCCTACTAAAATTTTTAGAATGGGAGTACCCAAGGACCTATTTATAGACTAATATTTCATGCATTAATTATGCCATATGATTTAAATTTCTTAGTTTCATACCTTATTTATCAATGGAAATCTTTAACATGGTCCAGTTTTCTAGAGAGTGTTTAAATTCAATGGAAAATCCATTATAAAACATCACATAGTTTTTTTAAATCTCTTAATGAAACATATAGGTTACCAAATTATATAAAAACCAAGAAAATCAATTAAAAAAACAACATTATATATGTGGATATCTATTATAAATGAAATAAATAATACACATATAATTAGTGAACCTACCCAAAATAATAATTGATAATATCATTAAGGAAATGAGTATGAACACTTTTTCCTAGTATATGAAAATAAAAAATTCAACATATGATAGTTCCTATGAAAAATTAAAAGAGGAAATGTTATGAGATTGAAATTCCATGCTAATTTTTTCATGAAATGTAAACACTAAATATAGATTCATTAATGCATCCCACACTTTTATTTATATATTCATTCAATGTATCTTTATAATTTTGAATTTATTATATAATACCATTAATAAGAATAAAATTGTCATCATAATAAAAATTTGAAATAATCTTATGAACCCAGACCTATATTTAAATTCATATATCTTACCTATATAAATTTTAGAATAAATGTTCCTTCTTAAATAATTATTATCCAATATAAATAGGATCATAAAAATGGAATATTTTTTATTCATACCCATCTCAAAAATGAGTAAACCAAATCTTGTAACCCAAATTGATATCTTGAAACTAGGGGAGGAAAATCATAAAAATAAATGACCTAAAACCCACACTAATAAGTAACATTATAAATAAGACATCCAAATGAATTCCCATTCCATTTTATCATATTATTATTCTAAATAGATCAAAATAATAATGTTGGATACAAAAACATTCATATATAATTATTTTTTAAATTATTGTAATAACACATTAAATCTTTTAAAAGTATACATTTTATGAATATATATTGATCATTTGGAATAGGTTTTGGATGGAATAAAATAATATTGAAGATGGATATTGAAATAACATTTAATTAGAAGATTCAAGTACCAATGTATTATAATTTTCAAAATCTAATGGGGTGATTCATATTGGGAATTTGAATTAGCATTGTTATATTGTTGAATACAAGGTGTTTGGTTTACTTAAAAAATATTAAAATTACAGGATTTAATCATGATTGATACAATAAAATGAAGAAATAAAAAAGGATTATGGAAAACCACCAGGGACAATATAAATGTCATTATATAGGTTTCCCACCACATTTAATATATATTCTCCATCTATAATGGATTTTATCCAATTATTATCCCTATTATCATTCGTATGAAGAATGATATCTGTTAAATTATTATAAAATTATAATTTTAATTAAATTTTATTCCCTTATTAGTAGGGGACTAATTTAATGACTATGAAATAGGAAAACACATGTTTACTAGTTACTTCCACATCACTATTAATAGATCCACATTCAGCTTATAAAAATATTGTTATGAGAAATTTATGTTCCTTTAGACATGAATGGAAATATAAAATATTTTTACCTCCTTATTATGTTTATGTCACTATGGATATCGTACTCCTTTTCCATAATTCTATTACCCATGTTTTTTCTAAATGGATTTATTTTATGATATATAAATAATGGTTTTTAAAACAATTTTTATTATATTTTGTCATCATACTAACTAAAATCTATTTGAATCTCTTTCTAGAAAGGGATTATACTTATCTTGATGTAAATCCAATAAATAATTTACCCTTTGAAACAAGTCTATTTTTTAAAAAAACTCCATTCAAGAACTTGAATAAGATAATTTCATGTGGAGATAATTATTTTCATGAAAGAAACATCATCCATCCTTACCAATTATTATATAATTATATAACATACAACTAATGTGACTTGAATTTAAAGGAATATACAATAGTGGTATGATAAATAATGTTATCAATTTGAATTAATTGTAATAAAAATAGTATGATTTAATTTACATTTTATGGATCTCAATAATACTAGATCTAAATTCTAATAATCATTCACTATTTAATAAACATTTTCAATTATTCTTCATATTATCCCAAATCTATTTGGCTATTGTGATTAAGGACGGACTAAAAATCCATTATAACCATTCTTGAATAATGTCTCCCTCCATTATTTTATAATTTTTTTAATGATGACATATATTTATAAATATTATAACCAATAACATGATATAGGTATGAATATAGATAGATATTTACAAAGATCCATTGTATCTATAAATGTATATTTTCCATTTATAATGAAAATGATATAATAATTATGAGTTTATTTTTTCCATTACTATAATGTGTTAGGAAGAAACATTCATATGTGAAACTATGATCGAATTCATCCAAAATATCTAAAAATGGATGTTTATTGAACTACTGTTCATGTTATTTGGTGCATGTTGTTTCTTATTAAAGGATTGAATAAATACATCCTTATTCATGGTTTCATGTATTTCTAGTAATAAGGTTTGGTTTAATAAGAGATATTGAGTGAGAAACCAAAAAAATTCTATGGATCCAAAGAACATGGTATTCCCAATTACAAGGGATTCCATGTGTAGGGGAAGGCCTTAGTACATGACAGACCATTACATTTTGTAGGAAGAAAACCATTATTTACTATATAAATTTAATATATAACTACACATTGAGGGGTGGTGATTGAATTTTAATCATCCTTTCACTACACTGAATTTGTGGTATATCATGTATATCATCATCCATCAGAGACAATACACAATGGTATTAAGGGAAGATGTTTGTTCTTCCAATCGTATTGACTCAAAACCCATTATAGGAATACAATTAGATTTTAGATCATTCATTGTGTATAATAGTACAAAATTGATAAAGGAAATCCTCAACCAAAATAAGTGGAATTATTCATCCACTTCTAATATAGAATCTCAAGATTATGTAACAACAATTATAAAACAAGATGTATTCCCTTCCACTTCTATAAAAAAGGACATCCGATAAAAAATTAAAAAAATTCACTCATTATCCCAAGACAAATATATCATATCATTAAATAGTGTAAAATCATATAAAATGTTATCCCCTTTTAAAAATTTCAATGTATGATGGAATCCTAGAATAGTTAATTTGTAAATATTCACCAATATCTACCAGGGATTATCAAAAGTAAAAAATAAATATAAAAGATCATGAATTCAATGTTTTAATAGATGGTATAAAATATATTTTGAAAAAAGCTAATCTAATTCCCTGTCCATCCAATTCCAATATTATTATATCATCAATATATAGTAAATCATTGATGAACCCAGATGATTTTCTTTATATGAACAATAAAACGTACATGAAACCATATATTATGAATTTTGATTATTAAATAACATCTCATGGGTAAATAATCAATGTTATATATCCATAGAGAAATAATTCATTGAATTTCCATTCACAACCCTAAAAATCCACACATATATCCAAGGATCTTTTAATTGAGTTCCCTATAAAATCTATATTAATGAATAATATGTTATAAATTAGGTAGATAATTTCATTATAATAATTCTCTATATAGAAAATTCCTTTTGAGAAAAAAATTAATTGGTTTTAATTTCATAAAAATATTCATAATATCCTCACAATATCACTTATTACATAAATCATAATCCACCATAATTTAGTTTCAAAAAATGTATGAGATATGAAATAAATAATAATAGGATAATTAAACAAACCATCACTATCTGAAATTTATAATTATTGAAATAAAATAAATATGAAGCTCTAATTATCTAAATAATGTGCGATGTGTGCTATAACAAAACAATCTCTTAAAATATAATACTCAAACACTATGGTTTTAAGCACTAAATCATGAGTAGTATAGTTTCATTAATGAGTATATAACTTATGTCTACTACATAAATGATTAAGATAACGAATAAAATTAAACAGTCAATTTAAATATGTTCCTTTTCCTATATTTTTTCATAAAATATAACTCTACATTTTTTAAATTATTACAGTGTAGTATCATTATGAGAAAACCTAGGCATGAATAGATCATAATATTCGTACAATCCTAATATTCTTCACCCATCAGAAATATTCATGGTGGGAATCAATAGAACAATAACAGAAATAATTTCTAGTTACCGTACCATTACTTTCTATTAAATAATATGATAATGAAAATGAACCTCACATTTCAAACACCAATACTCACACATTTTTTCATATATCTAATTCTTTTTTAGAAAAGAAATTCCATCTAAGAAAAATATATGTGACATTAACTTATCAAAAAATATAAAAACATATCATAAATGAAAATAAATTATTTCATTAATATGTGAGTAAATCTTCTTATTAATCATCCCCAGAAACACATATAGATTATTCATAATTCTAAATTAGATTATGGTAAACTAAAAAAATCCAAATCATGAACTGAAAAGTGATCATAGAAACATGTAAATATTTATCCCATATTAGGTGATAACTATATTATACATCTCTTTATAAAAAAAATTCGTCTTTTTAAGTGGTGATATAAATCGAATATTTTATATAGAGTATAGTGACTATATGTCACGACCCGCCCTCGGGGTCCGTGCCGTGACTACCCCAAGCCCGCCTTCCATAAGCCAGGGGCTGGCGACTAGCACCAAGGCGTAAATCCCGGTAAAAAGGGAAGGCATTGCCTTTGTAAAGTAAACAAACACCACAGAGTAAGAAAGCGGAAAGTAAACACTAAACAAAAGCAGAGTACAACTGAAAGTGCGGAAAAGTAAATGGGCCAGAATACAAACCCAAACTAAAAGTAAAGTACAACTCGAAAAGGAAAACAGCAACTGAAAAGTAAAAGCCGCTACTCCGAGCTGTCCACCGGGAAATCCCACCTGAAGGGTGGGTACAGATAGCTCCTCTGCTCCACGGGTCCCGCCGTCCGCTCCGTGCATGTACCGCCCAGTGGTCCACCTCCGGGTACCGTCCCGCTCTGCAAGCCTCAGCTAAGGTCAACGCTGTCCGTCGTCTGCAACCAACACAACGTAGTGCGGGCAAAGCCCGTGCAGGGGTGAGTATAAGCTACTCAGTAGGGACCCCGAGACCCCTGAAGGTCTCTCAAATCCACAAAGGATAAACCACGAATAAAGGTACAATCACGAAGTAACAACCGACATTGCTTAGGTATATGCCCATACATATACCTAAGTCATCAAATTCAAATACGCTCCAACCTCCGAGCCCAAGTACAACTCAGTCCACACAGGAAAGTAAACGTATTCCACACAGGAAAACAAAACGCAATCCACACAGGATTGCACAACACATTCCACACAGGAAAGCAACAGATTCAGCTCACACAGGAACTTATTCAAAGGACGATAAAGATGATCTCTGATCCATCTAAGTCGTCGGACCCACGAAGGATCGACAGGTAACTAACCAAAGGACGATAAAGATGATCTCTGATCCATCTAAGTCGTCGGACCCACAAAGGATCGACAGGTAACTAACCAAAGGACGATAAAGACGATCTCTGATCCATCTAAGTCGTCGGACCCACGAAGGATCGATAGGTAACTAACCCCCGCAAATACCCACACAGGATCGGGCCCACACAGGACCTGTAGGCGCTGGCTCACACAGAACCGCTGAGCGCGGACCCACACAGGATCGGACCCACACAGGATCGGGCCCACACAGGACCTGTAGCACTGATCCACGTAGGATCGCTGAGTGCTGAAGTCGTCGTCGTCGAATCCACACAGGATCTCTGTACTGTCGTCGTCGCAGTCACAGTAGCTGTAGTAGCAGTCGCAGCCAGCACTAGGGTTACCGCACACATCAAGCTCGTTCGGAGGGTCCGCTCCACGAGCCGAGAGGCTGATACATCAACTGTCACAAAGACCAGAGTTGATGTATCCAAAAGTTCCGTATCGACAACAGGAACTCAACGCAACAGACGGCGCGTCGATCGGACACCCGGTCTGAGAGTTATTGCCATTTTCGTCCCCGGACCCCGGTTGGTTTTTAAGCCAAAACCAACCCAACCGTACTCCACCTGCGTCCAAACCTCGGGCGGAGTATGCCAAAAGATCCGTCTCACTAAGAGGGACACAACACAGCTGACGACACGTCAATCGGACGTCCGTAGCTCAAGATATGAGCGTTTCCGCTCCGAAGGCCCGGTTGGTTTCGTGAACGAACCGACCCGGCCGAACTCAAAGTAAACCGAAACCTTGAGTGCGATATACCAAAACGACCACCTCGATCCAAGGATCACGTTTCCACAGACGGTTCGTCAATCGGAGGTCCGAGGCTCAAGTTATGGCCAAAAGACCGAAACTGATTCGAAATGGGGGGTCCGGGTCCGGGCCGACCCCCCCTTGGGTCGACCCGACCCGGGTCCGACCCGGCCCAGCGCGACGGAGTGGCGGCGCGGGGGCCGCGGCGGCCTGGCGCCGCACGGTGGCTGCACGCGGGGGCAAAGCCCCCGCTGATTGGGATGACGGCGCGGCTATATGCCGCGCCCCTTTTTGCAAAACCGCCCCCCCCCCCCACGTGGGGGGCTTGATTGGTAGGAAACGGGGGGCCTGCTGCCCCCCTCAAGGAAACCGCCCCCCTCATTAAGAGGGGGGTTTTGATTGCTGGCCGGGGGATTAATTCCCCCGGTTTAATGTCATCCGGCCGGCCAGCTGGCCGGCCGGTTTTCTCCAACGGGACCGGAATATCCGGTCCCCTCTTCGGCTTCCGACGCCGGTGGCCCGGCCGCCGGTCTTCTCTTCCGCCGTGGCCCGGAACCGGCCGCGGTGTTCGTCGTCCGGCGCGGTGCGACGACACCGCGCCCCTCTGCCGTGCCTTGATTTCTTTCAACGCGGCGCGACGGCGTCGCGTTCAAGATGTTTCTTCCATGGTGCGCGCGCGACGGCGTTGCGTAAAATAAACGCACGATTAACCGCGTGGTGCGACGGCACCACGCCACCTTGTTTCCACCCGCGAGGCATTTCAACAAGAACGATGGAGGGGTTCGGCCGTGTTCATGCGGTCTGGCCCCCTCACGTTAAACAAAAACACAACTTTAAATATTAAAGAGCCTCACGTTAGACATGCGAGATCCACGATCAAGAATAAAATAAATTAACAATAATCAACAACCCCTACCTTGGTATAAGGTTCGAAGATTTGTCTACGTTCCGCGGAAGACGACGTCGCGGAGGTCGGGCGTCGCGGTCGTCGTTCGTCAAATTCGATGACGAAGAGGTGCGTCCGAAGAGGCACGTCGTTGGCGAAACCTTGTACGCCGACGAAGGTTGTCCGAGGAAGAAGCGGTGTTCTCTCTCGTTGACATGGAAGACGAAGAAGAGCGGAGCGGCGTTCTTCGTCGGAACTTGAGCGTTCTTCGTCAAGTCTTGAGGAAAGTCAAATAAAAAGAAAACAACGAACTCAAGAACCCCTACCTCAAAGTCGCACGTTGACATAGTCGTGGAATATCGGTGTCGATTCCTTTGACGTCGGAGGAAGAGTCGTTGTCGATGGCGTTCGTCGCGGAAAACCGTCGCGGAAGAGATGATGCGGAAGAAGAACGTCACGTCGCGGATATGGCGTCGCGGAAAAACCGTGTTCTTCGGCGAAGAAGTTCTTCGTTGAAGAACAGCGTTCTTCGTGTTTTTCGTCGAGGTTGAAGAAGATGAAGAAACAAGAAGAACCTTCCCAACTCTCTCAAGGAGACAAAACTAAAACCAAAATAAAATAAGACTCTATCTTATTTTATTAACACAACAACACACTAGAATTTCAAAAGTTTGAAATTCAAAGAAGAGATAACTCCACATTAATTAACAAATTGTCATGTCAATTAAAGAGGGGTTAAGGGAGTTTGAGGGAATATGTAAAGTTAGGTTTCGTGTGGGCCCCACCACACTTAATCCTCTCAAGGGAGGTTAAGTGGGTGTGGGTTCTACACCTAACTTCCTTTGAGAGAAGTTAACTATTAAGTTTAAATAAAAATTGTGTTTACATATTTTTATTTAACTTATTCTAATATCCCAAAAACTAACTCTCAACCCGAAACAAACGCAACTCCCGAAAAGGTCTCTTTAAGCGAAAATCGGCGCTGCGAGTTCATCGGTGCCCTCAGATTTAAATTCCGAGCACCGGATCAAAAGTTTGAAATTCCCGCTCGTTCGTTCACTGAACGTACCCGAGCCAAACTTCGGAAATTGATTCCGGGCACTCCGGGCCTCGGAATCAGGTGCCGTCTGAAAGCGCGCTCTTGTAAAATTCCAAAGAAAATTAAGAAAAAAATTTCCCTTGAATTTTACGGGTCTTTACATTACTCCCACCTCAGGGATTTACATCCCCGTAAAGATACATCAAAGCTAGGGAAACAAATGAGGGTACTGAGCACGCATCTGAGCCTCCCGCTCCCATGTGCTCTCCTGGAGATTCCCGTGCTGCCATCTGATGCGCACAAGAGGAATCGATCGCCCACGCAGGACCCGTTCCTGACGATCCTCTATCTCCACCGGGACCTCCGTAAAAGTCTCCCCATCGTCAACGTCAAGCTCCCCATGGTCAATGATGTGCGTCGGGTCGTGCACGTATCTCCTCAGCTGAGACACGTGGAAGACGTCGTGCACCCGGTGCAACTGAGGTGGTAGAGCCAGGCGATAAGCCACCTCACCAACCCTGCTGAGGACCTGGAAGGGTCCGATGAAGCGCGGAGATAACTTGCCGCCTCGTCCAAAACTCCGAATACCACGTCAAGGTGAGACCCGCAAGAAGACGTGGTCGCCATCCTCGAACTCTAGTGGCCTCCGCCTCCTGTCAGCGTATGACTTCTGCCGGCTCTGAGCTGTCCTCATCCTCTCCTGGATGACCTGGACCTTCTTTGTCGTGGCCTGGACCATCACAGGTCCCACAAGAGCTGTAAGATTTCTTCTTTGCCGAAAAGAGAAATCTGGTCTCATCCCCTGGATGAACCACATTCTTTACCTAAAACAGTCAATCCTAACATGGATGATACTAATCCATACCAAGGATGACGTCGTAAGGCCTCGACGCTACTACTAAGAGATTCATCCGTTACTCTCGCCTCCAAGGGTTGAGTCACACTGTCGGCATCAGTGTGTGGTAACTGGGTCTCCTCCAGTAGATGTCTCACAAGTGAGGGTCAAGTCAACAGCCAGAACTGGAACCTCCTAGTTACATCACGAAAGAGGACAAGAACGAAAATATCACAAAGGTATGCGTCTTTTATTATTGCAGCTCATAATACAAGATGCTACTCAAAAACAACAAGGAACCAGAAGTACAAAGGATGTATCCACTAGTTCTGCTCCTGTCCATCGGCTCCCAGAGCTCCATGATCAAAGACCTCGGCTGCCTGAAGCTGAGCTCTCCCCTGCGGTCGGGGTGGACCTCCTGGTGGTGGTGGTGGTAGAGCCTCAAAGCGTCGTCCACCACCTGCTGCTCGGCCAGCTCCTCTGCCTCGTCCGCCTCCTCCCTGCAGACCGCCACGGTCGAACCTCTGCCTCTGCCTAGGTAGTTCCTCAACCGTCTGCTTCTCCTCCGCATGGTGGGTCGGGCAGTCACGAGCCATGTGGCCTTGCCCACCGCATGCAAAGCACTGTCTTCCACTCAAAAGACTGGCTCCGCGCTGTGTGCCCTGCACTGCTGAGCCAGTGCCCTGAGGTCGTCTGCCTGAAGGTCTGGTCTGTCTGGACCCATGAGTCATCTGTCGGCTACCTGCTACCGAAGACTCCGCTACGTGCCGCCCTGCGGTGGGTCTCTGTGCTGGTGTAGACTCAGCAAGGAAGATCTCGATCAGAAGGGCCCGCTCCAGTACTCCTGTCTGAGTCGGTATGCTGAGGGAGATCAGCGATGCCCTGATCTCGTGTCTCAAACCCTGCTCGAAGGTCCGGGCCCGGAAGAATGGGTCCCGTACCATGTCGGTCGAGTAGCACGAGAGATCGGTAAATCTCGCCGAGTACTGAGCGACCGTCATGCTGCCCTGCCGCAGCTGTAGAAGCTCCTGGATACGCACCGCACGAAGGGTGGCTGGGACGAACTCCGAGCGGAAGAGGCTCTCAAAGTCCGTCCAAAGTAGAGATGCCTCATCGTGCACCTGGAGCATCAAGCTCCACCATCGTCCTGCTACTGCGTGTAGTAGGCTCGCAGCGAGGATCACCATGAGGTCTGCTTGTGTCCTCACTAGCCTAAACACTCGTACCATACCTCCAGCCAGTCCTCTGCTGCCTGGGGATCCGTCTCCCCGCGAAACCTGGGCGGTCGCTGGCGCTGAAACTCATGCAGTGCGCTGAGGCGACGTGCATCGTCAGAGGCTGGTGCTGGAAGTATCGGGGGCTCGGCGGGTAGTGCTACCGCCGGTGCCACTGCTGACAAAGGGCCCTGCACCGAGGCCTCGTCGCTCGGTGGGCTGTCGTCACGCTCAACTCTCGGAACCCTAGCTGGCTGCCGTCGTGGGACCATCCTGAATAGGAAACAGGTGCGCCACGGTCAAACAGTATACCTGGTGAGCTGACACAAAAATTCACAAAGAAAACTTTGAAACACACACGCAATCAATGTTTTCGTGCATTAAGTCGGAAATCAGAAGTCAGGGTCCTGGTGTACGGATACGTCGGCCGCCGCACCAACACTGGACTCCCTGGACTGATAACCACACTCAATACGCTAAACATTATTGCTTCACATAGGAAAGATCAGAGTTCGTGGTAGAACCGAACTCCTCTGATACCAATTTGTCACGACCCGCCCTCGGGGTCCGTGCCGTGACTACCCCAAGCCCGCCTTCCATAAGCCAGGGGCTGGCGACTAGCACCAAGGCGTAAATCCCGGTAAAAAGGGAAGGAATTGCCTTTGTAAAGTAAACAAACACCACAGAGTAAGCAAGCGGAAAGTAAACACTAAACAAAAGCAGAGTACAACTGAAAGTGCGAAAAAGTAAATGGGCCAGAATACAAACCCAAACTGAAAGTAAAGTACAACTCGAAAGGGAAAACAGCAACTGAAAAGTAAAAGCCGCTACTCCGAGCTGTCCACTGGGAAATCCCACCTGAAGGGTGGGTACAGATAGCTCCTCTGCTCCACGGGTCCCACCGTCCGGTCCGTGCACGTCCCGCCCAGTGGTCCACCTCCGGGTACCGTCCCGCTCTGCAAGCCTCAGCTAAGGTCAACACTGTCCGTCGTCTGCAACCAACACAACGTAGTGCGGGAAAAGCCCGTGCAGGGGTGAGTATAAGCTACTCAGTAGGGACCCCGAGACCCCTGAAGGTCTCTCAAATCCACAAAGGATAAACCACGAAGAAAGGTACAATCACGAAGTAACAACCGACACTGCTTAGGTATATGCCCATACATATACCTAAGTCATCAAATTCAAATACGCTCCAACCTCCGAGCCCAAGTACAACTCAGTCCACACAGGAAAGTAAACGTATTCCACACAGGAAAACAAAACGTAATCCACACAGGATTGCACAACACATTCCACACAGGAAAGCAACAGATTCAGCTCACACAGGAACTTCTTCAAAGGACGATAAAGATGATCTCTGATCCATCTAAGTCGTCGGAACCACGAAGGATCGATAGGTAACTAACCAAAGGACGATAAAGATGATCTCTGATCCATCTAAGTCGTCGGACCCACGAAGGATCGATAGGTAACTAACCCCCGCAAAGACCCACACAGGATCGGGCCCACACAGGACCTGTAGGCGCTGGCTCACACAGAACCGCTGAGCGCGGACCCACACAGGATCGGACCCACACAGGATCGGGCCCACACAGGACCTGTAGCACTGATCCACGTAGGATCGCTGAGTGCTGAAGTCGTTGTCGTCGAATCCACACAGGATCTCTGTACTGTCGTCGTCGCAGTCACAGTAGCAGTAGTAGTAGTAGTAGCAGTCGCAGCCAGCACTAGAGTTCCCGCACACAGCAAGCTCGTTCGGAGGGTCCGCTCCACGAGCCGAGAGGCTGATACATCAACTGTCACAAAGACCAGAGTTGATGTATCCAAAAGTTCTGTATCGACAACAGGAACTCAACGCAACAGACGGCGCGTCGATCGGACGCCCGGTCTGAGAGTTATTGGCATTTTCGTCCCCGGGGCCCGGTTGGTTTTTAAGGCAAAACCAACCCGACCGTACTCCACCTGCGTCCAAACCTCGGGCGGAGTATTCCAAAAGATCCATCTCACTAAGAGGGACACAACACAGCTGACGGCACATCAATCGGACGTCCGTAGCTCAAGATATGAGCGTTTCCGTTCCGAAGGCCCGGTTGGTTTCGTGAACGAACCGACCCGTCCAAACTCAAAGTAAACCGAAACCTTGAGTGCGATATACCAAAACGACCGTCTCGATCCAAGGATCGCGTTGCAGCAGACGGTTCGTCAATTGGAGGTCTGACGCTCAAGTTATGGCCAAAAGACCGAAACTGATTCGAAACGGGGGGTCCGGGTCCGGGCCGACCCGGCCCGACCCCCCCCCCCCCCCTTGGGTCGGCCCGAATAGGGTCGACCCGACCCGGGTCCGACCCGGCCCGTCCGGCCGGCCGGCGGCGCGGCGGCGCGGGGGCCGCGGCGGCCGGGCGCCACATGGTGGCTGCACGTGGGGGCAAAGCCCCCGCTGATTGGGATGACGGCGCGACTATATGCCGCGCCCCTTTTTGCAAAACCGCCCCCCACGTGGGGGGCTTGATTGGTAGGAAAAGGGGGTCCTGCTGCCCCCACTCAAGGAAACCGCCCCCCTCATTAAGAGGGGGGTTTTGATTGCTGGCCGGGGGATTAATTCCCCCGGTTTAATGCCATCCGGCCGGCCAGCTGGCCGGCCGGTTTTCTCCAATGGGACCGGAAAATCCGGTCCCCTCTTCGGCTTCCGATGCCGGCGGCCCGGCCGCCGGTCTTCTCTTCCGCCGCGGCCCGGAACCGGCCGCGGTGTTCGTCGTCCGGCGCGGTGCGACGGCACCACGCCCCTCTGCCGTGCCTTGATTTCTTTCAACGCGGCGCGACGGCGTCGCGTTCAAGATGTTTCTTCCATGGTGCGCGCGCGACGGCGTTGCGTAAAATAAACGCACGATTAACCGCGTGGTGTGACGGCACCACGCCACCTTGTTTCCACCCGCGAGGCATTTCAACAAGAACGATGGAGGGGTTCGGCCGTGTTCATGCGGTCCGGCCCCCTCACGTTAAACAAAAACACAACTTTAAATATTAAAGAGCCTCACGTTAGACATGCGAGATCCACGATAAAGAATAAAATAAATTAACAATAATCAACAACCCCTACCTTGGTATAAGGTTCGAAGATTTGTCTACGTTCCGCGGAAGACGACGTCGCGGAGGTCGGGCGTCGCGGTCGTCGTTCGTCAAATTCGATGACGAAGAGGTACGTCTGAAAAGGCACGTCATTGGCAAAACCTTGTACGCCGACGAAGGTTGTCCGAGGAAGAAGCGGTGTTCTCTCTCGTTGACACGGAAGACGAAGAAGAGGGGAGCGGCGTTCTTCGTCGGAACATGAGCATTCTTCGTCAAGTCTTGGGGAAAGTCAAATAAAAAGAAAACAACGAACTCAAGAACCCCTACCTCAAAGTCGCACGTTGACGTAGTCGTGGAATATCAGTGTCGATTCCTTTGACGTCGGAGGAAGAGTCGTTGTCTATGGCGTTCGTCGCGGAAAACCGTCGCGGAAGAGATGATGCGGAAGAAGAACGTCACGTCGCGGATATGGCGTCGCAGAAAAACCGTGTTCTTCGGCGAAGAAGTTCTTCGTTGAAGAACGGCGTTCTTCGTGTTCTTCGTCGAGGTTGAAGAAGATGAAGAAACAAGAAGAACCTTCCCAACTCTCTCAAGGAGACAAAACTAAAACCAAAATAAAATAAGACTCTATCTTATTTTATTAACACAACAACACACAAGAATTTCAAAAGTTTGAAATTCAAAGAAGAGATAACTCCACATTAATTAACAAATTTTCATGTTAATTAAAGAGGGGTTAAGGGAGTTTGAGGGAATATGTAAAGTTAGGTTTCGTGTGGTCCCCACCACACTTAATCCTCTCAAGGGAGGTTAAGTGGGTGTGGGTTCCACACCTAACTTCCTTTTAGAGAAGTTAACTATTAAGTTTAAATAAAAATTGTGTTTACATATTTTTATTTAACTTATTCTAATCTCCCAAAACTAACTCTCAACCCGAAACAAACGCAACTCCCGAAAAGGTCTCTTTAAGTGAAAATCGGCGCTGCGAGTTCATCGGTGCCCTCGGATTTCAATTCCGAGCACCGGATCAAAAGTTAGAAATTCCCGCTCGTTCGTTCACTGAACGTACCCGAGCCAAACTTCGGAAATTGATTCCGGGCACTCCGGGACTCGGAATCAGGTGCCGTCTGAAACCGCGCTCTTGTAAAATTCCAAAGAAAATTAAGAAAAAAATTTCCCTTGAATTTTACGGGTCTTTACACTATACACCAACAAATTATTTTTATTGTGATTGTCTCACACAACATTTTGATTATATAAACCACTTCCACATAGAATACTATAGAGGAATGAAAATTTTAAAAGTGTAGAATAAAAAATCACTATAGATTTCGTCATGATGAATCATCAACCCATGAAATAGTGAGATGAACATTAATATATTTATACTTGAGAAACAAGGAACACATCAATATAAATAAATCATAGACCTAATATCATATATTAGACGTAAATTTTTATCCTCTGCTTGAAATCATATTTGTGTAGTCCTTAATAACATGATGGAAATTTTCAATCTATAAAATTATTGTATAAAGAATCATTATCATTAAATAATATTTATCAATAAATTGCTAATATGCATAAAAATTCCTTTATCTGTCAAACAGCACCATATCCCCATCCAAACAGTAAAAAATAATTACTATAAATAATGATTAACAAATTATTTTATGAAGTAAAATGAAACCATAAAATTGATAATAATATAAGTTTCATAAATAAAAATAATATGTTAGCGGATAACCAATCAATCAATATTACTAGATCAAAAACATAAACCTCATATAATACCATTCGATGTCAATATATATTAATCAAATATTGATTTTATTAACGATTTTATATTATAAAAATGGAAATATTTAATTTTGAAGTTGGGGTAAATAAAGGTTAGTCAATAATTTTTAATGCCCTGATCCATGTAGAAAATACGATAATGGAACAAAGATCACAACATGACATCTTGTTCACCTTCTTATATTCTAGAGGATTCTATCTATTAGTTAGGGTATATGACTGTAAGGTGGGGAGATTATACCAAGATATTACACTTAGATATTAGTTGAAATAAAGTAAATGTTTTCAAAATAAATAATAATCATCAATGAATCATCCATGAAAAATAAAATAAATAATCACAATCCATAAGTTATCAACTAAACTATAATTAGGAAAAACATTCATAAATTATAATAATACCGTAAATGTCCTAAAAGTTCAAATATGTAATACTGGAATACTCCTAAAAAAATTGTGATCACTCATGCTCCAACATTGTAGTTTTTTGTTATGCATAAGTCGTAGGATTTTTTGGATTATTCCATCCTCCGTCATGATTTCTTCTTGATAACCAATCACTTACTCAAACATAAATTTAATATAATTTAATATAAAACCACCAATGATGTCTATAAATATATCCATTCCAACTATGTTCATTATGAAGTAATATATATATATATGTATATATATATATATATATTTATAATTAGGAATAAAATCAAATAAGTACAAATCATTGATAACCAGGTTCCTTGATGACTCATGAGTCCAACTATACCTACCTCAATGTGGGATATTTTTTTTCAAACAATGACATAAATCCTGTAAAAATATTCATGTTCTATTGATTATATTACTCCTAGGGAATAATGCCAACCATTGAACAATGAATCCCCATAAAGGAAATTTACATGGCCCCAAACAACAATCACACCAATGGAAATATACCTATCATATAATAATAGTCACACCTATGGATTTGTACGCTTATCGAAATAATATATCACATAATGACTGAAATTATATCTTTAGAACCAAGGAATAACTACCCAAGGGTAATATCATTCTCCAATCTATGACTTAGACAAAAAAAAATTAAATCACATTTCACATAATTTGGACCTATAATTTCATTAGAATCTACATTTATATTCAAAAAATAAACTATTAATCTAAAATATGAAATAATTATTAACCCTTTCTAAAGAACTACCCTATTCATTTAATAATAAAACATTTTCTTATTATAATTCACATTATAAATAATATTTCAAAACATTATTTGACTTATTCTATATATACATATTTATATCAAGTAATCCCTTTATATAAGTCCCAAAGGGTCATCACATTATATAATCTTCATGAATTAAATTTTATAATTTAAATATAGTTTAAACTCATGATATGTCAACATGAAATTACAAGGAAATCACTAATAAAAATGGTATAACATTTGGGTAAACTTATAGACAATGTACCTCAAGATTGGTCGGAAAAATCATAAAGAAACACCACTAACATCAATCCTAGCAAACCAAAATACCTAACATCAAAGAAAAACAGAACATATTTTCGATTAAGGAAAGAAGTTAGGAAAAGGAGATGAGAAGTTCTATATTTCGTATGTAGAGATTTAGAAATACTACGAGTGATAAATCAAAACAAAACGATCATATATCACCAATAGAATGAATTAAAATATCCATAGAATCTAAATTACGTCAAAAATATTGAGGGGACATCTAGTTCTATAATATATGATTTCTCTTAGAGATATCCCTACAAACAAATACCTTAAAAAATTTAATATAATTTCACAACACTAATTTCACATTAATTCCATTAATATATGTGCCAAAAATCCTCAACCACTAACCAAGATTTTCAGCACGTGACACAATATGTAATTTCATAAATGTGTTTCTAAAATAATAGAACAACTATATGTTAACCCAATTATCTAAAAACTCTCTTAAACTATCCTAATATCACAAAAACCTGAAATTGTACTTATATCATTTATACTATCAATAATTTAAAGAATATGTATCCTAAAAATTCCATTGTAGGTCCCGAAATACCCCTGTAACAAATTCTTATCCCTGAGAAGTTTCTTGAGGGGCCTTTCATGAACTACATGTCCTCAAATACAATACATATCACTACCACATTCATAATATATTTTAATAAATTTCTATTATACCAAAACACTCAAGAGTCTTTCCATTCCATGATTCAACACATGATTTACCTCAAAATCATGATATTTTTTTTTCAACTTAGTATTCATGTAGTGAATAAATAAAGAACCTTGAAACCTTTATAAATAGAAAATTTATATGTACTTTATAAAAATATAAATAAATTCAAAATAATATATAAATATTATCATTACATGGAAGAAATCATGGGGTTTTCAACCTCCCTACAAAGTAGTATTTCTTTATCGAGCATCAATCATGAACATTACATGTCATCTTTAGTAAAAATAACATGCCATAGAGTCCTAATGTATGGTTTATCTAACAAAGTCTTTTTCATGGTTCTTGTAATATTACCTCCCCACATATTCTATTATAACTGCAATTCCACATAAATAATTTTATCTATAGTCAACCATATAAATAGTTCTCATCATAAAGGAAACAATGTCCTCATGATCAATATTGTATTTGTTAATGATGTGGGATCAAACATGATGGTTACAAGTTAACTAAAATATGGGGAAAAATCAGGACCCCAAATAATTCTGGAGCTCTAAAAAGTTCTGAATTGGTTTGATCCTCTACATAATATTGAACATAGAATTTAATATAGGTTCAAACTTCCAACCATATAAATCCATTGGTGAAAAAGATCCAGTTAATCTATCATAAATACCAAGTAATTTACCTTCAAATCCATGCGTTTATTTCACTGATACACATATTATCTATGTATTACATGAGAAGTATCAAAAAAATGTAGATCAAATTATTGTTCTTCTATGTCTCATTTATGAGACTATACAATGTCAACACTAACTCACCATCCTCAAACCAATAGATAGATGAGTGAAAACATATAGAATACAAATTCCCCATGAGGTTTAATCTACATATAATCCTAAATGCTATTCTTATATTAGATGTCGGCACATTCCATGATATTATAACTTATGCCCCAAAAATATAGGGCACATGATCTATTTATATAATCTAATTTTATGTAGTCCTCTCAAACATTTTATCATTATAAGGGTAAAATTTATTGCATAAAAATAACCAAAATACTACATTATTTCTATTACACATACCAAACATATGATGTGAAATGATTATATAAATATGAAACAAAATTAAATCTAACCCCATGTATGTGAAAAATATCCTAAACATATATCATACCATGTACAACCACTTAGTAGGATACTATGATCATAATATGTTGTTCCACATTTCCTATTATAACAACTATTACCCAAAATGAATCTCTACACCTTGTAATACGTAGAATCCCAATCATAGAATCTATGGTAACAACATTTCATTTCAAGTCAAGAATGGAATAATGATGAAATATTTGATAATGCCACTAGTAAATTACATTCACATATTGAAAAGAATACAAACACATAAGAAGAATAGTAGAATCATTTTATATTCTTGGCCACCAATAATATTGGTTCATTCATCAGTACACCTTAACAAATCTAGGGTGGACCTCCCATTTTAAAGCATGTGATATATGCATCAACACATAAGGCATGTATGTGGAAACAAAGACACATCCAAGAACCTAGAGAATCTCATCATTATATTAGTTCTAATATTGTAGTGGAACCCCATCATATATATTTTCCTCAATGTCTAGAGATTTTGGTTTTGATAGTTGTCTCTTTAATATATTGTTGAGTGAAGAAGAGGAAATAGAAATAGGTAATGTGGTGGCCTTAAAATGATATGCCATGATGTCAAAATACATCTGTATGAAGGGATTAATTAACATTGAGTAAATACATGAATCCAAAACTACATGAGACATTGAATTATATCTCATATAATACACATCCACATATCCCTTATATGGTACATGCGTTATCAAAATTTAAAAATTTAAAATACTTGTCCCATATTTAATTCAAATTATTTATACCTCATTATAAGAAGAATTATTTCAGGAATTAGTTGTTTATATAAACAAAAAAAATTATCCCTTAATATGTAGTTCCTCAAAGACCACATGTAATTCACTAATACTCTGAGATATAGGACTTGGGAAAAATATTTATGAACATGTGGTATAAAAAACATAGAATAATAATAGACCACATGACCTTCTCTACATAAAGATTAATCTATCTTGACCCTTGATGTGTACATATTAATGGTGTTCTTTGTAAACCTATATAGAATGGTTCAAATAATTTTTGTTTTTATAAATTTCTTATGTTTATTAATAACATCACACAAATAACTCTTGATGATATTCAATCCAATTTTATTAAGGATTTTTATTACTAAAAAAAGGGGGAAAATACTAATTAAACATCTTGTGAGATAAAGTTAAAATAAATAAAATGTGCACATAAAATATAATCATGGGATGATCCCAAGAAACAACTATGAGATCTATATCAGGGTCACAGATAAAAAATAATTAGAAAAAACATGGACCAAAAAATTCTACACATTCAACAGAAAAGTGATTAATATATATTTTATTGTTGATTAAATGTACCAGAAATGTAAAAAAACATTCTACAAGCAAGGTTTATGGTTTTCATTGGTCATTAAGTACAAGAATACGTCATTCATGAAGTCAAAAATAAATTTACCCAACTACTAATAAAAAACCATATATTTCCAATGCTAAAATACACGTGGTGAAATCTTTAACCTAGATGAAATCGCTGGGTCATCATGTAGTCCATTGAATATTTTAAAATTAGTATGTGACACATTAAAAGGAAACTCCCTAGGCTGGGGACAAACCAATATTGGATATATTTTGTAGAATAATAATCCACTTTTCATCATATATAGGAAAAAATTATACATAAATATTTTATATTACTAGATTATCATTCATTACCCAACATAAAAATCTATCCAATTGTTCTTTAGGACCATTTCCTTTGAAAATATGGACCCATAAATTGCTAGTCCACAAGTGAGCTTTGTCATATAATATTCTATTTGTAATATCTAAAAGTATTATTAGGCATATCATGAATAATAAATTTCTTCGTAACCTTAAGAAATGAATCATAATAAATGGTGAGATTAGATTATCACTAAGGTTAAATAGGTGTGGTATCAAAATATCATGAGAATAAGTGTATGAGAACATGAGAAAAACATTTGATAACAATACCATGCATATCATAGATTATAAACCATAGTTGTGGAATAGATCATGGATTTTCCAAATATTTTAATCATATTGAAATAAAAGAACCTAACCCATTAGAGGATGACATTTTCATAAGACTTAGATTTTTAGAATACACATAAGAATAGAAAATCATTTCCTTTGTATTTCATGGATCATTATATAGCCTATCATACATTAGTGGGTTCACTCCCCAAACCACTGTAGTAGTCACATTTCACTCCCAATATTATCATAGTTGATATATACCCTTATAGAACTCTGTTCACTCCCTATTCAAGTCCATTTTATCTTGAGAGGTATCAACCATTACCCAAATAATTGGAAGGAGATGACGGTCCCACCCATCACATAATTAATATCAAACATATGTGTTTCATAAGATCATAAAAAAATTATCATATCAAAAACCATGAAATTAAATGGGATTCATTAATATTTGATCATAACATAACCTATTGAAAATAAATCATATTTATAATAATTTTA
This sequence comes from Viscum album, assembly GCA_963277665.1. Lineage (NCBI taxonomy): Eukaryota > Viridiplantae > Streptophyta > Magnoliopsida > Santalales > Viscaceae > Viscum > Viscum album. The sequence continues at coordinate 1,586,267,359 of OY728155.1, forward strand.
TCATTTTATCAAGAATATCCTGTGAAAAAGGATGGGGGATTAATAAGAATTTTATCATAGTATAACCTATAGAATAGTAATGGGTTTTTAATAAAATATTATCATCATAAACATAAATCATTCTGTAACCAAAATTATTTTGATAGAGAACACAATTTGAAAGTTTCGTAAAGAATATATTACTTATTTTAAAAATCACCTTTATAAATATAAAATTTCATAAAGTGTTTTTAAATAAATTTTCAATGAAAAGAACCTTGAAAAATAATAAAATTTGAAATTCTAGGAAAATAATGGTCATGACATTGGTAAATATCGTCCATGTTTTACATGTTAAAATAATTAATCGTTCTATATTTATGGTAAATTACAAAAAAAATAATTGTTTGAAAAAAGATATAACAATTCCATTTAAATCATTTTTAAAACTTTCAGTAATGGGAAAAAATGTATTTAATTATTATTTTTTAAAATAATTAAAATATTTCTGAAAAAATGATTTTGAAATAAAATTTTGTTTTCTACCGAAGAGTGAAATAATGATGTTTTTTATTAATTACATTGTTTTAACTCATGGGAATATTAGAAGAGGAAAATGAATCGTAAAATTTTGTTATCCATAAAAAAAATTATATTAAATGAATTTATTTTCTGGATAGATATATAATATCGTTTCATTATTGTATGTATACACAAGATAAATCCTAATAAATAATGATATTATAATGAAGAATACTTACTATATTGTTTAAATTGAATCATTAGCCTCCTGAAATAATATCAGTAAATAAAATATATAATATAATAATAATAAATAAATTCAGTATATTACATAGAAAAGGATCTGTATATACACCTCATAAAAGAATGCAGTTTCATAACATTATATGTTTTTCTAAGAAGGAAAAATAAGACAAAAATACCATACCTTATGTCTCAACATACTTCGTACTAGTTAAAACCTACTATAAATAAATATAAATGTATTATTCAACATTTAATAAAACATATGTATATATATCATAACATATACGATTTACTTAGGATCTTTCATTACTTTTTTATTTACAATTCAATGTTAATGTCATGTTTTGGGAAATAATTGCTTTTTTTCTTATATATTTTCATTTCTTATTTTTTTGGTGGAGATAGATAGATCATGATTATATAAAATCAAGGTTGTTTGAAATTTTATAAATTATATATATATTTAGTATATCAGTATTTATTGTACTCTATATAATTTAGCGATATAAAATGATATACACAATTCATGGAGACGGTATGACGTAGGATGCATGAACAATTTTTCCATTTTTAGAATGGATTAAATAATATAAATGTAAATAATTTATTAATATATCATAATTATTTTTTTTCATATATATATCACATATTTTTACTAAACCCAACCTTGTTACATTCCTTGTAAAATGTGATTGAATCTCATCACTTCGCGTGGTGGTAGTCCATTGTACACACGAGAGATGTTAATGTATTGCAAAGGAATATAAAGTAAGTTGGTATATGTGATCAAATAATTCCAAAAGTGTAGTAATATACAAAATAAAACATATAAACTTTTAATCTATAAATATATCCAGTCATGAGATGTGGTGATGAAAAAAAATAACATCAGTTTTTGATGTGGTAGTCAGTTGTACACACAAATAGTGATTTTTATCCCATTTGATTGAAGTAGATATGATATAAGGTAATTAAAATAACATAATAAAATCAATGTATATTTTAAATTTTTTTATTATATTATATTAATAATTATTATTTTATGGAGTTATAAGAAGAATTAAAACAATAAAACATTTTTAAAAATATTACCTCTGGTTCAGAAAACCTCAATATGTTTAACCTGAATCCTTCATAGATTTGATTAATGATCAAAATAATTAATATACGATGTGTGGAGGAATTTAATAATGTTTTTTGGTTGTGTATTTATGAACCATATTTTTTTTATTGAATATGAAAGGACAGTGGGCGTTCTTTTATAAGTGAGGTGAGTGGCTCACTTGTAATTTTTTAAACAAAAAAAATGTACACCCATTTTTTACATTTCTGAAGGCTCCAAAATGGTCCAATATAAATTAATAGACATGATAATATATAAATATTCCTATAAAATGGTGTTTTGATGATTTTGGATCATATTTAACAAATATCATTTTAGCCTAATCCCCTAGTAAATCTATTTTTTACTAAACTGAGATAAAACATTTTTTCTTATTTTAATTATCATTATGAAAAAAATATGTTGAAATTATTGGTAAATATAAATTATTATTATATAAAATATTGAATCTATTTTAAAAATAAATCAATACCTATAATAGTAAACATTAAATTTAAAATTAAACTAGCTAACACGATTAGAAAGTGGTTTTTGAATGAAAAAAATCCTTACATGATTAAACAAAATTTATATTAAAATTAATTAAGAAAATAATTCCAATGATTTAAATTTGAATGATTCATATATAATAAATATAATATTACTTTTAAACCTATATTTAAAAAAACTAACCTTTATTTTATTTAAATGAAAAGTCAATTTTAAATAAAAACCATTATTTTCACTATTCTTTAAAATGATAACCATTTCTGAAAAAACAAATCTCCATAATATTATATCAACATTTTATTTTCAAAAAATATGTTAATTTTATAAATTTAAATTTCTAAAATTCTAAAAAAATAATTTTATTTTTTTTCCAAATAAATAAAAACCACATTTTTGAAAAAATAGTTCTTTCGAAACAAATAATGACATCATCAAAAATTATTTATATTACCAATTTTTTTCATTATATAAAATAATTATTAATTATATATAAAAAAATTATTTTTATATTCATTCTGTCCATTTAATAATGGTTTTTGTAAATTATAATATTAATATTTTGCTGCACTGCATTGAGACACGATTCAGCATGTAACGTAACATATAAAAGTAATTTAATTCATTAAAAAAGATAATATTAAAAAAAAGTTAAGTTCCCACATTTTAAACCCATTAAAAAGATTGTATCCCTCCAAATTCCATCACCAAAATTCGAATTGATGAGAATACTACTACCATATCGTTCCTCAGGCTTCAACATAGCTTCCTCGCATTGGTGTATTCGACACAAGATGTTGAATAATTGAGTTGTATTATTTCATTAAACCTTATCTATTTGATCCAGTGCCTCAATCATATGTTCCACATTTTAATTATCATGAACTAAACGTTTTACAACCTATTGTAGTATACAAGAAGGTTCACTTATGAACTTCCTAAGTATATTTAAATGGAACACATCATGAACTTAAGAGAGGATTGGTGGAAGTAACAACCGATATGCTACCATCCTGATAAAATTTATAATTCAAAAGGGACCAATATAACTAGGGATTAAATTTTCATTATTTAAAAATCTCAATAACTTATTTTTTGGAGAAAATCATAGAAACATATTTTCAACAACATAAAATTTTATTTCATGGAAATTATTATCAGGAAACAAATTTTGATCATTATGCCAACATTAGTTGTTATCGAATGGATATATGAATCTCTTAAATTTCATAGAATATGTGGTTTTCCAATATAATTATTTCTCAAAATTCATTCTAGCATGTTGGAGATCTATACTTATTTCTATATACGTATTCATAATGAACCATCTAAATACTCATTTGAAAGTTCTTGTTGTATGAAAACTCAACTAAATGATGGTGTTGATATCAAATAACATTCAAATCCAATGTATATGATCTCAAGATATCCTCCGGGGTTTCAATTTTTCTCTTTAAATTGCCATATATTTGATGATGATATGAATTTAGAAACTAAACTACCATATCAATTACTTACTTATGGATTCACCGAAAAATTGAGGTATTCCTTGAATCTCGATCAAGAAATATAGAATGTGGTACTTCATGAAACGTTTCCATATACATAATGTACATATTAGATATAATATATAGAAATATATACTATATAATACGGATAAAAAATTCTGAATTTTTATGACGATCAACTACAACCCATGCAACATTGTTCGATTTGAAATATTTGGGGAGTCTAACGTCAAAATCCATGGAGATGTGGTCCCATATCCATTATTTTGTGGGTAATTTATGTAAAATCCCATTGAATAATTTTCTCTCATCCATACCATGATGATATAATAAGAACCCTGAAAAAACTCTAAAATTTGTCTCTTTATTCTATCCCACCCGATTGATGATTTCAAATATCCATACATCTTCATACATCTAGTATTAAAGGAGAATAAATAATTATGAGATTAATCTAAATAATCATTCCTAAAATATAGTATGGATGAAATAAATACATGGTTCAAGAAATGTATCATTCCCTTATGGCTATGGTTAAACTCATAAAAAAAATTATCATTATTTTTCAGATCTACATCTTCTTTTGATTCCTCATTAATCTCCATGTGGACTGATGGTTCAACATTCAATTGAGAAAGATATAATTTCTAACAATCCTTCAAAATTTATAGATCCTTAAATTGAAAATAATTAAATACTAAATATTTATTGATCCCATTCATAGATAATCATTCTTGATCCTTTTGATTCAATGCATTAACCACCTTGTTCTCATTATAGGGATGGAAATATATTGATATTTCATAATCATTAATCTTATCTAAACATCACTCCTGACGAATATTCACCTCCATATACTTTAATATATACCCTAAGAACATATGATCGGAATATATATCAAAATTTTAACATTAAACATAATTCATCCATATCATTAATGAAATAATTACCGCAACTTACTCACAATCCTGATTTGGGTAATGTTTCTCCTGAACCATCAATTCCACTATGGAATAATATATAACTTTGTAATTCATCAATAAAATATATCATTATCCCTTCATGGATTCATCACTCTAGATTAAAAACCATTCAACACAATAAGGTAATGTAAGAATTTGTGAACTATCTAATGTTCTCTTGAGTTCCTTGAAATTTTCAAAAAAATCATTTTCCCGAAGATACATAGCTCCATATTAAGTTAACATGCCCCGAGAATTAGATATTCATGAGAAATATAAGAGAAACCGTCGATTGAATCCCATATAACCATGATAACTAAGAAACTTATCACCATGGTTGGTCTTCGAAAATAATCAATAGCCCTCATATTTGATTTATTTGCTGATATACCCTATATTAAGATTATATAATAAAAAATGAACAATTTTTAAACCAAAATTCACACATTAAATTTTTTAATGTAGTTTCTCTTTCCATAGGTCCCTTGGTACAATTTTCATGCGATTTTCATGTTATACCATTCTATTTGAATAAATAAGAATATAAGTTATAATGAATACCAATAAATTATCAATGTAATATCTAATGAAATTATTCATAACATCTATGAATATTGTGGAGAAATTAGTAAAAAGGATAGGAATCAATATAAATTCATAGTTTCCATAACTTGTACAAAATGATGAATTTTGTATATCCAATTTCATGAACCTCAATTTATGATATCGAGAACAAATTTCAATCTTGAAAAATTATTGATCTCTTTGAAATTGATCAAATATGTCATTAATATTGGTTAGTGGATACTTTATTTGTTTTGATCTTGTGTAGATCCTCATTATAAACGAAGAGTCAAAATGAGACATGTTTATTAGTTAAAAAATGAATAGGTTCTCTATATGGTGACACCCTTGTATGAATGAATACCTTTTCATGATTCTCTTATTGTTTCTTATTCAATTATTGAAACTAAAATGGGACCATTCTATAGGGAGTATTTGAAATTGGTGTCATACTATCGTTGAGTTCTATTGAAAATTGAGATTTGTGATTTGGTGGAAGGATAAGAAACTCTTCTATAAAGACATAAAAAATTCACAAAAAAAAAAGGAATCTAAAATATGAAGAGTTTCTCCCCATCCATATGAGATAAGTCATCCCTTATGAATAGGAATCAAGTTCAATATAATGGATTTAATCTTCTTCATAAGTTCATACATTTTACTGCATTGATATATGATCAAAATATGTTTTATAATATCAAATATGACTTTTTTTCTTTAAAAATTGAAGTGGAATTTATATAAATAAATAAAATCTACCCCTAAGATTACATTGAATTAAAACAAATAAAAAATGAAAATATTTTTAGAAATCCCATTCTTCAAAACTCCATATAGATATTAATCATATATATGATATTCGATCATCTTACTATTATGGGTTTTCACTAAAAATTCTATTTATAATAAATAAGGTGTTATCTTGAAATCCATTGAAAATTATTTAAATACGAATTAATTGGTATATGAATATCCCAATAAGACATTTGTGGATATAGAATGTATGGTAAGTGTAAATTTTACCATGTCATTATTGAAACCCTCATCAGAAAAAATGCTCACATTGTACTTCCCCTTGTCCCAAAATTTAAGAGGTTGATGAAGTAATTCATCATTTTAATATTTTTCGGGAAAATACTAGAATAATTACCATAAACCATTCACTTGAAACACTAGAGTGTGGTGTGTGAATTCAGTGAAGTTATCTCTAAATTTATAAAATTTTCTAGCTTCTTCCAATCACATAGGTAATAAAATAATCATTGATATTCATTCCCATACATATAAAATTACCTACTCCCTTTAAAAAAAATAATTCATATTTCCTTATTTACATAAACTCACCCCACTCCTTAGTTTCAATTTCATCATGTTCCTTTGTATTCCAGATGAGATTCATCTATTTATCTTCTTAAACATCAATGAAATAGACAACAAAAATGAATTTTCCATGTTTAAAAAAAAGAGAATGGATTAAATACATTTAGTGGTAATCAACCTTTTCTCATCATCTAATAGATCGCAAGATCCACTGAATTAAGGTGGAAATTTCCTCCTAAATGACTCAACATAATGTTGTTCCATCATTTTCTCATTTGAATGTAAATCATAATTCATGGATTGAGAATGTTGTGTGAGAAAATTATTGATATTATTCATTCTAGCTCCCATGAAATTTATATTACCAGGAGGGAAATAAATGAATTGTCTAAAAAAATTATAATTACCATAGTTCTTTCTGGTTAAATTCATTGAATATATCAAAAAATCATTGTTCAAGTATCAATTATCATAGTTAGAAACCATATAATCATGTGATATTAATTATATATTATTTAAATTGCAACTCCTTCTTTTTATTCTAGGAAAAATTATGTATAACCTTGGTTATTTATAGTCATGTTATATTTAAATTCATTATGTTAGTTTATAAATTCTTCTTTAATTTATAAATTATATCCCCCAAGAATGTAAAACTAGGTGTGAACAAGGCCAATTTTGGTGAACTAGGAAATGCTCGAGTGATGTCCGATATAAATATTTTAGAGTAATTACATCTAGATACCTTTAGTTTATGTTCCATATATATTTTTACACTCTTGAAAGGGATGTAATTTCAAGGAAACCACTCAATAAATTCATTATAAAAATCCTAGAAATTTTTCTTTTCATTATCTCATCCATGGACTTATCCTAATATATATCTATTTTGATCTAACTAATATTATCTCATCCAGTTTCAAATGGTAAATAACACCTTTCTCTAACACCAACTATAAAGACCCAAAACTCGCATTCATAAATATTATATCATATTATATAAATATGTTTTAAAAAACATTATATTCCATTATATAATAATTTAGGTATAGTTCCTTTGGAAATATGGACACATAAAAAATGGTATATAACTAGTCTCTGTCATCTCCCACTATGTTAATCATAACTAGAAACCATCTTTTACACAGCATACATAATGTATTTATACATATAGTAGGGAAAGTGATCTTTAGAAAGGGTGTGATCTGATTATATGTACGGGTAAACAAGAAAGATATCAAATTATTTTTTGCATACGTGTATGGGAACTTGATAATATAATTTGAAAAACATACCGTACAAATCAATGAACATAAACTTGAACCATGTAATAAATAATCACAGTTAATAAGTAATTAATCCTAATAAATTTAATTAAGATGAACCCTAAGTTCATAACATTTTCACATGACATATATTTAATTCATACATATAAGAATAGAAAATTATTTCTTTTGGATTTCATGGATTATATGAATTTCCATCATAAAAGAGTGTCTTCACTCCAAAAAACCACTAATCAAGATAAGATTTACTCTAAAGAGAATCATAGTGGGAAGAGTCAGTTATAGAAATTGGTATACTCTCCATTATTTTTTTTAATATCATGGAATATCAATCTTTAAACAATTCATTATAGGAAAATGTAGTTCCAACAGTACACACAATGATAATCATACTTATGTTTTCCAAAATTTATAAAATAGTATTCATATCCAAGCCCATGAAATAAAATGGGCTTCCTAAAAATATTATTATAACATAACCTATGGAATAGAAATAGGTTTCATAATAATTACACTATTTCATCAATAATGTCCAATATAAAAAGAACTAGGTTCCATAGTCATTTTATCATGGAATTACATTTGGAAGAGAAATGGGTTTCATAAAACAAATTCAACATAAACATATATCATTCAGAGAATGTATAATAATATTATCCATGGATTATATCCCAACTAAAATAAATGTAATATCACAATATATCATATAATATGGAAAAGGATTTATAAAGGATAATCACTTGAAATATTTCATGAATAAAATATCCTCCATTTTGAAATAATATTTTTTAAATTACAAATGTATAAAATATAATTGAAAAAATATTCATTGAAAAATAATATAAAATAACATAATGTATGATTAAATTTAAATAATTGTCATAGAGTCGGAGTATTCTACCCATGTATTAAACATTAAAACAAATATTACTTTCACATTTCTTGTAAAATAAAAACATTCCATATTTGGAAAAATAAATAATGTTTCCTGTAATTTTTTTTACAAAAAGTTGATCATGGGTAAAAATTTCTTTAATAAATAACTTAGATAATGTTAAAAATAATTTTGAAAATAATTTTTTTAAATACATGGTTTTGGGAGAATATGATGTTTTAGATGAAGAGATGAATATAAATGATTATTCTTAAAATATTTATTACTAAATATGTATTACAAAAATATAAGAAAAATATGGGGAATAATTTATTCTATAGAAATAAATTTTGAGAAAATATACATGTTTTTCTTTATAGAGATAACATAAAATTTCATTATTGGAATAATAATCAAGAGAAATCCCAAAGAGGGTGTGATGAGGGTTTGGGTTGACCTCTCCCATGGAGCTACAAGCTGGGGTTTCGCTTCCATGATGGTACCTCACTTTTTCAGACATTCTATGGTGTTGAGCTTCTCAGATGGGACTAGTAAAGAATAACATGCAGTCCACAAAAATTTTGTGGATCCATCTGAGTGTATTTCATCCATGAGGAGTGGTTATTAGATAATAGGAGATAGGATTCGGGCGTGAGTCTTATTTGCATTTTCATCAATAAAGCTGATCTGTATGAGAGGCATGGATCTCATCATAGGGATTGGTAGAGTTGTTCAGTTGAAATCGTGGTTCAAAATGCAAGGTTCCTGATGATTCATCAGATAGGCATGGATCTTAGCATGAGGATGGGTGCTGTAGTTATATTGAAGTCACATGTCAGACCACAAGGGTTTATGGGGCTACAACACATCATGAAAAAACTCCAGTGATTCACGTCTAAATGAGCCATGGTGCTCTAGAAGAGGGTTACTTGAATAATTAATCTTTTAAAATCTTCAGAGGAATGATTGAAGCTTCTATTTAAAGGAAAGGTAGTAGAGAACATATCAAATTAGATCCTGATGGGGTAACAGAACGTCTCAAAATGGTTGAGTTCTCAATTATTGATAGTTTATTTCTAACTCAACGCTTAATAATTGATGATCTCAAGGAGATGATTATGTTTTCATGGGGTTTCTCATCACGAAAGTGTGTATTGATATGATGGGGATACATCCAAATGTTATTACCTATGGATGAATTGAATGTGTGAGCCTGGTGTTATGGTTCAATAGAACTCAATCAAGGGATTATTCATTTGTGTGAATGGGAGAAAAAATTCAATCCTGTTGAGGTTGTTAATAGCACTATGCTATTCTGGGTAAGGTTTTATGGGTTAAGGTGGATCCTTTTGTGTCCAAAATATTTTATGATATTTCTCTATTTATCAGTATCCTGATTTTGAATGAAAATTAAAGGGATGTTCCTCATTTTGGGAACATCGTCAGGTTCTTGATTGAGGTTGAACTAGGATCAACTCTTGTTGATAAGGTAATGCTTACAATGGAAGATGATATTATTGAGTTGAAGATCATTTTTGAAAAATTTCAAAATTTTTAATGGAATTCAATGTTATTGGTCATGAATCATATAACTATAGTTGTTGTATAGTTTTCATCTTCTTTGATTTGTGTGGACATGACGTGAGCAAGTGTCTCAGCAAAAAGAAAAAGTGCACCTACTCGAAAAACTGATGTTCTCCCTCAATTGCAGCAACATGATGACTATAAATACACGTTTAAAATTTTTTTTGCACTCCATATTGATTCTGAAAATTTTGTGAAGAAAAAAGGAGCAAACGATACTGTTCCTTGAAAGGGTGACCACCCAAGTGTCTATGCCTCCACCTCTAGGAACAAGACAAAATCTTAGTCTATAATATTTTTGGAAGAGGTGAATTCGCATATCATAGATTATTATAACATAATTAATGGTTACGTATTATAGCACACACAATATTTTTCATCTCCAAAAGATGATGACTCAATGGCTAGAAATCGAATAAAGAAGTCTTCCGATTATAGGTGGATCATCGACATTCATAGAAAAGGATGGATACATCTGGTAATCGAAAGGGTTTGAAAATCATAGATTCTAACTCTCCAGTCAGTTTGAAAAAATTATATATATCTCCAAATGTTGTTGTGGATAGTGAATTATTTCATTTTATTCTCATACAAGAAGAAAAATTCATTAGTTTCTACTCCAGTGGTGGTGGAGAATTCTATAAAAAACCATACTTCTTATTTATCTTAGAAGAATGGTAGTGCCACTAAGTTACAGAATTCAATTATGATCTCTCCAGATGTGATAATGCAACATGATATTGTGGATCTGGCTGAAGCAATGAACATTGAGGGGTCGATGATGCAAATGTCCAGAGACGCCTTTACAGATAAAGGTGAGGAACGAAAAGAGGAAACCTCTGATTTTGAAATCATTGATGCTGATAAGATTTATAAAAGGATTCAATATCTTCCGTCATGTAGGGGAAATCAAGGGGTCTGGGTGAGGTCATGGAAGGTTTGACTTGTATGAACATGCAGAAGAAGAAAGGATGTTAATTGAATGACTATTGAAAAAGATCGCTTTTTAGTTTTTGATTTCAGGTTTTCCTTGTTTTCATGTACACTTCATGCCCACATTCTTTTCCACAATATCATTAAAAGAGGATCATCCTCTATATTTCTCAAAAAAATATCAATCTCAATAAATGATTAGATTTTAATACAAAATTCACACAACTGGGGTAACATTTAATTGCAATCCCCATGTACTAATAACATCAAATGAAACATATAATGTCATGAAAATAAATTATTACTAGTATTATAACTAAAAGGGGTTGTATATACATCTCATAATGGTATATTGGTGTATAACATAACATGTGCCTCAATGACAGAAAATTGAGACAAAAAATCCATTACCTTATGTCTCAACATCATTTTACATTTTTAATCCTCCTGTATAAAAAATAAAATTTTATTACACATAAATTAAATATCCATACTTTTATATATGCATAATACTATATATCATTAAAATATGATAATTTATTATATTTCTATTAACAATAACATGTTAAAGTCACGGTTCAGGAAATAATTTCATTGTTTTATCATGTGGGTTTTTAATGATTATATTTTATGGTCCTATAAGTGTGATTATGGTTGAATTATCTCTAGAATTTTAATGATGATATAAATATCATATATTTTTTGTATATATTTATTTAGATTAGTCAATAATATTTAGAGACAGAAAATGAACTACACCATTCATGGATATGGAAGGCCATATGTACGCAGTAACACTTTTTCTATTGCATTGAATGATTTGAAGAATGAAATTTGAATTATATATAATCATTCCATCATTTTTTAATGTCATGTATATCAAATCATATATTTAAAATCATATTTTAAATTCATTGTATATTTTGAAGGAATCTAATAGCATCGTGAGGTCGTAGTCCATCGTACACACAAGAGACATTATTTTATTCCAACAGAATAGAATGTAAGGAGATATATGTGATATAATAATTATATAAGAATAATAATATCATAAATACAACATATAAACATTTAAATAATTATTTTATTCATCTTGGAGAGGTGGTGATGGAAATTAATAACATCAGTTCATGTGGAGGTAAGCTTTCGTAAACACGAATGATTATTTTTTCCCTTTTTATTAAAGTGGAGAGGGATTTAGGTCATAAAAATAACATAACAAAATCTTATGATATCAGATATATTAGAGATATTATATCATAAAAATTTAGATTGATTTTATAGAGTTTAATAAAAATGTACCAAAAAAACACATAGTTTAAAACATTGTGTCTTCTTTAGACAACCTTTTTAGGTTTAACATAAAGCCTTTCTAAATTGGGTTTTCACCTCAAAAGATAAATAATATTTGGAGTGGAATCTAAAGAATATTCATTGGTATGGTTTTTATGATCCAAGCGGTTTTGGATGTGTTAATATTAGAAGATAAGTTTTGACCATTTATAAGTGACATGAGTGGAACAATTGTAATATCTTGGAAATAATAATGTGTACCCAAGATTTTCACATGAGAAAAGGATAAAATTTTAGAAATTCTCATAAGTAATACAATTAATGGTTGAAAAGATTCTATAAAATTATTTTTAATATGTTTTGGTTTATTTTAAATCTATAAAATACATTTTTTGCCACTAGTAAACCTATTTTTACAATAAGAGAATAATATTTTTTATCTTCATACTATTAATTATGGTCATAAATTTTGTTGAAATTATTAAAATATTAAAATAATTATGATTTGAAATATGAAATAAATTTTTATTGGTTTAAATAGTATGAGTGAAAAAAATTAAAGTAGAATCAAACCCTTAGATGTGATGAGAAAGCAATTTTTACAAAGATATAATCATTAAAAATTTAAAACTTTTATCTGAATATTCAATATAAAAAGTATTCCAATTTTCTAAATTGGATTAATTTATATTAAATTTAACTAATTATGCATTTAAATTCATGTATTAAAAAATATTACTTAATAAAATCATTAAAGAAAATAGATTTTTTTAATAAAATCAGGAATTTTTCTCTATTAAATAATAGCATATTTTCATTAGAAAAATAAAAAAATAAATCAATGATAATTATGATAAGAGGAATTTTAATGTTATTTTTATTTTATCAAATTAATTTTATACATTTTTCAAATATTAATTTAATTATTTTTCACAAAAGAAAATTAAAAATATATCTGTTGAGAAAATAGTGTTTTCGAAACATATAGACTTTACAATAAATAAGTATTTTTTATCAATATGTTTTTTTATATAAAAATATTATAATAAATTTTAAATTTTGGTTATTAATTTTAATTTCCCCTTGGTAATAAAGGTATTATTTAAAAAAATATTAAGAGTTTCTGTGGTTTTTTGAAACTCAGCGTGGCATGTTTCACATGATATCAAAAAAAATTAATTTATAGAAATTATAAAATCCATAAAAACTCATGTTTTTACAAAACTAGTGAAATTCTAAACTAACTCATAGTTTTGGTACATGTTTTTAAAAGATTTTGATCCAATATTTTACCGTTGATGACAACCATAAACAACCATTAATATTGTGGTTTTATAGTATAGACGATCCCTAAGGGATATATGTGGACATGTGAATACATTTTCTTATATGTCATCTAGCTAATCCATTGGTTCATTAAGATCCATCAGATCTATTTGATGAGGTATAATATAAATGTGATGATGTTTTTTATCATGATAGTGAACTAGACATCACTATTTGGTATTAAATCGATGAATACCACATGAAAAATATCTAAAAAGCATTAAAAATTAAAAAACATTACGGGAAAACCCAATAACCATTCATCAAAATATAAATTTAGGGCATAATCTCACCTAATTTAATATGGGTTGGTTTTCTAGGACCTACCTCTATCTTTGATTCTCAAACATTTACATATATAGAACCCGCAAAATGTGGAAAGAGAACACATTGACAATTATATTCGATGCATGGTTGATATGAATGTAACCAATACATCCTAAGGATCTGATCGTTACCGATTATTATAAACATATATATGTACCATAAGAATTGATAACATCCAATATTCAATGTACATTCTGTACAATAGTGAATTCCCTCCGATTGAACTACCAATGTTATCCCAAAAGATATCACACTATATAGGAACTCTATTGAAGACCTTAAGAAATACATGATAATAATGGATATAAATGATTATGAAGATCTTGTGTCACATAAGGAGAAATATAATCTAAAAATATCTAGTGTTAGGCCTTTATCTATATAACAACCCATCTCTTTATTGTACACCTAAACATGATTTATTACATAAACATGCACTTAATACATCCCAAAAGATTGAGAGGTATAGTGTCTCTAGGGATTAGGAACATTACAGAAAAAATTAAGACATAAAATACAACATCTTTTTTGAAAACTTCATTTACATTACCAACTCATTCCTTCATACATTACACTGCATGGGATATCCTGGAGACTTATATAAGAATGGTGTGAACTATAAAGCCCAGTAAGGTATAAAACAAGGAATAACATGATGAATACAATACATGTTAGGAAATATTCATATAAATGGATCATAAGAGAAACATTAAAATAAAGGCATGATATAACATGATTATCAAAAATGGAAATGTGGAAACGACATACAATATAATATTATCTTGAATGAAGGCTCATTGCACATGGATTAGCATGGGGAAACCATCATTGTACAAGAATTTTCATGATTAAACCCTCATTTTGCATGGATTATCATGATTAAACCCTCATTTCACATGGATTATCATTCTACTAAACATTACCCAATGCATTTCAGCACTAACGGGGGACATCCTTTATAAACATTTCATTTCATTCATAAGTGTGCCACATAGATCATATAACATGGAAGCATTCAACATCATTATTTATTACATGATTAATGAATGTGGAATACATACCAGTATGTAACATTCAATAAGTAAATATTAATAAAGGTGAATACCCTTGATAGTAAAATTGGAATGTTATTCACTACACGATTATTTTGGTATGGAAAATTGTGGTACAATTTCGGCAGCATAATGACATCACATGGGGATTCATACAATGAGTTGATGGAATATAAAGGTGTCTATAATAATTTATACATGAAATTTGATGTAAGTAGATCATTGAGTATAATATCCAAACATCCAAAATGGATTTTGAGATGCATAATATAGACAAAATTATTGAATTGAAATAAGAAGAGAGAAATCCCTTATAAAATTTTGTCTTGGTAACATGCTTACATGGAAGGAATTAATGAAAGAGAAATGGGTATATCATAATTAAAACATAAGGAGGGAATTATTGGGGAGGTTTGAAATCATACCCCAACATTTTTAGTGGAATTTAAAGGGGTATTACAACATAAAGAAACATGGATAAAAATTAGAAAGGAAGGAATCCCTTACTTGAGTGTGAGACATCAATAGATTTAAAAAAGAATTTGTGAGAGATTTGGGTGCCTTTGGAGTATTATGGAGATATGAGGTCAGATTATGGATGTGATATATGTATTTTCAATGAAGAGAATATGGTTATTTTGTAGGTTTATATAGGAAATGATAGGAGAAATCATTAATATTTCACAAACATATGTTTTGAAATCTATATAATTAAATATTCAAAACCACAAACCATCCAATGGTTTTTTTTGTGTATTTTTCCAAAGTGTAGTGGAATAAATTATTTTATATGGCCAATGTTTTAACATATGAAAATAAAATCCTTGATTATGTGGAGGTGAGTTACATTATTAAAGAAAGGAATTTAAAATCAAAAAGTATCTTATAAATTTTAGAGGATTCACTAAAGAATTATAAAATAAGTAAAAAAAATATAAAGTCACATTATATTAAAGGGAAAACATATATTGGTCCTATAATACCCATTATGGTATTTATTACATCATTTTGTGGTCATTACCTTTTTATAAAACACATATTTTATTTATATGGTATTTCATTTTTACCCAAAAATTCGACTCTAATAAAATTATGAAAAATTTACCATTAGATAATTTTGATGTCCTGATTCCAAAAATAATATTAATTTATTCTAACTAATTTTCTAAATATATTAATTTTCACTTTTAATATGAAAACTGACATTTATTGAGAATTCATGGGTTTTGAAAAAAACTGTTCTCGAACCTTAATAAAAATTACATTTGACTTCATAGAAATTATATAATAATTTATTATTCATAAAATTAATTTGATAATAATATTTTATTTAAATATTATTTATTTCAAAAATAAATTATTTCCATAAAAAAATTATTTAACGATACCCTTCTTGTTTTATCGGATAAAAAATATTACTCTTATCAAACCGATTATCTAATCATTTATAGATAAAGAACTGATATAATTATAATCTAAAAGAAATTTTTTATAATATCGTTAATTAAAAATCATAGTTTAATATAATATTGTATATATTTCTCAAAATTATCATTTTAGCCTAAAACATTATTTATCAATTTTATCATTCTTTTAAGAAAGACTATTCTTATAATGGAATTGATAGAGTATGTCATTTATTTATAAAAATGGATTATATAATAAATAACTAATTACTTATAACATAACCCCTTATAACACCCACATAAGACCAAATTTTATAGTGTGCAATGGTGATAGAATCTTGGGGCGGCTTGTTTAACATCACCCATGTGGTAATCTCTATTTACATGAACTTTTCATATAAGTGATTACATTCATTCTTGCCTTATTGAATCTCGTCTTGGTATTGGTCGGGAGTGTAACATCCCAGGTAAATAAATAATAAAGAATTTTCATATTTATTAATATTTACGAATTAAATATTAATTTTATTTTAAAGGGGTTGCTATGTTCGATAGCGTACCCGATACGCAACGATGAGTTTCTTTGAAACTTACGTAGCACACTAGTAATAAAATAATATTATTTTAAATGTCCATTAACAAGTAGCCGTTGTACTGGCGGGAATGGATAGAAATAACTAAAATATGATTATATATGTTTTTAAATGTTTATACATTTACCCAATAAAAGATAAAGGCTTAAAATACGGAAAGAGTTCAATTTTAGGGCATATATACTCTAATTTTCACTAAAGGTTCACTTATCACCTTTTAATGGTGAACCGTCATTAAATATAGTTTTGATCACTCTTATACTTTATTTTGGACCAAATATAACCCTTCTTTAGAATCGGGACATCAAAATTTACTTTGTGTAAATTTTTGGTACCTTTCTGATAAAGTTCTTTTTTTTATGAATAGTGTAAAATGTTGTATTTTAATTCAAAACCTATTTTTAATATAAATTATTTATATGATTAGATTATTATTTTAATTCGTTTTAAAGTGAAATTAGAAAATAGTTTTACCAGTTTATCCAATGGTGGTCATTGGAGTCAATTTCACTTTGAAATTGGACTTAAACTGGTGTCAATCTTTTGATACTTATTGTTTCACAAAAACACGCTATTTGTCATGACAGCGGGAATTAATTATTAAATTAATTAATTTGACTTATATGTTTTGAATTTTGTAAAATGGACTTCATTTTTTGAATTCGGAATATCAAATATATCTTAGGGTGAATTTTTGGTAATTTTCTGAAAAACTTCAATTTTTGATTAATAGTGAAACCACTAAGTGGTAATCAAGCAAACTGATTTTTCAGTTAAATGAAAGTTTAACACTAATGTGTATTGAATTTTGAAAATCCGACATACATGGTTGTCATTAAGAAGTAAAATGTGTTTCAATGAGATTAAAATAATTTTTTGGTGAATAGTAACTTTTTTTCATTAATCGCGATTAGTGGTAATTAGTGTAGTTTAAGGTATAAATAATGCTTTAATAATATGAAATGACCTAGAAACATGTCCCAACCTTATTGGTTGTGTCATGGCCGACCAAGACAAGCCATGGGCCAACTTGGGGACCCCATGGAGCCACTTTAGTTGGAAAATGACATTAATATATTTTTATTTAATGTTAAAGTGAAAATAACACTAACATAAATTGTTTTACTAAAATAATTTTTGAGTGGGGTTATACAAGTCAAAAATTTGATTATAAATAGTCATTGGAAAGCTAAAAAGATTTCCTACATCATAGTATTTTTTTTATAATTTTTAGACATTAAATAAATTAAAGTAGTTATGACATAATAATGATGCAGCGATGACATCATTATTAGATGATTTAAATAAAATGGAAAGATAATGAAAAATCTAAAACCTACACATGTCCAAAACCAATTGGATGAGTGGATTTCGAACCCTTATCACCTTATCCACGAATTATATCAATGTGGGACCTTTTAAAACCGAAACACATTTTCAAATAAAGTAATATTTCTTTACCTTCCAAAAGTGCCCCTCTTCACCTCTTATAAAAGGCCCCCACCTCGACCCCATTTCACACACTTCTCAAGCCTTTGGCTCGGCCAAACCCTGCCCAATTACTCTATACACATCCCTATCCTCATCCTAGAGGATTCCCTTTGGGTAGAATCCTTTCAAAGGAAGCCTTTAGGCTCAAATCAAAAGGGAGTTACACTTTTAAAGGTAAATCATTCTCTCTTGTTCATTTGTTTTATTTTTCTTCTCCAACCCTCTAAACTCTTTTTATTTACTTCTTTTGTAACAAAACCAGTATCTTAAATATACTAGGATGTTGTTATAATATTTATTTGAGCTACACTCTCACACAACTACATCAAATGGTTAAAGAACATACGGTTTCCGTGGATGGCGAAATTCTGCCTCCCGAAACGATGATTGTTCAATACTCATTTAACACCTTCAAGGGTGGCCATTATGATGTCACTATTTTTATATATGATATATAATATGTTTATGTTTTCTTTAAGCTTCTGTATTTTTCATTTTTGGCATACCTTTATGGTTTCCATTATGGGTAAACACGATATCTTCATTTAAGGAAGTGCAGACTACCGCCCCCTCAAAGTGATGTGATTCGTTAATGTCATATGTGGAACATGTAAAGGATGGATTTAAAGTTATTATATATGATGTTATACTGGAATTATTATATAACTCTATATCATTATTATTTCTTTCCATTAAAGCATGAGATAGAAATGAAAGTAGCGTTCATGCGTACGTACGGCTTACCGTCTCCATGAACGGTGCATTTCATTTCTTATCCTCAAATGTAATGTAATATTAAAATTACATGTATATAATGTATATATGTAATTAATGATATATATAAATGATGAATATAATTCTGGAATTAAAATATACATACCTCTCATTTAGTTTTAATTCCATTAATATGACAAAGAAATGAAAGTAGCGTTCATGCGTACGTACGGCTTACCGTCTCCATGAACGGTGCATTTCATTTCTTACCTCTAAATTATTATGTAATATTATAAATACATGTATATGATGGATATATATGATACATATTATATTCATATCGGGAATTTCATTTTGGATATAAAGAACTTTTGACCACACGAACAACATGTAATTGTAAGAAGTCAACTTTCGACTTAAGAACCAAATATTGAGAAAACAAACATTATTAACTTAAATGGTTACATAATGTTTATAACATGGAAATAAGTGATATAAAATGAATAATGAACTTTAAAATGGTTCTTAATCAAGTATAAATTAACTCAAGTTTGTTATTCAGGACGTTAAAGAACGATCGAGTCAAGTCGGACCCGAGGTAAGGGACTTCGTCTCAATCTCCTTTCATTGAGGCATATTTCGTTTTATACAAAACTTTCTTTTATACGTTGTATAAACTCATTTGACTTTTACTTTTATACAAAAGGAATCTTTTTCTACGAAGCGTTTTACTAAACGACAAAAAGGAATGTTTTTTTAACGTATGCAGTGACAACGACTTTTTCCGCCGCCGCGAGTATTATTTGGTCTTTGGCTTCCTCAACAAGCCGTAATGTTTTTAAAATAAAATAAATACCATATACTCTTTTATGTATTTTGGTATTGAAAATGGTTTTGATAAAGGATTCTATTATGATATATTGTGATTGAAATGTGGAAATGTTATCATTCCTTTATATTGGTTTTATGTTTTATGATTTTATATTGGTACTTGGACATTTTAACGGGTGGTTACGTTATAAACCATATGACGGGTGGTGCCGTGAATATCAGGATGGGTGGTTACGTTATAACCTCCAATGCATTGGGTATGGAAGTCGTCCGTATGGCTATTCCATTAAGTATGTATGGAAATTGGCCGTATGGCTATTCCATTAAGTGATATGTGTGGAAGTCGACCGTATGGTTACTCCACTTAAGTATGTTTATGTCCCAAGTTACCTTTATAAATATTATGTGTTCTTTTTATAGATTTTATGGTAATCCTTTGGTTACAAAAAGGTAAGTAATGATACTTTATTCAGTAAAGAGTTTTTACTACTTCATGAAGGTGAAGGTATTACTTTGATAGAGTATATATGGTTTATTTGATGTTTGAATAACTAACAGTTTTCATTCTTTCTGTATCCCTTACTGAGCTTTTTATGCTCACCCCATGTTTTTTCGAAATGTTTTTCACAGGACTTAAAGTGGAATAAGGTCAAGGATGGGATCAAGGGAATGTCATGCTATATAAAACATGGAATCTAGACATCTTTCTTTTTAAAAGTTTTTATTTTATGGAAACCTAGTATAAGTGACTACTTTGTAATCTTTTGAGATGTAATAATTATGTTCTAATTCTCTAAAACTCTAAACCTGAAAAGATCCTCAACGTGAATTATTCATTTAATTCAATATTAAGTAAGGTTTAAGGCTGGGGCCTTATAGTTGGTATCAAAGGTCGGTTTAGACAACTTTAGGAGTTAGAAAAGTGTTAAATTATAATATGATTAAAATGATATAGCATTTACGGATTACCATGTTGCTTCGCCTAAGATATTTCTGTGTTCAGAATGGTTTTCCACAGAGGAAACAAAGCAGCTATGTTGGGACGACATCAGGAGGAAGATAACCTTCCAAATTAGCAACCTGAGATGGTCAGAATCGAAACTGAACAGTTTGTTGCAGTGATGGCACAGTTGACTCAGGCTATAAATGGTGGTGGTATCCATGCACAAGATCAGCCAGATCAACCACAGAGGAACATGTCAGTGGTGGAACATTTCATGAGGCAACATCCCCCATCATTCAGAGGATCATCTGACCCTGTGCAAGCTGAAGGGTGGATTAAAGCACTAGAGAAGATTTTTGATGTCATGGGGTGTTCAGAACATCAAAAGGTTAGTCTTGCTGTTTACCGTTTTGAAGGTGAAGCTGATCAGTGGTGGTCGATGGTGAAAAATATAAGGGATAGTGATGAGATTGAGGATCTTCACTGGGACGAATTCAAAGGTATGTTTCTTGAGAAATATTTTCCTAAGGTGGTTCGTCTTAGGATGGAAAAACAGTTCCTAGAATTGAGGCAGCGGGATGATTCTGTGACTACTTATGAAGAAAAGTTCACTCGATTGGCAAGGTATGCTCCAAACATCATACGAGATCCTGATAGTAAAATAAACCGTTTTTACTCAGGGTTAAAGACAAAGTATCGATGGGCTTTAGCTTCTCGTGAGTTCAAAAGTTATGAAAAACTTGTTCGATGTACGGAGAAGGTGGAAATGGAGTTTTCCGATGATCAGGTGTTCTATGACAAACAACAGAATAAGAGGTCTAGTTGGCAGGAAAAGGGGAAGAATTCATCAAAGAAGCAAGGAGGTAAGAAAACCAAATATCCATCCTGTGAGAAGTGTGGTAAAATGCATCCTGGAGAATGTTTATCCAAGTCTGGTAAGTGCTTTCGGTGTGGTAAGTCTGGTCATATTGCACGTAACTGTAAGGAAGATGATCAAGCAGGAAATGAAAAGCCAACGGTAAGATGTTTTAAGTGTAATGAAATGGGTCATTATGCAGACGAGTGTCCGACAAGGAGCTTGAGTGATGGGAAGCAGTTAGACTACAAGCAGAAAGGGGTGGTAAAATCCTTTGCAACAACTTCAGCAGATGTTGGGCCATCGAATGAAGTGGTATCAGCTCCAGGGAGCTTAGTATTTTTCGAAGATTGACTTGAGGTCGGGGTACCATCAGTTGAAAGTAAAAGAAGCATACGTTCCGAAGACTGTGTTCCGTACTAGATATGGCCATTATGAATTTGTAGCTATGCCTTTTGGGTTAACCAATGCACCTGCTGTATTCATGGACCTTATGAATAAAATTTTCCATGAGTTCTTGGATAAGTTTGTCTTTGTGTTTTGAGGTTTGTGAAGAGGTTATGTGTGCCTTGTGATTCACAGTTGAAGAATGAGTTGTTTTTTCATCCTGGCAGTACTAAGATGTACAGAGGTCTGCGGGAGTATTACTGGTGGGATGGAATGAAAAGAGACATTGCTGATTTTACTGTGAAGTGTTTGACATGTCAACAGGTTAAAGTAGAGCGGCAGTTACCGAAAGGGATGCTTCAGCCTTTACCAGTGCCAGAGTGGAAATGGGAAAACATATCCATGGACTTTGTTGTGGGATTACCGAGGACATCTCGAGGTAATAATGCAATCTGGGTTATTGTTGATCGCTTGACCAAATCTGCTCATTTCCTTTCTATACGAGATACTTTCTCTCTTGATCAACTTTCCCGTTTGTATCTTAAAGAGATAGTTAGGTTACATGTAGTTCCTCTCTCCATTGTATCAGATCGTGATCCCAGGTTTACTTCTAACTTTTGGAAAGGCCTTCAGAAGTTGTTGGGTACTGAATTAAAATTTTAGTACAGCTTTTCATCCTCAATTAGATGGGCAGTCAGAACGAACAATCCAGACATTGGAGGATATGCTACGAGCTTGTTCTATGGATTATCAGGGAATTTGGGACCAATATCTTTCTTTGGTTGAATTTTATTATAATAACAGCTTTCATTCTTGTATACAGATGGAACTATTTGAGGCATTATATGGGAAGCGGTGTCGAACTCCAGCATTTTGGAATGAAGTGGGTGAAAGGAAGCTGATGGGACCAGAATTGGTAGAAGAGATGGCAGAAAAGTTCAGTTGATTCAGAAGCACATGAGAACAGCTCAGAGCAGGCAGAAGCGTTATGCGGATACCCGGAGGAAGGATCTATCTTTTGAGGTAGGTGATCATGCTTTTCTCAAGGTTTCTCCTTGGAAAAGTGTGATGAGATTTGGTAAGAAAGGAAAGTTGAGTCCAAGGTTCATTGGACCATATGAAATTCTGGAGAGAGTTGGATCAGTTGCATACCGAGTGGCTTTACCTCCGAGTTTATCTCAGGTACACAATGTTTTTCATGTTTCGATGTTGAGAAAGTATATGCCAGATCCATCTCATGTTTTGAGTCCAGAGGTAGTTTAGCTGGAAGAGAACCTATCTTATGAGGAACAACAGGTCCAGATTCTTGACCACAGGGAGCAAGTGTTACAGAATAAGGTGATTCATCAGGTAAAGGTTTTGTGGAAAAACCATGTGATTGAAGAGGCAACGTGGGAATCTGAAAATGCTATGAGGGATAAATACCCCCACTTATTTTGATAAGTGAATAAAATTGCGAGGACGCAATTCCCAAAAGGGGGGAAGGATGTAACATCCTAGGTAAATAAAGAATAAAGAATTTTCATATTTATTAATATTTACGAATTAAATATTAATTTTATTTTAAAGGGGTTGCTATGTTCGATAGCGTACCCGATACACAACGATGAGTTTCTTTGAAACTTACGTAGCACACTAGTAATAAAATAATAATATTTTAAATTTTAGTTAACAAGTAGCCGTTGTACTGGAGGGAATGGATAGAAATAACTAAAATATGATTAGATATGTTTTTAAATGTTTATACATTTACCCAATAAAAGATAAAGGCTTAAAATACAGAAACAGTTCAATTTTAGGGCATATATACTCTAATTTTCACTAAAGGTTCACTTATCACCTTTTAATGGTGAACCGTCATTAAATATAGTTTTGATCACTCTTATACTTTATTTTGGACCAAATATAACTCTTCTTTAGAATCAGGACATCAAAATTTTCTTTGTGTAAATTTTTGGTACCTTTCTGATAAAGTTCTTTTTTTTAATGAATAGTGTAAAATGTTGTATTTTAATTCAAAACCTCTTTTTAATCTAAATTATTTATATGATTAGATTATTATTTTAATTGGTTTTAAAGTGAAATTAGAAAATATTTTTACCAGTTAATCCAATGGTGGTCATTGGAATCAATTTCACTTTGAAATTGGACTTAAACTGGTGTCAATCTTTTGATACTTATTGTTTCACAAAAACACGCTATTTGTCAGGACAGCGGGAATTAATTATTAAATTAATTAATTTGACTTATATGTTTTGAATTTTGTAAAATGGACTTCATTTTTTGAATTCGGAATATCAAATATAGCTTAGGGTGAATTTTTGGTAATTTTCTGAAAAACATCAATTTTTGATGAATAGTGAAACCACTAAGTGGTAATCAAGCAAACTGATTTTTCAGTTAAATGAAAGTTTACCCATAATGTGTATTGGATTTTGAAAATCCGACATACATGGTTGTCATTAAGAAGTAAAATGTGGTTCAATGAGATTAAAATAATTTTTTGGTGAATAGTAACTTTTTTTCATTAATCGCGATTTGTGGTAATTAGTGTAGTTTAAGGTATAAATAATACTTTAATAATATGAAATGACCTAGACACATGTCCCAACCTTATTGCTTGTGTCATGGCCGACCAAGACAATCCATGGGCCAACTTGGGGACCCCATGGAGCCACTTTAGTTGGAAAATGACATTAATATATTTTTATTTAATGTTAAAGTGAAAATAACACTAACATAAATTGTTTTACTAAAATAATTTTTGAGTGGGGTTATACAAGTCCATATTTTGATTATAAATAGTCATTGGAAAGATAAAAAGATTTCCTACATCATAGTACTTTTTTTATAATTTTTAGACATTAAATAAATTAAATTATTTATGAGATAATAATGATGCAGCGATGACATCATTATTAGACGATTTAAATAAAATGTAAAGATAATGAAAAATCTAAAACCTACAGATGTCCAAAACCAATTGGATGAGTGGATTTAGAACCCTTATCACCTTATCCACGAATTATATCAATGTGGGACCTTTTAAAACCGAAACACATTTTCAAATAAAGTAATATTTCTTTACTTTCCAAAAGTGCCCCTCCTCTCCTCTTATAAAAGGCCCCCACCTCGACCCCATTTCACACACTTCTCAAGCCTTTGGCTTGTCCAAACCCTACCCAATTACTCTCTCCACATCGCTCTCCTAATCCTAGAGGATTCCCTTTGGGCAGAATCCTTTCAAAGGAAGCCTTTAGGCTCAAATCAAAAAGGAGTTACACTTTTAAAGGTAAATCATTCTCTCTTGTTCATTTGTTTTATTTTGCTTCTCCAACCCTCTAAACTCTTTTTATTTACTTCTTTTGTAAAAACACAAGTATCTTCAATATACTAGGATGTTGTTATAATATTTATTTGAGCTACACTCTCACACAACAACATCAAATGGTTAAAGAACATACGGTTTCCGTGGATGGCGAAATTCTGCCTCCCGAAACGATGATTGTTCAATACTCATTTAACACCTTCAAGGGTGGCCATTATGATGTCACTATTTTTATATATGATATATAATATGTTTATGTTTTCTTTAAGCTTCTGTATTTTTCATTTTTGGCATACATTTATGGTTTCTATTATGGGTAAACACGATATCTTCATTTAAGGAAGTGCGGACTACCGCCCCCTCAAAGTGATGTGATTCGTTAATGCCATATGTGGGACGTGTAAAGGATGGATTTAAAGTTATTATATATGATGTTATACTGGAATTATTATATACCTCTATATCATTATTATTTCATTCCATTAAAGTATGAGATAGAAATGAAAGTAGCGTTCATGCGTACGTACGGATTACCGTCTCCATGAATGGTGCATTTCATTTCTTATCCCCAAATGTAATGTACTATTAAAATTACATGTATATAATGTATATATGTAATTAATGATATATCTAAATGATGAATATAATTCTGGAATTAAAATATACATACCTCTCATTTAGTTTTAATTCCATTAATATGACAAAGAAATGAAAGTAGCGTTCATGCGTACGTACGGCTTACCGTCTCCATGAACGGTGCATTTCATTTCTTACCTCTAAATGATTATGTAATATTATAAATAAATGTATATGCTGGATATATATGATACATATTATATCCATATCGGGAATTTAATTCTGGATATAAAGAACTTTTTACCACACGAACAACATGTAATTGTAAGAAGTCAACTTTCGACTTAAGAACCAAATTTTGAGAAAACAAACATTATTAACTTAAATGGTTACATAATGTTTATAACATGGCAATAAGTGATATAAAAGGAATAATGAACTTTAAAATGGTTCTTAATCAAGTATAAATTAACTCAAGTTTATTATTCAGGACGTTAAAGAACGATCGAGTCAAGTCGGACCTGAGGTAAGGGACTTCGTCTCAATCTCCTTTCATTGAGGCATATTTCATTTTATACACAACTTTCTTTTATACGGTGTATAAACTCATTTGACTTTTACTTTTATACAAAAGGAATCTTTTTCTACGAAGCGTTTTACTAAACGACAAAAAGGAATGTTTTTTTTAACGTACGCGGTGACAACGACTTTTTCCGCCGCCGCGAGTATTATTTGGTCTTTGGCTTCCTCAACAAGTCGTAATGTTTTTAAAATAAAATAAATACCATATACTCTTTTATGTATTTTGGTATTGAAAATGGTTTTGATAAAGGATTCTATTATGATATATTGTGATTGAAATGTGGAAATATTATCATTCCTTTATATTGGTTTTATGTTTTATGATTTTATATTGGTACTTGGACATTTTAACGGGTGGTTATGTTATAAACCATATGACGAGTGGTGCCGTGAATACGAGGACGGGTGGTTACGTTATAACCTCCAATGCATTGGGTATGGAAGTCGGCCGTATGGCTATTCCATTAAGTATGTATGGAAATTGGCCGTATGGCTATTCCATTAAGTGATATGTGTGGAAGTCGACCGTATGGTTACTCCACTTAAGTATGTTTATGTCCCAAGTTACCTTTATAAATGTTATGTGTTATTTTTATGGATTTTATGGTAATCCTTTGGTTACAAAAAGGTAAGTAATGATACTTTATTCAGTAAAGAGTTTTTACTACTTCATGAAGGTGAAGGTATTACTTTGATAGAGTATATATGGTTTATTTGATGTTTGAAAAACTAACAGTTTTCATTCTTTCTGTATCCCTTACTGAGCTTTTTATGCTCACCCCAAGTTTTTTCGCAATGTTTTTCACAGGACTTAAAGTGGAATAAGGTCAAGGATGGGATCAAGGGAATGTCATGCTATATAAAACATGGAATCTAGACATCTTTCTTTTTAAAAGTTTTTATTTTATGGAAACCTAGTAGAAGTGACTACTTTGTAATCTTTTGAGATGTAATAGTTATGTTCTAATTCTCTAAAACTCTAAACCTGAAAAGATCCTCAACATGAATTATTCATTTAATTCAATATTAAGTAAGGTTTAAGGCTGGGGCCTTAAAGGGAGTAAAGCCTTGTGATGCTACATCCTTTTCGAGATCCTAAAAATGAGCTTTGTATGGTCCGATTCTAATCAATGAGCCATCCTCCCATTTGTCTATGTGGAAATAATTTTTTTTAAAACCATTAATTTATATCAGTCATGTGATAACTACTCAACAACTATAGTATCAACAGTAATGATACATAACGTTCATCTAAATACAATATTAAAGTAAGAAAAAGAGTGTATGTGTTTTCTATAAGACATTAAAATAATTGGAATTTATTTCATAAAATATCAGGTCTTTACAGAATTCAACCCTTTTGAAATTTCACCCTTGAAATTTCATTTTCACATACTAAAATAGATAAGGGTAACTTTGTCTCATTACTTCCTCCAGTTCCCACGTTGCTTCTTCAAACATGCGGTTTTTCTACAGCACCTTGATGAGGGAAACACCTTATTTCATAGAGATTTTTCTCCATGATCTAATATATTCACTGGATTTTCTTTATAGGTTTGTTCATTCTCCAATGGAAGAACCTCTATATTGAGTACATGCGATTGGTTAGGTTTGTACTTACTCAAGAGTGGTACATGGGATACATCATGTACTTGTGACAAGTTTGGTGGGAGTGTTAGTCGATAGGCCACTACTCAAATGCATTCAAGGATATCAAAAGGTCTGATGTACCTTGGAATACTATTTACCTTCTTCCAAAATCACATTACTATCATCCACGGTGATATGTAGAGGAATACCATGTCTTGAACATCCAACTCTAGGTCTCGTAGATGATTGTCAGTATATCTATTTTTCAACTCTGAGTAGCTTTAATGTGCTTATGGATGGTATTAAACTTCTCCACCACTTACTCAACCATTTATGGACCTATATGTTTTTTCTCCCCAAAATCAACCCAACAAGAAGGTGTTCTATACCTCTTCCCATAAAGGGATTCATCAGTATCCATTTGGATACTTGAGTGGAAATTGTTTTTCTAAGGGAACTCAACCAGAGAAAGATGCTGATAACATACTCCTTTGAAGTTCATCGAGTATACTCCTAACATGTCCTCAAGTGTTTTGGTAGTCCATTCATATTGGCCACCAGTTTGACGATGATAAGTCATACTAAAGTTCAGTTTATTATTTAGAGCATGCTAGAGACTCCACCCGAACATAGTGGTGAATCATGGATCTTGATCCAATACAATCGATAGTGGTAGTCCATATAGCCTTATAGCTTCTCTAATGTATTTCCTTTCCATTTTATCCAATGATAAATCCTATAGAATTGAAATTATGAGTGTAGTATTTGTAATATGATCCAAAACAACCCATATAACACTGTTTCCTTTAGATGTCTTCAGACTTCTGTTAACTAAGTATATGGTGATGTTCTCCCATTTCCATGTTGTTATGGGTAACAGTTTCATCATCCCCTTAGACTTCAACCTCTCATCCTTCACTTGCAGTCAAACCAGGCACATTAATATATAATCAGTGATCTCTATCTTCATGTCATCCCACCAATAATTCTATCAGATATCTTGATACATATTTTTGTTTCCTCGGTAAATGAAGAAATTATAACTATGTGAATCACCCAAAAGTTCTTTCTTTAACTCTATATATTATGGAACACAATGTCATGTCCCGAATATCAAAATTCCTTCTTCGTTAACATCAAACTCTGAGGATTTTCCTTTTCTGATAGTTTCCACTTTCTTCTGAATTCAAACATCATCCTCTTGAGTATCCTTTAACCATTACAAAAGATATTGTTGAGCAATCATTTGAGAAAGGATTGATGATTTTCCCTTCTATATTATTACGATTTCATAATTCATAAAATCTAAAAATATTGGATCCTTTTCAATTCACATTAATGATAGAATCATTGGGTCCTTTCTTCTTAATGCATATTCCACCTTGTTCTCTTTCCCATGATGGTAATGTATTGAGTAATCATAGTCTTTGATCAGATCTAACCATATTCATTGGCGCATATTATACTCTTTCTGTGTGAATATATAATCGAGGCTTTTGTGATCCATATTTATTTCACACTTTTCCCCAAATAGGTATTGTCGCCAAATTTTCAAAGTAAATATCACTCCTTCCAACAATAGATCATTTTTTGGATAGTTTTTCTCATTAACATTAAATTTCCTTGAAGCATAAGAAATAAATTTTTCATTTTGCATCAACCCAAATCCCAGGTCCTTCTTCGAAGTATCAATGAATACCCTAAATATTAATCCACTTTGGGATAGTGTAAGCATGGGCGTAGTGATAAGCCTTTTTTAAACTCTTTCAATATCTCTTTGAATTCATTATTCCACAAAAACATGGCTCCCTTCAGAGTTAGCTTGGGAAAGGGGTCGACAATTATGAGAAATTTCTCACAAATAGATGATAATATCAAGATAACCCAAGGAATCTACAAATAACTGTCACAGATGTTGGCCACAACCATCCCTCAATTTCATTCATCTTGGAAGGATGTACATATATCCCATTCCTTTTTATGATATTCCCCAATAACGATACTTCCTTCAACAAGAACTTGCACTTTCTGTACATTCATAGAGTTTCTCCTTTCACATGGTATTTAGTATAGTGTTTAGATGCTATTAATGCTCCTCCTTTTTATGGAGTATATTATAATATCATATATAAAAACTACCACAAATTTGATCAGGTAATATATAAATACACTATTCATAAAGTCTATGAAGATTGATAGAGTATTATTGATCCCAAAAGGAATTACTATGAATTCATAAAGCCCATAACGTGTACGAAAAGCAATCTTGGGGATATCCTCCATTTTCACCCTTACTTAGTAATATCCTGACTGTAGATCCATCCTTTTGAAGCATTGTGGTCCACCTAGTTGATTGAAAAATCCAGCAATTCATGACAAAGGATACTTATTATTTATCGTTATTTTGTTGAGCTCACTATAATCAATATAAAGGTGAATTGACCAATCCTTCTTCCTGATGAATAAGACATGTTCACCCTATGGGTGAAGTAATTGGGTGTATAACACCTTTATCCAAAATCTCTTATAGTTGTTTCATTAGCACCTCAAGGTCCACAAAATCCATTCTATACGAATTCATAGATTTTGGAAATTCCCCAGGTATGAGATCAATCTAGAATTTAACATCTCTTCTTGGAGGAAGACCATGAAATTCACCCAGATAAACATCAACATATTCCCTCACAATAGGCATGTCATTGAGGACAAATCCTTCCTTATATACATTAATCTGAGAAATATACGCATGTTCATAGGGAAGTAATATCCACATTTTAGAGTATAGTGATAAAGAATATTCATCCTCCTCCTTGCACTTGTACTGAATTGGGGGTCGATTCTCCATATGGAGAGTGACTTCCCTATGAGGGAAATTTATGTTGGATCAATATATGGAAAGAAAATCCATGACCATAATTGCATCAAATTTTACCAAAGGGAGTATGACGATGTTAATTGCGAAGTTCAATCCATAAATTGTGAAAGGGGAAGAGTTATATTCATAGGATTCAATAATTTCCCCATTTTTCATTCTCATCAACATCTATACATCCATGATTTGTAGCGGTGTTTGGATTGTTCTAAAAAACATTCAGGATATAAAATAATGCGTAGAACCGTATTCAAAAACAATATTTTCTATCCATGAATGAATAAATAGCGTACATTTCACCACTTCATTTTCAAGATTAACATCAATACAAGTCATGGAAAAATATCTCCCTTTATACCTTGGAGGTTGTAAAGTGCCTCCAAAAACCAATGGTTTATGGAACTGGTTCACAAAGTTCCCTGGATCATTGCAGTTATAGCAATGAACAATGTATTGAGGGTTGAATGGATCATTCCATTCCTCTGTCACCGTAGCAGGTTTTTCATGTTGATAGTTAATATCCAGGTTCCCTTATCTTCTACACCTAATGCCTTTCCTCATCCCCTTTAGGAAATTTTTGGGTTACTTATTTCCACACCTTTAGAAAGTGGGGTACTTGAATTTCATATCACTATTTTATTTATATGTTAGAGAGCTAGAATTAAATTCCACTATATACTTATTATCCCTATGATATCCCTAAGATTCTCCGATCTCCATTTTGACTTTGAGGGAACATTATATTATTTCTTCATAGCTATCAAATTCATAGATCTCTGAATAATTTTTAATGCTAGGTTTTATCCCACCAAAAGAAGTTATCTACCATGCATTATGGGTAACGAAAATTTTTGAGGTTTATCGTGCAAGCCTTGTGATGTTTTTCTCATACATTTTGATGGATTATTCTTATTTTTTAATGAGGGAAAAGAATTCCTTTTCCATCTTAAGTCAGATGGTGTGAGGAAAATATTTATCGATAATCATTTTTCGGAAATCCCTCAATTCTAACAACTTGATCTCTTCCTCAGGCTTCGTATTTTTGATCAATGTCCACCATTGTTTAGATTCACCATATAAATTGTATAAATCTAGACAAACCTTCTCTTGTTCAGAACATTAAAGCATGAAGAAGATCTTCTAAATGGATTTGATATATTGTTTGGATTTTTTGGGATCAAATGATCCATCAAAATTACGAGGCCTTTGTCTCATGAAGCTCTTAATTATGGCTTATTATTTCTTAGGGGGGTTAAATGTTCCTCATTTTGCATGTTTCTATTTGAAAATTGAGTTAAATGAGAGGGTATTTTGGCAAATATTTCAATTCCTTCTCCCATCGTATTGGGCATCTCATTAGAACAGTCATCACATTGATTTTCACAATGATAGATAGCCCATGTTCTCCTATTACTGGCCATTGGCTTGAATAGAAAAATTCAGGGTAAGTATTTTAAACTATTAAACACACAATGGTAATACAATGAAAAAAAGGGATAACTTATAAATTTAATGGATTTCCTTAACCTATAAATTTGTATGCTTCAATCGATGTAACCCATGATCTACTACCCAACATATATTCTTAGGAGAATTTTTTTATTCCCTTAATAATGGTTTATACCAAGCTTATGAATTTAACAAATCATTTTCATCATGAGTATCAAACCAAGAGTACAGTAAGGCCAATTGTTATACACCAGTTCCCATTCGACGCTAGCTCAATGCGGTGTTTGCAGGTTTAACCTCTAGATACATCTTTTCAAGATCCGCCTCTCCTTTTTCATATCCAGACATGGATTTGTTTTCATGTTAAACCAATTACTCTATACTAACCAAAATTTAGAAATTTTTTTCATATACTGTAACGCCCCGACCCCAGAAGCCTAGAGTCGGTGCCTTATTACGTATCATTGGCATGATCACAAAAGATCAAGTCTCTAAAGACTAATTAGTTTAGTAGCCTTGGAAGTACTATATACATTCATAAGTTTTAAGTTACATCATAAAATGAAAAACTACAAAAACATTGTTTCCATAGACAACACTGAGATCCCATAGAATATCTATATAGGTCATTCATAATATAATTATTCGCATCCTCGAAAAAATAAAACATACAAAGGGATGAGATTAGATACTCAGTAAGGATACCAATATAGTGGAAACTTTAATAAATAAGCATAAACATTTAAGGAAATGTATAAGACTAAAAAAAGCCTTTAAACTTGAACTTCAGCATAATATGGAAAAGATAAAATCAAATAATGTCATTTAATTATTCACATGGATATTATACTAGTCGAATAATCACATTCAATATCAATAGCCACATTCCTAATGATGGAATGCATAATTCCAGACTTCATAACCACATAGTCAATTCCTTGTGCCAAGACTACAAATAAGATTTTGTCAAGGCCTTATGCCAAGACACTAGTTTGTCTCATGGGACCTACTGATGCATCATAGAGCTATAGTGAGCTCCAACCATCACATACTATGTCCAATGCATTCCTCATATGAAATTTTTGAAATATAACATCAATAAGCATATTAAAACTAGCATACGAAATGTCAATACTTTATCCACAATCCATGAATGGTATAAAAATAGCACATCCACAGTCAAACATAACTCATTAAAGACAATATGGAAGATTGTATTGTAATATATTAATATTAGTTGAGAATAATTAAGGATATTGACATAGATGAAAATAATCATCAAAACTATTTGAGAGAAATATCCCCATTTTCTTGAAATCATTTAAAAGTCACACTATTTGTCAAGAATCCGTTTAATAATATATTTTTGAATCAAAGTGTCCCATACCACTTTGAAACTTTTAAAATGAATTTTAATTTTAAAACATTAATGTCAATATAAATAAATCCTTAAAACCATTTTTAAAATATGGAAATTAATGATAAAGATTTATAATAATAAATCTTTAAAACATTTAAAATGATATTTTAGTTAGAGTTCCTATCCAAAAGAGAGACACTTGAATAAAAATAATTGAGGTAATAAAAACATTATAATATCATGAGAATAATGGGATTCATGATATACTATGTCAAAGTACATTATATACACGACATAAAAGTGAATTCATGTATAACAACAAAGAAGTCTCAATGGAATGTAAATTGAGATTAAATCTCTTATAAAGACTGTATCGTTAGGTTAAGGATAAATCAACAACATAATTAGGTGTGAAAAATATAAATACAATCAATATGATTAGATATCCAGTGTATATCAATCAGAGTACATTCACACATATTCTTATAAAAACAAAAGTAATGAATTGGATGTTTAATTCAATAAATGGTGATTGAGTTAAAATTACTCTTATCACGTTCATATCGATGACATGAGAATTTATCAATGGAGTGATTATGTGTATCAAAAATATATCCACATAAAGGGGAGTGGAAATTACTACACAAATAATAAATAGTGATTCCACACATAATCATGGAGTAAAATAATCAATGAAGTATGCGTAAAGCCCAATGGGGGGAAATTGAAATTGGAAATTCCATTACCGATTTAGTAACTTATGAAACATACACCCCATGAATGAAGTATAAAAAAATGAAGATTTAAATACGAATAAATTGAATTATATTACAAAAATAATACAATTAGGGTCAGTACATACCCCACACAAAATGAAATAGTGGCCAATATAGCATGAATCTCGCTGGAATAAAAGTGAGATGAAAAACCCTTACTTCATTGTAATCAATCGAGTCATATGAAAAAAAGTTAATAAAGTCCAAATTAATCACATAATACCATTAATATAAAGAGAATCATGATTATATATATCAAATGGAATTACGAAATAAACCATATACAATAAATCAGTGGCGAATAATGGAAATCTCACTGAATTAAAAGTGAGATAAGAAAACCCTTACATTTTCATTTTCCTTGGTCGAGGGTAGGCTAACCTCCTGTATAATGGTGAAATAATTTTTATTAAATTATACAAGAATAATATACATTAATATGATATCATATATTATCTTTTAATGTTGATGTGTTAATAATATCTTAGTATTATCGTCGTTTCGGGTTTTAATGGATTCATTTTCCACTATTTTTTTTTGTTATGTGAGTCATATTTGTGATGGATAGGATGTATATTATTCATATCCTGAATGACATCAAGTCTCTAAACATTATTTTTAATCATCAAATGAAAATTAGTCTTGAATTGATACGATGGGAATGAATCTCATCGCGTTCGTGGAGACAGTAATCCGTACGTACGCACGAGCGACAATATCATTTTTTTGATATTAAAATAATATATAATTGGATGGAATATCATATATAAAGAATAATTATCATGTTATATTTATTATTTAAATAAACTAAACATCATTATTATACCCATCCAAATAATAATGTATTGAATAACAATTACACCACGACGTGGAGATGGTAAGCCGTACGTACACACGTATGGTGACATGTCAATCAAAGGATGGATAGAATAATGAATATGGTTGTACCATATTTATAATAAAATAATAGTATATAGAAGATACTGGAGTTATTATTTTATAATTTAATAACAAAAAAGAGGAAGTGGAAGAAGAAAGGAACTTGAAAGAGGTGATGAAATATTTACCTCTTCTTCGGGTTCTTCCTTTTGATTTGATCAAAATGGCTCCTTAGGTTGGATTCTTGACTAAAGGAAGGCATCTAGGATGAATAGAGGATAGTTTATAGGGTATTTGGTATGGGTATGGACGAGTCAAAAGGCATTGAAGTTTTTAATTTGAGGGTAGGGGGAGTTCCATTTTATAAGAGGGGTGAGGGGCACCTTTGGAAAAGCTAGAAATATTATTTTATAATAAAGTCGATTTCGGTTTCTAATGGATAAAAAATGGATTATTTAAAGGCTACGGTGGGGATGGGTCTAAAACCACTCAACAAATAGGTTTTAGATAGGTTTGAGTCACTATATTAACCTTATCTTTTTTATTTAACTCTTAGTTAAATAGTTTGACATTTACCATGTCTCTTTGTATTTTTATATTATATGGTAAATAAAAATACTATATACTTCCAAGGGAAACCTAAGTGGTTAATTAATGATACAATTATTATTATATAAGTGTTTTGTCCATAAATTATATTTTTAGGAATAAATTATCAATTAATAATATAATAATTATTTTAAAAACTCTTTTATGTCAATTTTGACACTATTTGGTATTTTGTTTTTTCTAAATTTATAACAGCATTATTAATTAGAAAAAAGTTCATCTAAACAACCCTAACATGTCATATTATCCTAGAAAATTAGTAGAATTCATAAAAAGTCTCATATTACATTTATTTGGATATTTATAATATCAATCATTTTAATATTTCATTAATTAGGTAATTACTACATCATCATTGTGTCATAAATAAATTAAATTATTTAATGTATTAAAAATATAAATAAAATAAAATTATTTATTAAATAATTTTATCTTTATAATGAATATTTATAGTCAAATTTATCTTATGTGTAATCCTATATTAAAAATGTTTTAGTTATTAAACTTTGATTTTAACTCTTTTAACTCTTCTTTAAATTAAATAATAATAAATGTCCTAATATAATCCAAGTGGACAAAAAAGGTTCATATTTTATTCCTAAGGTTTTTTTTGGTCAAATTATACTTATCCAATAGAATTAGGACATGTTTTAGGATAATAATAATATCATTTTTACCCTTAATTACCCTATTTACTTTTAACCGTGGTAAATAAAAGTAAAAAGTTACTATTCACCAATAATTATTTTTATCTTATTGAACCAAATTTTACTTACTGATATTAATCATGTCTCTTTTATTTTTTAAATTAAATTTACAGAAGTGGTAAAATTATGTTTTATTCAAATTTGCAAATGCTTCTAGGAGGTGGGTAAATGACGGTTAAAAGTTCAATAAAATTTTTATATATCTAAAATTATTATAAACTGACTCCAATTAATTAAATTGAACTTATATAGGTATTATGTATCTACTTTGACCTAAAATAAATTTAAATAAAAAAAAAATTTAAATAAAAATTCGGTTTTAAACTATAACTCAAGGTTTTTCACTATTCATCAAAAATTGAAAGTTTTCAGAAAAATACCAAAAATTCACCCTAAGCTAATTTCGATATTCCAAATCCAAAAATGAATTCCATTTTTAAAGATAAAATTTATAAAATTTCAAAAAGTGGGTATTATTATTCATAACGGCTAGTTTGATTGGTCGTGGTGTGTTAGAATCTCGAAGTTGCGTACAATGCGAGCTATTACATTATTCAAAGGGAAACATACAATAGTATCTTGGGGTGTTACATATATATAGTCTTATCCCCATGTATTTCACTAGGGTTTTCTAATAGTAATCCCAAAATTAACTAAATCTATCATCTGATACCAACTATAACAACCTTTCTATTTATTACACACTTAAACATGATTTATTACATAAACATGCACTTAATACGACCCATAAGATTGAGTAGTATAGTTTTATTGGGGCTTAATAATATTATGGTAAAAACTATGACATAAAATAAAACTTCTTTATAGAAAAAATCATTTACATGAACAACCCATTCCTTCATACATAATACTGCATGGGATAACCTGAGGACATATATAGAAAAAAGGTGATATATAAATCCCAATAAAGAAGTAAACAATGCATAACATGAAGAATACAATACATGTTAGTAAATAGGAATATAAATGGAGAATAAGATATACTTGAACATAAATGCATGATATAGCATGATTATCCAAACATGGAAATTTGGTAACGACATATAACATGATATTAGCATGAGCCAAGGCCCATTGAACATGGATTAACATGAGTAAACCCGCATTGCACTTGGATTAGCTTGAGTAAACTCTCATTGAATGTTTATTATCATGATTAAACTCTCATTACACATGGTTTATCATGATAATAAACATTAATTATTGTACTACAGTGATATTAGGGCACACCCTTTATAAATATTTCATTTCATGCATAAGTGTGCCACATATATCATATAACATTGAATCATTCAACATAATAAGTTATTTTGTGATCCAGGAATGTGGAATACATATATTTAAGTACCATTCAATACATATATGTTCATAAAGGTTAATGCCGTTGATTAATAAATGAGCATTGTATGCACTACACGATGATTTGGGCATGGAAAATCATGGTGCAATTTCGGCTGCATAACGACATCACATGGGGATTAATTAAATGGGTTAATGAGAGAGAAAGGTGACTCTAATCATTTATACATGAAATGGGAAGTATGTGGATCATGTAGGATAATATCCCAACATATAAAATGGATTTTGAGATGCATAATAGAGAAGAAATGTTTGAATGTAAATAAGAAGAGAGAAATACCTTACGAAATTTCAGCATGGTAACAGGAGTACATAGAAGAAATTAATGAGAAAGAAAGGGGTATATCATCATTCAAACATAATTAGGGAAATATGAGGGAGGTTAAAAATCATACCCCAACATTATTAATTGAATGAAAAAGGATATTACAATATAAGGAAACATAGATAATAATGAGAAAGGAAGGAATCCCCTACAAGAGTGTGTTACATCAAGAGACAGAAGAGGGGATTATTGAATGCTTTGGGTGCCTTGGTAGGATTATAAATAGAGGATTATTGAGTATGGATGTGTTCCAAGAATTTGAAGTGAAGGGAATTTGGAGGGTGGGTGGGTTTCTATAGGAAATGTGAGGGGAATTCATTAATATTTCAAAAACATAGGTTTGGAAATCAATATAATAAAATTTTAATAACCACAAACCTTACCGTGTTTTTTTTTCAAAAGTGGAGGGTAAAAATATATTTTTATAATTACAATGTATGAACATATTAAAATATTATACTTTTTTATGTGGAGATGAGTCAAATTATTAACAAAATGAATTAAAAATCATAAAGTGTATTATCCATTTTGGATAATTCACTAAGGCATTGTAATATAAGTAAAAAAAGTATAAAATCATGTTATTTTAATGGTATGACATATATTGGTGCTCTAATAAGAGTTATCATATTTATTAAATCGTTTTTAAATAATTATGATGTCATAAAACACATATTTTATTTATACATTATTTAATTTTTACCCAAAAATTCAAATGTCTCAAAAAATTATAAAAAATTCACCATTGAACTATTTTGACATCCTGATTCCAAAAATAAAATTCATTTTAGGTAAAATTATTTTCTACAATTTTGAATCTCCACTTTTAAAATGAAAAACAAACTTTATTGAAAATCCATGGGTTTTGAAAAAAAAAACAGTTTTCAAAACAGAATAAAAATTAAATTTGATGTCATAAAATTATATAATAATTTATTATTCATAAATGTAATTTGATAATAATATTTTAATAAAATATTAATTATTTCAATAATTCATTAATTTCATAAAATAAATTCTTTAATTATTCACTTTCTGTTTTATTGTATAAAAAAATATAACTCTTATCAAACATATTACTTAATCATTTAAAGATAAATAACTGATATAATTTTCATTTATAATAATTTTTTTATAATATTATTATTGAAAAACATTAGTTTAATATAATAATGTATGTATTTATCAAAATTACCTTTTTACCCAAAAACAAAATTTAGTAATTTTTTCATTCTTTTAAATATAAATATTCTTATAAAGGAAATGATAGAGTAAGAATTTTATTTATAAAAAGGGATTACACAATAAGTAACTAATTCATTATTGCATAACCCCTTATAACACCCACGTAAGACCTAAGGGTAAGTTGTATGATAGTGACAGAATCTTGGGGAGGCTCGGATAACATCACTCGGGTGGTAGTCTCTATTTACTTGAACATCTCTTGTAGGAGATTTCATTCAAGCTAAAAGTGTTGAATCTCATCTTGGGCTTGGTCAAGATAAAATCATAGTGATGCTTCCACATTTTTGAGTTCCAAAAATGAGATTCGTTCATCCTGAGTCTACTAGATGAGGTCATCCTCTCCTTTGTCTGTGTCGAAAGGATTCTTTTTAAAAACCATTAATTTATATCAGTCATTTGACCACTTCCCAATAACTATATTATCATTGTTAATGATAATTTATGGTCATTTAAACCCAATAATAAAAGAATAAAACAATGCTTTTGTTTTATATTATACATTAACATAAAAGAAATTTTATCCATAAAATATCAGGTTGTTACAAGTTGACCATGTTCTAGCATCTTTTCCATTATAAATAGGTTGAAGTGCGTTCATCTGGATCATCCCGTGTCACTAAACCCAAGGTTGTGTCCCATATAGGGTAGAAAACTTTTTTTGTAGCTATCCGATCCCAAATAACTATATCCAACACTATTACCAAATGGCCTTGTTGAAATGTAACTTCCCACCTTTTAGGGGGTAGGTAATCATTCTCATGGTTCTTACACCTTCCTTGATGCTATATCATTAAAAATCCATAATCCTTTCTAAAAAATCAATCTAGTTTCCCAATACTAAGATATAACCAAATGTCAAAGGTAGTTATTGGAAATTTGGCTGATTATGGAATTTTATACCAGAGAGATAAAACTTTACAATCTGATTCCAAATTAGTGATGGTGGAAAACCACATCCCTAAGTATTTGAAACTCTAACACAATAGCGATACTCTTTAAAATGTTAAATACTACTTCCTTCAAATCTACAGATTAATCCCATAGTAGAAGTTGACATCCTTGAGAGAGTACACATTTTATGGTTCCTCTTAGTAATTAAAGAAAAATTTAAAATTTTTAGTAAATTTATGTAAGAAGAACATATTCACTAACTCATATATCTCATCTATCAGGCCATACTAAATATGAATAGTCTTTTCCTCCTCATCGACCACTTCTATCAGACTAAAACATTAAAAACTATAAAATGGTAGTATATTCCAATAATTTAATCCCACACTTGGTTAATTTCATAAATTCATTGGCATCATTTGCAATGAGAGTCTCCAGATTGAAGTTATTGGAGAACCTCATATAAAAATACTTATAGGATAGTCCAAATTGTAGGATAACCAGGACTAAAATATCTTATTGGATCCTCATAGGTTCTTGTATCATAATAATTGAATTCTTGATTATTCGTTCTACTAGTGTCTATAGGTCCTCTAGAATAATCTTGATGGAATAAATTCAGAAATTATTCTCTTGAGGACCCCCATACAAAAAAATATCATTTTTTGATACTCTAAAAACACTTTAGGTAGCTCAAAAATCAACAACATATCTCACCAAGGACCCTCTCTCTAACTCTATACATATCATCCACCACACATAGAAATATCCCTTGGATAAGACCATATACTATCATACTTAGTATTGTATGATATTACATACCAATAGTCATTAGCGAATAATTGTCACTGCCCTCCAATAACTCTTAAATTTTTCACCATGGATACATTATCCAAAATTCCAAAAACGTTGAAAATAATACATCACTATAACCGTTTACCAAACATAGTTTAGGGAAAATGATGACATGAATTACATTTTCTGATATTCATATCAAATATTAGAGTAAAATATTATTATATGAACTCATATAATTCCCAATCCACTAACATAGAGGATCAATTTCCTACACAAATAATTTCTACATCATACTAAAGAAATCCATATCATACAGATAGAATCCATAACTTTATTATTTTCCACTATATATCAATAAAAAATATCATTATAAAAACAAAGAAAAAAAAGATCATTGTTATATATTTTAAGGTAAATAACTTTAATTTAACATTAAATATTTATAATTCCATTTAAAAATAATAAAAATAATCATTAAATTCCATTTTAATAATATAAATTATTAGTTAATTATTTGGTGACACTTTAATTAACTATCACACATCATGACAAGGTAAAAATTCCATAGGTGAAAATATAGTTGACTGATGAATCATTCGTGTCAATAAAAGTGCATGAACACATTTATTATTAATTTTTTGACCAATATTAAAAATACCATAAATCATTAATTTCGATGTCCTCCGTGTCACTCAAGGGGAAAATAATCCAATAAAAAAGCATGAAAATCAATTCTATCCTTGAAAACCAGCACATTCCTCAAATGTGGGTTACATACTCATAACAAAAATATATATTCCATAATCCAAACATTCGTTATATCATGGGTACCACTTCAAAAATTATCATATAAACAAATATTTTTAGATACCTATTTGTATGTTCACTGGGTCCATGACCACTAATCGGTGCTAGAACTAAGATCTCTACCTGACCAATGTAGTGCCTCCCATTATGCCAGAGGCTTAAAACATATAATACAGGTTAATGACTATAAAGGGGAGAC
The DNA here is from genome assembly GCA_963277665.1 of Viscum album. Lineage (NCBI taxonomy): Eukaryota > Viridiplantae > Streptophyta > Magnoliopsida > Santalales > Viscaceae > Viscum > Viscum album. The sequence continues at coordinate 1,586,310,338 of OY728155.1, forward strand.
TAAAAATCATATAATAGTGTAATAACATTATATATAATGTAAATCATATATTATTCCACGTTAATAAGGAATCAAACATCTAAAAATGTGCTATTATATAATCAGATCAATTTCAAAAGTAGATATACTATATGTATATCAAATTTTCAGGCGACAATAAAAAAATCATAACTATCCAAAAAAAAAAATGAATACATAAGACCCTAAGAAACCCCAAATATATCCTGATATCCCATTTTCTAACATAGTATACCAAATCACACACTAGTCATGGGGCACATTCCCTTATCATAACCTATATTCATAGAGTCTAATATCCTACAATCCGACAACCCAAGAAGGTTGTGGGTATATCCTATTAGGCCACATCTGAGGTTGTACACAAACATATCAAGTTTATGAATTGAAAACATATGTTATATATATGTGTGTGTGTGTGTGTTTGTATAATTATACAATAATGTAACTAAATAAGCATCATTGACCCAATTATTATATAATGATACTTGAGTCCAACACAATCTACCTCAACATAAATTGGATGCCTATGAATTATTGTGTCAATATTGGGGAAATATAATCACACTAAAAAATAGATACATTCCATAGAAATATACACTTCTCAAAATAATAAATCACACCCCGATATATATACTGATCTGGAAACAATAGTCACCCCAAGGAAATATATCTTTCTCTGAACAATGGTCATACCCATGGAAAGATACACATCGATAAATAATACATCATTTTGATATGGAAAATTTATACCCATATAAAAAAAAGTTTTCTGTAAGGATAAAAATATTAGAAATATTTCATAAGGCTGATCAAATTTAATTACCAGTCACCTCTTCATTCATTAATATTTCATCAAATTTCAAATTATTTTTTATAAATCATGACATTGTTAATCACCACCATGGAACCATATTCTACCAATTATATACAATATCATTCTCTATTTTTTTATTTTAATTTTCATAATTAAAATTTAATTCAATCAATTATAGTTTAAAAACATTATAGAAGACATTCCATACAAAGAAAACTTTTTCATAACATCCCTCGGAGAAACCAATAATTTTGATTTCATATAAAGCATCCAGGGTCAGAACATATTTTAATTTTGTAGATTTGAAAAATATTATCTAATTATATGTTGAACTCATGGTATATTTATACAAAAAAAGTGAAATCAATAATAATAAGGGTTAGAACTGTGGGAAAACATATATACCACCAACTACAAGAGTAATAGAGCGTAAATGTTACAGAATACCACAAAATTTGAGCTTAACAAAATAATATTTTAAACATCATCCCCAAACATAATATATTACGTATTAATAGAAACTAGAAAAGAAGAGGATAAGAAAAAAATATAGTGAAAGAGGAGGATTACACATACTGAGAGGGATTAATCTCAATTAATGGTGCCTTATCCTCTATAGAAATAAGTAGAACAACCCTTTAATGCCAAAAAAAACATAAAAAACATGAGGATATGGATATGGTATAAAATTAGGGGATCCTGAAATGATCCTAATAATTATAAATATATGGAAAATTCCCAAAATCTTATCATGGATTGAAATACACGTCCACAATATCAATTTTCATGAAAACACACCCTGATCCCCGGACAAAAAATTTCATAGCTTTATATAATCTCTCATGTCAGGATTATGAACCTGTGTCCTATGAAAAGTTGTAGGTTCTCCAAATTCCACTTAATCTCACTAGAAAATAGTCTATTAACCACTATCACCAAAAAAGGAATTTATTAAAATTATATAGGAAAAAATATAAACCACAAAATTACCAAAACAATCATAGAGGAATCACATATGGAAAAATATTAGGGGTGTATAAAAAAATTATACATAAAACCACTTAATGTACTTAAAATTATTAATATTATAAATCATAGAGTTTCCATCATCAATGTATAATACCATAAATTGAAATAATCCCCTAATCCTAGAACTTCAGTCAGATCGTGTAAATGCTTGATGGGTATTCTAGGTCCCCAAGTGTTGGAAACATTTTACATGGCATTAAATGTATTATAGTGTAAAATATTTCACTTGATGATTGAAAAATATAATCTCTTATTCACATATAATTGAGAAAATAAATATCAGTACATAGGATGATTTCACATAAAAAATAATAAACTTCAATAAATAATCAAGATGGTAACTAAGAATAAGAATATAATATAACCAAAGATTATCAATAAAACTATGCATATAATAAGATGAAAAAACTAGAAGAGACATGAATTATATAAATTATATAGAATAAAATGTCATCTGAATAAAATATTTTATGAAATAAATACCTTGAAAAATAATCACTATAAGTCAAGAAAATTCTTGTCACCATGGAACCTCCAACAAACCCTAATCGAAAACAATCATTTTATATAAACCATTTGATACCCAAAATTAATATAGAATATATATTTATGAGAAAATAATCATGTTAGTATCCTTCCCACACAAAATTCATATGAAATAAAAGAAAATACTTTTCATCACAGTTCAATAATATAACTATAAAAGTATTTTTTTTCATTATAATCTAAAAAATTCATGTGAATCCATCACATTAATTAATTTTATACATGTTAAAAACTAAATATATTATTCTATATAAACTAAATCATATATTAAATCACTTTTAAATAGAATATATTTATAAAAAAGATCATTTATAATCCATTCATTGAAAAATACCTTAATTTAGATTATTATGGATGTTAATGAACTTTAAATTCAATTCCAAAAAATATAAAGTAGACAATTAAAAGATAAATTTATCCATTAAAATTAATGGAACCCAAAAAAATATGGAATAATTTTACAAAATCCTAAACTTAATGGCCATTTAATATACATAAGTGGGAATAAATTACTACTTGAAAAAAAAAACATAACAAACAAAAACATCACTCAGACCAAGGGAATGTAACTAAATATAAATAAAAAAAATCTCTATAGAATAAAATAAATAAATTGAATTTATAGAACATTATAGGAGTGGTAAAAAGGAAATAATGGTCCAAAAACTATGGATCTTTATATTCATAGAGTGACAAAACCAATCATATCGAGCTATAATAATCATTACATATTATTTTTTAAGGAAAAATATTTATAATTACATCAACATCCAAGTGAAAATCACTTATATATCATAATATTATTTTGTTAGAATGATATAAGTAAATGAAAATTTAAATTATATCTTGATTCCAACATGTTTGTTTCAGAATACTCCCTATCAATGTTCCAATGATTCGTATGAATAAATGCGGGAAGAGTGAAATATTACTCAGGAAATTAAAAATATAAAATGATAGTGGGATATAAAATTTTTATAACTATAATAAATAGTAAGACTCTATAACCTTAAATCACCTTACGTGATAGTATCCCAATTATACTCAAGAACAAATACATAGGAAAACATCCCCAAATAGATATGACAACATAAACTGACATAAACATAAAACATTATTTTGGATTTTATACAATCGTCTTTTAAATTATCACTTCATGAAAATGTTTACTTGAATGGAAGTTTTATTTATAAATTTTCAACAGTGTAATTGGAAATTAATTTATGAATAATAAATTAAAAATTCATTAAATAATAACCCAACCACAAAACAATACTTCTGAAAATCCTTTGAAATAATTACATCCATTCATCATAATTACACAATCATTATCAAAAAAAAAAATAAATAAATTAATAATAATTTATTGTAAAATATCATTAAACCAAAATATTAAATTGTAAAATTAAACCCACCCATAATTCATAAATAATTTTCGAAAAACAAATGTTTCTTCCAATTAAAATTTTTATGAACCAAAGAAACACATCTTAAAAAAATTCATTTGAAATATCACTAATTTAATTTTAACATACACTAATTTAAATATATTATAATATTTTCCTTTTATCAGGTTGATGTAGGGATTAGAAATGGGATTCTAATCATGTTTTTGAGTTTGGAGAGTTATTAATGGAACCACCTACCTTAATTGGAGACTTTAAAATTTCTTGTATGATCATAAATAGATATTATAGATCACCAAGAACCTAACCAAATCATTAGCACCCGTATATTTATAAACCAAACACCCTAATAAAATATCCTAGAATGGGATAACTAATGACAACTCAAGAGTATGATATAATTTTGGTGAAATATTTATAAAGGGGTTATGGTTCACACCTAGAACACACCCAAACATAATTAAGATAAAACCTCTAATTAATTCACCCAATGCAATTGACACTAAGATAAAAACTATAAAATATAAAATATTAAAAGAAATTAAAATATATTTCAATTGAATGCATGAATGATTGAATGCATTCCACTTTCTAAGGACCTCTCTAAAAGTTTTATTCCATATCCCCAACAACAAGAGTGAATTTACCATGACTTAGTCAAATTATCTTAAAAAAACACAACATATAGAACAATATGAATAAAATATGGAGTAATTACAATATAGGGAATGATAATTCCATCATTGAGTCTATGTGATTAAAATCTTCCAAACCATACAAATTGATAGGGAGACAAAGGAGTGAATTTTGAGATACAATGAAATATCAACTATCTTTTATGAATGTGGTGGTAAAATGGTGTATGATGTTGTTTAGAAATAGAGCACATAATGAGGATACCAAAATTCCATTATTATAGAATCAAGCATGTAAATATGTAATGATGTGACAATGAGGGTCACACTACACTGCACCCTCAACTCGATAAGCCTCTTCATAACCCGTATTGGTTCACAACATGTGCATATTTAAATTTTGATGTGAACCCGAACCTAATATATTAATGGAATGGCAAATTTGGGTTGTGGGGTAACCACCCATTTTGGGATGGATCAATACATTTTAATATTCTATAATGGAAGAACAACCACATTCTGTGACACATGTAATCCTTGGTGGCGGTAGCACTACCATCATAGAACCATCATAGTGAATCACTAATAGGATATGGATAAATAATATAAACACCTTAAAAACACCAATATATAACCTATAAATTATTCTAATAAATTCATCTCTAAAATAGACAAAATGATAAAATTCCAAAATCAATTGAAAATACTGTCATGACTCTAATTCATTGTAGAGAATGAAAAAATTTAAAATCCATTGGACTTTCACGTCCCCATAATGATATTTTTGGTCACAACATCACAACTATAAAAACATTCTATCTTGAGAATGTCCCATAGGCAACAAAAAATGGAAATAACATGTAATATAAGGGAAAAATCAAATAGAACAATTATTAATTAATAAAGTATATATAATAGTTAAATGAAACATTAAGTTTATGTGACATTTTCCAAATTATAAAAAGGACATTTTATATATAAAAGAAAAATATTTGGAAAATTATTTCCAAAACTGGAATAATAGTATATTTCTAATTATAATGTTAAAATGATACTGAATATTCATAAAAAATAAGTGCTAATTATAGAATAAAAAATCAAAATAATCAATTACACTTAAATAAAAAATAACATAAAATTAATATACACTTGATAAAAACCCATTAAAAACAAAATAATATTAAAAATATTGATGAAAATTTAATGATAAAAAAATAATAATCCCTTAATTATAAAAGAAGGTTTCTGTGAAAGTTAATACCAAACATTTAATAACCTTGAAAACTCAACATCATAGAATAATATTCAATATCTTCCATACAATACCTATAGAATCATATCCAATATTAAAAAACACATTTCTAAATAAAAAACAATTTAATTTATATGTATATATTAATTCCATATTTTCATCCAAATGTTTATTTATAATTATATTTTCAATAAAAAAATTCCAAATAGTGTTACATTGAAAAAGATAAAATACCAAATTAAACATATGGGTTGTCATATTTTTTTAAAATAAACCATGCATATAGAAATAAAATGGAAATAGTCAAATAATAAACATAAATGTAATATAAATAATTCCAAATTTAGTTTAAAAGAAATAAAAGTCCTTCAAATGAACAATAAACCCCTTTCTATAATTATTTAAAAAAATATGTATTTTACAAATTGTTATGTATTTTATATAATTCTAATTAACTTAATGAAATTCATGATCTATTTATGTCCTCATACAACAATCCGTAAACTAACCAACCAAACCCAAAGGGAAATTCATCTTAAATAATATGTGATTAATTTTTAAATCCCTTTAAAAAATAAAATAATTCATTAAAAGATTTTTATTTTGAAAATAATTTCTCTCTGCTTTTATAATTTTTTAATTTCCAAACACTTCTATCACATCATTTTAAACAGAATATTTTCCATCATTATAGTCTTGTGATTAAAATGCACAAAACAATAATTCGTAAAATCTAATATTTTTATCGAAATGGATTTAATAATTTTAAAACCTATATGTAATATTATTATACTCCCCTTTCATTCTCTAAAACTCCATAAAATTTCAAAATTAAATTCATGATAAAATGAAAATATACTTCTACTTTTTGATAGAAATTTTCCATTATGCCATTTTTTAATAGTAGAAATACATGTTCATACATTAATCAATGAGAACCAACATAAATAGAAACCCCAAAAAATATATATATATATCATATTGACGAATCCAAAATTTAAAAAAGATCGATAGAAAAATTAAATGAACATCATAGAGAAATTGATAATCATAATCAATACCAATCCACGAGATTAATAAAAATTAATGAAACAAAAAGAAAAGAAATGAAACCATACTAATCCCTGATAGATGGTCTATATGAATAAACTTTATTCTATCCACACTAACTATGTATCACATTATATTTCATTATAGATTATTCAAATATATAATTTTATATAAAATTACAGATAATTAAAATAAGTAAATCAAAAATTACGCATTCCCAATATACCATGATGAATGATGGTTTGGTATGAATATTGTTGATCAGATGATTCTTTTACATGAATCAAATGATCTAATTTTATCTATCACATTTATACTTGTATTATTTAAATATAATTAATTTAATGAGGGCATAGATATCATTTTATCAATAATAAATCAGGTTCATCTCTATCTGGATGCTATAGTTGGCATGTGGTAAGTATATAGCTAATATATTTGAACTCTAAAATAAATTATTTGTGAACAAACTAAATTCTAATATAGTTTTAATTATGGTTAAATTGTATAGGTTTGTAATAATCATTATCTATAAAAAATAAAAACCAAAAAATAGAAATGTGATTGATTGAAATCCCGATGCGATAGACTGTTAATTTACTCAAGGTGGTGGAAACAGTTTGAAAATAGAGGTATGATATATAATTGTTATAGTAGAGGGGAACTAAAATAGATATAAATGATTAAAAAAACACATATATTTATTATATTAATCATAAAATTTTTGAGGTTTTGTGAAATGATAATTCACACTACTATCTCTAATTTTATGATCAATCATGATAAAGATCTGTTAATAAAATTTTATGTCTAACAGAACTCCAGATTTTGAGTCTTCCTCCTGGATTAGAGTGTAAAAAACCATTTACATTTATTTACAGCAGTTTTAGATTCCCATGGTAGTATACAATAAACTCTTCCCCTTCAAATATGTTGAGTGTAGTTTAAATATTCTCATGTTGTTGTAAAAAAATATATCAATAGTAAAATTAACAAAATTAAAAAATGATTAAACCATAAACATGAATATGTATAAAAGTTTAATTATTCACAAATATTAATACCATAATATTATCAATTCCTACCCTGATTAAGGAGGTGGTGGATAGGGGTGAGGTAAGTTTTAGTTATGAGGCATTTGACCAAGAGGATTTAGGGATGACTCAAGGTATTATATGTGTATTTTATATTTTCGTATAAGTATTTATATAAATTAGAAGGATCCAATCATTCAATTTAACACACAATTTTTGATATTTATATATTTTAGTTGATACTTTAGGTTGACCCTTTTACTTTTAAAAACTTATTGGACGGGATTCAGTGATCACATAATTCTAAAAATAATGTGACAAGGATCTTGGAGGTGAGATATTCATTTGGGATATTTTCAATGTGAAGATAAAGAAATATGAAATAATTTTAGGTATGGACTAGATATTTTTATTTCTTTCGTAAATCAACTATTTTAGGTAGTTTATGTGGTGAATCCACATTGATGGAATGAGTTTTTACATAATAAGTTATAAGGAAACCAATACATTGTTGGATAGAATCACTAGATGATACATCTGATTTACCTTGATTTCTTCATATTTAACCATTGTGGAGAAGATGTTCAGAGTTATGAATGTCCTTCCATTGAAGAGTATTATGAGAAAATATTCCTTATGGATGTGTAGTGTTTACTTCCTCAATGATAGATATATTAAAATTATTCTTTCCCCTAAGGAATACCAAAAAATCTTGTTTAGAATATTGGGTATCTTTTGTAGAGATTTGATATCAGAAGGTGTGTTTAGAGGGTTTGTAGAGGAAGGGCTTTGTCAGACCTAGTATGTCACCTTAGGAAGCCTCAATTTTATTTTCCAAGATTTAAAATGGGATATCTAGGATGGGTATTGATTATCATAACTTGAATCATGTTATTATCATTAATTTGAATCCAATACCCTGAATCTATGTAATTTATATATATTTAAAATGTGTTATGTGGTTCAAGAAAATTTAGCTTAGGTCAGGATATCACTAGCTCTATGTCAGTGATGAGGATTTACCAATGATTGGGTTTTGATATATCTATGGTCACTATAATTACATTGTGGTATCCATCCATATGAATAAATTCCATGAAGTGTTCATGGGACACTTGTAATGCATCATTTAACCCTTCATTGTCCAGTTCATGGCATTCTACATCAATGACATTCTAGTTTAATTGAGGTCCAAGGAGGAGTATGTGACACTTTGGGAGATGGTACTGTACATACACCATGAGCACAAGAATTGTGGGATTTTATTAAATCATTATTTCTGGATTTAAGATATTAACATACGAGGACATGTAATCTCAAAAGAGGGAGTAACGGTGGACCTGATAAAGGTTGAATGAGCTCCATCTTGGGGGAAACCCATGAGTTTGTATGAGGTGCATATATTTCATGGTTTAACTACCTACAATCACAGATTCACACCTTATTTCTATTAGATATTGGTACTAATGAATTCTTTGATATAAAATTGGACACATTTAATGTGGATGGATAGGGTAAAGTAGTATTTTACAGAGATGTGGTAGATGATGACCACTTCCCCCATCATGAGGATTCTATAGTAGTGTATTAAGTACATGGTGTAGTAAGATTCATCTATAACTAGGAATGGATGTGTTATGATGCATATGTTATAGGTTTTTTCTTATGGTCTCATATATATTATACCTCATGAGCATAACTACATAACCAATAATCTTGAGCTATATTTAGTGGTTTTGATAAAAATAATGTGGTGATGCTATCATACGGGTGATTGGATTATCATTTACTCTTACCAAAAGTTTCTCATGTATATATTTTCACATAAAGATCATAAAAATATTTATATGAAGTGGAAAAAGATCCCCTAGGATTATGAATTTGAGATATTTAACACTCGTGAAAAGGGAATCATGGTGGAAGAATATCTCATTATGAGATATCTGTCACATTTTGTGAGAATGTAATTAGAGTAGTTTACATCATTGTAGTTTTCCATAGGCGATGACGATGTTTTATCTTAATTATATTTTATTTTTCCATCACTCCATATTTTTTTATCATTTTTTATAGTATCTTACTAGTTATAGAGAATGGAAGACCTTTTAATTATATATATATACTAGACATGACCCAAATGGATTTTCTAAAGGTGGGAGTATGTTGTCATTTTATGTAGATGGAAAATGGTACTAATGATGTTGTGAGATGAGGTACTAACATTGTTTCTTAGAGCACCTGTATCACTTCATCTAAAAGTTTTAATGATTGACCCTATATTTTTTAGTGGACATGGATGAATAATTATGTAGCTACTATTGTCTATTAATTCATCACTTGTTCATAGGTGAAGGTTTAACACTGGGTTCTAGTAGGATTAACTCACCCCCCATAAAGGATATACTGAAATTGGGATGACGCATCTATAGATTTTTTATGGGCCCTCAATGATCATCTAGAGGACAAGATCCTATCTAGGGGATCCTAGAAAAACTCCCAATGTTTATACACGTCCAAACTATCCAAGTGAGGAGTTAAATGGATATATTTGGACCCCATTATATACTAGAGATAGTCCCTCTTCATGGAGTTCCTTCTATGATTATTCCAGATCATGATTCTTAGGTTACATCACAATTATAGAGAGTATTTCACGAGTTATTTGTGACAAAATTGTGTTTGAGAAAGTCATTTCAACCCCATATAGACTGCCAGACTGAGTAGAAGATTTAGGTTTTGGTGGATATGTTTTAGGCATCAATTTTGGAAGAGGGTAGTAGTTTGGAGGATTACCTAACCATGTTGGAGTTTGATTATACAACTGTTAATACAACACAATTTGTATAGAACCATTCTACGACATGAATGAGAGAACTTGTAAGTAACCATACAGGTAGAATGATTCTTGAGAGTCATCACTCATGTGCTTGATGATACTATGAGTTATAATAGAGAAGTTTTAAATCATGAAGTGGTGGATAATGACTATATATAGCCATCATAATTGTTTTACGAATTGAAAAAAAATCCATTCGAGTTTAAAAAGGGATACCATGTGTTCTAGAAGGTCTCACCTCAGTTATAATTAGAGTAACTTTGGGAGGGTATAATGTTATCTATAATATTAGTTGTCACATTACAAGTAGTAGTTAGTGTTTGAGAGTAGGAATTATTCTGATCCAAACATTCAGAGTTTTACATGGTGAACGATGTCTTCCACATGTTTTTTTAGGAGTTATGTGCATGAAAAGCTACATTTTGTCGAATGTAAAGGTATATACATCATTGATAGATATTACTTCATAGAGTACCAAGTTTTTATTGAGGATAAATATAAGAATATGGGTTTTGTGTGAGATATTCCCATGGTGTGTGTCTGGTGGTTTCATTGGAATCTATATGAGATAAATGGGCGAGAGAGAACTAGATGCGGGCCTCGATATCCTCATATTCTTGAGTATTATTTTTCATTTTCTACCTGAAATTTCCAATGATTTTGAGATTTTAATGACTCTATTTTTTCCTTATAAATCAATTTAATATTTTAATAAATATTTTCTATGTTATATGATAATTCCTCATGGGATTCTGGGGAAGATGATACATAGTTTTGATAAAAAAAATATAGAATCTATTCTCACATTAATCCACAGTTCATTTAAAATAAACTAATAACACCCAAATATAGTATAATATAGGAAATCACAGATTTCAAATAAATTAAAAAAATGTGAATTTACCCTAGGTTCTACATAACATTTTTGTGCATTATTTGTATAGATTAAGAGTGGTTGTGGGTGGATTATTATATTAATATATTAATTAATTAATTTACTCTTTAATTTTACTAAAACCATAATCTCTATTTATATAATATTATTTATGTATAATTTTTATTGTTATCTACTAAACATAATGCATTTTGGAAGAGTCATTGGGGGAGTGTTTTTTATGGAAAAAAATGGATAATGGTTTAGTGACCAGTGTGCCAATGATCCCATGGATCTTTCCAACAACAAAAATGTAGATATGTTCTTCATCAAAAAATGTTCCAAAAATGAGGTATTACATTTATTTATGTTATATTAATTATTATTTTTAGTTTCATCTATTAAATGAGAATAAATTACTATTAAAATTTGATTTGGAGTTAAACTGTCGGTTAACGGGTATTGATTTTTCCTCCAATAATTAGGAATCAATATTAGTATTTTTAAACTGTAATTATTCTCTATAGTTGATGTTTTACCCATTAATAGATTGAGTCTACCCAAAAAAATGGCCAAGTATATTCCCCCATGATCATGTTTTTTTATTTTCTCCCCATGTTCATTGTGATTTCATCATTTGTATTTAAGTTTATTGGTGGATTGAAAATTAATAGGAAATGGATCATTTAGAAATGAATATTTTGTGAAAAAAATTAGTTACATGGGTTTAGATTTGGTATTCATGGAATGATTGAGGTTATATAATTATTTTAGATGACAAGGGATTATATTAATAGTTCATTGGTCAGTGGTTTGGCATTACATTGATGTGATGAAATGATAGGTGATTTGTAAGAAGTTAAAGAAAACAATAAGGCCAATGGAAAAGTATTGAGAATAATCAACCATAGATCTAGGAACTAAGAGCATGATTCAATGTGAAATCAATGGTGTATTCTATTTAGGTGAGACGTATTGACAATAAGGGATTGTTTGGAAAGTATTAACCTATATGGGATGATCTTCGGATTATAGACACCATGTTGTCCCCTTTCAGTGGTGAATAGGGTTACACATATTGTAAAATATAACATGCCTTGTTCGACTCCCACATATCGTATGACCTTGGGCTGATGGATGAGTGTTAACCCTAGGGTTACAATTGCATAGACATTATTAGTTATACAACCATGACTATTCTATAAAGTAATAACCTAAAACATTGACAACTATTGAGACAGACTAAATGGGAATAGCCATAATATATAATAATGTGCTATAGAACATGAAACAAACCAGAGAATATAAGAATGAGAGGAAATTTAGAGGCATATGAAGGATTATTTGGGAATACCAGGGCTATATAGAACATTCCATATAAACACTATACACATCTTGTACTTTTTCTAGAGTGTTTTGATTTCCCAGTTCTCTTAGTGTATTAATATCTCTATAGGGTACATTCCCTTACACTATAGATATAATTATAACATGGGGAATCACATCCATGTCACAGGTTGTGATATCCCCAACAGGATTAGTCTCATATAGAGTCATGTCTCCATCGATGTGTCCTTGGGTGTGATTCTTTAACATTTCATCTGTAGGATGGGTTACGAATCAGTTTACCCAATATTATGGTATGTGATCCCTGTCCTAGTGGGTTTCCTTCATGTAGGGTAATGAATCCCCCTCATGGACTAGGTTAAATACCCAATACGTGTATAAATATCATCATATATCTAACATATACATATTTGTATTCAGTAATGAATATCATGACCTCTTAAATGAGTTTCATTAGTGTAATCTTGTTTGAGGAGTGAGTTCTCCTAGAAAATTATTGCAAAAAATTCTGAATAATATTCCAAGGATAACAGTATAGTTTGTGTCCTTACCATGATACATGGGGTGTACACTAAATATATTTAAGGCATCGATGTGATTTTATAATATTTAGACTGGTATACATTCATGATAATGTTAAAATATCTATTTTAATTGTTTCTTTTTTGGGATTTCTAGGTGTCATATTGGGTGTGTTATTCTCATACCTATATAGAATATGCCTAAATATATCATCAAATATACAAAAAATGCCATTAAATATATTCATTGGTGGACTAGGAGAAGCAAGAGTATCTTTGAACTATGTAAAAAAGTTATTTTCTGGGATTTCCATTAGATAGTAGTCTCCTCAATATTAATAGGTTGGAATCTTTTATAGTTTTGGTCAGGTTGTATTTGAGATTTTATTATTTCCATAATTTTTTCATACACTTATGTGGGATATTTGTTTTTCAGGAATTATGTTTTCAGTTGTATTTGAGCACTATAAACTTTATTGGTAATTATAAATATCAAAAAAATCAATTAAATAAGGCTATATCCCCTAATGTATTTGACATTCATACTCAACATTTCTTTCATCATAAGGAATATCGGAGTCAGTATTGGGGCATAACACATAGATTATTACCAACAATGTGTGCCCTAGTGGGATATGTCACGACATTATTATTTTAGATAATTATGAAAAATCATAAACTAACAAATCACGTGTCTTTCTAAATTAATGGAATTCATTGTCACTATATATGTAACATCTTAATCCATAATAAGGAATCAAAATTTTTCGCAAATTCTCTTGAAAGGTTACTCCTCTAAACACATAATATATATTACATTTCATCATAAGCAATGGAAATGGACACATAAGAAGTGGTTCAATAAAAATATTTAGTAACAGTAAACATAAAAAAATAATAGAAGATAAAAAGCAAGAATAGGATGAGAAAATGGATATTATAAAAATAAAAAATAATATTATACCAATCTAATAATATATCAGAAATAATAAGATATGGAATATGTATTTTCAATGAATATGACATGAATGTGAATTTTTTTTACAATAGTAGTCAATAATTATGATCCATGTGAGTGTAACATCAGGGTTATTATGAAATGTGGAATAAACAATGGCATAGGTAAACATTGCCTATTTGAATCTCACACATGAACCCACACATAGATGAAAATAAATTGTTCTTGCTTTTACATGTCTCTTAATATATATACTTTTAACCATTACATCATAGGGAGATATAGGTCGCAATCTTTCATCATCTATACATATCCATGAAAAATAAAATCAATCGAAATGTTATCTTAGATAACCCCTAATAAGTCAATTGGATTTATATAAATTTCAAAATGGATTCATATAAAGGAACATTCACAAACCCACGTATAATCATATCATTATAAACACATGGAAAATATGTGGTTATCCAATGATATCAATTACAATTCATGGTAAATACAATTAAATTCTAGTAATTATGTATATCTCCTTTACACCATATCATAAAAGGGAATATTTTATGAAAAAAATTTCTCATTGAATATATTTATCAATTATTAGGTAAACATTGTTCAATCAATAGAATAATAAATATTGCATTCAAAGGGAAGTCATGTTGGGGTAAAAATTATGGTTATACATCAATGATGATTAGTAAAGAAAAATTTAGGGGTATATCATTTCATTTATTGATTTTAATGGTATTAATTTATAATATAATATAAATATAAAGGATGTGATGTTAAAAAATTATTTTAGAATGGTATTTTAATTTTATTTTGAATATTCTAATCGTAGTTTATATTTCTAATGAAAGAAAATTAAAATAAAATTCAAAGAATCTTTTAAAAATAATAAATTATTTAATAGCATGAAATAAGGGGAAAAATATTCAATAAGATGTGAAATATTAGAACATTTTAATTAATTTTTTTATTTTTATAATAAATTTCGAAAAAAGACACCATTTACTTTTGGAAATATAATTTCAAAATTTTTGGAAGAAACATTTAGTGTTAAATTAATACATTTATTTTTGAAAAAATATATATCAATGGAGTTTTTAAATGGTTATAACCAATGTATAAAGAAAAATGGAGTAGATAATAAGAGATATATCATTGTTATTTAATACTAATTTATATTTTAAATACACATTTTTCGAAAACCTACAACATAATTATCATAAAAGTTCCATTTAAATGTTTTATGAGATGTTAGAGAATAAAATGAATTAGTCTGTACATGACTTTCTCAAAAATTGTGGAAATATTTTTTGATTGAAAATATCGGCATGGATAAAAAATATTCATTCCACATAATTTCAATAATTCTTATCAACAAAAAAAATATTATTTTAGCATCTATCTCATCAATGAATATAAGACAGATGAAACAGATAAAACTAACTTCCGTAAATCATAAATTACTATTGTAAAAAAAGAAATGGAATTATAAAAAAGTGTCTGATATTATATTAACTATGTTCAGAACTTATAACTTAAGGATAATTAAATATAGTGAGGAATATTTATATATAATGATTAACATTTAAATTAAAACTCTATTAAAGATAAATAATAGGAAATTTAACTTCAACTACCATGATAAAAAATAACTCATGAAATAATATTAATAATAAGAATTATATGCACCAAATATAGGTAAATTGGTTCATAACATGAAATATTTCTTATGAAATATATAATGAGACTAATATTCCATTTCAAGTTATATAATCTTTCAAGTAAGAATCAATCGATAATAAGATTAAATGGAATAATTTTAAAACCCTATAAAAGAAGAAGTAAATATAACATAATGGATTAATTAGGTATAATAAATAAAACATGGAACAATATATTGCAATTATAATTTTGGTAACTTAATGGAATAAAATATGATTTAGAATAAAAACTTATTACATTAGAATTTTTCAAACCCAAATTGTTTAATGTTTATGATTTATAATGAAACATTAAATTTCATAAATAAATATATGATCATAAATCAAAAAAATTATGCCAAATAAAATAAAACATTCAATAGAAAAAATAGTTTTTAATTAGATGTATCACTCAATGGATTGAAAATTATGACAAGAGTCCCATACAGTGGTCATTATTCATTTTACACATGTGGTTAACTTCTAGGATAAGAATACTATGTTTAGTAGATTAATTCCCAGGATCAATATTAAAAAAAATTTAATGTCATAAGGACCATTTATTTATCACAATTTATATATTTTTTTTCAGGTGATTGATAGTTTTTAATAAAATTTAATTATTTATGACTAATTTAAATATTTTTTTGGTTGAATAATGAAAATTAAAAAAAAGAGAAATACATAAATAATTTTTTCATAAAAATAAATCCATTATTATTTTATTATTAAGTTATAATAATATTAGTATTTATCATTCAATATTCATTGAAGATATTGTTTTATAGGATTGTTCAAATTAGTTTCTAGACTGCCCCAATGTGAATAAACCATAATTAAAGAATTAATTATATGTATGAATGTTGTTTCTTTAGGAATAATATCATTAACTTATATGAATGATTATATTAAATAGTTATATTAATTGTTTTAATTATATTATAAGTTTTCATGTTAAATAATAACAATCAAGATGAGAAATGAAAAATATCAGAATGTGGATGTGGTTGTCCGAATGATAAATGGTTAATGTTTCATTTTAATAATGGATGATATTTAATTAAGGTGAAATGTAATATTTATTTGTATAATAATACAAATTGTATATATGTTATATTTTTTCTTCAATTCCATTATTATATATATTTAAGAGAGTTGGTGTGAAAAAATGCTATATTTCGATTCTTAGAGGTGGTAGACTGTAGAAAAGAAAAGTGGATTTTACATTGATTTCTTATATACATGAAAATAAATGGGAAATTATTATAGTATTATATAAAAACAATTACATGTACTAATTTTATATTACTAATTATATAACTATAGTTAGGTTAGGCATCGAAGGGAATTAATAATATGAAATGGTTAATGACTGACTAATACTAGCTTTTTGTTCATATACATTCTCTTTAATGTCTCACTAGAAATGTATAGAATAAGATATCTTATGGTGACCATGGGATTTTGGTAATCAATGTTAAATCCCATATAATAAACTTACTAGGGTTTTATGGAATTTGCCACTGATATATGTAACTTTTATAAGATTGAATTGATCCTCTATTATGTGTTCTGAAAATGGAACATTTTTGGAACCCCCATTATTGTTCAATAGTAGATTCTCAATATTCAGGGTTTAATGGTTGTAAATGTAATAAATAAAATATGTTGTTGTGATATATGGTTTATATATCAACATTGAAAAATTCTTTCACCCGGTTTAATCATGTTTCAATATTTTTACCACATCATTTTTATATGCTACCTTTTTTTTAAATTGGATAACATTTTTTAGCTAATTGATTTTATGTTTTACTATGAATTTAAGATAAAATCATTCGAAAAAATTGGGAGTGATAAAGTGAAATTTATTTTTACATTAATAGAATTAATAAAATAAATAATAGTTATTTTTTAAAATAGGTCATTTAATGTATTGAAATACTATTTTGTGGATAAATATTATTTCTATAAATAATTTTTTATATTCATTTATATTATTTTTTCCAATTTAATGTGGATAAATATATATTTTTTCTGAATAAAAAATTAAGTATTGTTCTTTTTGTGATTTTTAAAATAATTTTTTTATCATTATTATTGTAATAAGCATTATTCTTGCTAATATTACTTGTGTGCCTAAATATGAAATTTATCATACTAAATAATATGATTATTTTTATATAAAATATGAAATTAAAAATATTATATTTAATTTCTATAAGTTGTGAAAAATATTTTATATAAGAGATTGAAAATCGTTTATAGAGAAAACAAATTATATAGAATTCATATGCATTAAACATGGGTTTCATAAATATAATATATTATTTTTAAATTATTTATTTTATTTATAAATATTCCTTTTTATATATGTTTTTTAGAAAATTAGTTTCATAATAATTATGGCTTTAGTGACATCCATATATTTTTACCTAATCATTTAGAAATCAATTATTTTACAAAACATATATAAAACTCATCCTAAAATAAAATTAAAATTATTATTCCGGTTATTTTGTTTAATTTATCAAATTAAAATTACATATTTTATTAATTTACCATTTTTTAAAATATAATATATAATGTATATGTGATTTTATTGAAAAAATATCCTTTTCAAATAATATGCATTATTATGGATATTTTGGGTATATTTATATTTGATGATAATATATTTATCTACCATATTATTAATTAATATTACAATTTTATTACAAAAAATGAGATTTACTATTTTTATTATATTTTTATTTTGAAATAGCGTTTCGTAAATCGTATCAATTCATTGAAAAATGTAGTACTATATATCTCGTTGTTATGTCCTCCCCCCACCATTATGAAATGACTTTCATGATAATAATTTTAATTATCATTTTATAATAAAAAAATACATGGTATTTAAATATAATCAAGTATGAATATATAACAAGTTAGGGTTTCAAACCATAATATGTTATTTAATTATATTTTGTATATCATATACTATTAATTAAACAAATCATTGGTTTTCCTTTAATTAATTTTACAATATACTATAATAAAATGGTAGTAAATTTTAATATGGAGTTTATAATTAGACTTTTATTAATCGATGATAATGAGATGAATTATAGTTTTGATTCAACATTAATGTAAATTATAAATATAAAATAGATATTATCCATTATTAATATCAATTTTTTTTTGACAATTTTATTTATAATATAATTTATCGGAAAAAATGCCTATAAAAATTTAGTTGATAAGAGTTGTTTGCCTAGGAAAAAATAATAAGACCAAAAATAGTATTTACTAAAAATTAATCATTATACTGCAATGACCCATACTCTAGTTACCCGAAGATAGTGCATTAATTTATTAAATTGGAATAGATTTAAGAAATCACATCCCAAGAGACTGAATAGTTTAGAAGTATTGTTAAAACATAAGAAATGGGTGAGATAAATTACTGAGTAATGATTATTTACAACAGAACCTAACATTAATAAATAATAATAATGTATATGGAAAGTTAAATAACTCTGAACACATGCCATTTAATCAATAAAATTAACATGAAATACATCCATAGATTTTGTCAAATTGAAAATACTCTAGATAATAATTAATTATTTCTAAATGTATGTGATTCATAATTATTTGGCTTCATGTATTTGGAACAATTATCACTATAACATGAAGACCTTTAATAAGACAATTCATGTTTTTTGGATAGAAACTTGTCTATTTCTTCTTTGAAACAAACATGAAGGGTTTCTCGCTTACTGATTTGTCTTATAATACATGCTAATGAATTATGTGGCTATCTATAAATGTTATAAACCCCTGTATGATATTTCAAATCATTCATCATATATATAGTAATATATTAAATTTACACACAATGTTCCATATAATCAAATATTCATTTTGAATACCAGATATGGATTTATCAAAATTTCCCCACCTAATAAAATAATTTTCAACGTAAAAATTGTATGTTTGAATGGTATATGGATAAATTTTTTTTCATATCCATGATTCATTAAATTTGTACATTTAATGAAATATTCAATGATTTATGATCATAAATAAAAAGGGTATTAAATACATCATACAAAATAAATAAGCGATGAAGTTTGTATTTATATCAATGAAATTAATTTGATATGAAAAATCCATAAATTGATATTTCCTTTAATGGAACCTATTTTGAACTCTCGTATAATGGCTTGAATCATGTTATTATCTTTATCATAGCCATATAAATATCTATTATATAATATGTTATCCTATTTTATCATCTTATCTCGAGTTTATTTATAATATTTGATTATTACCCTTGTTTCATATGTCAATGGATTAATTTTCCAATGCATGTTCTGTCATGTAAGTCTTGATTATTGTCCATAGGATATAGTTAAGGTATCTCACAAATTATATTAAAGTCATAGATATCATATTTATTGAGTAAATAAATGTTTATTATCATTCTTTAATTATGAACATAAAAAAAATTTGTGTCGCGTTGTGGAGACGGTAGGTTACATATACCTGCACATGATGGTATCATTTCCTTAATGGATAAAGGGTAAGGATTTCAATAGTATAATACTTTTTTCATAATCAATATCATGTCATAATAATCATATATTTCCATTATTTACACTATTGTACCAATCCAAGTAATTCAATGATGAAAAACAAATTAAACAATGACATTGAGAAGGTAAGTCGTACGCACGCAAGCGTAGTGCTATATTTTTTCATAGGATAGAAAAAGGATGGAATTTGGATGTACCATATCCATAATAAAAGATCATTATATATATATATATATATATATTATACTATATTTATTACCTTTGAATGTAAACTAAACATGAAGAGTGAGAAGAAGAAAAAATGGACTTGAATGGGTTAGTAAACACGATTACATCTTAATTGATGAGAGTCCTTTAGACCTCTTATTATGAGATCTAATGTTGTTATTTTGAATGTAACATAAACTAAATAATTTTTATAAATAATTTTATAATATAATTTTTATGATTATGGTTGATATATATTGATTATGGTGGTGTAATGAAGTGAATGATGGAGTGACCTTGAATAATAGAGGTAAGGGGTAAATTAAGAAATTATGAAAATATTAAAATACAAATAAGGATATTCGAGTTGAAAATACACACAAGAATAAGGTAAATAATGGGAGAATAAATTTAATACAAAATAATATCGCATTTTTCCTCATTCAATATTTTTATTAATTTTATGTAATTTAATTAATTATTACATTCATGAAATACAAGTATTGTCAAAATTAACACTATTCATTGGTATGAATTTTAAAAAATAGTTTTTTTGAAATTAGAGAAAAAATTATTACATGTTATACTTATCATATTTACCTATATTATTAATTTATCTTGTTAATTATCTAAAATTTTATTTACTTTAATATTTTTATTATCATATATTTTATTTTTCAATTACTTTAATAATGACTTCATCATCATTTAGAATTTATTTAGGGAATTTATTTCATCACTATAAACACAAAATAAATTACCATGAAGATGAAAAATATTATATATTTACAAATAAAATTTATGGAATATTATCCCTTTAGAAACTCCATATATTAAAAAGATATACTAATTAAACCCATAGTGTGAACAAAATGAATTTCTATTAAATAAAATATTTTAAGGAGCCTACATTTTTTTCAAATGGATCCAAATTGTCCCAAATGAGAAAAATGGATGATTAGATAAAACTATTATTTATAAAATATGATTTAGTAAATATTTTGGGTTATTTATGGGTTCTTAAATTTTTAATAAGAATATTTTTTTTATTTTATTTTTTTTGTTTTTACAAGTACTGCATGCGTGTTGAATAAGAATTAATGATACTAATTTCTTATATTAAAATCAAAAATATATTAATATCATAAAAATAAATTAATTATACTAAAGATAATTATTTATATTCATTCATTATGTATATTTACTGATATTCATGAAAATTTAAATTATTTATTTTGTTAATTTGACATTTTTACCCTATGCAAGAATTGCACATGAATTTGGATAAAATTCATGTTATTTAGCTCTAAATTATGAAAATATTATTTAAAAACATAAATCATACATAATTTTTAAAAATAACATTGAAAATAATTTTTATCCTCAAATTATTTTCTAAAAAAATCAAATTTTATTTTTTTTATTGCTTCGCTGGTACTACATTTGTACTGATTCTTTTTCATATTTATCATCAAATAATTTATAAATTATATGTTATAGATTAGTTTGGTATGTTATTTTTATTATATTATAATAAATGGGTCTTTAAATATGATTAATAATTTTTTTTTATCATTTTTATGTTTTAAAAAAACATAACATAGTATATTTCATAAAAAAATTATTTTTTATTATTCATCAAATAATGAATCATCACAAAAACGTTAAAAAATTAATCCTATGATAATTTGGGCATTAGAAATTCATAAATGATTTTTATTTTTTAAAATTATATTTATAAATGTTGCAAAGTTAATTTTTAAAACAATTTATGAAATAAATGAATATAAAATTTCCATTTATTGAAAATATTGTTTTATGCTTAAATTCAGATTTATTCTTATCTAAATCTTATCAACCATATATGATAAATTTAAAAACATTTGATTGAATGTTTAAATATAAATTTCATTAATATGTTTCACTCATAGTGATTAATTTAATTTATAATGATAAAATTCTTTTTAGGGATAAATTTGTTTTTATAAAAACACATCCTTTATGTCTATTTGGTTGGTATTTACATTTCTAATTAACTGGTAACCAAAAAATTAATTTTATAACCTTGTTTAAACATTATTTTTCATAAGTTAGTTAATATCATTCATTCCTTCTATTCCAATAGGTATGTGATTCACGTAATAAAACTGATTTCTTTCTTAAGCTCAGGGTTGCTTGAAAAGTAAGCTATCAGAGAAATTGAATTTAAAATGAGATATACCATAAAATCACGGGGTTTTTAATTATCCCCTAATTATGAAACCTCTATATATTAAATTTCTCTTAAAAATTATTAGTTGAGACTTTTTGATTTATTTGTGGGACACTCACATCATAAATAGGGTTACTAGAATATCCTCTTAGTAAAATGGAAATGGAAATGAAATGGTCACCACAAAATTTGGATATCAAATACAATGATATTAGTGGTAAGTGAAAACTTGGTAATGAGAGAAGAATATATCATGTTTTGATGGAGAGTGATATAAAATATGATCACTAAAAACATAATGATCTTAAAACCATAAATTATTTATTAGTTAAAAGTCCATTGATTTATTATAATGAAAACTAAAGAGATAATGTTTTTTTTTCAAATTCATTTTCATAGAGTTGAGGGATTCCTTTACTATTCTGATAAGCCCATGAGATAATAAAAATACATGATTAATTTCCATTTAATATGAATAATTGCATCATTTGGTTATTCTTTGATCTATTTTCAATCCATCTCTTATGATATGAAATGGATATTCAAGATAATTTTTTTAGCCAGAAGTACTTTAATGAATCATAAGGACCACATGTAATTATTTCATCCATTAAATGTTTACAAGAATAAAAAATGTTAGAAAATAGTATCCAATAAACCATACCATAATCCCAAACCATAATATATAATTTTTAACTTAATCCACTCAAACCTTAAGATTAATCTAAAATATTTTTGTTCAAAAAAATCAAAGGATGATCACTAAATTTAAAAAATAATGATAACATTAGATTTACAAAAAACTATGAAGCCCTAATTATCACATACCAGATATCAGAATATCTTTATCACCATTAGAACATCAAATAAAAATCTTGGATAATTTTTTATTCCAAATAAAAAAAAAATTGGGGATATATTCATTAAATAAAAAAATTATTATAACTCCTTCAAATATAGAACAACCACTTTGTCAAGAAATCATTATTATTTTCAAAGGAAATCAGTAAAATAGTGTTTACTTTCTCCATTTCTTCATCCCTTAATCCCAACATCATCATCTCAATATCTAGATAATATTACAGGTTATCTTTACCTTACTAATATTTTTACATGAATATTATCTCTCTACTAAATCTGATTTCTTAGTACTATTCATAACTTTCTTACAAATTCTTATGGAATAAGTACTATAGTTAAATCCTTATATATCCCAATATTATTAAATCCATATCATTATTGATTAAATACTGAAATTACATAAACCATGAATCCAAACATATTAAAATTAATCATTCCACTTTGTCTATGGCAGTATCATAAACTTGATTATTATTCATTATCCTCATTTGGGGTATATTCATTTGACACTAGAGCCATTTATTTTCATAGTCTCCCACATCATTGATGTTGAATATTTTTAGACAAAAATACTTTTAATTAAATTTTTAATCATAATAACATTGTCATATCTCTCAACACATTGAGTTAAAACCTGTTCCTTTAAAATTAATATAAGGGTATTTCTTTACACAATTAGTACATGTAGTAAAATACTTATTTATCTTATTTTATTTATACATATTTTTCCTAGTTTTAATATTTCTATCATGCTTCCATCTAAATCCATAATAATTATTGAATTATTTATTAGTTCTTTTATTAGATGATATTATGTCCTCATATGATGAAAATATTTGGGAGACATGACCCTTTAGAAATATTATAATTAGACCATAGAATATTTGATTTGTTATACACTTTGGATCATGTTCATTAGTGTGTTTCTCATTCCTTGTATGATGTTCTATTTGTAAATATATATATATATACTAGATTAGATCATATCAATATAAAATATACTATATAATCCAAAAACTAATAAAATACATAACATAAATTGAATAATGTTTGCATAGATAATATCATTATCACGGTTTGTTTAGGATGTTCTTCTATATTTATCCTAAAATTATATGATATGTTTATATTACATATTATAATATTTCGTAAATCTAGTTCTCATGGTTTTTACAAAAATTACTTTAATACAAACTATAATGACCTGTAGACTAGTAACCTAATGATGATTACTTACATCATTACATTGGAATTAGATACAAGTAATCATATCCAAAAGGCCCAAATAGATTATTACTAATGGTAAACTAGATACATATTTTAATTTCAAATGTAATTTTAAATAACAAATTCAAGAAGTGTTTTCTTTGAGAACACCTATATTCCCCAGAACATAACCAAGCTTATCATTCATAGTAAACTTCATAGAAACTCAAGGAAAAGAAAATATATTAAAGGGATTATCTAAAATGATGAATAATGATTATGTACATTGGAATATAACCTGAATAAATAATCATAATCAATATGGGATGGTAAATAAATTATCACACATTCAATTTTATAAATAAACTAAGAATGAAATGCATCAACACATTTTTTCAAAGTGAAAATACTGTGGATAATAACAACTGAATTCTGAATATATAAAATGATTAAATATTGGTGTTCATTTATCTAGAACATTATCACTATAAGATCAAGAAAATTCACTTGATGGTATATGTATATAGGTTTAAACCCATCTTATTCATCTTATAATCAAACACAGATGGTTTTTTCCAACTAATTTGTCTCATGAGACCTATCGACGCATTGATTTGCTTTAAATAAATGGGCTCCACTGATGTATTCTAGTCCAAATGATTCCACATACATAAAATAATCGATTTAATTTATTAAAACTGTAACAACCCAAGTAAATAAAGAATATGAAATTTTTATATTTATCCATATTTGTGAATAAAATATTAATATTACTTTAAAGGGGACGCTATGCTCGATGGCATACCCAATACGCAACAACGATTTTCTTGGGAATCTTACGTTGCACTCCAATAATAAAATAATATTATTTTAAATGGTAGTTAACGCTTAACCATTGTAATGGAGGGAATGAACAGAACTAACTACAAAATGATTATATATGTTTTTCAAATATTTTTACTCTTTACAATAAATGTTAGAGGATTAAAAATGCGAATGAATCCAATTTTAAGCGTAAACATTCTAATATTCTTTAAAAGGTCGATTAACCGCCTTTTGATGGAGAACCTCTTTTAAATCCACTTTTTTACAATTTTATGTGTTATATTTGACAAAATAAAATTCTTCTTTTTAATCAGGACATCAAAATTTACTTTGTGTAAATTTTTGGTATTTTTCTGAAAAAGTTCAATTTTTAATGAATAGTGAAAAATGTTGTATTTTAATTCAAAACCTCTTTTTAATATAATTTATTTATATGATTAGATTATCTTTTGAATTGGTTTTAAAGTGAAATTAGAATATATTTTTACCACTTAATAAAATAGTGGTCATTGTAATTAATTTCACTTTGAAATTTGACTTAAACTTGTGTCAATCTTTTGATACTTATTGTTTCATAAAAACACGCTATTTGTTCTGACAGCGGGAATTAATTATTAAATTAATTAATGCAACTTATATGTTATGAATTTTTAAAAATATAAATCATTTTTTAATTTGGAATATCAAATATACCTTAGGGTGAATTTTTGGTAATTTTCTGAAAAACTTTAATTTTTGATGAATAGTGAAACCACTAAGTGGTACTTATAAAAACTGATTTTCTGTTTAAATGAAATTTTGCCACCTTTGTGTTTTGAATTTCAGAAATCCAACATACATGGTTGTCATTAGGAAGTAAAATGTGGTTCAATGGGATTAAAATAATTTTTTGGTGAATAGTAACTTTTATGTTTTTAATCGCGATTAGAGGTAATTAATGTAATTTAAGGTAAAAATAATGTTTTAATAATGTGAAATTACCTAGACACATGTCCTACCCTCATTGGATGTGTCGTGGCCAACCAAGACAATCCATGGGTCAACTTGGGGACCCCATGAAGCCACTTTGGTTGGAAAATGACATAAATACCTTTTTATTTAATGTTAAAATTAAAATGTCACAAACATGAGTTGTTTAACTAAAACAATTTTTACATGGGGTTATACAACTCAGAGTTTTGACTATAAATAGTCATTAGAAAGATAAAAATATTTCCTACATTATAGTATTTTTGTATATAATTTTTAGACATTAAATAAATTAAATTATTTATGACATCATGATGATGCAGTGATGACCTCATTATTTAACGATTTAAATAAAATGAAAAGATAATGTAAAAAATAAAACCTACACTTGTCAAAAACATATTTGATGGGTATACTTCTAACCCTTATCACCTTATCCTCGAATTATATCAATTTGGGACCTTCTAAATCCGAAACTCATTTTCAAATAAAGTAACATTTCTTTACTTTCCAAGAGTGCCCCTTCTATCCTCTTATAAAAGGACCCCACCTCTACCTACTTACCCACACTTCCGAAGCCTTTGGCTCGGCCAACCCCTGCCCATTTTGTCTCTACACATCCCTCTCTTACTCCTAGAAGAATCACTTTGGGCATAAGTCTTCCCAAGGAAGCCTTTGAGCTCAAATCAAATAGAGTTACCCGATTTTAAGGTAATGTCTTCACTTGTGTTCTTTTGTTTCATTTTGCTTCTCCAACCCTCTAGACTCTTTTTATTAATTTCTTTTGTAACAACTCCAGTATCTAAAATATACTAGGATGTTGTTATAAGAAGCATTCGAGATACACTTACACACACCTACATCAAATGGTTAAAGAACATATTGTTTCCATGGATGGTGAATTTCTGCCTCCCGAAACGATGATTATTCAACATTCTTTTAACACCTTCAAAGGTGGCCATTAAGATGTAACTATATTTATATATTATATATAATATGTTTATGTTTTACTTAAGCTTCTATATTTTTCATTTATGTCATATCCTTTATGGTTACCATTATGAGTAAACGCGATATCTTCATTTTAGGAAGTGCGGACTACCGCCCCCTCAAAGTGATTTGATTCGTTAATGCCATATGTGGGATGTATAAAGGATGTAATTAATGGTATTATATATGATATTATAATGAAATTATAATATACCTTTATATCATTATGATTCCATTCTATAAAATACTAAATAGAAATGAAAGTAGCGTTCATGCGTACGTACGGCTTACCATCTCCATGAACGGTGCATTTCATTTCTTACCTCTAAATGATTATGTAATATTATAAATGAATGTATATACTGGATATATATGATATATATGATATATAAATCATTATTATAACTCTGGATATAATGGATACATGAAAAACATGTAATTATAAAGAGCATATTTTGACTCAAGTACCAATGATCGTTTAAACGACCTTTATTAACTAAAATAATTACATAGTGTTAATGACATGGTAATAAGTGATATTAAAGGAATAATGAACTTGAAAAAGGTTCTTAAGGAAGTATAAATTAACTCAAGTTTATTATTCAGGATATTAAAGAACGATCAAGTCAAGTCAGACCCGAGGTAAGGGATCCTACTCCTCTCTTTCTTTTTAAGTACACTCTTTTATGTCATTCCTTTTAAGCTAATCTTTCTTGTGATTGGGATGTTATTTTATATTAATCTTACTGTAATTTTTATGTTCATATGATGAGAGACCCTATTCTCTCTCATCAATCCATTTTGGAAGTTTTGAGTGGCGCCGTTAGGCTGCCGAATTTTCGTAAGAGATCTAACCTCTCTCTTTCTTTTTAAGTACTCTCCTTTATGTCACTTCTTTTAAGCTCTTATTTGTTATGTTGGGGGATGTTATTTTATATTACTCTTTCTGTAAAATTTATTTTAATATGATTAGAGACCCTATTTGATCTCATAAACCTATTTTTGTAAGTTTTAAGTGGCGTCGTTAGGCTGCCGAGTTTTCGTAAGGGATTTTTCATCTCACTTTTATTCCCGTGAGATTTATGCTACATTTTCCACAATTTCCTTTGAGTGGTGTATGTACTGCCAATTATTTTACTCATTGTGTAATATAATTTCATTTATGAGTATTTACATAAATGTTTTATTGTCTTTCTTTCACGGGGTGTATGTTTCGAAAGAAACCCATGTCTGTAAGGGAACCTTTCACCCTCCTCTTTTTAAAAGACTTCTTTTGTTATGTCTTTTAACTCACATAACGTTATGTTGGGATATGTTATTCTATATCCTTAGTGATTTAAATTTTATGTCCAAGTGATGAGATACCCTTTTTATCTCTCATCAACTCATTTTATGAATTTTGTAGTGACGCCATTAGGTTGTCAAATTTTTGCAAGGGAACATCTTAACCCACTTTTGATTCTTTGGGATAAGCTTGTACTCCTTGAATATGACATTCTATGAATATGTGTGAATAACCTCTGATTGTTTTACACTTAATATACACTTATATTTGGTGTATTAGTTTGTCACACATAATTATGTAATTGATTTATCCTTAATCCAAGGATACTGTCTTTGTATGGGACTTCGTCTCAATCTCCTTTTATTGAGGCATATTTTGTTTTATACACAACCTTATTTTATATGGTGTATAAACCCCTTTTACTTTTACATTTATCCTAAAGGAATCTTTTTTATACAAAGCTTTTTACTAAATGACAAAATGGAATGTTTTTCGTCGTACGTATGCGGCGACAACGACTTCTCCGCCGCCGTGACCATTATTTGAGTTTCGGCTTCCTCTACAAGCCATACCTTTTTTTTAAAAGATAAATAAATACCATTTTGTACTTTTGTTTTCTTTTGGTATTGAAAATGATTTTCATAATGTTTTTATATCAATGTGTTGTATTGATATCTTGTGACTGAAAAGTGGAAATGTTATGTTTTCTTTTATGCATGTTTTATGTGATACTATTATGTTATGGTTCTTGGGAATTATTATGAAGACGGGTGGTTTCGTGATAAATAAGGGAGGGTGATCCCAATATAGCTCTCCAATGCATTGGGTAACATGAAGGGGATAAACGTTAAGGTTTCTCCGAAGAGATTTAGGGAATATACTGTGATGGGTATTCCAAACGTAACCAAGAGGGTTACTCCCTACATAAGAATGTTATGAATGCCTCAAGTTACCTTTATGTCTTATGATTTCTATGATTTATTCATGATTTTATGAGGTATGTTAAAGTGATTATGTTTTATGGGTAAAGTATGATTTCATTCTTATGTATACATGTACTCATGTTTCCTTTCCATATTTTTATATCCCTTACTGAGCTTTTTATGCTCATCCCATGTTTTTGAAATGTTTTTCACAGGTCAAAAGAAGGGTACCTGATATGATGATAGTGTCAAGGAAGTGTCAAGAAAGAATCCATGTTTTATTTTAAATATGTTTCCGTTGATGGGAAAAATGAATACTATCTTTTATGTAACCACTTTGTTTAAATGTGGAATGTAATGCAAGTTTTATGATCTAATTCTCTAAAACTCTAAACCTGAAAAGATCCTCAATGTGTAATCTTGTAATAACTCAAGATTAAGTAAGGATTAAGGATGGGGCCCTATAAAAACATTGCCTAATAATAAAATATCTTTTTAGAATGAAACATATGTGTTTATAGAAATTTTCCCTGTTAATTAAGTAACTTTTAAGTAAATACCGTATGAAAACTTGGTACATGTCTTAGATAATAATCATAACCATGGTAAAAAATATATTTAAATTTTATTATATCTAAAAATATTTATAATAAAAAATTAAAAGGTCATTTAATACATCACACAAGAAAAATTTATGATTAATATGAATCATGTCTATAGAAAATAAATTGAGACAAAAAATCCTTACCTTGCACTTTCTGTTAACTGAATATCCATTAAATTCATGTATAATGGTTTAAATGAAGTTATTAATTTATAATAAAACCATATCTGTATTTATAATATCATATATGATATCCTTATTTCATCTTATCACCAGTTTGTTTATAATATTTTTTCATTAC
Organism: Viscum album; assembly: GCA_963277665.1. NCBI lineage: Eukaryota > Viridiplantae > Streptophyta > Magnoliopsida > Santalales > Viscaceae > Viscum > Viscum album. The sequence continues at coordinate 1,586,341,336 of OY728155.1, forward strand.
ATGTGTTTTGAGTGTTATATGATTCATTTTCATAACCATTTTTGTTATGTAAGTCCTCAATATTATGAATTGGTTATAGTTCCATACTATCCATAATTATATTAAGGTTATAGATATCATATTTATTTATTATTCACATTTTTTAATCATTCATTAAAATTGAACGTGCAAAATGAATCACATCGCGTTGTGGAGACGATAGGTCATACGTAAGCACAAGTGATGATATCTTTCCCATAATAGTGAAAGGGTAAGGAAGTTTTTGGTATATTAAATATTCTAGAATAAATATCTTGTTATAATTATTATATATATCCATTATTTCCTTTACTATATGCATCCATGTAATGTGGTGATGAAAACCAAATTACACCATGGCATGGAGAGGTTTGGTTGTACGTACACATGCACGATGATTTTGTTTTTCATAGGATGCATAAAACATATAATATGGTTGTCACATAATATTAATAAAAAATAATAATATAGATTATACTAGAGATATTACCTTATAATGGAAACTAAACATGAAGAGTGAGATGAAGAAGAAATGAACATGAATGAGTTGGTAAACATTATTACCTCTTCTTTAACAAATATTCTTTAGACCTCTTCTTATAGAATCTAAGGATGGTATTTGGGAATGGCCAAAATTTACATAAATAGTATAGGTAATTAAAGAATATACTTTTTCATCAGGGGGTTGAGCTATAATGGTCATGGTGGTGAAAGTAAATGATGGAATGGGTTCCATTTTATAGTTGAGGTGAGGGGCACCATAGGAATTCATTAAAATGATAAAATATAATTTTGGCTATTATAGAGAAAAGACTCGAAAAAGACATATAATGAATATAGGAATTCATTTTTGACCACATATTATCCCCTTATCCTTGTTCAATATTTTTATGATTTCACTTAACTAAATAAGATATATTATTCTTGAAATATCAATATTTTCAAAAATAACACTATTATTTACTATGATTTTAAAAATATCCAAAAAGTATTCCAATTGAAACAGAATATTTCGTTATATATTAGATATTTTATAGTTATCCTAAAATTTATGGATATAATCAATTATCTCAAATTATATAATTTTTTAATATTATTAATATCATATATTTATTTCATTAACTTATTAATTATTGCATCATCATTGTGAAATAATTTCAGGAATTTATTTAAAACCTAAAAATTAAAAATAAATTACTATTAAGAGGAAAAATCTTTTATCTATTAAAAAACATTTTATGGTTGAACATATCATTGTAAAACCCATATTTTAAATTTTAATTCTTATTAAAAAGTACAGCTTGAACAACCTGCCTTTATTTTAAATAATTTATTATTATGGGATTAATTTTGTCCAGGAAGATCCAGAAGGTCCAAAATTTGAACTAGGGATATTTATGGATGAATAATATTCATTATTTTATATTTGAAAAACTTTTGGGGTCATTTAAGGGTTCTTATAATTTTAATTAAAACTATTTTATTTATTTTCCTTCTACTTATACAAGTACTATATCAGTGGTGTATAATCATTGACGTTAATTATTTCCTATATAATAATTAAAAATAAATTCATATCTTAAAAAAACTTATTTCCTATACAATCAGTTATATTTTTTAATTATTTATATTTACTCATATCCATGTCAAGACAACTTATATAATATATTAATTTGACTGTTCATGCCTTGCACAAACATTGAACAAGAATTTGGACAAGATTCATTTTATATAACTCTAAAATAAGAAAATAATAGTAGAAATAGTTATATAAAAATTATAATTTCTAAAAACTGTGCATTTTGTTTTTATCAAACAATTATTATCTATAAGAAACAAAGTTTCGTTTCCCAATGATATTCAGTCACTACATCATCACTGAAAATGAATTTAATATTTATCCTAAAATAAATTATGATTAATTTTTTTAGGATAAATTTTAATGATATTTTTATTTTATTATCACACATGATTATTTACATAAGTTTTATAATTTTTTATATCAATTTTTGATGATATAAAAAATAGACGGTATTTCTAAAAAATTATATTAAAAAAATAAAGCATCTCATAAAAATACCAAAAAAATCATCTTACATTAATTTTAAAATTTTTATTTCATAAATGATGTTTATTTTTAAAATAAAAATTATAATATCATCAAACATAGTTTTAAATCATGTGTACTATTTAAATGTGTCAAATTTGAATTTTAGACAATATATAGATTTTTTGTCCTTAAAATTGGATCTATTATTATATTAAGTCAATCAAACATATTAGATTTAAATTGATACATTATAATATATATATAAAATATAAATTTACTCAATATATTTTACCAATAGTGTTTATTTTTATTTATTATGATAACATACCATTGTGGGTATAAAAATAGTTTTTTACAAAAACACATCCTTTATGTCCAATTTCATCTTATTTTCATCTATAATTAATTGTATCTAGTGGATTAATTTTATAAACAATTGTAAATAATGATGAAAAATTATGTTAATATCATTCATTTCATTCATTCCATAGTCTAGGTGATGACTATAATAATATTAAATCATTTATTAATGCTTGGTGTTGCGTAAACATAAGCAACCAACAAAATTTAATTTAAAAGGGGTAATATCATAAAACTGTAGGTTTTTACATTTTTCATCATGGTTGTGATTCAATGTATGTAGGTAATGTAATATTCATGAAGGATTGGTTTGAAATAAAAACAAATAAAACACATGTAGTTATTGAGTTTATTATTTGTGTTCTTAACTCCATATTATTCATGGAACTCACATCAGTAGTTTTGACTTCTTACGATTTCTCGTGTTCCCATGTACATGGAAATTTTTTATTTAATTCATTATTTTTATCCCATATATGTGGTAAATGATTTGTGAAATGTCCAATTTATCCACATTTAGGACATTATAAAAATAATGGTTCCTTATGACAAAAAACCTTTTCACTTTCATTATGTACACCTATCACCTGACTTTTACATTGAAATTAGATTCTTTGTGCATTTTTTTCAATAAAAAAATCATGTCCAAGTTCTATTGAGAAATTTTCTAGGTAATTTCTTTAAATATTTATGAAATGTTGGAAAATCAAAATCGATTCCAATATCATCTTCGTCACCTAAAATTACATGAGACACCATACTTTGATACTTTGTTTTGATAATAAACTCAAATATACCAATGTTTTTATTCATATTACATGATCTAGTAATCAATATAAACATGAGATTTATTATACAAATATTATCATATGATTTATCCTATTAGGGATATCTCTACATTTTCCATGGAATCACTTTTTATCATTACGCCTTTAGAATCTAGACATTGCTAAAACCATAATGATTTAACTTGAAGTAATGAATAATTCTCACCATAATAGAATTTTTGTTTGATTAAAATATGAAATAATTTACCTAAAAATTCTATAACTTTAAAAATTATTCCATTATCTTTTAGTTTAAAAAATAAATCTGTGTTAAATATAGGTTTATTTAGATAGTATTGTCTCATGTTCAATAAATTAATTCAATAACATATTAAATCCTTTATAATTTATTTTAATGTTAATGAATCTTTCTAAATGATATAAAATAGGAATTTATAGTAAAATTTGTAGTTATAGACCTACTCATCCTCCACTGGAGTGAATATTGAATTTATACTGAAATAAAAAAATTTATGGTGATTACCCAAAGATGCATCTGTGCCACAACCACATCCATTTTCTAGTATCCTCATAGGGATATACTTCTTATGGTTACAAAAAATACTCTGTATTACAGATAACTTGTGATGTTATCTGATATTCATAATAATCATTTAGATCCATCCCTAGTTTTTTTTTTAAATTTCCCTTTTCTAAATCAGTAAAATTTTCAATATTACCCCAATTGAAAAGAAGGGTTATATTTTCCTATGAAATTAAGATATATTATAACATATCAACTATTAAATTAGCCTCAACTAACAATATAATTTGAAATTTCATCTAAAACCTTTTCTAATTTCTAAAATAATTTTCCAGAGATAAGATTGAATCATGTTGTATAAATAAATAAGATATTTCATTATAAAAATTCACACTATATTTTGGAATTGGAGGTTTTTATAATTAACAAAAAACATAAAATATGAAATCCCCTTCCATTCTAAAGAATGAAATTTTTTGCACTATAAATGAGATTGCATAATCAATTAAAAGTCTTCAATATCTCCCAAAAATTCTATACAAAAATTACTATTCTAAAAATATCATATATATTACTTGTATTAAAATCATGGGGTGACATAAAATATAATAAATGTGTGATATCAAGAACACATCAAGGATATTCAAAAATTCGGAGGATTAAATGATCATCGGTTTTAATAGGATGTGTATATGGGTAAAATAAAGATACAAGAGAAGATCATACACAATTGTTCATATATCACAAATAAGGATTCATGAAATGAATCTTAGAATAACACTAGTCCTAAATCAAAATTGTTGGAAAAAAGTAGTCAAAAAATATGATTGATGAGATTATTACAAAATTATTACTAAAAAAGTTGATTATACATTGTAATAGGGAAATGTCACAATCAGGTTTTACACTGTTCCTTCACACTAAAATTAAATTAAATTGTGCATGTGTATATAAGTCATGGGAGATATAAACCACTATCTCCTAAATTGGTTTGTGAAATAGGACCCCAAACAACATCATTAATAAATATATGTGACAAATAAATTCAATATTCATCATTTCATAGAGAATCCATTAGAATAATGTGGGTTTCATTTAATTTTATAATGGATTCACATTAGGAAGCATTCAAATTCCCATAAATAATTATTAAATTATGAACCCAACTAAAATAAATTGGTATCCATTAACATTATGAAACATTCTTAGTAATTATCATTAAGAAATTCTAATGAAATATATATTATTTACACTAAATATATTAATGTAATATGTTTTATACAACACCTATACACTGAATATATGTATAGGTGACTAGTTTAACACTACTCAATCAACAGAATCAATAATTGGGTATTTACATAAGAACTAAAATGGAATAAAACATAGGGGTACCCACCAAATGTTGTTAAAAAAGAAAAAAATTAGTAATAGATCATTTCATAGATAATATTTTAGTGTTTTTCCTCAGTAAAAATAGAGTTAATGTATTAATGTGTACTTACCGAATATTTTTATATGAATATTAGAATTTCATATTGAAAACAATTATGAAAATAAATTGGTCTCTTGAAAAACATTATAAATTAATCTTATATAATAAGGAAAAAAATTACTTTTTAATACTATGAAATATTGGAATGATGTTTCAAAATGACGATAAATCTAAAAATATTTAAAAAATATGTATCTTTTAATATTTCTATAAAGAATGTAAAAGTGAAAATGTCACCATTTCATTTAAAAATTAATTTTTAGAATGGAGGGAAAGAAATTTTTAGAGACAAAAAACAATGAATTTTAAGAAATATTCAATAATTGAGTCTTGATAAATGAATAAGGTATTTATAAATATAATTTTGAATATATTATTATAAATATATCCATGATACATAAAATAATTTAATATTGTTAAAAAAATTACTGAATGTAAACATCATATTTAGGGCCAGGATAGTTCTATTTTTAATATGAGGATGAGAAGTACAATTATTATAATAATTAATCAAAAAAATTCCCAAATATTGAGATATAATTAGTGGGAAGGAAAATAAACACATGGATAAAATAGATCAGTTTGAAATAATAGAAGTAATTATTCTGAAAATAAAATTTTTACTAGACAATTTACCTAATCTAAGAAGAGTATAACTATTAAAAAAATTAATATCCCAAAATATATATAATAATTACACTAGACATTTTTTATGGAAATATAAAAATGGGTATTACACGATCATATCCCATGAGATAACCTATGACTCTTGTATAAAATATTTGATCTTTGAAATATTGTAATGACTTGATTGACATTTAAATAAAAAACTTGTGAATGAATAGGTAATTGAATATGTAATTCGAATAACATGGAACAAATTATTCATTATATAATATAAAATAGAGGTAGTTTATACAAAAAATATAAATTTGTTAAAAAATCATGCCATAATAAATTAGAATTGAGACAAAGATATAATTGTTGGGCAGAGAAAAGGAGAAGAAGTGATGGCAAGAGGGGGGGGGGTGAATTTCCTTTTAAAAATTAATTAACAATTTAAAATCAAAATGAAAGTGCAGCGGAAATAAAAGAGGCAAGACACGCAACTTGATAACGGAGTTCGGCTTAAACCCAAGCCTACGTCTCCGCTCCCAACTCAACCGTTGAGAGATTTTCTACCGCTTGCTTTTCAATGGTTTTAGCAAGAAACCCACTAGACTTTAAGGTTAGTCTAGAACCTATTACAGCTTGCTTTTAAATGGTTATGCAAGAACCCACTTTCTTTCAATGGTTGAGCAAGAACCCACTAGCCTTCTTACAGGTGAAGGCTAGCTCACCTATGTCTCAATCCTTTTAAAGGAAAGGCTTGACTAACCTCTTCACACCTGAAGGTGGTGTGAAAACCCAAATGGAAGAATGAAGGAAAGAGATGGGGTTTGTAGGCACAAACCCAAATTGATGCTCAAAATAATAAAACAATGAAAAACCGTAATGGGGAAGTCTTGGGAGCCAATGGATTGAAGGAGTTGATGAATGGCGCTCCCAAGCTTCTTTGGTGGTGCTCCTTGGATATGGAATTGAGTTGGAGCAATTGGAGGATTCCTTGGAGGAATGCGCTTAAGGTTCGCCAAATGATCAAAATGTATCCCGTGGGCTTCCGTGGCTTGATAATGGTTCCGACAATGTTCCGGGGCTTCCTAGTCCTTTATTTATAGAGGGGGAACCCTCATATGGCCTTTGGAGGTCTTCGGAGCCGTTGGAAAGGGCTTCGGAGCTGTTGGGAGGCAAGTGGACCAGCCTGGTCAAAGGCCCAATGACTAGTTTGACTGGCTCCACCGGTTGACCGGTGCTGAGCCACCGGTTGGCCGGTGATGAGACAGTAGCAAGCACTGTTCTGTCTGGGTGCCACCGGCTGGCCGGTGCTGAGGCCACCGGTTGGCCGGTGCTGAGGCAGTGGCTCAGCCTTCTGCCCAGGGTCCATCGGCCGGCCGGTGGTGAAGCCACCGGTTGGCCGGTGGACTGAATTTCAGTCCACTATTCTTCATTTGCCACTTCTTGCTCCTGAAATCATGCCTATTAACAAAAACACTTGAAAACAAGATTAGATAAAAAGGAGAGTGATTGTGATCATGAAAATTAAACCTTGAGGGGTACGAGAGGTACAACAATAATTTGGATCGACATAAAATATGTGGATATAACTATTTCACAAAGAGGTTGTAAGTAATAATTTAAATAAAAATATACTGATGAAATAAAATTCAAACCACTCATTAGGATAAATAGATAAATATTTGAAAAAAAATTAAATAATACATTTTGTTACTAATTTTATGAAAAAATTCATAAGAAGAACTCATTTTGATATTAGTAACATTCAATATAAATCCCTTATTAGTATGTTATTCCTAATGAAACATTTAATATAATTTATAATTATAGGATCATGATACAATTTATAATAATGGAATTACATAAACCATTCAAAATGAATGTTTGATTTATAATATGTATGTCCCAATAGATTGAATATTTAGATAGTAAACTTGTATTATGGTCATAATTTGTTCGTCCCACATGAATAAAATTATATATAATCAAATTATGATTATTATAGACATTATAATTAAAATGACCGATGAATATTTCATTTATTAAGAACTATTTATTATCATATTATATTAATTTATTATATAATTTTTATCATCATTTTACTATTTTTTAGTTACTCTTGATCCTTCTTATTTTCATGATTTGGTTAGGGTTGGTATTAGGTTTCATTATGTGAAATTTTTAACCTTTTTTAAATTATCTACCATTGGACGTCTAACGGCCCAGGTATTTATGAAAAATAATTTTTTATATCTATCAATATTTATAAATATGATATTAATTTTATGTTACAGAGGTCAATTTTTTCGATAGTGTACTCAACACGCAACAACATGATTCATTGAAATCTTATGTTGCACACATCATTAAGTTATACCAAAAAATAATATAATGTTATTATTATTTTAAATGGTAGTTAATACATAACCATTGTATTACTGGAAATGAACATAACTTACTAAATTATGATTACACATGTTTTTTAAATTTCTTCACATTTAACCAATAAATTTTAGAGGCTTAATATAAGAATGAACTTGATTTTAAACATGAAATACTCTAATATTCTTTAATAGGTCGATTTACCCCCTTGATGGAGATCCCTTTTAAATTATAGTTTTGGTCACTTTTATATTTTTCATTTGAAAAAATAAACTTCTTCTTTAGAAGAGGGACATCAAAATTTACATTGAGTAAATTTTTGGTATTTCTCTGTTAAAGTTCATTTTTTAATGAATAGTGAAAAATACTGCTTTTTATGTCAAAACTATCTTTCCATTTTATTTATTTATAATATTATATTTTCTATTTAATTGTTTTTAAAGTGTAATTAGATTATATATTTATATTTTAATCAAATTTTGGTCAGTGGAAGTAATTTCACATTAAAATATATCATAAAAAAATGTCAATCTTTTAGTAGTTTTTACTTCTTAAAAACATTTTGGTTAGATTTGAAAATGGGAATTAATTTAAAATTATTTTTTACAACTTATGTGTTTTGAATTTGGACAAAATTGATTGCATATTTTGAATCAGGAGGTTTCAATTTTTTGAATAGGTATCATTTATTTTTAGACATTACGAATAGTAACATCACTAAATATTTTATTTACCATGGTGAAAAGGTAAATTTGGTAAATAATGATAAAAAATAATATTATAATGGTATTAAATTTCCCTAAAAAAATAATAAAAATATTAGATGATGTATTTACGACCATGTTCATCCTTGGGTCTATTTTATGACCCCATTGATCGACTTTTGTGTGAAAATGACATTTAATTACTTTTAATTTAATGTTCAGGAAAATATAACCTAAACATGTATATTTTACTGAAATTTTTTTTATATGGGGTTATATAAGTGATATCTTAGAATATAAATATTTATTAGACATATTAAAAGATTTAATATAACACGGTATTTTATATACAATTTTTAGACATCATATAAATAAATTTATTTATGACACAATGGTGATATAGTGATTATCTTATTAATGAAATATTTAAATAAATGTGATTGTAGATATTAAAATAATTTTATTTTGAATCTTTTTATGAAATATAAAAATTTTATGGATGATTATGACCTGTTATGTATGATTTAATTAAGGTTTTCAGAATTAATAAAGTTGTTATGTATTTTTAAAAACACATGATATGAATAGGATTAAAATTTACATAAATGTATTTTTAAATAAATTAATATTTTATAAAATGGTATAACATTTCTAAAAATGTTAAATTCCTCCAAATTACATATATTATGTTAAAAATTAAATTAATGATCCATTTTGGGTCTCTTGTATTTTTATTATAACTATAGTTACCATATATTATGAAAATACCATAAGACCTCGTTAGAGTTAATTTATTTAACTAAGGATTAAAGCTAAAATATAAGGTTAATTTTATGACCTAAAATATTCTAAAACCTATTTTATGAGATTAATTAGGCCCATACTCATATTATCTTGGAAATATATCTCTTTTTTTGTTATTAGAATTCAAATATCAATTAATAATAAAATAATACTTTCAGACTTTCCTAAAGTGCCACCCCCTTCTTATAAAACGTCACCACCTATAAACCTTAATCACACCTCTCAAACCATCTTGGGTCATCAATACTCTGCCAAAATAATATCCCAAATTTCCCTATATTCCTCCTAGTAGTGTAAATTGGGCAGAAGGCAATCAAATAATGTTTTTTCCTTAAATCAATAGGAGTTATCCAATTTGAGGTAATGTCTTCTCTCAAGTTCCTTGCCATTATTTTTCATTCTCCACTCCCTATGATCTTCTTATTATTTGGTTACATAAAAACAAGAGTATCATCAATATACTAGTTTTATGTTTTGAAGTATTAGAATTACACATACACACACCTCTGTATAATGGTTATAGAATATATTGTTTCTATGGACAACGAACTATTGCCTCGTGATACGATGATTGTTTAATCTTCTCCTACTACCTCTCATGGTGTCCATGATGATGGAAATATAATTATTTATGATATTTATGATATTTATTTTCTCTCTATACTTATTTAATTTTCATTTATAACATACCTTTATGCTTTTCATGTTGTATAAATATGATAATTTCATTTGAGGAAGTGCGGACCACCGCCCCACTCAAAGTTATATGACTCGTTCATGATATAAATATAATGTATAATGAATGAAATTAATGAAATTATGAAACATATATAACATAGATATTATACTAGAGTTATAATATACCTATGTATAATTTATTTTTCATTCCATTAAATATGAAAAAGAAATGAAAGTAGCGTTGATTCGTACGTACTGTTTATCATCTCCATGAACGGTGTATTTAATTTTTTAGATCCAAATGTTATGGACTATTATAAATACATATATAATTCATATATATATATGATATATATGATATTTAAATCATGAATATTATTCTGGAGATAAATTTTTTTTTACCACGTGGACAATTTGTAATTATAATATGTTCATTTTTGACTCAAGTAATGAACATCAAAAAAATGACTAATATGAACTTGATTAACTATATGATTGTCATTGCACAATGATAAGTGATATAAAAGGAATAATGAACTTTAAAAAGTTTATGAAACTAGTAAAAATTAACTTATGTTTATTATTTAGGAAATTAACGAATGAATGGGTCAAGTCGGACACGATGTAAGGGAACATTTCCCCCTCATCTTTTAGTCAAAGACATCTTTTATATTATGTCTTCTAATTTCCATTTTATTATGTTGGGATATGTTCTTATATTTTCTTATTTCATTCGTTTTTATGTCCATGTTATGAGGGACCCTTTTTTCTCCCATCAACTCATTTTCTAAATTTTAATGTGATGCCATTTGGCTACCGAATTTTCTTAAGGGACCTTTTGTCAATCTCATATTATTAAGGCATGTTTTGATAAAATACACCTCATAATTTTACACGGTGTATAATAAACCCCTATTTATTTTATTTTCATTCAAAGGGAATCTTCTTTCAACTTAACGTTTTACTAAACTACAAATGGAATGTTTTTAACGTCTGTGACGACAAGGACATTTCTGCCAATATGAGCATTATTTGATATTTGGATTCCTTAACAAGATGTGATGTTTTTAAAGGGAAAATATATACAATATACTATTTTTACATATTTTGGTATTGAAAATGGTTTTGAATGTGGATTTACTATTTAAATATCTTGAAATTATTTATTGTGATTGCAAATAAATTTTAATGATTGAAATGTTGATATTTGAAATATTTTATGTGGGATGATTATATAATGGTACTTCGATATTTGACGGATGGTTATGTGATAAACCAAACGACGGGTGGTTCCATGATAATCAATGTATGGCTGGTTATGTTATAACCTCCAATGTGTTGTGTATGGAAGTCACCTATAGGGTTATTCCATTTGTAAGAATGATTTTTTTAAGTCGACTGTATGGTTATTCCATTTTAGTACTATTATGTCCCAAGTTTACCTTTTATATGTTATCTATTTTTTCTATGGATTTTATGGTAATATTTTGGGTTACTAAAAAAGGCTAATCAATGAGATTATATTCAGTGAAGTGATTTTTTCTACTTCTATAATGTGAAAATTGTTTCTTTTTGAAGAAGTATTCATGGTTTACATGTTTCTTTGAAAACTAACAGGTTTCCTTCATTATGTATCTCTTTCTGAGCTTTTTATGCTCATCCCATGTTTTTGAAATGTTTTCCATTGGACATAATGTGGAATAGGTTCAAGAATGGGATAAAGAAAAATCCATGCTGTTTAAGACATGGAACTAAACATGTTTCATTTTTTGAAGAGTTTTTATTTTATGAAAATAAATTGATACTTATTAGAAGTGTCTACATATAATATTCAAGTTGTATGTATAATTTGTGACGTATTTCTCTAAATCTATAAACCTAAAAAGATCCTCAATGTTAATTATTAACTTAATTCAGGACTATATGATGTTCTATGGTCAGGTCCTTACATTTGGTATCAGAGGTCGGTATAGATTCCTTTGGAGGTTAGGGTGTTATTTAAGCATAAGTTATATAACTATAATGATTACCATATTAGAAATAGACATAGTAATTTTTGATAAATTTAATGAGTTTAAGATAACAGGAATAAGTATATATTAGTGTTTACCCTCTTCATAAGATATTATATGATTATTTTACTGATATTCTCACACTGGCCTTTTGGGTTTTAGTAATTGGATGGATCTAGCAGGAACCAAAGTAACAATAGATGTGAGGGAAACTGTGGTGGTTTTACGAATGAGAAACTATATTAAATGGAGGATTTAATGAGAACTATTGTGGTTATTATTAACCAACTATCTGGATATATGATTGACCACTTGATCCTTGGTGATTTTTCTAGGGCATCGTATATTCGAGAAACGAATCCAAATGGATGTTTAGGTAATAATCATAAAGGTAAGTGTATTCAAAAACCTATCTATCAAGGATGTGGAAAGAAATCCATGGGGAAATTCTTCAAAGGACATAAAGATGTTTCAGATGTGGTAATGATGGTCATAATGCAATAATCATCCAAGTAAAAAAAGGAAACATCCAATTCACTCTAATAAGGGGAATGATGTTCTTTCTGAAAGATTAATTGAATGTTTTAAATGTGGTGTGCTTGGTCATTATTCCAATATATTTATTACAAAGAAGATTTAGAAATGGGATCAGCATGATAATACCAATATATGTTTACAAATTCCTAATCCCATTCTAATTGAAGATAATGAAACTGAAAATTACCTATGAAAGGTATGTATTATTTATTAGCTACTGTTTTGACATTACTGAAATATTTGGAAATTATGCATGACTTTTTTGAAGGAAATATGTATAAACGAATATGATGAAATACATGATCATAATGGATCATGGTAAATGTTCGATGATTAATATATCTAGGAATTTAAGATTTATACTGGATATATGGATGATGATATGATTAAATGTATTAATGATAGAATAATGTTATAATACATTTTCTAGTATGTGTAACCCAGAAGTTTGATATGTAATAATGTTATTCAAGGAAGAATTATCTTTTCTTATGTGTAAATAATGGATATCCTTAGGGGTTTATGTGATCTTTTGTTTTTTAGGCTACTATACGTTATTATTTTATTGGATGAAAAATGTGAGGTATGTAATAACCTTTGAGGTTAAAACATTTTGTGGATATTTTTATAGAATTAATCCCATTTAGTTAATTTTATTATAATTATATAGTTTTGGAAAAAGAACAACATGAAAACTGTGTGACAACCCATCGTGTCGGAAAAAGCTACGACAATCGATCCCACAACCAACGTATGACTGTGATTTATTTCCTACCACCGGACTACGTGAAGTCACTGGTTAGTACGGATATTTATTTTTAGTTAAATGATTTTATAGATCAATAATATGTTGATTTTGGGAATATATGTTTTATTAAATGGATATCCTTAGTATAAGAAAATTATTTGGGGATTAATTGATAATGGTAATTTTGGAAGACATTCTCTCTTTTGGAGAAAACAGTATGCCTATGGAAAATAGAATACTATGGGATTTAATTTGTGGAGTAATGCTTGAAATTTTATTTTGGAAGAATCTCTGTGTTTATTGTGTACATATAGAGATTGGGTTATTTATGGAAATGATTAACCTATCATAGATAATATGTGATTAGGTTAATTACACTCTAGTATGAGTCTTTAAGGGTAGTTGATGTTATTTGGATATAAATGTTATGATTACTATGGATGACTGTGATTAAATTCTTATAATTTTTTTATTTCAATATTTGTCTGGATTATATTGAAGAATTTTAAGGAAATTTGTGTATTGAATGGTCTTTGATTATATTTTGGTACAGTTTTGTTGAATTTTCGAGAATAAGTGTTGTATTTCATTTTATAATGGATTATCCTTTTGGGTATTATTTGATCTCCTACTAACTATTTCAGTTTCGGTTAATATATAGTTCTCATTTTTGGATCATTAGATTCTCTAGAAGTTGGTTCTAGCTCTTTTGGTGTGACCAAGTCATCTTGAATACTCATCGTTTGGAGAAAATATGAGTTTTTGGTAGAAATTTAGTAAAGGGTGAAATTCTACATGAAAAGTATATATTTTCCCTTATGTTCTTAGTCTAGTTTATAAATTAATTCCTCAACATTATAAAAATGAATTTAAAATAGAAACTTTTTCTATTTACTTTTTCTACTGGGGAATCAAAGAACATTTAACCCATCATAATTTTGTGAATTTTCTAGTGGCTTTTGTTCTCCTAATAATTTATTCAATCACTCTCCATCAGAACTTGATGGTTAGTTTCTCTTCTATATCCATATTTCCCTACACGGAATCCTAGTATGGGTTATCTCGGGTGACCTTTGTACTAATCTTTCATACTTTTACATTGATAGTTTTTTGACTCGTTTTTCGATATGGTACTTTCAACGAAGTTTTCTAGACTAATTTTAAAATTGTCAGGACGTAGTTTCCAAAAGGGGTGAAAGATGTAATGAACAAGGTATTTATAGAATAATACTTTTCATATCTACTAATATTTATGAATAAGATATTAATTATATTTTAAATATGAAAATTTTTTCAATATCATACTCAACATGCAACAATGGGTTTCTGTGAAATCATATGTTGCACCCAACTTTGAGTTATACAAAAAAATAATATATTATTAATATTATTTTAAATGGTAGTTAACGTATATTCATAGTATTGTTGGGAATGAACATAACTAACTGCATTATGAATAAATTTTTTTTAAAATGTCTTTAAAATTATCCAATAAATTTTTTATTTTTAAAATATGAATGAATCTCATTATAAGCATTAAATATTCTAATATTCTTTAAAAGGCCGATTTTCCGCCTTTTGATGGAGATACATCATTAAATATTTTTTTTTTCACTTTTATATGTTACATTTGACAAAATAAACTTCTTTATAATTTGGACATAAAAATTTACATTGGGAACATTTTTTTTGTATTTTTCTCTTAAAGTTCAATTTTTAATGAATAGTGAAAAATAATGCATTTTAAGTCCAAACTGTCTTTTCATCTAATTTATTTTTATGATTTTATTGTACATTTAAATTGTTTTAAATTTTAATTTGATTATATTTTTATCATTTAATCCAATTTTTTTCATTGGATGTAATATCACTTTGAAATTTAACATAAACACATGTCAATCTTTTGGTAGTTTTCACTTCTAAAAAAAATGATTTTTGGTTTGGACAACGGGAATTATTTTTAAATTAATTTCTGAAAAATATGTGATTTGAATTTAGAAAAATGTATTTAATATTTGGATTCAGTATTTCCAAATTGTGTAAATAGGTGCCTTTTATTTTTATACATTATGCATAGTAACTTCAGTAAATATTTTATTTACCATGATTAAAGGGTAAATCAGGTAAATAAGGGTAAACATAATATTATAATAAAATTAAATTGCCCAAACACATGTTCAAACTCTATCGGATGAGATATTTCCTTCCATGGGAATCATTGGAGAGATTTTAGGACCACAAGGATCAACTTGTGTATGAAAAGGAAAATTAGTTACTTTTAATTTAAAGCTATGGAAAATATAACATAAACATGTTTCTTTTACTAAAATAATTTTTATATGGGGTTATATAAGTGATAACATAGACTAAAAATAGTAATTATTTATATAAGAATATTTCATACATCATGGTTTTTTATTTAAAAATTGTAGACATTATATAAATGAATTTATTTGTGACATAATGGTTATGTAGGAATTACCTTATTAATGAATGATTTAAATAAATGAGAATATAAATATTAAAATAATTTTATTTTGAATCTTTTTTATTCCATCAACTAATTTTATGGATGATTATGACTTTTTAACTTTTAATTAATGATGTTTTCTTGAATTAATCAAGTCTATATAGATTTTTAAAATGTCATGATATGAATAGTATAAAAATTGACATAATTGAGTTTTTAAATATATTAATAATTTATTAAATGATATAATAGTCCTAAAAATATAATATTTGGCCAATATAATTATATGATGTAAAAATGTGATTAATTATCCATTTTGGGTCTCTTGGCATTTTATAGTAACTATAGATACCATATATTATGAAAATACAAGAATACATTATAAAAGTTAATTTATTTTACTAAGTGTTAAAGCTAAATGATAAGGTTATTTTTATGACCTAAACATTTCTAAAACCCATTTTATGAAATTATTTTGACCCATACTCATATAATATTTGAAATACATAACATTTTTGTTATTATAATTATAAAATTAATTAATAATAAAATAATTCTTTTAAAATTTCTTAAAGTTCCCTCCCCCCTCTTATAAAAGGACACCACCTCTAACACTTACTCACACCTCTCAATCCCCATTGGATCATCCAAAATATGCGCTAATAATCTCATAATATACCTATATTCTTCTTAAGAATCCTTAAATTCGTAATTAGGAAATAAAATAAGGTCTTTTACCTTAAATAAAAAGGAGTTATCCGATTTGAGGTAATGTCTTCTCTCAAGTTCCTTTCCATTATTTTTCATTCTATACTCCCTATGAACTTTTTATTATTTTAGTATATAAAAACACCATTATCCTCAATATACATAGATGTTTTTATGATATTTATTCTAACTAAACATACACACACATTCATCAAATGGGTATAGAACATACTGTTTATGTGGACAATAAACTATTGCCTCACGAAACGATGATTGTTCAATATTCTCCTACCACCTATCATGGTGGCCATTATGATAGAACTATAAATATATATGATATATGTGATATTTATATTATCGCTATTATTCTGTAATGATCATTTATTACATACCTTTATTCTTTTCATGTTGTATAAATACGATAATTTTATTTCAAGAAGTACGGACTACCGCCCCCTCAAAGAGATTTGATTAGTTCTTGATGTACATGGAATTATAAAGGGCGCAATTAAGGATATTATGTATGATATATAACATATATATTATATTTTAGTTATAATATACCTATGTATCATTTAATATTTATTCCTTTAAATATGAAAAAGAAATGAAAGTATCTTTCAAGTGTATGTACGACTAATCGTCTCCATGAACAGTGCATTTCATTTATTATATCCAAATGTTAGGTACTATTATAAATACATATATACTGAATTTATATGATATATCGGATATATAAAACATGAATATCATTATGTAGAAAATGTACTTCTTCCCACATGGACAATTAGTAATTGTAACAAGTTCATTCTTCACTCAAGTACCGAACATTGAAAAAACAACCAATATGAGCATGAATAATTATATGATTGTTACATAAAGGTTATAAGTGATAAAAAAGGAATAAAACATGTGAAAAAAAATTTAATCAAGTATAAATTAACTAATGTTTATTATTTAGGAAATTAAAAAATGAACGAGTCAAGTCAGATACGAGGTAAGGGGACTTTTCACCCTCATCTTTTAGTCAAATACTTATTTTATGTTACGTCTTTTAATTTCAATTTTATTATGTTGGGTTATGTTATGTTATATCTTTATTACTGTAATATTTATGTCCATGTTATGAGAGAACATATTCTCTTTCATCAACCCACTTTCCAAATTTTTAATTGATGTCGTTAGACCACAAAATTTTCACAAGGGACATTCTCTCAGTATCCTTTCATCTAGGCATGTTTTGATAATATAAATCTTTTTATTTTAAAATGTGTATAATTAACACCTTTTACATTTACATTCATTGAATGTGATTTTTTTAAAAAAATATCATTTTACTAAACTACAAAAGGAATGTTTTTTACTTTTGAGGCAACAAATACCATTCCATCGCTTCGATCATTAT
Organism: Viscum album; assembly: GCA_963277665.1. NCBI lineage: Eukaryota > Viridiplantae > Streptophyta > Magnoliopsida > Santalales > Viscaceae > Viscum > Viscum album. The sequence continues at coordinate 1,586,359,633 of OY728155.1, forward strand.
TTGATATTTGGATTCCATAATAAGTTGTGATTTTTTCAAATGGAAAATAAATACAATAAACACTTTTTATATATTTTGTTATTGAAAATGGTTTTGAAAGTGGATTTATTATTTCAATATCTATAAATTATTTCTTGGGATTTCAAATTAAATTTTATGATTTAAATTTTGATATTTGCAATCTTTTATGTGTGATGATTATATAATGGAACTTGGACATTTGATGGGTGGATATGAGATAAACCAAATTAAGGGTGGTTCTGTGATAAACTAGGGATGGGTGGTTACGTTATAACCTCCAATTCATTGGGTTTAGAAGTCATTTGTATGGATATATTATTTTTAAGAATGGTTTGTTGAAGTCGACCGTATGGTTATTCAATTTCAGTAAGATTATGTCACAAGTTTACCTTTTTTATATTATGTGTGCTTTCTATAGGTTTTGAGGTAGTCTTTTGCATTACAAAAAAAGGGTAAGCAATGATCTTTTATTCAGTGAAGTATTATTGCTACTAATTTAAGTTTAAAATTATTTTTTTATGATAATGTATTCATAGTTTACATGTTATTTTGATAACTAATAGTTTTCCATCATTATGTATCCCTTAATGAGCTTTTTATGCTCATACCATGTTTATGAACTGTTTTTCACAGGACTTAAAGTGTAATAGTGTTTAGGATGGGATCAAAGAAATGTCATGCTGCTTAAAATATGGAACTAATCATGTTACATTTTTTTAAGAGTTTTAATTTTATAACAAAAAATGGATAGTGGGTAGAAGTTTCTATATGTAATATTCATGTTTTATGTATTAGTTATAACCTAATTATCTAAAACTCTAAATCTAAAATGATCCTCAAGGGGAATTATTTACTTAATTCAAGACAATGTAATGTTTTAAGGCTGGGTCCTTATAGGATGGATGGTTCCTGGGTTGGATAAACTTTGGAACAACCAATTATATACTATTAAAACCCATAAAATGGTGTTTTCATGGTTGGAACATGTATTAATAGACTATGAGACCCTACATAGCTAACCATGTGAGTAGTAATTTTAATATTTTTAATCTAATGTAAATATTATTGAATAACTATTATTTCACCCAATAAAACCTATCTAAGAATAATCTGATATTCTAGGTATTAGGATCCCTCAATATCCCCTTTTGGCTATATAAAACTTTTCCTAGGCATATCAATACATCGATAAACTCATTATGTCCCTCTATTTTAAGATTTCTTCTCCCATTCCTCATATCCCCATATCCTTTTCTTTCCTCCACAGTGTTAGTTAGATCATCATGGGGTTAATAAATCTAAAATATGTTGTTTTTTGGTTCTCAAATCTATGATTGACTCCTTGATCTCAGTTTTCATCATTCATTAATGGAAAATCCCATTGTGGGTGTTGTGATATCTGATTCCATGATAAATGTAGATTATTCCATTGAGATTTTCTAATTAATAAACACTTGATTTTCCTGACTAATTTAAATTTAATTAAATTAAATTATTTAAACCTAATTTAGTGAGAATTGTAATTGGAAATTGGTTTGGTGTGATTTTTTTTGGAAAACCCCCCAATTCGAATGGAATTGGAAATTAGATCATGATTTTAATTTGAAAAAATATTTGAAAATGATTTATTAAATTGACTTTTTGATAAAAAAAATATATTTAATTAAATTAATTAGATATGAACCTATGATTGTTTTTATCTTGTCAAAGGAATTAATGGAGATAAATACTGGATTTGGTATTGAAATTTAAATTGTAATAATTAAATTTGAAATGAAGTGATTGTATTTTAAACTATTTTAAACTAGTTTCCCCCTTATTTATAGTGGAGATCATGATCTCCACTGGTAATAGATTTCTAGAACTAGAAAATGAGGAGATGTTGCATGACAAGGAAACTGATGTGGGGAAGGAAGGTGGTCTCTTGCGGACTGCTGTTGACCCAATGGATGATGCAACTCGGGAAGGTGTGATGGACCTGGTGGATCGGCCACAATGTCTTGTTATAATTAATGTCAACAGTCAGGTTCAGCAGGATTGTGGTTCGGAGGATGGTTATCAAGATGTGAAAATATTGGGAATGTGGGGTGATATCTCGGATAGTGACAGGGAAAATGATAGGAGCGTGGTATGGCCTTATTACAGTAACCTTGTTTAGGGTGAAAGGATGAAAGTGCAAGGGGAGGAAGGTTATAAGACCGCCCCACTATGGTGAAGAGAAAAGAAAGACTATTCTTATCTTCCAAGGCCAGTGTCCACTAGATCTTCTGTTGGTAGGGATAGTTGGGCTATGCAGTCCTCAAAGGAATATCTGGCCTTGGAGAAGCTGAATCTTAGAAGGAAATATGCCAAGGTTCTTAAACACTATGAAAGATCCGAGTGGGATACAGATAAAGCAGAGGAATTAATCTCTAAATGGGGTGGTGATGAGTATGATTTCTATGATATGTAGTTGTTCTGGACATCTTGTACCTTCTTTGATTTTCTTTTATTAATAAATGGTCAGAGGCTTGCCTCTGGCTAAGCATTTCTGGTAGTTTCCCCATTATTTATTGATTGATTGATAAAACATAATCCAAGATAGTTTTTGGGTAATTTAAGATAATAATACTATGATGTTAATTCATTAGTAATGGATTAATGATGAAAACACTAACTAATCCTTTTTCAGTAAGTAATTTTCACATAAGTGGGTGTTGATTATTGTTATTCTCCCATTTGTGGGAGTGGGTATTATCAGGACCATTGATATGAGAGTTTGAGGATCATATAACCATAAATTATTGTACTTAATAGAAGAATACCATGATTATTGTTTTCATAACATTGAAATATATTCCATTTTTTTTTTAACTATTTTATTCATTACTAGTTATGAATATAAACTTCATTATATAAAATGTTTACTGAATCCGTTGTTTGAAATGTTTTCATCTATTTATATAATGATCAATCTTTTCTTTAAATATTAAATCTGATTGGAGTGGATTTTTTATTAAATTGAAATCATGATTAGGTTTATTTATTATGGTATCTTTTTTTGGAAAACTGGATGAGACCCCATGAGTCATTTCTCACACACCCTAACTTTACCTTCGAGAGTGTGTGTATTTTCTATTATCTGAGTTGAGTAATGTGAAGGAACCTCTTGAGTCATGTTAATGTAGATAACATATTGGGATTTGACGGTTTATTCCATTGATATTTTTGAGTTTTATCATGTTTGTTTTGAATAAATGATGATTTAGATTTTGTGTTTTTGATTTACCTCCATAGTCTTTAGGTACTATCACATTTGGGAGTTTTCATTGAGCACAATGAAGTGTATTCATTCCTTCCACTATTTTTGTGGATTATAAGATTCCACTTTTAAAATATATGATCACAGGTGTAGTCACAAAACTATGAGAACTGTAAATTCTATTTAAGCCATGATAAGATCGTCTTGGTTGTTAGAAGACCAGGTTATGTGGACCAGTTCATGAAAAGGTGGTATTAGAGGTGTATGTTGGGCCTGTTTCCATAATGTTAGCATTTAGTTGAGTGATCAAGTCAGGACATGAGAGGTAGTTACAAGTGAGTGCATATCAATCTCTCAGGTACATATCTATAAGTCACCATGGTTTTTTTGGGAAATTCATCTTGATAATTTTTTCTATTCTTTTCCATACTTTTACATGGATAGGTCGAAATAAAAAACTTGTTTTAATATATAAGGGGATTAATTTTCCTTGTTTCTATTTTATGAGTTTTGACACGAGTAATCATATGATGTATAAAATATTGTATTATATGTTATTTTTAGAATCATTCCACTGAGTAGATGTGTCAATAGGATCCATGTGGAATATTATGTTGAACCATATAGAGACAATCATCATGTGCACCTGAATATGGTTGAGGTAATTGTGAATGTTGTCTTATCTCTCTATCATGCACCTGAAATGTTCCCATCCAAGCTCCAGTTTTGGATCCTCATAGAGTTGAATTCTAGATTATTTCTTTGGAGTCCCTTTTTCAGAATCCACCAATTTTCCAAGGCACTAATAATCCTCCAATTGATGAGAACTGGTTAATCATTATTCAGATTATATAAGTGTTCTTGGATACTCTTGATAAAATCAAGGTGAAATTATCCACCTTCAGTATAAAAGTTACTAAAAGGATACGGTGGGATGTGATTGTGATGGTGAAGAAGCATGAAGGATAAGAGTGGAAGGAATTTAATTATCTTTTCACTAACTATTTATATCTATATTATATGTTGTTAGATAAGGGTATATAGTCTTCCAAATTTAATAAGGTAGATAGGATCGTGATAGAATATTTGAACTGATTTGCTGACCTTGTGTATTTTTCAACTAAGATTTTATGTTTTAATAATATGAAGAGTCAAATGTTTTAGATGGTAATTCTATCTAATAATCATTATAATATTTTCATGCTATATATCTCCTCTTATGTTGATGTTCTTGATAGAGAGTTGATGGTCGATCATGATTTGGCTGGTAATTCAGGTTAATTTTATCCTAATGACCATTCCATGAGTTCTTATAAAGGAAGAAAAAGTGTGATGAGTCTCATTGTGGTTCTCGATTGCATGATTTTTTTAGACCTCCTGCAGTGTCAGGATAATTCCCTTTGAATTACTTTCAAGGTGCTAATCCTGGACACTCGAAATGGGTTTTCACTAAGGCACACTAGATATGTGATTCCTATAGATACATTGGTCACTTGTATAATTTAAGTCAACTATATTTCTCTCCACATGGTGGTACAAGATCATCAACACCTAAAAAATATTTTGGTGCAATTAGATGATTCATGACATATAGGGTTCCACACACATGTATCTGGAATGATTCTTATTTACATAGTAGAATATTCTGAAGAGGAATATGATATGGGTCTAATGATTGTGAGAGGAACCTACTATATAGATTCATCATTAACGATTACTTTATTTGTTACATTTTCACCTCATTATGGATACATATTCATTCCATTTAGACTAAAAAAATCTTTTATAGTCATTATGAATTGGGTGAAAATGATCTTACATGAGTAACATGATAATCTCATGGTGGCCATTTAGGATGAAATCATGGTTTAATTTATGTCCATGGATGATCATGTCCAAAATCTGAGTGTAGTTCTATAATTTTTTTGGAAATCAATGTCATTATTCCTATCTATCTAAATGAGATTTTTGGATTTGATAAGTGAAGTTATTTTGAAACATGGTTTCAGACAATGGTATTATAGATGATACTGATAATTTTTAAGAGGTAATGACATGGGAGTATTTATGGAAGGTTTTTTATATTCTGATCATCTTAGGTATTGTGTGATATTATCACCAATTTTTAAAGTTAATCCCAATGTTGGATTCTCCAATGACTACTCTAACTCGAAAGGGATTAAATTTTCATTTTTTTTAGTGACATAATATTTATTTTGTTGAGTGGATGTTTATTGAATCCTACCTTAGTGTTGACTTTTCCAAAGGTTGGGTAGGGGTATGTTGTATTCTTTGATGCATCAGGATCCGTTTTTCAATGTGTTCTTATGATGGGTTATTATATCATTGCTTATAGATCTCGATATCTTATGGGAAACAAGAAGAGTTATCCAACCAATGACTATAAGATTTCAGTTATGATTCATTAAACTATGAGTTGGCAGTATGACCTCTTCAAATAAAGGATAAAAATGTATTCCGGCTAAATGATCTTGAGTTACATATTCACAAAAAAGAATTTCAATCTCCACTATATTCATGAAGAGGAGTACAAGTAATATTATTATTTCTCTATTACTTATACCTAGAAGAAAGGTAATTCCATTGAATATTCCTTGAGAAGTAAAATTATGAACCAAACCGTGAATACATTATCGAGAGAGTGGAAATTAATGTCTATTTTTACAGAGTTTCAAATTTTTCTTTGGGAAACCTGGGTCGGGGTTACCTTTACCATCCTTTAGTTTACCATATATCTTATTGAGATGATTCTTCAGGAAAAAACATTATAATTAATCATATAGAATTAGAGAATCTCTTTATGGTGTCATAACTATTTATGAGTGCTCGTTTTCCATGGAGTGTATTATATGTTTAGGTAATCATCTTGTTATAATGTTATCCATATGAGAAAATGTGATGGGAGGATTTCCATAATTCCTACTGGATAGTGAACCATAAACCAAAATTAGTTTTGATGACATGCAGTGATGATTCTAGTGGAAAGGCATGTTATGGGGTATTGATGATTTTGTCTCTAGTCATTATATGTTCCAAAAGGTTATGTCTTAGCACTAGAGGCCTTCATCTTTGCTTCATCCACTTCCATTAATTACATGGAAGTGTGATTAGATCTCTATGGATTTTTTTGTATGGTTTCAACATAACCTGAAAAGGAATAATGTGATGTGTGATGTGGTACATAGGATTCCCCAATTGTTTCAATTTATAAAAATTCATAATAAAAAATTGAGGATCTAAGAAATATCTATGTAAAAGAGATTGTTAATTTCATTTAGATTCATTTTTTCTAGTCCCTAATAGAGATCCAATTTTTTACGTCTCATTTTTGGAGAGGCATTTAGAATGAACAGGGATATCAGGTTCATTTGAATCAATATACTATCCATAGATATATAGACATACTGAGAGGGATATACATATTTTTTAGTTTATGATTCAATCTAGATTCCGCTATTTTGGTAGAGAATGGAATGACCATTTGTGATTAGTTCTATTTTTTACAATAATAGATACTTGTCCATGACCAGAATGGATCCTTTTGAGGACCTGTATGGGCATCCTTTTAATTTTTTTTTGATAGAGAGTAGTGTATGATATGTGGTTTGACCTCTCATTGTTCAATATACGATATCAATGATTTAGTTAACTTGTTGTGGAATGTGGATGTAACTAAGTAGTTATTGGTCTTATGATGATCATAATCATAGAACATTTTATTTTTTTGCTGGTGAAGAGGTTTTAATTATTGTTCAACCTCGTCATGGTCATCGATGGATTGGGATGCGAGGTAAAATTACTTCTCATTTTGTGGGACATTTTGATATTGGTGAAAAGGTGGGGAATTTGGATTACCATTTAGTCTTCTTCCACCATTAATGTTGATACATAATGTCTCAAATATATCAAGACGAAAAAGTGTATTTCTAATACATCACATGTTATGAGATGGAATGATCTTGATATTGATCCAGATTTATTAATGAACATGTATTCAGTTGGGATACATGATTTATACACCAACTGCATCATGGGAGGTTGATTTCATTTGTTTATTTTCTATGGTACCATGGTTCTAATATGGATGATATGTGGGGGATATAGAGGCACTGATGAGAGAGTAGTGGCCTCATATCTTTGACATATAGACTTCTTGATATGATTATTTGGGAAAGATAGTTTCTATAATGGGGAGGTTGTAACATCCTATTATAATTTTTAGTTATTAATTGACCCTCTATTTGATCAATATTTTTATAGGGATTGTCTTGAGTTTCATTGGGTGAAATTTTGAATATTTTTGAAATTTTTGGGATGTGTTTTGTTGGTATAGGGTTTCCCTAAATCGTGTCCCCACTCAATGAAAACCATGGAAACACTGATAATACGTGTTTCCATAGTTACTGCACAGTTTGAAAAATAATTCACCCATCAAGTAAAAATAGTGCACCACATCATAGGGGATCTCGTTTAGACTAGATAGTATGAAAAACTATAAGGCCCTTCCCAATGAACAATTCAAGCGATATTTTTTTTAAAAAATTAATTTAAAAATTTACAATACCCAATTTCTTAACCCACAAAACCCTTAATTAGTTTTTATTAACATCGTATATATTTATATCTATCAGGAACCCCTTTTTCTCATTCAACCATATTCCTAGTCAGATTAATGCTTGGAGAAACTCATTTAGTCCCTCTCCATTAAGAGATATTATCTTGTTCCTTCTCTCATGCTCTCCCTTTTTCCTGAAAAATATTAGTTATATCATTATGTGTTTGATGGATATAAACTTAATTTTTTTATAATTAATCTATTATTTATTTGTAGAACTATTTTTCCATCATTCTTCATTGTAAATTCTCTTTGAGGGTGTTTTGAAACATGATTTGATTATAATGTTAGGTAGTTCCATTGAGTTTTTCTATTTAATAATCCCTCAATTTTTAATTAAATATAACCATCACTCACAATGTTTTATTCAAATTATAAGTGGTAAATTTAAAATAGAATTTTGGGGATCATATTATATTTTTTTTGAAAAAATATACCGATTATTTTTTGATTGATTGAACAAATTAGAGCCTTGGTAATTAGTGGGTAATTTTGTACATGAACAACATTTGGATAATTCCCATGCAATATATTGATGATAAAAACACTAAAATATTGTTGTGTGGAGAGTAATATTATATTTTATTGGAGTGTATAGTTGTAAATAAACCATAAGTTGGTGTGGGTATAACTGATATCATTTTCATGAGAGTGTGAGGATCCTATTTCTATGAACTATTATACTGTAGTGACGATGACCATGTTTCATGTTATGATTTCATTGATATATATATATATATATGTCATTTATTTTTGAAAATATTTTACTCATTCCTAGTGATTTATATTGAAATATATATATATATATTATGTTTTCTTATTCCATTGTTTGAAATGTTTCCATCAATTGAAATTGAGAGAATGTTATCCGTTTAAATATGGAATTGTACTATCATTCGAGTTTTATTTGAAATTGTAAGAATTATTCTGTTTATTAATTATATCATAATATAATGAACCATTTTTCGAGAACCTTATGGTATATTATATCATACCATACCTTTTCCTTAGATCATTTATAAATTTTCTTCTTCTAGGTATGAGTAAAGGGAGGGTTCCTCTTAAAGGGGGCAGATGTATATGACCAATTGGGCTTAGAGTGTTGATACATTTGAATTCTTGAGTTTAATTTCATTTTTTTGAGTATAAGATGATGCAATGTATGTGTTTATGATTTACCATCTTGTACATTTGATATAGTCTTTTTTTTGGTATTTTTCATTGAGAATGCTGAAATGTATCTATTTCTTCATCTTTATTTGTAAAAATTGTTTTCGAACATATATAATGTATGTTGAGAGGTTTTCATATCCTACTCGTTGTGGTCAAAAATTCCCTTCTAGAAATTTCAAGATGTTCTAGAATTCTAGGGTACCAGGTTATACAGGCCGGTTCAGAAAATAATTTATTCTAATGACTTTTATTTATCATAAAAATTGAATCAATGACCGTTTTTTCATAAAATTATAGATATACAATAATATTTTAATAATAAGTTAAATAGATAATTTTATATTAATAATACAATATGGAAAAGAATTATATTATTAAAAATGTTTAATAATTTTAGCATATATGTTTCCATAAACATTTATGATATATTTTTCTAGAATTGTTGATGTAGGTAGTTAGACTGACCCAAACATGAATATACCTTAATTGAAAGATGATTGTGGTTTTGAATGTGGTATCATTTATCACAATAACATTATAATAGGGGAATTATGTTATTTTTTATGATTTTGATATATATTTAAATTATTTTGGATAAATAATGAAATAAATATGATAAATATATTACATTACTTCATGGAGGTGATCGATAGCACAATCCATAATTATCATTTTCATTTCCCAAAAATTGAGACAAAATGATGTTGGATTTAAAATTTGGTAATCAAATTTTCAATTATATTATATATCTCACCTTTATTACCAAATTAAATCCTAAAACCTATAATATATGTGATGATAAGAAATGAAAGAAGCCTTTTTATGGATGTTGTAGTCCGTACAGTAGCAGAATAGATATAGTTTTGTTTTTCAACATGGATAGAAATAAACAAATAATGATTGTGAAAAAATATAATTAACATTTAGTAGAAAAATTTACTATTTTTATTGAATAAATATGGTTGATAGGATTAGAATGTAAATAATAATATGACACTATTGTAATATCTTGACCTTCTCTAGAGTCATATTGGGCACAGTTTCAGTACTTTTGGTAGTTTTTAAGTACCTTTGTTTAGCATTATGTTTTTGGGTACATTTTTGTAAGGTTTTAATAATTTTAAATGATAGGGTGTTGTTCACATATTGACAAATTTTGCGCCTAACCCCAAGTAATTTTGTGACCCCAAACACTGTCGTCTGTATGGTTAGTGCACAGTTTCCCAAAATTTGTTCCCCTGCCTAGGAAAATCATGTGCACAATATTAATTCTTCAGAAAATTATTTTAAAAATTCACCGATCTCCTGAAACTCCCCCATTTTGACATATGGTTATGATCTAAATATTTTGTACGATCCTAGATATTTCTATAGGGGTTCCAAGGTTGTTTTACCTCTGTTGTTCAAGATTCAAATCCTAAATCGAAGATCCACTCTTCTCTCAGAAAGTGGATTTCATCCTGATGCCTATCTCGATAACTCCTTCAACTACTATTGATATTTTAGTGTATTTTATCCACTTTTATTCAGATCAAACTTTATGTGGTGATATCTAGATCTAGGATAGTAGATCTATATCTAAATTGATTAGATCTTGATAATTTGATATCTTTATTTAGGGATTTAGATCCAAAATCTCATATTTACATCATTGTAATAACCAGATTTTGTGGATTTCAGTTGGGTATGAATCCATATACAAATCAAAATGGGTTGTCTTAATCTAATTCCCAAAGTCAGGGATATTATGTGTATATGCAATATTGTAGAATTTCTTTCACCCTTTAGCAATTGTTTTCCTTGAATTTGGTTTATTCGATTATTTCATTTAGTTTTGGAAGATTTTTTGAAATAGTTGATTAATTATGGAATTATTCATAAGACTAATAAGATTTCCTATTAGATAATTAATTTTGGGAATTATGTTATACGAAATAGGGGTAATAATCTAGATAATTATTTGAGAAATTAATTATGAGATGTTGAATTGGTTATGTTGAGATAATAAATTGTGGATTAATTATGTGCCTTGATAATCTGATCTAGATAATAAATTATGGAGCAAATATAGAAATTTGATATTAGAATGTAATCATTAATTATGGAAAATTAATTATGGGATATGAATTGTGATATTGATTAATTAATCTGTGATTTAATTAGTTATTTAAAAGCATTTAGTTAATTGTTGTGTTAACAAATAGATTTGATGTATTTAACTATTTTTTGAATTTGTAAGGGAATTTATGTGTATAATTAATGGATGAATTAATTATGTGTTTAAGAATAGAAACATGGTCATTCTAATTGATATCTACAAATTGAAACATGTTCATCATACTTATGAGTAAGAGAATGGGATCATGGTTATTCTAATGTGATATACACATGGTAACATGGTCATTAAACATATGAATAAAGAGAATGGGAACATGGTCATTCTATTGTGGGGTATGCATGGTAACATGGTCATATTACTTATTTTTTTGATATTGGTCACTTGGAAATGTGACTTATTAATATGAAATTAAATAATTCAAATAATGGAACTCAATGTTATGGCCTCACAAGGGAATATTCGATCTCTGACACGAGTCGAATTAGGTACTAAGATATAATAACACCTCAAATACTTCATGTTTTGAATATAATTAGGTATTAAGAAATTATATTATATAGGGAACACTTTGGGATCTGGTATGAGTTGAAGTTATTATTGTGGTAGTGGGGTCCATGAGAGTCCTGGAGTTAATGCAATTATATAATAATAAATAAAAATGTGATAAACTGTTCATTATTTCAATGTACGAATTTCCTTATAGAATTGAATGAACTATAATTTGGATGGAATGGTGTTAGACATAATTGGTGGTGTCCATGTGAGTTTAACTCACACCCTATTCAGGCTAACATATCAATACCTGAATAAATTATATTGTTGTAAGATTGGATGAGGAAAAATTCCCTGAGATAGGTGGTCAATTAGGGATGGATCTTTTTAGAGGGAACCAGACAATTTTCAAAACCCACGTGAGGAGTCTTGGTGTCTTTACATTCAAATTCAATATAGACAGTTGAAAATTTTATTATAATTGCATGTTTTCCATTTCTGTTGAGTATTTTATTCACAATTTTGTTTCTTGTGACATGAGTATTGTTCTGGTTATATATGCTTCCTAATTTGTTCATTTATTTCTACTTGTGTTTCACTATAATAAAATAGGGTATAGTCTCCCCATGAATGACTTACTAGACCCTCGATGCTAGTCGAAAGCCTCTAGCATACGGGTAGGTGTGCTTGAGGTCATGTGGCGAACTATCTCGGGATACTATCATGAGGCTCTCAGGTCAAGACGTTGCAAAGTGGTATTAGAAGACCAATTTTATTTATTCTTATTTTGTCTAATTATCTTGGGAATTGTAGATTAGTGACTATGAAGATTCAAGGCTTGGTAATGATCTATTGAATGTGAGTTGCAAACCCATATATGGGGAAAACTCATGTACTCATGGTGGGATTATTTTTAATGTTATTTGTTTGTTATAATTGAATGTAATTTCACCATAGGTGATGAACATGTGGTGTGATGTGATTATTGTGTCTGAGAATTCTATGTATTGATTTGTGACACATAAAGTCACGAGAGTTGAGTCTTCATGAATCATTCTAGGCACTCAGGGTTATTGTGACAAACATCATTTTAGGCAAGTACGGAATAATAGGTCAGGGGAAAGTTGTTAAACATAAACTATTTTTATTTCTATGAGATCGAAATAGAAAATTGTTCCTAACATGAATTGGGAACAACTGTAAAATGAATCAAAATGAGCATTTATGGGTTCCTCAATGATAAACTTGATTTTGATAGTGTTTTTAACTTATAAACCGAAACCTAGGAGTATGATGTTTAAGGGTAGGGAAGGCACCTTGGTTTTGACCATGAGGAGAGGTGAAAAAAATTTTTTTTGATTATGACTTCATCTTATGTAAATGTTATAGGGTTCGAATATGAGACATGAGACATGTGTTTGGATTTTTGGAGAGTATGGCTCTATGAATCTTGTGGAAGAGATGACCATGGTAATTCCTAGGAATTTATTTCTAGTTAGGGAACTCGAGGCACTGATCATGAAAACTTATGATAAAGGGGGTAATTTTTTATAGAAATTTTTGTGCTTTGTGAAATTTATGGAAACAGACCGAGAGCAGGTTATAAAAAGTAGGTCTTAGTTGATAAGGGTGTTTTAGTTGCATCACCATCTGTCCATTACAAGAGATTTTGGGCCCGAGGGAGTTGAATTTAGGGTTCATTCCATAGAGAAAATAATTGACCATTTGGAGACTCTGCATAAAAGGAGGGTCAAGATGGATGATAATATGATGTGGGGATCGACTATGCATTGGTGAAAAAATCAGGCTAGAACTAGACTGACTGACAGTTTGTTATGGAAAGAATTTATGGAGTGGTTTTTGGACCCCTATTATCCAGAGATGCTAAGATAAGAGAAAACTTCTATGTTCATGCATCTAATATTAGAGAAAATGGATGTGATGGATTATGTTGGACTCTATAAAGATCTACATCACATTTTTCCATTTTTATCATGAGATGAGAAAGCTACGGTAAATCATTTTCCGGATCGACATAATTGTGAGATTAATTACAAGGTGAATATCTTTGGGATGAATATGTTTTTAGAAGTGGTGGATCAAGCTCTCGTAGTTGATGGGAACCTGATAGAGGCTTCTAGTGCTAGATAGATAGATGTTACTCGATGATAAGGCAATGAATCTTCCGAGAGTAAGAAGCTCCATTATGAAAACTGTAGCTAAGTTAGTGGGAAGTAGAGTACACAGACAAGAGGGTCGGTTTGAATGGTTCTTACAAGGGTTGTTTGTCATAAGTGTGTCTTTATAAGACAATATCATTGACTCTATTCCAAAACACCAATATAGATTCGGTCTTGTATCACAATGGGAAATCTATAGAAATTATCCAGGTCATAGCCACAAACTGTTACTAAATGGGAATCTGGGAAAAATCATAGTGTGAGAAAGGGATACCCTACACCATATCGAGCTGGTGGTTGGAGTTCTATTGGCGAAGGTAGTAGAGGTAGTGGACGTGGTTCTACTGGGAAGGAGTTCCCACAACAGAATATCATTTCAACTTAGTGGAGTAAGATAGCATCACAAGGATGAGGGGAATCAATGTTACATAAATTAATATCTACACTTGTGGATTTTGAGGCTGGTAAATCGACAGTGACATGAACTATTCATGTAGCTTCTACTTTACCTAGTTCATTGTTTGATACTGGTGCCTCTCATTCATTTATATATTCAAAACATGTTAACAGTTTGATCTCGGGAATGGAATTGGTGATGTGAATAATGACTATAGATACACAGTTGGGAGTGCGGTCTAAAGATATCTATCTTTGCAAGGGATGTTCACTAGAGAATGGGGAATATCTTCTCCTATGGTTTTTATATGTTCTTCATATGAAAATATTTGACTTGATTATTGGTATGGACTGGTTAGTACCATAGCGGGACCAAATTTATTGTTACCATATGAGGGTTGTGTTTACTTATTCTATGGGTGACCAATAAATTCATCAGGTAGAGTGGGATATTCAGATAGGATGAGCAGTACCATTTACTTAGCAGCTGGGAGAACTCACATCCCATGTTTCTAGTATTTTGATGGATGATGGGGGGTGTGAGGCAATATGTCCTTCCACTGATAGTGGATCTATTTAAGATGTATTTCCTAAACACTTCTAAGGGTTTCCACCCGAGAGAGTGATGTGGAAATCATTATTGTGCACATACTGGGGTCTGAGCCAGTATCTATTCCACCATAAATAATGGCACCGACTGAGCTTCAAGAGCTCATGAATTAAATGGATTATTTAAAGGATAAGGTATTTATCTTTCCAATTATTTCACCTTATGAATCAACTATTTATTCATAAAGAAGGATGACAAGAGTTTCTTCTTATGTGTTGATTACCAGAATATAAACAAAATGAATATAAAGAAAGGATATCCCCGTCCATGTATTGATGACCTGTTTGACCAATTGAAGGGATTTTGTGTGTTCTCAAAGATCTTTTTGAGATCCGGGTATCATCACTAGAGAGTACAGACTTCTGATATACCAAGGTCTACTTTAAGAAGCAGGTATGGACTTTATGAGTTAGTTGTAATTCCATTTGGGTTGAAAAATGTACTAACATTGTTCATGTCTTTGATGAATATTATCTTTCATCCATATCTAGATCAGTTCATGGTGGTATTTGTGGAAAACATCTTGGTGTACTCCAAGACTCATGACGATCATTACCTACATCTATACATCATCCTGAGTACATTGAGAGAGCATCGGTTATACAGTAATCTATCTAAGTGTTCGTTTTTTTGTCCAGGTACACTTATTAGGGCACATCATCTTGGAGGATGGTTTTTTAGTTGACCCAAATAAGCTTTGAGTTGTGATTTCTTGGGATTAGTTCAATAAATTTTTTTTATATCTGAAACATTCTAGGATTAGCTAAATATTATAGGAGATTCATCAAAGCCTTTTCCCATTGGGAAATGAAACATTCAGTATTAACCAAAAAGGAGTAAATTTTGAATGGTAGAAGGAATGTGGGAGAGTTTTTCTGGAGATTATGAAGCACATAACGTCAAAACCAATTTAGATCAATCCCAAGTTAGGTGAAGAGTATAATTATTATTGTGACGCTTCTGGGATCATACATGGAGTTTGGCTAATATTGGGATATTGAGTTATTGCATATTGGTATCAGTATTTGATGCCTCAGGAACATAATTACCCTACACATGACCTCGGGTTCTTAGAAGTGTTATATGATCTTTCATGTTGGAGACACTATCTTTTGGGACATATTTTTACAATCTATACAGTTCTCAAGAGCATAAAGTATATATTTTAATAGTATTATTTGAATCTTTGGTAGTGCAGATGGGTTGATTATATGCATTCTTTTCATTATGAACTGGAATATATTCCATGGAAACAAAATAGTGTGGTTGATTCCTTTAGTAGAAAGACATAGACTCAGATGGATCAAGAACAGAGTGTAGAATGGATGATGATGACCTTGTTGGCTAAAATGCTTGTGGTGGTTCAAGAGAGTAATGAGAAGATGACACTGGTTTCAGTTACAGTGTCATATACACTTTTGACATGGATTAGGGATATATAGTATGATTATCCATAGTTATTATACTTGAGGGAATGTTTTTAAGGTATGGATAAATCTTTAGACTCTTTGATAGATGTGTATGAGAAGATCTATGTGAAAAAATCATGTTTTTTTTAGCTACGAGCATGTGAAAGGATATCATGTAGGAATTTTATGTCACAATGTTAGAGGTTAATCTAGGTAAAACAAAAATGTACCATGAACTATGAAGATAATTTTGGTTTCCAAGAATGAAAAAAGAGATAGCATAGTTTGTGAAAATATGCTTCACTTGTCAGTCAGTGAAGGTAGAGAATCAATAACCAAGAGGACTACTATAGTCATTTTCTATTCTGAAATAGAAGTATTATGTTGTGATCGTGGATTTTGTGTTGGGTATTCCAATGATGTTTAGGAAGAATGGTTATATTTGGTTCATTATGGATCGAATGACAATGGTAGATTATTTCTTTGTTATAAGGGAAAACTTTACAGTAGAACAATTATGATAGTTGTCCATTTTGGAGATAGTCTGTCTGCATGGAGTGACACAAACAATAGTTTCATATCGTGATTCACACATTACCTCACGCTTATAGTAGGGTTTGTATAATGTTATTGGAACATTGGTATTATTTAGTATTGATTTACACACACTGAAAAACGGTAAATCCAAACGTACTATACAGGTTCTTGAGGATATTCTATGATCATGCACGCTTAACTTTGAAGTATCTTTATAAAAGCACATGGATATAGAAGAGTTTTCCAATAAAAATTATTATCGTGAAACTCTATAGATGGCACAATGCAAGGATATTTATGGTAGGCCTTGTAGATCATAGCTACACATGATGGAGGATAGTGAGTTAGAGTTTTTTGGACCGAGTCTCTTGAAATAGATTTCAGAGCATGTCCAGTTGATTCAGAAATGCTTGGCTATGACTCATAGTAGATATAAGTCATATGTTGATATAATAAGACAACCCCTAAAGTTTATAGAGGGTGACCGTGTATTCCTTAAGGTGTCGCTGATGTATGTTCACTGTAGGATATTGAGGTATGTCAATTTAGTGCCCAGGTTTGTTGGTGTGTTTGAGATAATAAAGCGAATTGGGATAGAGGTGTACCAATTGGATCTTACAGATATATACAGTGATATTCATGATGATTTCCATGTATCCCAACATCGATTGTATCACCCTAAATCGTATCATGTGAACGATGTAGATGAGTTTGAGATTGAGGTATATGAGTTCTTTAAAGATCCTATGATACATGTTTCAGATCATAGTGAGAAAGTGTTATGGGGAAATACATAGCTGATAGTTCGTGTTTCATGGAAAAATGGACATGTACAAGAGGAAAAATATGAAAGAGAAGTATATATGAGGGTTTAATGGCCCGATATATTTGGCTCAGAATCATACAATGGCATGGCGGTGTGGCTAAAGGATGATCTATTATAAGGTTGGGAGATTGTAAGATCTTAACCTTCTCTAAAGTCATCTCAAGCTTGTTTTTAGGTACTTTTGGGTGTTTTTTAAGTACCATAATGTAGAGTTATGTTTTGGGGTTTATTTGATAGTGGTTTTAAAAAATTTTATGGATATGGGAACTTTATCATGTTTTTTCCACCATTTAATAAAATGTGCGCCTAAACCTAAGTAACCCTACAACCCCGAATAGTGAGGTCTACATGGTTAGCGCACAATTTCCATAACTGTGCATCCCAGCTAGGGTAAAATGTGAACGCAGTTTTAATTATTCTGAAAATTATTTTAAAAAATTTCCCAAACCCTTGAAACATCTATATTTGTACCTAGGATCGTTCTTGATATATTTGGGACGATTCTAGTGATTTCTGAAGGAGTTAAACAGTTGTTCAGCCTCTATTATTCAAGATTCAAAGTCAGAATCAATGATATTCTCTTCTCCAGGTATTTATATTTCATCCTGATGCCTATCTCGATCATTCCTTCATCTAATCATAATCTTTTAGTGGACTTTATCATTTATTTCTTCAGATATAAATCTATGTGTTGAGATCTAGATCTAGGATAGTAAATATAGATCTATATTGATTAGATATTTATATTTTTATATCTTTATTTAGGGATTTAGATTCGGAATATTAGATCTACATCATTGTGCTACTCGGATTTGTGGGATTTCATTTAGGAAAATATTCATGAACAAAACGATGTGGGTGGTCTAAACCTAATTCCCATATTTGTGGATTTGAGCTATATATTAATGATTTAAGAATTTATAGCACAATTTAACAATTGTTTTCCTTGAATTGGGTTTATTTTATTATTTCATTTAGTTATTGATGTTTTTTGGAAATATTTGGTTAATTGGGGAATTCGTTATTTGATTAAGGGGTCTCTTATTATATATTTAATTTGTGAAATTGGTTAAAATAAATAGGGGTTGTAATCAAGATAATTAATTGGGAAATTAATTATGAGATGTTGAATTGTCTATGTTGAGATAATATATTAATGATTAATTATGTGCCCTGATAATATGATCTAGATAACTAATTATGGGATTAATATTGAAAAGATGAGATTATAATGTGACAATAAATTATAGAAATTTATTATGGGTTATGAATTGTATTATTGATTAATTAATTGGTGAATTAATTAATGGTTTAAAATAATTTCATTTATTTGTGGTTAACTAATGGATTTGATGTATTTAACTAATTAATTAATTAGAAAGGGAATTGTTGTAGATAGTTAATTGATGAATTAATTATGTGTTTAAGAATGAGAACATGTAAATTATAATTGGGAAGTATAAATGTTAACATGGTCATCATACTTTGAGTATGTGAATGGGAACATGGCCATTCTAATGTGAAGTGTACATGATAACATGGTCATTATACTTTTGAGTAAATAGAATGGGAACAAGGTCATTCTACTGAGGGGTAATCATGGTAAAATAGTAATCTTACTTATGTTTTTTATATTGGTAACATGAAAATGTGTCTTATAAATATGAAATTAATTTATGGAAATAATGATACTTCGAGTTATGGCCTCACAAGAGAATATTCGAAATCTTATATGAGTCAAATCACGTACTGAGATATCATAGCACGAAGAATACATTGAGCTTCTCCAAGAAGCTGATATTAAGATATGCTATTTCATGGGGAACAAGTTGGGCTTCAGTATGATATGAAGTTAGTATTGAGGTATGAGTATCCATAGGAACCCTATAGTTAATGTTGTTAGATAAGAATAAATGAAAATGTGATAAATTATTTATTAATGCATTATATTTTTTACTTATTGAACTACATGCACTATCTTCTAGCTAGAATAGTTTTAGACATCGTTGGTGGTGGCCTACTGAGTTGTACTCACACTACATTCAGACTTCCTGATCGGTACCCTAATAGATTATATTGTTGCAGGTTTAGATAAGGGAATGGGCCCTAGGATAGGTGGCTGATTAGGGATGGATCTTGGAGGAGGGAACCCGGCATGTTTCAAAACCTTCATGGTGAGTTGTAGTGTCATTAGTTTTAGTTTAATTATATAAACATGAAATTCTTATTAGGATAGCATGTTTTCCATTTTAGTTGAGAATTTTATATTTTATTTGGATATCTTATGACATGGTTATTTTTATGGTTATATATGCTTTTGTTATTGTTAATTTATTTTCACTGGCATTTGAATCCGATAAAACAAGGTAATGCCTTTCCATAAATGACTTACCATACCCTTTTTTTAGTTAGTGGCCTCTAGAATATCGAGAGGCGCGTCAGAGGGGATGTGGAGAACCGACTCTAAGAACTTTTGTGTGCTCCCAGGTTAGTACATTACTACTATTAAGGAAAATTAATACTCAGTTTTGAACCATGAATTGTCTCTTGAAAGACTACATCGAAATAAAGGGATTATGCTAGCATATAATGACAATGGAATTTATTTCATAAATTTGGATTATATTAGAGGAAACTATTATATAGTATCATGGAAATGTTTAAGAGTATTTGTAACAATGAAATCATGGATGGTAACCCCTTTTATATGTGATGAAAATGGAACTTCTGTTACCATCCATTATTTTCTAATAAGATAATAGCAGTATTCAATTGTAAATGCATTAAATATGGGAAATAATTTACTTTTGGATTATATATGGTTGATTTCACCTTAATAAATCTTTTTATACACGTTTTAATCATGTTTTATCTTATTTTACATCATCATTTTTATATATTACAAATTTCTTTTTTACCTGGGTAACTTTTTTAACGAAGTATTTTTTATTTGTTTTATTAAAAACTAATATAACCCCTATAACAAAATTTGGGTGTGATGATGCTAAATTTAATATACATATAATATTAGTAAAACTATATATAATGTAAATTTGTCTTCAAGATTATATAAATAATATATGGAAAAAAATTATATTATAGAAAAATTACATTTCTACCACTGTGTGTTCTGAATCATATTTAGTATTTTTTAACAAATTAATTAATTTTAATATATTTTTATATTTTATTTCAAATAGAATTTTATTTATAGTTTTAGAGTAGATTAATTTTTTTAAAAAAATATAATATTTTACACATTGATAATAAAATAAAATGATAAAAATAATAATTTTATCATTATCGTGGTAATTTACTTGAATCCTAGTAATGATGTTTTTATGGATAAAAATAAAATTTACCACATTACATAATATGAAAATATTTATCAAAAAACTTATATTCATTTTGATGTACTTAATTTCTAAATGTGATGAATTATAATTTTTTTGATCCACAAATAACACCAATTTTAAGTGTAAAAAATATAATATGTTTTGTAAACATTAGTGAAGTGTTCTATAAATAAAATATTGTTTTTTAATTGAGTTCTTATTAATTATAAGTATAACTATTTATACCAAAAATTCACTAAAAATTTATCATGTTATAAAAATAATGTTATTAGAAAAGTTGGAATAATATTTAAAACTAACCTTGAATTCAAATTTTATTGAAAAATATAAAAAATATATCTAATTATAGTATTACCAAGATTAATAAAAACGAGTTTATTTTATTCTATTATAAATTCAAATATTATAAAATTTATCATTTAATTAGAAATTAAATATTCAAATAAAATCTTCTTATATTAAAAAATTACCATTTAAAATAGTTTGTACTATTAATCATATATTTTAAAAAAAATCAACTGATTGGAATATTTTTATGTACAATAGGTTTTTCTATTGTATGAATTTCTTATCTAGTATGTAATGAATTACTTTAGTTTGGTGTTTTATCTCTAATATATTTTATGATTTTTTTTAAATTTAATTTGATCATTTTGATATATTTTGTTTCATGAAACACTAAGTTTAGAATTCCTTATGAAAAACACTGAGTATAGAGTGCATTATAGGAAACATTGATTTTAAAAGAATGGTAAAATATTATTTTTTTTAATATGTATTTTATAACCTAGAAATTAGAATAATGGGTATGAATAAGAATAACTAAATTCTAAAAATAAATTACTTATACATATATATATATAATTAACTCATTGGAGATAAATTAATAAAAAATTGAAATAAAAACTAATTTAAAATAACGGAAATATTTTTCTACATTTTTTATACACACAACCATATTTTACCAAAATAAATTATAAAATTTACTTCAGTAGAATGATTTTAATTATATTTATGAACTTTATGTATTATATATAAACGTTTATCATTATTCAACTTTGTTATATGTAGATGCTTTTATAATAAGTCTAGTTTTATGATTTAAAACAATATTTTTTTAAATATTAATTCTTTTTCAATTTTCATACTAATTTTAAAATTTATTTTTGCCAGTTCTGGTACATTTATTTGAAAAAACACATTTTAATTTTAAAATCATTGTGTCAAATTATCTTGGTGTGAATTTTGGGATAATTTTTATAAATGATAAATTTTTCAATGATTAGCGATAAATACTAGTTTTAATTAAGAATTATCATTTATTTTAAAAATTTAAAAACTTAAATAATTGGTCACATAAGTAAAATTATTCAAATAATATATATATATATAATATTAAAATTTATTTCATCAAAGAAAATTTTGTTTTAAATTTTCAAATAAAAATATTTTTAAATTTTGTATACTATTCCCTTTGAGAGTCCCATTTCTCATTATGACTGTAGGATTATATTTAAATAGAAATTTTCCACTTCTATAAATGGAATATGGAAAAAATGAAATAAATATTTTGAATCAGAATAATATATATTATCTAATAAGGCCAAATTCATTTTTTTACAATAATGAAAATTAAAAACATTAAAATTTATTTACCATGGTTAAGTAAAAAATGGGGTGACCTCGGAGTTATCCTAAAATGAAAAAAGTTAAAAATGTCCCAAATTCCTTATGAAACTCAATACATTGAGATAGTTTTTCCTTATATCATTTATGATCTATAATGGATAATTTTTAGGCTATTTTCATCTGAAAATATGAGGTATATTTTTTATTTTAATAAATTTCAACACCTCAACTCTCCTTGCTTGTAAAAGGACACCCATTCTCCTCTTCCCATTACACTTCAAATTATCATTTTTTAGTGACTAACTACCGAAATAACTTTCATAATTCCCTCATATCTTCCAAGAATCCTTAACCTATTCATAAATCCAGCTAAGAATCCTATTGGAGAAAACCAAAAGATGATTTCTAAAGAAGAGGTAACATCCGTAATCGAGCATTGTATTTTATTTCGTCCTCTATCACCATTAATTATTATTTATCCAAGATGATATTATCTTATAATTATATTAAATTTTCTTTGATTTTATCCTCTTAATTTAGTAAAAAATTCCTTCTATTCTTCCATTAAATGGGTAATAAAATTTTTATACTTGTTCACATAAAACTTCTACCTTATGAACCAATGTTATTTATCTATTACCACATATCTTAGTTAGATATATTGATGTATTTATTTTTTATATTTTCTATATATGATATTTGTATTCTTATTTAATGATGATATCAAATATTACTTGTTACATTCCCTTCCATGGGAATATGAAAACATCATTTGTGTGTATAAAGGATTATTATCCCTCAAATCAATGCAATTCATTCTTTAAATTCGTTTTACATAGAAGTTAATATGAAAAATTAAAAAGTGTGACATGTATAACATAAATTTTATTTAAGAAATGTATTATATTATTTAAATCTATTTCATTTATTCCACTGATAAAATTGAATGTACATTCATGTGTATGTATGGCCAATTGTCTCTATGAATGGTGTATGTCATTTTCTATATCTATCATTAATGGATTAATATAAATACATATATAATGAATAATATACAGTTCAAATCTTGGTTAAAATTGTGAATAATATTGATACATGATCAGTTTAAGATGATTTAATATACCAAATAAAAACATATATGAAAATAAAGTAGTTATTTCCAAAACCATGAATTGAACAAAGAATTATTAAAAATGGGTAGTAAAAGGGAATAATTAAATAATATATGGTATGAAATATATAATTAGGGTTCTTTAATAGATTTATAATAAAAAAAATGTTTGTATATATGATGTTCTAATGTGTATGATGACTGTCAAGACATATGGAATGGGATTTATGTTTCACTATATACTTTTGTGAGACAAAAGCCACATTCTCCAATTATTTTTTTATATAGTGTATACACTATCCATGTTGTATTTTATGATGTTTTTATGAAAATTTATTTTAATTTAATTATATGTTTTTATTTATCATTTGTATGTATTAAAATTCAATGTCACAATAATTTCAATTGTTTTATGTTATAATATCATTGCTTATCATGACAGCTCATAAATTTGCATCCAATGGTGAAATTGAAGGTTCTGGGCACAGCGGAAGCGCATGGGTGGATGTTCCCACTTGGCTTTTTGTCATTAACAATGATCAATAGAGGATCAATACGATGATAAACGCCAATCTCCATGGATCAAATCACAGAAATAGACAAAGAAGAAGGTTTGTCCCGGAACCACAAACAAGGATTGTTAGAGGTTGATTATAATTAATTTAATCAATTGAAAAGAAATACCTTTTGGGTGTTCTTTCTTCATTGATGTTCTTGATCACATTCTGATGTGATTCATCATTGCGTCGCAGAAGCCAAGTGTAGACTTCCTCTAGCGGTGATCCACACGTGTACCTCGTATCTCGAGACGTTGCCAAAGGAGTCTCTAGGTGCTAGCGTGGAGAAACCTCTACTTGCGTTGTCCGCCTTAGATCGTCTTGATCTGATGGAAGAGGATCTCTCTCAGTCTTGAGAGCATTCTTGGAGGAAGATATTCTTTTCGCCTTGAAATAATTCTCCAAAATTATTGTGCACAACTATTCTCTTGTGTGTCGGAAAAGAGTTGGGGTTGTGAGGATATTTATAATCAGGTTTGAGGTTGTAGAGTTATGACAATAAATAAACGCGTTAAGAGTTTTATTTATTTCATTGACTCTTATTTAAAATCCCCATGTCAAATAATTAGTTCCTTGAAATGCACCCACACTGATTATAATAAATATCATTTAAAATAATATTATATCCTCAAAATCCCGACTGGAAAAAATACACGGTGTGTATTAATAAATACACGGCGTGTACTTATTTTTCATTGAAAACTACATGGCGTGTACATTCAATGTACATGGAGTGTATATCTTATTTCCATTTATTCATTTCATTTCCAAAAAGAAAACTACAGGGCATGTAATTATTAATACACGGTGTGTACTTGTTTTCCATGAAAAACTACACGGTGTGTAATCTTTAATACACGATGTGTATATCTTGTTTTTCATTTCCTTCTTCCTCCATCATTAAAACGATTTAGGATTCCTTGAATAATTATTAAACCACGTATAGGAATAATCTTTATTCTACTTGAGATACTTGAATACACTTAGTGTGTGACCCTCTAGGCCTCTTTCTCATTGGCATTAGGCGAGCTGGCCTAAAGTCCAAGATTACTTTCTAGCAACGAGTCAAGGCACCCAAGAGAACGAAGTTGAAGTCACATTGACGTATCACCTCATATGAATGCTTACTATATAATTTAATCCATTTGTCCCGATATCTCATCAAGCAGGTTTCATGGCAGTGTCATAAACCTATATCCTTGATTCGTGTTTCTTTGACTACCTGAAATAAACTCGTCGTTTACACCATGGCCATGGAATTTAATGCAACAGTTCTATTTCGATCAAAGGGCCGAGATATCAACTTCCATAAATGGAAGGTACAAATCCTTCCTTGACTTATCCATTAACAACATGTCACTCGTGATGCACCCAACGTACCCTACTTCCCGCCAACTGTCTACGTGACGGTTTTCATCAGTAAATCTAAGTGCGCGAGTCATGACATGAGTTAATGATAATATTCCAGTCTAAAGACCATTACACACGCTCATAGATAGTAATGTCCGATGACACCAAGACATGCGTAATTACTACTGGTGGGTCTGTTCTCATAATCTCCCATATTGGAGATTACCAAGTACAAACTCCATGAGAGAGGGTCTCGTCTTCTTATGAGTACTCGCACATGATGGTATTTATATTATGTTTCCTATCACAGTATTTCATCTAACCGCAGAACTTTATTTAAGAATATTGTTATAGAATTTCAAGGTTCTCATCATAGTGGGGATCTTCCATGACCTTATTAATTCAACAAATATTCCAGGACATTATTATATTATAGTCATGAAGAACGATGAACAATAAAATAAGTGAACATTCATTTAATCAAAGTAAAAAATAGTTGGTTATCAGGACACCAACCCTTACAAACTCCCACTTGGACTAGAGCCAACCGCCTATGACTTTTAGTCCGCTAGACATTACATGATGATCATGTTTCTGCAGAGTCAAGGCTTTAGTCAAGGGGTCCACCACGTTGTCTTCTGTGGAAATATTTATCACTGCAACTTCACCTCTCTGAGAAAAAACCGTCAAGAGATGATACTTCCTAAGTATGTGCTTTGTCCGCTAATGTGACCTTGACTCTTTTGCAAGTGCCACTGCTGCAGTATTATCACAATAGAGTGTGATAGGATCTTTACTGCTCGGTACAACATCCAGCTCTTGGACGAAGCTTCGCATACATACTGCTTCTTTAGATACCTCAGAAGCTGCGATATACTTGGACTCCGCTGTAGAATCTGCCACCACACTTTGCTTTGAGCTCTTCCAGCTCACTGCACCTCCATTCAAACTGAAGATGTATCCAGTCTACGACTTCATGTCATCTTGATCAGTCTGGAAACTAGCATCTATATGTCCGTTGATGACTAGTTCCTCATCTCCTCCATAAAACAAGAACATATCCTTAGTACGCCTCAGATACTTAATAATAGTCTTGACTACCATCCAATTGCGGTCTCCTATATTAGTTTGATATCTACCTACAACACTTAATGCGTAAGCAACATCTAGCCTCGTACATAGCATATCATACATGACTAAACCAATTACGGATGTGTATGTTATCCTTTCCATTCTCTTTCTTTACTCATGTGTCTGAGGACACATTTTATTGGAAAGATGAATGCCATTTGACACTGGAAACAATCCCCTTTTGGACTGTTCCATACTGAATCTCTTCAGTATCTTGTCAATGTATGTACTTTGACTCAGGCCCAGCATTCTCTTAGATCTATCACGATGGATATTGATCCCAAGAATATATGATGCCTCACCCAAGTCTTTCATGGAGAATCATTTATGCAACCATGCCTTAACTGACTGTAAGACAGGTACTTCGTTTCCAATTAGTAATATGTCATCAACATATACTATTAGGAAAACGGTTGCACTTCCACTAAACCTTTTGTAGACACAAGGATCACATTCATTCTTAACAAAGCAAAATTTCAATACATCTTCATCAAAACGAATGTTCCATGACCTTGATGCTTTCTTTAATCTATAAATGGATTTCTGCAACTTGCATACCTTGTTGGCATCCTTTGGAGTCACAAACCCTTCAGGTTGTGTCATGTAGACATCTTCTTAGAGGTTCCCATTGAGGAAATCTATTTTGAAATCCATTTTTCAAATTTCATAGTCATGGTAAGTAGAAATGACCAATATGATTCTAATGGATTTCATCATCGCAACCAGTGAAAAGTTTTCATCATAGTCAATTCCATGACGCTGTCTAAAACCTTTTGCAACCAGTCATGCCTTGTAGGTGCTAACTTGCCCCTGCATGGCCAGTTTCTTCTTGAATACCCATTTATTACTAATAGGCTTTACATCAACTAGAGGATCTACCAAAATCCAGACTTGGTTTTGGTACATGGAATCCATTTCAGAATTCATGGCTTCTTGCCACTTTGAAATGTATGTGCCTTCAACTACTTCTTTTTAGGTAAGAGGATCATCATTGTCAACCAATAATGAGTCACCATCCTCGGTGACAAGAAAACCATATCGTTTCGGTTATCTCACCTCTCTCATGCTCCTACGCAGTTCTGGTGTCTCTGGAACAGATTGTTCTTCCATGGGGATTTGTGGAATCTGTTCTTGTACCAACTCCTGTGTATCTTGATCCTCGACTTCATTGAAGTCTATCTCGCTCCCACTATCTCTTTTGGAGATGTGATCCATCTCAAAGAATGGGGAATGTCTTGCCACTGTAACCTTTTTGTCTAAGGGTTTGTATAGGTAATATCCCCTTATTTCCTTAGGATATCCTATAAAGATACACTTTGTGACTTTGGGTGCAAGTTTGTTACCTGAAGAGGCCTTAACAAATGCTTCGCTGCCCCACACATGTAAATTCGATAACATGGCTTTGCGTCCACTCCATAACTCGTATGGAATACCATTTATCAATTTAGTTGGTACTTGGTTTAGTATGTGTGCTGTTGTTTGTAATGCATATCCCCAAAAGGATAATGGAAGACTCACATGACTCATCATTGATCTCACCATTTCCAACAGGGTGTGGTTCCTCCTTTCGCTTACACCATTCCACTGTGGCGTGTAAGGAGGAGTGAGTTGAGATAGAATCCCAAACTCCCATAAGAAATCAATGAAGTCCTGATTAAGATATTATCCTCCTCTGTCTGCGCAGAGTTTCTTAATCTTCATACCAAGATGGTTCTCAACTTCATTCTTGTATTCTTTGAACCGATCAAAAGAATCTGACTTATACCTCATTAAGTAGATATATCCATATCTACTAAAATCGTCAGTAAAAGTTATGAAGTATGAGAACCCACCCCTTGCCTCAACTGGAAATGGCCCACACACATCTGTGTGAACTAATTATAGAAGCTCTTAAGCTCTTTCACCTTTCTCGCTAAATGGGGCTTTGGTCATTTTTTCTTGTAGACACACATGACATACACCAAGTGGTTTTAGTTCGAACGAATCTAAATACCCATCTTGATGTTATTTTGTCAAATGTTTCTCATTGACATGACCTAGCCGGTGATGCCAAAGTTGGGTGTGGTATGAGTCATGTGAATTAACTTTGTCATCGATTGCCATTACTTGGTTTGTGTAGTCTAACACATAAAGGCCGTTATATAAATGTGCCCTACCAAAACAAATGCTATCTTTATAAAAGTAGCAACATACACTTCCAAACTTAAAGATGAATCCATCAGTATCTAATATGGATACTAAAATAATGCTTTTAGTTACAGAGGGTACATAATAACATCCTTTCAAAACTAAGATCATCCCTGTAGGAAATGTGAGATGGTAGTCTCTAATAGCTACATCAACGAGTTTGGCTCCATTGGCTGCTCATAGATCTACCTCCCCTCGATCAATCTTCATGAATCTACTTAGTTCATGTATTTGGATAAAAATGTGAGCACCACAAGCAGTATATAATACCCAATTTGTAGAAACAGATAGATTGCATTCGATGACAAATGCACCTGAAGCTTCCCCTTGCTTCCTAGGCTGGGTGCAGTTTTTCTTCTAGTGGCCCTTCTTGCCACATGCGAAACAAATAGCATCTTGTTCCTTTTCCTCCCCTTTGATCTTCCTTTTCTTGGAAGGCCTTGAAGAAGATTTGGGCTTAAATCTCTTCACCTCCCTTTCCTTTTATTCACCATAAGGATAGAAGGCTTTTCATGCTTCATGTCTTTATCTACTTGGAGAATAAGGATAAGAAGATCAGATAGAGACTTCTCAATGTTGTTCACGTTGAAATTAACAAAAAAGTTCAAGAAGCTCTGGGGGAGTGATGCAAGAATGAGATTGGTACCCAGTTCTTCGGGGAGTTTAAACCCTAGAACCTCCAAGCGCTCAATGTAGCCAATGAGCTTGACTACATGAGGCCCAGCTGGGGAACCCTCTCCAAGTTTTCTCTGAAATAGAGCCTTGGAGATCTCAAACCTTTCCTATCTTGCTCTCTCCTGGTATAGACCATGGAGGTGCTCGAGCATGCTATTTGAATCCATGTTTTCATGAGACTTCATGAGCTCACTAGACATCGATGATAACATCAAACATTGAACTTCGAGAGCGTTGTTAAAATGTTGATCATAGACCAAGAAATCTTAATCACTCACCCCTGGGGCAGAAGAATCAGGAAGTGAGGACTCCAGCATGTAAAACTTTCGTTCATGGCATAGGATAACCCGAAGGCGCCTAAACCATTCCTGAAAGTTACTGTCGGTGAGAATATTGTCTTTATCCAGAATTGATCGCATAGAAAATTTGGTTGACGAGTTTGTCATTTTGATTCTACAAATTAAAAGAGAAGATTTATCAGTACTTTCTTGATTACATTTTATGAAAAATAATAAATGAATTTATTAATTCTCCTACTATTTTATCAAGTCCCAATGGCCCTCA
The DNA here is from genome assembly GCA_963277665.1 of Viscum album. Classification (NCBI taxonomy): domain Eukaryota; kingdom Viridiplantae; phylum Streptophyta; class Magnoliopsida; order Santalales; family Viscaceae; genus Viscum; species Viscum album. The sequence goes on from OY728155.1 coordinate 1,586,389,833, forward strand.
CCATTGAACTCGGAATGTCCAGTTTCTTTGACATTCTAGTGGCAAGGATCCATATTCTCCTTTGCATAACCCCAACAAGGGTTGGTCAAGCTATTTGAAGGTATTTAGGTAGGCAGGTCTTTGCCAACTGTGAGCTTACAGTTCCTTGATCTGTTGAGTGGACTCCCCAATCCTGAAATCATGACTTGTATTTCCTCAAATCTTGCCTCCAATATTACAACAAGTCTTGCAAGGTCTACTTCTCTTGATGTAATATGGTTAAGTCAACCCGAAACCTTTCATAAGGGCTTCCTTTATAAAAGTAAGTGTCCTAACAAGGGTTGGTCAAACACATAGTTTTATTGATTCTTTCCCTTAATCAGGTAATGAAAGGCTTGGTCTGACTTAATATGGTATTGAGGGATTTTAGTCATTTGTGCGTAGTTTCGCATTATCACATGCTTTTTAATATTACGTGATGCTTTCTTAAGTGATTAACCATGTTATGATAATGTTTACTCATAGTCCGGTTCTTATTTTATTCCATATTTGCATGCTTTTTCATTTTATTAACTATGTGATCGCGACAACACATACATAATAAATAAACCATGCAATTTAGACAGAAATAAAATAAGATGGCATGATCATGAGATTCTATTGGTTAGCTTATCTAGCGGTTTTTATAAGCTAAACCTGACCTAGGGAAAACACCTTGAACCCAATGGTTCATGTTTTGCAGCTCCCACCTGTCCACCTTTGTATCTTCTTGCGTCGGTTTCGCCTCAGCTTCGGGATTTGAACCGTCTCCTCTAGCTTGGTAGATCCTCCATTAAATGGGTTTAAATTAATGAAACCATGGGCATGCAGGCCTTACATTTTATTGAAATAAGGCTCACAGGCCAACAAATTTAAATTAAATAAATTTAAATGAAACCATACACATACAAAGGGTACTTGGTCTAGCTCATGATCATCCATAGCATGCAACGACATTTACGCATATTTAGAATTCAAATTCTTTTAATCGATCTTTCATTTAAGATAAGTCACACTCGAATTCAATTAATTATGATCTTATAAATAATCAATTCTTTATCTTAAATTCCTTTTTGAATTTCCTTGAGATTCATCTCATCCATATTCCTTGTACGGGTCTTTTCACATTGGAGGAAACCTGGTGAAATTCCATTTCTGGAAAGTACACTGTGTGTAGTTTATAATTACACGGCGTGTATTTCATTTCACCCTTTATCTAAAGTACACGTCAGGGGATTTGGCATGTTTTATGTACTTTGGAAATTTTGGAGTACATGGCGTGTAGATAAATCATACACAGTGTGTACTTTCATGTTATGCAGTAACCATCCTGGCAACCCCGTGTACGTGGTATACGGATTATCCTTGTACACAGTTTCACCTGGGCCGAAACGGACTACACGATGTGTTTCCCCAACATACACGCCGTGTATTCCAGTTTCCATGTGCCGTTCAATTCTGGAAAACACGGCGTGATTAATACTTAGGCATATTCAATTCACACGGCGTGGTTTGGAGGACCAGTGCCATTTCATTGAACCTAGGTACACGACGTGTAGTTTTAATTACACGCCGTGTAATCCCTTGTTATACAGACAGAAAGAGCGGCTCCTCCAGATGAATTCATCATTTTTATTTTAATAAAAAATTAAAATTAAAAGGTCGTTTCTGTGATATGAATCGAGAAATGAAGGAGGAAGAATAGATCTCGTTTATTCAGATTTATAGAACGATTTATTTCGAATTGAATCAAATATAAATGCATAAATTATCAATGAAAATTAAATGACTATAATCAACGTTGTAACCTTGCTCTGATACCATTTGAAGGTTCTAGGCACAACAGAAGTGCATGGGTGGATGTGCCCACTTGGCTTTTTTTCATTAACAATGATCAATCCGGGATCAATACGACGATAAACTCCAGTCTCCACGGATCGAATCACAGAAATAGACAAAGAAGAAGGTTTGTCCCGGAACCACAAACAAGGATCGTTACAGGTTAATTATAATTAATTTAATCAATTGAAAAGAAATACCTTTTGTGTGTTCTTTATTTTTTGATGTTCTTGATCACATTCTGATGTGATTCGACATTGCGTTGCAGAATCCATGTGTAGAATTCCTCTAGCGGTGATCCACATGTGTACCACGTATCTCGGGACGTTGCCAAAGGAGTCTCCGGGTGCTAGCGTGGAGAAACCTTTGCTTGTGTTTTCCACCTTAGATCATCTTGATCTGATGGAAGAGGATATCTCTTGGTCTTGAGAGCGTTCTTGGAGGAAGATATTTTTCAGCCTTGAAATAATATTCCAGAATTGTTGTGCACAACGATTATCTTGTGTGTCGGAAAAGAGTTGGGGTTCTGAGGATATTTATAATTAGGTTTGAGGTTGTAGATTTATGACAATAAATAAACGCGTTACGCGTTTTATTTATTTCATTGACTCTTATTTAAAATCCCCATGTCGAATAATTAATTCCTTGACATGCGCCCATGCTGATTATAATAAATATCATTTAAAATAATATTATATCCTCAAAATCCCGACTAGAAAAACTACACGACGTGTATTAATAAATACATTGTGTGTACTTGTTTTTCATTGAAAACTACACGGTGTGTACATTCAATGTATACGGAATGTATATCTTGTTTTAATTTATTCATTTCCTTTCCATAAAGAAAACTACACGGCGTGTAATTATTAATACACGGGGTGTACTTGTTTTCCATGAAAAACAACACGGAATGTAATCTTTAATACACGGTGTGTATATCTTTTTTTTCATTTCCTTTTTCCTCCATCTTTAAAACAATTTTGGCTTCCTTTAATAATTATTAAACCACGTATGGGAATAATCGTTATTATACTTGAGATACTTGAATACACTTAGTGTGTGACCCTCTAGGCCTCTTTCTCGTTGGCATTAGGTGAGCTTGCCTAAAGTCCAAGATTACTATCTAGCAACGGGTCAAGGCACCCAAGAGAAAGAAGTTGACTCCGTTTTGATGTATCATCTCATACAAACGCTTACTATATAATTTAATCCCTTTGTCTCGATATCTCATCAGGCATGTTTCATGGTAGTGTCATAAACCTATATGCTTGATCCATCGTTCTTTAACTACCCGAAATAAACTCGTCGTTTACACCATGGACATGGAATTTAATGCGATAGTTCTATTTCAATCAAAAGGACGAGATATCAACTTCTATAAATAGAAAGGATAGATCCTTCCTTGACTTATCCATTAACAACATGTCACTCGTGACACACCCAACATACCCTACTTCCCACCAACTGTCTGCTTGACGGTATTCATCAGTAAATCTAAGTGCACGAGTCATGACATGAGTTAATGATAATCTTCCTGTCTAAGGACCATTACACATGCATGCAGATAGTAATGTCTGATGACACCAAGACATGCAGAATAACTACAGGTGGGTTTTTTCTCATAATCTCCCATCTTGGAGATTACTAAGTGCAAACTCCATGAGAGAGAGTCTCGTCTTCTTACAAGTACTCGCACATGAAGGTCTGTATACTATGTGTCCTATCATAGTATTTCATCCAATTGGAGAACTTTATTTAAGAATATTGTTATAGCATTTCAAGGTTCTCATCATAGCGGGGATCTTCCATGACCTTATTAATGCAACAAATATTCCAATAAATTATTATATTATAGTCATGCAGAACAATGAACAATACAATAAGTGAACATTCATGTAATCAAATTACAAAATAATTGGTTCTCAGGACACCAACCCTTACATAAATAACGTGATATATCTATCAAACAACTCATGAATTTTCATCTCATATGGTTATGTCATTGGAATAAATGACTTAACATCATTTTACTCTCCCTACGTACTCTAGTATTCAAAATATTTGATTTATTAAAATCCTATTTATTTCTTTATTCAATAGAAAAACCTTTTTCTTCTAAAATAATTTTTTCCAAAAAAACCATTTTTTTCAAAAAATTTAAAAAAATTATCTATTTTAGAATTCTTACCCATTATTGGAATTTAAAAAAACATTGAATCTTCTTGCATTTTTTCAAAAAATGTTCATTTATATTTTACTAAAAATGTAATACGAATCAGTTTTATAATATGTATAGAAAATCCATGTCTTACTGTTGTGATGAGATCTATTGGATTTAAATATTAATCTATATTTTTTCAAATATATTTTCAATAAAATAATTAGAAATCAATTTTTAATTTGTAATTGTAAAATTTTATATTGAAATAAAATATATGTGCCTGCTGAAATATACAAAATGAGCTTTCCAAATCATTTCCCATCTATATAGAGTTCCTTTGATGTTACTAATGTTTTTTTGGATATGATCCACATATATCATTTTATTCAATCCATATATGTTTTATATTTATGATATAAATATTTTTATGAATCCCATTTCCCTTTCAGGGGTTAAACAATGATATAATTATTATGAAACACAATTTTTTTTCAATGATTTCTTATTTGATGAAATGATGAAATGAATGTGAAATATTTTTAATTAATATAGATTATGTTATGCTGAAATTTTAATTAATCACATTTATTTTCATGGGTTTTGATATGATTATTTTTTTGATCTTGTGGCATAAATATGTATTATTTTTATGTTATGGTGCTTTTATTATTACCATGGATTATCGTTATCTTATTACTAAAACGGGTGGGACCTATATATCATTCCAATTAATTTGGTAAGTAGTTATATCTCATTAGATACTAATGTGAAATAATTCTATGGGATTCATTGACTATGGAAAATACGTCTGTCTTATTCCACTATGGAAAAAAGGTGCATCCTAGTCCACAAAGGGAAATAGTTGATGAGTCTCAATCCACTATATAGATTCTCTTGGTAGTTAACCCTAACAAATAAAATGTTTTTCAATATTTATTATGGTGAAACACTTTTATGAATATATAGTATGGTTAATTGTTGAGTTTTGATTTTTTCACACTCATATGGTTCATTTTTTCTGAAATGATAATGTTTTATGGAAAGACGCATGTTTAAGATCTAGGAAATGTTATCTGTGAACTCTGTAATCCATGTGTGTGATCAGACACATATTCTTGTATTATTATTTTATATGATCATAGAGTTATGTCTCTTAGTTTTAACCTTATAGTGAATATGATTTCACTATTTCTTAAGTTTCCTTTCCCGAGGTTATTATTAAAAGATTTATGTAAGATTTGATTACGATGGGTTCTATTTATGAAGAACATTGTGGGATATGATGTATATAAATTATGATATTTTTGTTTATATATATATATTTTTAAAGGAAATATACCAAAATGATTCGGGCATGGGTCATTTTTTATTTAATGAATATTTATCTATATTTATGTAATATTTATGTATGATATGTTAGGTATTTTATAGTTTTAATTAAGGTAAGTTTTTCTATCCTCAAGAAATTGATTTAAGAAAAATTAGTGGGATTCCTATGGATATTTCTGTGGATATGTCTAGTGGTTTTTGTAAAGATTATTCAATGGATAAATCAATGTATAATAAAATGTCCTTTAATTTTGGTAATGGATAAAGCAAGTAGTTTTCCAGAAATGACATCCCAATCTTGATACAACGAGTGGATGTGGCATTAGAAATGAGTTAACTTAGGGGAATAACTCTAAAAAAGGTGTACTAGTCTAGACATGAAGTTTACCTATCCCATCAAAAGGGGCATTTCTACATACATATTTTGAATCTCCCATGGGGATATTCATTGAAATTCTTGATTTTATTTGGATCATATTGAATTGATCGTCGCTTCCATTAAACCTCTATATATTCCATGATGTGTTTTAGGTATCTCTCTTGAGGATAAAAATATATGATATTTCATAAGTACAAAACTCAATGGTCATAAAACTATAGCATGATTGTTATTATGAAGAAATGTTGCTGAATAATATGAATAAAATAGAGAATGTTCTTCAAAAGAATTACCTCTCAACTAATCCTAGTTTTTTGTAAAACCAGTATCTTGAGAAATATATGAGGGAACCTGATGATGTAATTAGGTAGATACATCCTAAAATTTCAGTACCAATGTGACAAATGTTTATGGAGACACTCATTTAAGGAGGTATGAATATGATTATGTAAATTATAAAAATATATGGTTTATACATATATATGAAAAAGAATTATTTGGTGAAAATAAATTAGATATGAAAAAAATAACAATTTTAAAATAAAGGATATATTTTTATTGAAAATATATTTTCTTCACAAAAAAAACGTTTTGCCCCAACAATTTTGAAAGATAAATTTTAGTGATTATTTTAATGAAATGGATTTGTTATATATTTAGAAAAAAATTTAAATATCATATTATTTGTTTTCTAGACAATAGTTATGAATAAATATAATTTTACGCAAAAAAATTATTTAAAAAAAATATTATGTCTCATATTTCAAACTTATTTTTTATGAATTTAGAAAAAAATTTAAAAAATGTAACTCAAATTTGAAATCACTATGTAAAAAATACATTAAAATGATTTTTTTAGAATTTGATGAAATGATAAATTTTTTGATGAATAATGAGGAATAATTGGTTGTATAAAAAAAATCATTTGTTATAAAACATTTACACACATAAAATTGGATTTATTTTATTTTAATTATATTCAGTACATTTATATATTTATTGATAAACTTTATTTTATTTGAAAAAAATTATTATTGAATATTAATATATAAAAATTTTAAAAAATTTGAAACTATTCTCTTTGAAAACATGTGTTCTCACCACATTTATGAGATTAATATGAAATTTAAATTTTCCAATTATAAAAATGGAATTTGGAAGAAATCATTCAATATTTGGCATCAAAATAATTTATATTATATATTATTTACAACTTAATTTTTGAGCATATTAAATAGTAAAAACATTTAAAATTAATTATTATGTTTAAGGTAAAAACGAGTTTATAGAGGTGATAAACTGAAAATATTATTGTTTAAAATGACCCAAAAATTATCTATAACCCATTATCTACAAATATTTAGATTTTATATCTTGTAGGATCTATAATTATCCATTATAGAGCATTTTATACGAGGCTTCCCCATTTCCTCTCTTCTTCAAGCATCCAAAACCATTGGTTAATCCAATAAATGAGAAAATAAATTCCTTAATTTCCTCATGTGATCCTAGAAGTCTAATTTTTTTTCATAAATCATTCATAATAACCCTTTTTGTTCAAAAAAATGATTTTTTCTGAAGAAGAGGTAATGTACATAATCATGTTTTTTATTTTATATATTCGTAAACCTCAATAAATTAATATTAAACCATCATTATTTAATAAAAAATATTATATATATATATTATTATTATTTTAATGTAATAATCCTAGTCCTTCTCCTCTTCCATCCAATATTATAGGAAATAATCATTCATGTGTGTGGCAGATAGTCGCCTCACAAACAAGGGTCATTCATTTTCCATCACCATATATCATGGATGGATATAAGTATGAGTTTAATTTTTATATCTAATATTTATGATATTATAAATCCTTTGGAATCATGACATAACAATATCCTTCCTTATATCAATTCCATGGGAATACGATAACACCATTATTGTGTACGGAAAACTACGGCCTCACGATGTAACGTGACTTGTTCTTCACATACGCTTTACAGTGAAGGTAATAAGGATATGATTAAATAAACACATGTGATAAATATGATGTAAAAAAATATTTAGAAATAGTAATATATTATTTAACTTTCATTCATTTCATACACTGAGAAAATTAAAACAGTGCTAATGTGTACACACAACCTACTGTCTCCTTGAGCATTGTCTATCATTTTTTATATATAAAATTTATGGAATAAATTAAAAACATATATAATAATTATATAAAATTCTAATATATTTTAATTTTTTTTGGATAAGTCAAAACCTTGATAATGGAAATACGATTTAAAATAACAAATCAAAACCTACATGATAGACATATTGGTAATTACCCAAACCATGACATTAAAAACTAATTGATAATAACATGTAATAAACGGTCATAAGTAAATCATATCTATATTGATATATATTAATATATTCCTATAATAAATTTAAAAATATATAATTTTTATTATATAGTAGGTTCAAATTTTTATGATGGATGTCGTGACAAATGGTAAGAGATTTTTGTCTCAGTTTTCACTTATGTGAGGAACATGTCATAGTCAACACCTCATTATTTTATGTGGTTTAAATAATGAACATGAATGTATTATATGATAATTCTCCTTAAAAATATTTTTATTTTAATAAAAATTTTATGACATCTCTTTCCTAGGTCTAATGAATCAATGTTACAAAATTTGTAAGGGTTTTATGTTACAATATATTTGTTTATCAAGATTTCTCAGGATTATACTTACTATGATGATATAATATGAAACATATCTCAATAAACTCTAAAATTCATTCATCGTAAGTTTATTTCATTACGATGTTTTATTTACCTTCATTCTCCTCTCCATATTGACTCAATGTTTCAAAATAATTAATTTCAGAAAAATTAATTTATTTATCACCTCGATCAAATCCTTTTTCTTCCAAAAAAATGGTTTATAAAAATTTTTTGAAAATTTTTTATAACATTAAAAAAATATTTTTAATGAAATTTTTACTCATGTGTGATTTTTCACAAATATTTATTTAATGTAATCTTCATATTGTTTTCCAAACATGACATATTTGGATTTTATCTAAATTGTGAACAAAATATTTTTTTAACTAATTTGACATGAAAGGAATATCATATTATATTGAGAAATGTTGGATTTCAGGATTCGATTATATTTATTAATTATTAAATTTAATGAATCCAATATATAAAATATTTTAATAATTTTTAGTTATAATTAGTTATTTTCATTGAAATATTATTTTACCCATGAAATATTCCATGTGATATTTAAAAATCATTCTCCACCTATGATGAAATCCCATGATTATAAATATGACTTTAAAGGGATGTGATGTGAGAATAAAATTCTTATTCTTAAAATGGATGATTTATTTTTATGATGACAAGATTTTTATGTAACACTTTCTATTCCACATGTTATACCATGATAAAATTCTTATGAAACCCTCATTTTATTCCACGGATTTTGATTTGATTAATTTATTAAATGACTATGAAACCTCTTTATTTTATAAATTTATATGTTAATGAAATTGTTATGATGCCAATTTATTTTCATTTTTTCTATAATGATTACTATTTTATGATCTTATGGCCCACATATGAATGATTTTCATCACATGATGATGGTTATGTTGTAACTAAAGACTGTGGGTATGTTATAACAAGTGATTATGGTTAGGTTATAACCAAGATGGGTGGAAAATATATCTCTATCCAAACAATTATGATAATATATATATATCACCATATAAAAATATGAAACGAGTTGATGTGCTAGATCAACTATTGAAAATAGGTGCATCCTAATCCATAATGAGAAATAGGTGCATTCTGATCCACAATGGGAAAACGATGATGAGTCTTGATATACTATTTTAATGATCTTGTATGATAAAAATGAAATTTGATATGGTTTTCAATACTTATAACTGGTTTACACTATTATATCTAGTTCATATGGTTCATGGTTAATTTATAATGATTTCTCACTTTTATGGGCCATTTATTCTAAAATGAATATGTATTATGTCTTAAATAATATTTATGATATATGATAGGTTCTTTATGAATATCATAATTTATTTTTTGGATCAAATACTCTTATATATATTTTATTCTTCAATATGTTTGTGGATTGATATTTCATATGTTTACCCTCACTGAGCATTTGAGTTCACCCTTTATTACATTTTTTTACCCAAGTTATGATGAAAGGCGTTATGTATGATATTTATATAATGGGTGATATGTTTAAAGAACATTTTGGGAGATGATTTATATCACTTATTGAATAAATTTTTTCCGTATCCATGTTTATAAAGGCACTATACCTAAATGATTTTTGTGTTGATAATTATGTTATATAATAAATAATTCTCTATGAATATGTAAAATTTATAAATGAGATGTTTTCGTATTTACATGCGACTTATGTGAAAGAAGAAAAATGTTATCATTTTCTGAGAAATTCATTCCAATATCACATGTATTACAGTTCCCAAATTAATCATTGTATTTAAAGAGTATATGGAACAAAAATTTAAAAATAAATAATTTGAAACAAATTGTGATACCTACAAATGAAAACCATATTGGGACCTATAGTTATAATAATTTTCATCAAAAATAATCAAGGGAACACATTCTATACTATGTGACTATACGAATACAAAATTTTTAAATTCTGAAAAAATAATATATGAAAAACTAATCAATCCAAATAGCACTATTGTTTTTAAATTAATTCCCTTATGTCAACATCTTTACTCCTCATCATGTGTCAATATAAATGTGTCCTCACAACCTTTATATCAATAATTTACATTAAATTAACACACTCACACTAAGAAATATTTACATATATATATAATGAATGCAATTATTACACATATACCATTCTTCAATTATTGAATTGACCTGAGTGACTTGATTTTATTATGTATAATCACCCTATGGGCTTTCATGGGGGTTAAATAGTTGCACTTGATCTCTAAAAATAAAACACCATACAACATGGAAATTTGTATAACCTAATATAAAATTCAATTTAATGGGTTTTAAGACATTTTTTCCATAAAATCTACCTATATATTTAAATTATCATCAAATGTTATACTGCTCAATATTATCCTTGACTTATTTGGTTGTAAATTTCAAAATAAATCCTTTAAAATGATCTGATGTTTCAGAATATGAATTCATCTCCAACATAACATAGAACAAATAACATGTCTACAAATAATAATATATTCATATAGGAGTTTATATTATTCTAAAAATTATTAATAATATATTTTTGGGACACTCTATGTAGTATAATGTATGTATATATAGATACCCAAACATGCATCATAAGAGATATAGGATTTGAAAAACAATTAAAAATACATTGATACAATGGTCAGTTTCAAGATCTATACACTAATATTTCATTTTTAATAGTATTGATAATATTTAATTTACATAATCCTTTAGAATCTTCCCTAACCATAGACCATCCTCTAAAAAATATATAATTTCTACCAACCACTAGTCTTCAATTGGGTTTCATAATACGACCCCAAACATTCATGTGACACACTAAAAAATAATAACCAAATTAAATATGTTAATTTTTTATTTCATTAATATGATTCAATTACATTTACTAACTATATTTTATTTTTTAATATAAAATCGTAAAAAAAATATTCAATAGTTAATAAATAGCTAAACATGCTATATTCATATTCCACAACAATTATCATTCTGAATCACATACATAAATATTATTTTGGTTTATTATTCATAATTAAATCCTATATTATTTATTTTAAATTCATTTAAACCCCATATAAACAAATAATCCTCAAATATTTAGAGTCCAATCAAAAATAAATAGTTACAATTGAATCCCAACAATCCAAAGACATCCAATTATCAATAAATTATCAATAAAAATTTAAATCAATATCAAAACTAAAGACCATCATAATAAATTTTAACATTTAAAAAACCACAATATAAAACCATGATTTGAAAACAAAATTTACCCATTCATTATGATAATGTGTTTAATTTTATGAAATTATTCAATTTCTTCTTTTAACTAACTCAATCTCTCATGAAAGACAATACTTTATAAATTCTTTAGAGTTCACTAAATATAATTTATAGAAGACTCCTTGAAAATTCCTTGAACAATTCCAATCAATTTGAACTCAAAATAAATCATATTTGAATGCTATATCATAGACAAAAAAATTATTTCTTCCAAACCCTATAAATTATTTTATTCTCAATAAAAAAATACTTACAATATACAAAAAATAATTTCTTCTATAATATATTTTGTTAAAATTTCCAAAAATATTTTCAATATAATAATATAAATAATATATTTATATACATATAAAAACAATGATTAAATTTTTGTATATCCTATTCAATATATATTTACCCTAAATACATTACCTATCTTTTTTAAATAAAATCAAAATTGACATTAAACTACAATCAACATATATCCTTTTTGTAAATTTAATTAAATAATTTAATTTGATTCATGTAAATAGATTATTTATAAATTATACTAAACAAAATTTGGAAGAGAAAATACCACTTCACATAATATATTTGTTTACATAAAATATCTAAAACAGTCCATATCTAGAAATATTTAAATATTTATTGTGTAAAAAGGAATTCATAATAACCTAAAAAATTATATGATTTATTGAATAAGGTTCATTAAAATATTGTAAATAACATGCCATAAAGTACTTTAATTTATTGATAAAGTTATTAAAAAGCCAAACACACATAAATCACATATCATAATTTTTTTAATATAATATGTTATATAAAATTATATATATATATATATATATATTTATATATCCATTCATAAAATGTGGCCTAATTAGAAACATCATTCAACATAAAACCTAATGAGTAGATACAAGTTAAAAAATATAATACATTTCGAAATACTTTGGATTCATAAACCCTTGATAATACATTTTAAAACTAAAAATATATATTGATATTTCAAAATAAATAAATAATTTAAATAATTTATTTGATAAAAAACCATGGTCTAATTGAATTAATGATACATAAAATAATAATAATATATCATTGAATATAATACTCATCATCTCTAACAAACCCAGAACTACGGACTGAATCAATTATTATTATTATTAAAACATCATTTAATTAAAATTATGTTAACACATTATTACAATTAGGTTCCTAATTAGTTGATTGATATAAATTTCTATGGAGATAGATTTTTTTATTTCCTAATTTAAGTGAGTTAAGTCCCATTTTATGGTATTGACACACATGTAATCAAATTCGTAATTATAATTATTTTCGATAACAAAAAAATTCCAAATAAAAATAAACCAAATTCCCCACAATTAATAAAATACATTCCATGAATTAAAACCATTAAATATTGTGAAATTTGTTTCCTCAAAATATAATTTTTCAAAACAAATTCACAATATCAAAATTCAGAAAAGATAGTAATAAAAATTTGGAAAAAATGTATCATAATTCCTCCTTTTAATATTATAAAATAATAAAATAAAATATATATTATGAATGTTTTATAAATGAAAAAATTTATTTATTTTTAAAAAAAATGAATCAAAATATATTTCAATATATCAAGTCAATTAAATCCTTAGAATTCCTTTAATATTGGTCATTATATAATTCCAATATTTTTAATAATATAAATGTAGTATTTAAAAATAAAAATATAGTTATAATAATGCATTTAGTATAAATATCATTATATGAAACAATAAATCAATAAAAACACATGTAATCATTCTAGAATTTATTATTAATTTTCTTTTTAATTATTTCTCTCAAGGAATTGATTCACATGAATCACAAAACCAAAAACATATTGTGAAAATTTTGATTATTATAAATATATCTATTATTATATTGTTTTTTAATTTTTCATAAGACATATAGATAACCCCTATGTGAAATATTTTTAGAAAAGATGATAAAATTCATTTTTAAAATATTTCATTTGTACAATCTTGTAAATATTTATAAATAACTAAGACAACCAATTTCATAAAAATGAATTACATAAAAAATTATACCATTATGTCATTTACATGAAGAAACCTAATATATTTTATAGATAAGGTATTACCAATTATAGAATTAGTAGTAAATAATAATTACATTATTTAATATCTAAAATTTTATTTTCCTATTACAAATTGTTTTTCATTATAAAAAATATTTACATTTAAATGATATATTCATAAAATATATTATTCGAATATAAAAATGAAATATTTATTTGCATTTATAATGTTATAGATGGTAAAAAAATATGTTTTAATATTTATTTTAATTTTTTTTTGAATTTTTGTGAGTATAGTGAAAAATCATGAATTTTCAAATACTCGAACATTTATAAAATTTTCATTATCCAAGGCTCGTTAGAAAGTATATAAAATATTTTTTATATAAAAATGTTTTTATAAATTATAATAATTCATTCTGAAACACAATGATCAATAATTAAAACCCATTTTAGAATTTTGGGAACATATGTGATATTTTACAATAATAAGAAATAGTTTTGGTATATGTCTCTTCTCATAATATATGAACAAGGTTGAATTTAATTTTTTTCTTTTAAAGTCTCATATCACCTTCACGGTTAGTAACAACACAATTAAAATCATATAAATCCTAAAAATCTATAATTTTTTATAAATTATAAATTCTCCGGATCAAAATACACTTTTTTTAAAGCGTGAATGTATAAGATGTATTGGGTAATATGAATATTATTTTCATAAATCATATTTCTCTTATATAAGAAAAATTTATTATATATTTGGAATAATTAATTTCAAATTGTATATTACATCCCTTTTAATTTCTAGACATTAAATGAAAAATATATGTGAAAAAATTCAATACAATGGTAAAAACCCAAATTAATAAAAGTTAAAATAATATGAGTGTAAGACTTTAGAATACATTTTAAACATTTGTTAAAATGTATAGAAGGGTATTTCATGAAAAAATTAAATCCTCATAATTATTGTTTCAATGTGACATTTGAAGAGTGACCTAACCTTTCATATAATTATAATAATGATACTCAGGTTTATTATAAATGGAGCCACCACTACCCCACACTTTCTCCCAAACTAGAACACTTATATTTCAAAAAATATATAACTAAATAACTCTCCAACAGATAAATAACTCCCCTAGATGTTTTAACCTATCTCAATAGGGAATCACAAATCCTCAATCCAAATTGAATTGTAGCACTTCCAAGGGGTATGGTAAACTGATAAGTTATAAATTTTTCATTTCTCTTACATTCATTCTGCTTTTACTTCCTCAAAATATAACTAACCAATTTTGAAATGTTTATATCACAATCATAATTATAAAAACATTTTTTCTGTTTATTTAATCACAATATTCTACCTTTCTACCAAGTATTTGATAATATACTTGATTTATCTTGTTCTGTGTCGACAACCTCATCAATAAGAAACATGGTCCATTTTTCAGAAAATCTTATCATGGATGGCTTCAGGGGGTATTTAATAAAGAAATAGTCAACCTAAATATTTTCTTATAATCTTAAATATAAAAAAATATTCCAAACAACATTACCCTCTATGGAAAATGAAAATAATACCTTTTCAGAGGTGTGAACTACCACCTCCACTAAGAAACTCATTTCATTATATCATGTAGAATTTTTTATCATGTAAAAAATATTACTTGACACATTAAATATACCTATATAATGAAATTATACATCTATAATAATCAAAATATTCCAATCTAATTACTTCATTATCCATACTCACCAATCAAATATATTAAGTTCTTATTTTTGATGGTTTATGTTTTTTTGATAACAATGCTATAAATTTCAATCCCAAATTACTATGGAAACATATCTACATATATTATTAAAAATTAATGATCAAATATTATTTTTCATTTTTTTACAATGGGTTTATTTCTATTTAACTCATTATTAATATTTAAACATTTTTCATAAAAGAATACATAAACAACATTGTTATAAATTTTACCTTAACATGTTGAATATAAAATTATTATCAATTGAAAATTAAGCATTACAAATAATAGTAAATAATAATTTATTTTTTATTTAATATTTTAGTAATTGAAAATTTTCTATCAATATAATGAGGCTAAAAATCTATAATGCAAGCCATGTTTGAAATAAAAAAAATTTAAAACATCTGATATTGAAAATAAGAGATAACTAACAACTGATATTTTTTTAAAAAATGATAATAAAAAAGATTAAAAAATGATATAGATATTAATGAGGTTTTAAAATTGGTTCTTATGAAGATTATTATTATTATTCTAAAGAAATAATAACATTCATAAAATCCATGATTTAAGGTAAAGATGTTTCACATTAGATTACATTATTTGAGATATGTTTTATTTAATAAACCAAATTCCATTCAAGGGTAATTCATTTAACCTATTGGATATATAGTATCATAAATTATATTTTATTTTTATTATTTTAATTTTAATTTCAATATCACTCTTTAATGGTCTATTTATTGAAACTTTTAATAAGTTGTAAAAGGTTTTTTGCACTCATATTCTAGCCTTGAGTCATAATTATTTCTTTTTGACCTCCGATATAAATGATGGTTTTATTATTTTGCTGTATAAGATGATTAAAAGAAAAAAAATTGGGGGAAATTATTTCCGCTTTAAAATATTGAAAACTATTAATTGTACCTCTTGAAATAAAGTTATCCAATCTGTCTTTATTAATATTGATTAACTCATAAGAAATTAAATAATAAATATAAATTCACAATGATGTGTAGTGTTTTAGTCTACAAATATCCCTTAATACCATCGACCAATGATATCTCTACAAGATTTCTGGATTTCACTAATCATATACTTTTAACTAATGTCCTTATTAATAGAGTTATATTTGTTTATACATTATAAAAATTAAGTTTCTTTTATTGGGACCTTTGATATATTAGTAAGAGACACTAACACTTGGCCATGACTGCGTAAATGTTTTCAAAATGTTTGTAGAAAGAGATAACATGTATAAGTTCTTACAGTATTAGGAAAATTTTCAAGTAGAAATTCACAGTAAACGTGTATTCTTTCTTAAAGGATTAGTTTTTCATGTAGGAACAATTATAATGAAATTCTCAACAAAAAAATATATTCATCATGTGAAAAAATTAAAAGAGTAATAATAATAAAATTATTTATCAAATTAATTGTGTAATTTTCATTTGATGATATCAGTTAAATAACCAGTATATATAATCTATAGGTATTATAGAACATTTAAATCTATTTTGGACTTTATCTCCTTCTTTAATACCTCAAAAATAATAGAGTCAAATGGATTCTATAATTTTCTCTATTAATGTATCATTTCTGTTGAAATATTCATAAAATATATTAAAAATTTTATAATTCAAAAAGATGATAGAAATATTTTAGAATTTATATTTTTTAGTTTATTTAAATAATTTCCAATATAATCACTACGAAAATTTTATCATGTAAGTTAAAAATTATCAACCTTTAAAAAGTTCAAATTTTTTTAATTTTTTGATCTAAAAAATGACCCCTATAATAATTATCCTATAATTCCATTTTTATAATTGATAAATATGGTTTATATTAAAATTATATATTTGAATATACTTCCACAATATATATCTTCATATAATTTTTTTTAGAAATTTATTTCTTTATAACGATTTCAAAATTATGGAATATTACTAGGATCTTGACTTTACAATATTCAATAATTTTTAGAGCCTAACAATATCAAAATCATTATTTTTTATAGAAAAATATCTATATCTTTTTTGAATAATATTCTAAAGGATTAGGAGAAAAATAAATTAGATACATTTTTGACATGATATCCTCATAAATATATTGCTAATCTAATTTGAAAATTATAGAATATTGTAGTTACTTTGATCCAAAAAATTATAATGTTGAAGGGCCGATTCATATTTTTTCATTAATGAATAAAAATAATACATACATATTATATATAAATATAAAAATATATTACTTAATTTCAATGACTTTATCTCTTGTTAATATAAAAATACAATGATCTAGTAAAACTAGAAGTGATTAAGATAAGAATATAACTATTTTTTGCATTAATATATTTTAAATCTAAATGATAATTAATAATTGATAAAAAAAATATACAGCCAACGAGCTCGTACCCTAGTGGTAAGGGCTCCTGCTTGGCATCTAAGAGACCCGGGTTCAAAACCGGGTGGAGGAAAATTTCCGGGGTACTGTAGCAGTACTGTAGCATTACTATAGCAGTACTATAGCAGTTATTGTTCGGTACTGTGTAGTCAAAACTATTCACTCGATTTGGGCCTTCGGGCCACCGGTTTGGGCCTACGGGTCTCCAGGGCCTTCGGGTCATCAAAGGTCTTCGGGCCACAGGGCCTTCGGGTCACGGTGACCATGGAGTAGCCCAGTTCACATAGAACAAGCCCTAGAAGAGGATTAGAGTAACAGGAGTAGCAGCCACCAGATGTAGAGCTAACCGGATTAGAAGAATGAGAGGGTATGACAGCCGCCATCAGGACCAGGAACCGTACAGCTTTATATGGGGCAATGCTAGCCGATCAGCAATTCAAGGTGGGGAGATAAGGAGATCAATGATGCAAGACGCTAGGGAGGGGCAAATCTAGTGGGCTGGGCCTACGGGTCATGTAATGGGCATGGTATACCTCTGGGCCTTCATGTCATGTTTTGCGGGTCATGTCGGGCCTTGGGCCTTGGGCCTACGGGTCATGTACGGGTTCCCCTTCAACCCTTAAAAGGGAGATCATCTATAATAAAATAAAAAAGAAGACCTACAGGCCATTTGGGTATAAAAAAAATATACATCAACAAATAAGAAAATAATTTTTAAACTGTAATCATTATAACAAAATTATCACTAAAATAATGACCCTCGATAACAACACATGTTCATAGTATTCATGGAATGATTTTTGATGACAAGAGGAATATAAAAAATGTGAGGATCATGAATGTTAGGTATATTCCAAAACATGGGATTCTTATTATAGGACTATTCCAAATAATCATTTCAAATGGTTGGTTTTTTCCAAACCGTTATTCAATAGGTGGGGTTATCATTTTTTGGTATATTACAAATGTTTATTCCAAATTCAATGTAATAAACATGAGTATCATTCAAAATTATCATTCTAAATGTGGGGATCCAAAAAAGATAATTGTTACCAATGTGGGGTTAAAAAACATAGTGCCACAAAAAACATGGGGTTTATGTCTTTCACACAAGGGGTTCTTTCAAAATTTAGGGATTAGTTCCTCTAAGAAGAATGCAATATTTATCTGAATGAATGAATGATATAGTATCTAATATTATATTACATGAATAAAATAATTAATATTAATATTTAATAAATAAAATTAAATAGTAGTTAATAAAAATAATAATTGGGTTTTTCTGTTATCAAAAATAATATAAATAATATGGGTTATAGAAATTATAATAAAATAAATTATGTGGAAAATGAAAACAAAAAAATACCTCTCTTTTTGATAATTATAAAACAAGATCATCTCAAATAAATTCATGAACTTTTTTGAAGACCATCAAGTTAGATGATGTTAAAATATATATAATATTATGGTAAATAATTTAGAAACATCATAATTTTTGACAGTAAAATATTTTTATTAGAGAGTAGTACTAAACACTACCTATTAAAAATGATTCATTATAAACACAATTTTCTTCATAGAGACACAAAACATATAACTTTTTGAAGTGAATAATAATGGATTTTTAATGAATGAAAAAAATATTAAAATTTAATTACACGACTTAAAAAATAAAACATTTAATTTATTGATAAGTATTTAAAAAAATTTCCCCCATAATAAAATATTAATATTATTGATATTCAAGATAATAAATATGTATTAAAAAAATAAAATAATATTCTAAAAAAAATTTCTCCTCGACATAATGTTGAAAAAAATCATTAATTTAATATAATTTTTTTTTTCATTTTATCAAATGAAATAACAACATATACTAATAGATAAAATAATAAGTCATGAATGGAATGCTAACCAGAAAAACAAAAACCAAAAATTTAATTCATGAAAAAAGTAAATTTTTCTATTATAAAAATAGTAATCAACATTATTAATATATATATATATATAAATAATCAAATTATTAAAAAATTTAAACATTTAATTCAACAACATCAAAAAAATACAATAAAAATTTACACCATATTTATTAAAACCCCAAAAAAGTGGATTATTTTTTCATCAAAATGTTTTTGTAAATTTTAAAACATTTGATGATAAAAATTATAAATAAGTAAAACTATGGAACCCCTATGTTAAATATTTTAATACAGTGTTCCTAAAAAACATATTAAAATAATTTCATGGAGTTGTAAAATTATATTGACATTATTAATTAAAATTTCTTTCCATTACTAGTGATAAGAAATTTAATTACACACCTACTAGTAAAAAAAATATTTAAATTAACCCATTCCAGTCTTCTAGTAAATAAAATTTTTAGAGAGTACATGATGGATAGAAGTAAATATTAAAAAATTTATAGTACATCTTAGATTTTAACATTTTTAGCTCCACTAATATTTTATTTTAATTTATTTTCATAGCTTCCATTAATTTTAAAAAAATCAATAGTCTGAATATATTTTATGTTTTCACTTGAGGATATTATAATTATATTTTTCAAAATAGACTTGAAATTTATTTTATAAAAGTTTATTTTGTTAAAAGTGGGATTTTTTGTCACATTGTATAAGAAATTAATTTTTTAGATTACCCAATCTATTAATTTTGAGCATAAATTCCCGATTTAAAACTATCTAAAGCTTTGGAGGGGAAAGCATATTTGACATTTAAAAACACATCAGTTCTAAAATAGATGTGGTCAACATAATTTCCTATATTACCCTAAGGAAACAATTAAATAGTATACCTGATTAATCTTTTTGAACCAAGATTAATGTAACTCCAACATATTTTTATGTATTCACCATTACTAACAATATTATTCCTTCTTTTAATAATTTTAGTCATACCATGTTTTTTATTTAGAAAATTTTTCCCCTACTTAAAAAAGATAGAAGACATTTATAATGATTCTACATCATCCAAAAAATCAATATTATTATTCCAAGAAAATAAAAGTAATTTTTTTAACATCTAGATATCAAATATTTAATCTGGTTAGTCAAATAATCATTTTTAAGAAAAATACTATGATTTTTATAGTTCTCGATTATCATTTATAATGTATACAAATTTACCTTGAAGAATATTAAAATATTTTTTTATGTAAAATAAAAATATTATATTTAGAATTATAACTATGAGTAAAAAATAATTGTATATCATCAGTATGATCCATAAGGCATAGATTCACCTTTGACAATTTTTTATCAATGCTAGTGTTCAAATTAGATTAATCGATTGAATCATAAAAGGTACCCCATGGTGTGTCTAAGGATTCTTGAATTATATTTTATATTATTATTTTATTTTGAATCATCCAATCCTGATCCATGAGGTCCTTACTAATGTAAAACATCCCTTTGTACACACCTCCCTGTATTCAAATTGTTAATAACTAGAAGATATGATTTAATTTTATCAGTTGGGATACTATACACTCACCATCATTTACTCGTAGAAATGATAATATTGAAAAATTGACTTATAATACCCAGAATAAACATATGGAAACAATGTAAATGGAATACCTTTTATTCAAAACATAGCTCATGATGTTGAAAAAACCCAAAAAATGTGATAGGGAATAAAAAATAGAAAAGTTGAAGTCCTTTAGGGTCTTCTGGGTACCACATATAGCTCCAAACTCCTCAGATCAACCGTCTACCATGGGCCTTATCTCTAATAAATGAGACCAAATTTGAGGGGGTTATTACCCCTTCTAAACACATTAGATGTGGTTATGAGGAACCTTTAGTAATGTTCCCACTAACAATTGTTAGAGGACGTTTTGATGAACCGCTAGTATAGTGATCGGTAATTTATCAGTGGTTATATTATAGGTAGTTAAAAACACCTATAATTTCATGAAAAAATGTGAGTTTAGAAAGGATTTTTAAACCCTATAATTATTTTACAATTTGAGGTAGTTGAAAACAACCCCCAAATTAATTTTAATCCATATATTAGTGGTGGAATTGAACCACATGTGACATATTAGAGGCTGTTTGAAAACAACCTAAAATTATTATTAATTTTGGTCATAGGGTCTAAAACCCCTTTTAATTGAACCACATGGCCCATATTATTTTCCATTTTCAAAAAGCCTCTAATTTTTTTTTAAAAAAAATCAAATATATTCCCCCAACACTGTCATTCAATTTTTCAGATGTACCCCTCCTCCAACCTTCAGTTCATCATGACATCCACCCCCTCCTCTCCCATTCATCATTAGTGTCCCACACCATTGGCATGTCCAACATCCAATTTAGTTCTCCAGTTAGGGTGAGCCCCCTCTAGTACGGTTATTATTTTATCCTACAATGCAATTTCAAATTTTATAGCAAATGGGTTTCGAACTCTATATTCAATGTGTATAGCGGTTGCAACTCTACCCCCATTCAAATTTGTTTTAATAAATATTATTAAACATTGTTATATTAATATCTATTTTCAGGATGATTCAGATAAAAAATTTAATAAATATTAAAATAACAATAAATATATAACCTTTACATGTTTATATAAATTTATATATACCATTTTATATTATATATTTATATTATAATACATTAATATTATATGCAATTTATAAATTTATAGAATCTATATATTTTATATGTGTATTTACATACATTTGAGTGAGTATATTTAATAATTATATTTATGTTATGTACACACACACACACACACACACATATATATATATGTAAATTATTAATACTTAAATAATTATTTTTATATTATGTACATGTTTATTTATAAAATATATTTATATAATTTCTTTAATGATATATTTATATAATTCCTTAAATAATTTATTTGTATAATTTATTTCAAAACATATATTTGTTTTTGTGTACAATAATATATATTTATTTTTATTAATTATTTAATATTATAAATAAATAATATTAAATGAAAAAATAAATATGAAATAATATATGAAAATATATATCTCATATATAAATATAATTATATGAATGAAAATTTATAAAAATTTCATATATGAATTAAAATTTATACAAACATTTATATAATGTTATATTAAATACAAAATTATATTATATATAATTAATATGTATATTGTCTACAATTGATATTATATGAAATACAATATGAAAAAATGTGATATTTTATGAAATACAATTTATAGAAATATTAATATAATGTATTTTATGTTATATAATTGTTATTATGAACATTAATAAAAATATATTTCCACAAATATAATTGTATCATATTATGTACATTATTATACATGTATTTCAATAAATATAATTTTATAATATTGTGTAGTTTAATATATAATTATTTATATAAATTGTACATAATTTAATATTAATTTTATATAATATAAGATCATAAACATATTATTTTAAAAAGTATTTAGGATTATTATAATATAAATTATGAAAACACTTAGCTTGGGTTTTTACATGATATGTTTTTTAAATGAATTATATTTACGTATATATTTATGTAATATGTTTATGCTTTTTATAATATATATTTAATATTATATGAAATACAATTTCTATATATATATATAATTGTACATAAATGTATAGAATTATATTTTTTATATATATAAATAAAATTAAATAAATTCATATAATTGGAAATATATAATATAATTAAATGATATATATTTATATTTGCTAAATTAATTGAAAATATATATGGTATATTTAAATATATATAAAATAATTATAATATATATATATATAATAACATATTTTTAACACACACACACACACATATATATATTAAATATATATTAAATATATTTATATTTATATTTAATTATTTCTATATTATATTTATTTTTCTACATAATATAATATAAATGTATTTATATATAAATGTACAATAAATATGTATTTAATATAATATATGTATATTATAAATCATAATAGAAATGTATATTATTTATAGGTCCATATATAAATTATATATATTTATAATTACATTTATAGTACACATACCAATATTTATATATGCCATCATTTTTTATGATATGTATAAGTATTTATTTAATGTTTTTAAATAATTCATATATTCATCTATATGTGTGTGTCTATAATGTATTTAAATACATTTATATAATGTGACTGTGTAATATATATATATATATATATATATCTTTGTGTGTGTGCATGTTTGTATGTACACATGCACACACACACTGACATATATATATGTGTGTGTGTGTATATATTATAAAATTTGAGTTTATATGATATATATTTTTAGAAAATAAATAAAATTTTAGAGGGGTTATAACACCCACTAATAAAATGGATTTGTGGTGGTTCATCTGTCCCCTATAATGATATAAATTAAAGGGGGTTGTGAACCGCCACTATTTCCTTAAAAAACTATTTCCATTATAAATATATACTCTAATACACAAATGAATATTATATATATATATATATATATCAGAACTCTAAAATCCAACCGAATATATAAGGGCACTAATTATTAAAATAGTAGTGGTTTTGACACAACTGCCTCTAAAATGTAAACATATATTACAAAAAACAATAAAAATATTAGAGGGGTTGTGCATAGCCCCATCTAAAAAAACACATATAATCTATTGTTTTTTTGTATACCATTCCACTCCTCAGATCCATATGCTTGATTTCTTCACATGCATCAATAAGTGTGTTCAAGGTGTGAGTAATAAAAAATAATGGGACACCACCATTGAATCCTTATAAATTTTTTCCAATTATCGAATGTTTGTCCCATTATAATAATAAATGCATAACAAACTTAATTTCCACACATTTAGGCACTATAAATACTCTCACAAACCAAGACTCCATAAACACATGGTCTTAACATCATTGGATCCCTGCTAAAAGGATAAGTAGTGGTTTTTGTAATGAACATAAATAGATAAAAGGTTTCTGGTATGCAACTCGATATCCACATGGTGAAATTATTTTTTGGCATTCTAATCAATGTACACAAGATACATCAAGTATCGACATGTTACAAGATATCGAAAAGGTGTATTGATTTATCAACATTATATTTTGTATCCATAAGGTGCATAGTGTTTTAGCATGTCACTCAGTTTCTACATGGTACATCTTGTTTTATGTTAGGCCAAAAGGATATAATTTTCCACTTTCATCTTCATCACACATCATATGAACTCTCCCTCTAAGGCCTAATCATACAACGATGTCCACGTATCATGTGTACCACTAACCAAACCTCCAATGTCAAGATAATACACAAAAAAGAAACAAAAGGATAAAAATAATTCAATAAAATCGATATATATATATAATATACCTACAAATAAACATGTGAATCAATATCAATCATGAAATAAAGATATTATAGTAGTCCTCATGGAATCCGTGTCCATATCTGACTATAACAAAATGATAACACCCACTAGAAAACACCATCTATAGAGAGGAGAAGCCATGATAAAACATGAATCATACCATGGTAACAGGTGTATCCAATATCCCTAATGATATGAAATGTCGTGCCTCTTGTTTTTCAACATCAAAATCATTGTTCTCTAAGGAATCATTATCAAAATCATTTATGTTTATTTGTTGACTTAAAACACTATTAAAGGACTCGTATAATTGATTCCAATTATATTATTTTTAAAATAAATAAGAAATTAAATGGGGAAACATATTTCCCCCATATGGATAATTATGAATTATCATGTTATGTTATAGCACGATCTCATTATAACATATTTATAGAAAAAACATAATTTATTTTTGATTATAATTATCTATATCTAAAATAATCTTTGTAAAAAAAAGATAATATTTCATTATAATTATCTCATTATTTCATACATAGATTCATTTAACTAATACTTCTTCCAATTTCTATAAGAATAATGGAAGAACTGTATTCCAGCCACTCACAAAAACAAGGAAATGAGATACAAATTAAAACATGGAAAAAACATGACACCCAAAAAAATAGATGAACAATTGATTTTACAACACCTATAAATCTAATGAGAAATTGGTTTCGTCCAATATAGACTCATGGATCAGGAATATGGGGATTTATAAAGTAGTATCAATCAATGGAATATAAAAAATTTTGTGGAAATGGTCCATGTATTTTTTAAATGCCCATAGTGGCTTGTAGGATTGATACCCCCAAATTAAATATATCATTTAATTTATTATTTGAAATTTTTATTGACTTTGAATTGTTTAATTTCATCTATAAAAGTTAGTCCAAACATAAGAGTGTCAATGGAATATAATCCCCTTGTTTTTAGGATATTATGGTAATTGAGTGTCCACGAATGTCGTTTCCGAAGGAGAACGGGCCCCACGCGCTCGCGGATTTTCAATTTTTGCCGCCCGTTGCTTCCTCTACTGAGTGCTCCAGGGCCAGGTTTCCGGTGCCGTCGCCTTTCGATCCCGGCCCCTCTGGATCTTCCGAGGCATTGCGGCCCTCACTTCCTCCTTTAGGGTCCTCCTCTGGTGTTCACAGCGCGGGGCCGTCTTTCAAGGAGGCGCTGTGCGGATCGCTCAAGGATTCTCCTCGAACTGGTTGCCCGGAGTTTCCTTTGGTGGCGTCGTCGATCAGTAGGGATATGTTCTAGTTTGGCTCTGGAATTCCCAGTGGGTGTCTTCGAAGAGGCGGTCACCGGCCTCCGAAGGTTCATTCTCAGAGGACAGGGACATGGTCGGAGGCATGGATTTCGCTTTTTTCAAAAACCTACTGGATGAACCAAACCCAAGCATGGCATCAGGGTATCCAAGAGGACAAGGACGTGGTTGGAGGCATGGCTTTCTCTATCCATGACTATAGGCCGGTTAGTATGTGTAATTTTCCTTACAAGATTATGTCAAGCATTATTAATTCCATAATGTCTGCACATGCTCCTCATTGGATATCTTTGGAGCAACATGGATTTGTTAAGAACAGTTCTATCCAGGGGGCGATTGCTTTGACACAAGAAATTCTTAGGGATATCAATCTCAAAACTCATGGATCCAACATGGCCCTCAAACTGGATATGAATAAGGCCTATGACAGAATGGAATGAGGTTTCATCAACATGGTGCTTTCAGGTATGGGTCTTTCTCCATGGGCTGCAGATATTATTTTCAGATGCTTCAGTTCTCCATGGATGGTTGTCTCCTTCCTGGGGAAAATTCATGGTTTTTTTAAGGCTACTCGTGGTCTCCGGCAAGGGGATCCTTTATCTCCAACAATTTTCATTATTGTCCAAGACACTCTCAGTCGTCTCATTATCGAAAGGCTGTTCAAGGGGATTATCCGGCCGTTCCATAGGCGTGGAGGCTGTCTTCCCATTTCGCATCTCATGTTTGCGAATGACTCCCTCATTTTTATCAATGCCAACAGCAGATCGGTTGATGGCCTCATTAGGATTCTTGAGGAATATTTCTTTTGGAGTGGGCAGGTCATCAACAAAACCAAGAGCAGTATCTTTACTTCTAACAAATGCGGATCCCAACAGGTTATCTCCCTGTGCACTAAATTAGACATGCAAAAGGGGTTGTTTCCTTTCAATTATCTTGGATGCCCCATCTCCCCTGGGAGAATCCGCATTCAGGATTATGACTGTATAGTGAACAAAATTACCAGTCGTGTGCTCAATTGGAAGAATCACTTCCTGTCTTTCGGAGGCCGGATAACTCTTGTGAACAACGTGCTTTCATCTATTCCGATCCATGATATGTCGGCAACCAAGGTGCCTAAGCGGGTTATTACAGCTATCAACAGAGTCTTGGATAATTTTTTTGGGATGCTCAATCGGAGGGGAAACATCATTGGACGTCATGGGATAAGTTGGCGATACCTATTCAGGATGGCGGGATCAATGTGTGAAGCTTGGCTGGTACTATCTATTACATGAATGCAAGGTTGGCATGGGAAGTTGTGGAGGGTCGTACGCTTTGGGGGAAAATCATGTCTACTCAAGCGGGGGGGATGCGGGTGGTGGGGGTCACACATCTCCATTTTGGTCTGGGATCCTGAGCATCATTCCATCTATCCGAAAACACACCCAATGGATTGTGGGGAGGGGCGACATCTCTTTTTGGCATCATAACTAGGCGAGCTCAGTTATTGGCTTCCCGGGATGCCCGACTCCTACGATTTCCTTTCAGGAGGCTTGTTTGTATCCTAGTTTTACCAACGCAGTGCTGAACGAGGATCAAAAAGGGGTATTCGGCCTGATTGTGCTGAATGAGGAGGCAGATACATGTATGTTCACTGCTTCCACTTTTGGGCGTTTCTCCTCGAAGGACTTCCGTCGGACTGGGGCCTCTCAAGAGCAGCGAGATTTTTGGAGCAGTGTGGTCTGGTGTGGGAAATGTCCATCAAAACTCAAATTCCTTACCTGGAGGGTGAGACACCAGGTGGTTCCCACAGATGACCACGTGAAGCGGTTGGGTGTCAACTTGGCATCTAGATGCCACTGCTGCAAGGCGCACAGGGAGGAGAGCGTCGATCACCTATTTTTTTAGGGTGAGTGGGCCACAAATATCTAGGGATTTTTTGGGGGTTTTACCAGTCTTCTATCCTCTGGTCTGTTCGAGGCTTCCATCATGGAAAAATGGTTTCATGGGTCACTCGTCCCGGGTCCGAAAAGGGAGGCGAGAGTGATGATCCTTATTACAGGGTGCTGGTGCATTTGGCAGGCGAGGAACAAGGATATATTTGAAGGTGTGGCATCCACTAGAAGGTCGGTTATTGCGATAGTTAAATCTCTACTGGTTGATATGGTCCGCGGGTTCGACCGCTGGCATAAGGCCCCCTCTTCGAGAGCTTTATAGGTGAATGAGGCGGTGATGCGGCCTTCTATCTTAGGCCAGGGGTCACTGGGTCTGATGGTCTCCACCAGTTATGGGTCTCAAGATGAATTTTAACGGCTCTTGTCTTACGGGCATGATGTGTGGAGGAGGGGTGGTTTGGGATTATAGCGGCAGTGCTCTTCTTACTTTTACTGCTTTTTATGGGAGGGGAACCACTATTCAGGCAGAGGCTAGAGCAATGCATACGTGTCTGAGCTTATGTGTTCAGAAAGGCTTATCCATTGACCAGGTGGAGACTGACTCCATGATAATTCATCATTCCATGAGTGACAAAGGATCCACTCCTTGGTCAATTGCTTATATCATTTGGAGTTGTAAATCTATCCTCAACAACAACAATTTTCGTGTGTTGCACACGTGGTGCGAGCGTAACAAAGTGGCTGATCATCTAGCCTCCATGGCTACGCCAGATCAAGGTTCCAACATTGTTTGCTTTTCGAGTGTTCTACATCTCAGCTCAGAGGGTGTTAATCTGATTGTAGGGGATCGACTTGGTCTTCATTATTTTAGACCCCCTTAGGGTTTCTTCCCTGGACTTGTTCTTTGACTTGTTTTGTCTTGTTTTTCTCAACTGTTGTTTTGGCTTCCCATAAATAAAAATTTAACTTGAAAAAAAGAAAAAAAGAAAAAAATAATAAAAAAAGGGGTCATAGGCTTGTGTTGAGGATGAAGAAATGAGAAAACAATGTAAAATAATTTTTCAATAAATGGAATTGCATAAGGGTAGTATGGTTTTACACTTATGTTGCTCATTGTTTTCATATCAGAGCACTATTTTACTGATACAAAACCATTGGAAATAGTTTCATAACCTTATGCAATGCAACACTACTCTTGATCAACCTTTGAAACCTATATATTACCTTATGAAACACATAGGTTTCCCATAACCAAGATAAAAAATTTGGGTCTACCCACACATAAATCCTTATTTACCCTTATAAAATATAGGGTCACCATTAAGTAAGAAGGGAAATTCTTATCTAACCCTTATACAGGCTGCAAATAACATTATGATTCCCTTAAACCACATGATTACCTTTATACATCGCCTAGAAAAACAAACCACCCTTACACATCAGTCAATTTACCATTATATAACCCATAGAAAAATAGTTTTAGCCTTACCTAATCATGAGGAACATGCTCTTACCCTTACACATACATTTTGAAGCATGAGTGACCATTACACAAAACATTTCCTATATATGTGTGTAATATTTAAATTAAAAAAATTTAATTTATGAAACATGAGGCTTATAAATCATAAACAAAGGAGTTTTTTTGGAAAATGTAAATATTTTCAATGTTAAAATCATCCCCTTATATTAAGTAATCATTATTAAGAAGAGTGTATAATAGTATTTCATGAATAAATCACCACCCCTTATCTAGAACATCATACTCCCACTCCAACGTCTCCTCCAAGATTCATCATTGATTCCAGATGATATGGTAAAGTGGTAACATCATCCTTTGATGTACATAATTTGTTTCATCTGAAATCACTAACAATTCCCCATAGTATGACATGGCAATACATTATAAACATCCTCACATTCAATTGAATATGTAGTTTTAGTCATGTACATTATGGATGACACACATGAAACACATATTGGATACCATTACATTGAGAAAGAATATAATGATGTGAGGGCACTATCCCAAAAATTATGTTGATCTCAAATAGTTTAATTAAATGTTCATCCTGCATCCCTAGTTTTCACAATTGATGGTTCCCAAACATAGGTGACCCTAAAAATTAAATTAGTTAATCAAGAAAAAACAACAAAGGTAATGTCCTCCAATATTAATATGATCACTACCTACTCTGATTGGTCATTATTTTTTATTGATCAACTACACCCTTTAAATGATATCACTCACCATTCTAGTCCCAAAAACTAATACATCTCCCACCTTGTACCAACATAATAGAGAGTGGTGTGACATCACATGGAGAGATTCAAATTGTTATATCTGAATCAATGATCGGAAACTGTTATTATATCCATCCTCCACTATGGATATGATCTCATCAAAATCACCATCAGTGACCAGTGGAAAACTTTTGACCATATGATCGAGTATGGAAATGTTTCTATCTTACTATAAGTCTGTCCAATGTTGGTTTTATGTGGTCAATTTTAGCTGAGTTAATTGGGATTTTTTAAGACAATGGGATATGTATACATTGAATACATGTCCTTTTATGAAACTATTCTCTAGGGAAATCCATTTATTTATACTATCTCATAGTTATAAATGATCTCTAGATCATCATTAATGCCATTCTCTCATAATGTTAAGAAATGAGAAACATTCCTCATCTGATTGATAACCAACAAAAGAAAATAACGACTCATAGTGGTCCCGGGAAAAAATGTCTCAATTTTTATCCTAATTTACTCCCTCTTCTATAGAGTAATTTTATGTGATCGGAGTAATCTACCAGCATATTGGTTCTTATCTATTACCCTCCACCTCGTAATGTTCTGTGAAAAAATTATGGGATTCCCATATTCATTCATGGATTCCATAATAGTTGAATAAAGTCATGTATCATCACTCTCACACCAAGAATTACCACCCTTATAGAGTTTTGGATGTATCTCACCATATCCTCTCTAAAGGGAATAGGGTCTAAAACAATCCAATGAACAAGTATTATATCATTTTAAATTAATAACGACCCCATGTATTAGATCCCATCATTAAATATTTTATCGCATAAGAAAACACTCTAGGTAAGTGTTCTATACACCCATCACCTAGTATACCAGATTATATGTGACCTCCAATGGAGTAAAATTTATCAATATTTGATCCTCAAAATCATCCATACTGAACAAAACCAATAAGTGCATTAGGTGACACTACTTGTTTCATAGACCATAATTACGATCCTACTATACATGTTTATCACATCTAATAGAATCTAATGTGAAATTACTTCCAAAGTTGTAAAGTTTATATCAAAATTGAATAATTTTATATGAATTACCTAGTGCCTCTTCATATGATTCAACTCCCAATTAGTGAACATTTAATGAGGTTCTTTTATTAGTGTAGAAAACATACCTCGCACTAGGGAGTAATTTTTCCAAAATTTCAAGGCATGATACATTACTCCTAGTTCAATATCATGAGTAGGGTAGTTCCTTTAATTGGGTAATAACATACATGAAATATAAGCTACTACATTCACTCATTTTATTAGTGTTGTTATGAATCCAATGCTAGATTCATGGAATAATATTGTAAAACGAATCTTGGCCTCATAATTTATTAGTACTAGAGTTGTAGTCAACCTCCTCCTTAGATTAATAAAAAATTATTCATATTAGTATGACTACTATATATTAAGATCCATAGTATTCATTATAGTTATATATTCTAATAGATGAAATATTTACAAGATAATATAGTGGTTGTACCCATCTAAAAATAGAAATCTACTAATATCAAACACATTCTATTTATGAGTTTAGGACATTGATTCGTCAATAATATCTAGTTGCATAGGTGTATATATCACATAAAACACATTCCATATGAAATTAAAATCCTAAATATAGATGTTACAATTTTATATCATGTCATAAATATGATTTTCTCGAAGTGTACTAATGTCCATATAATATTTTCTTGTATGATTCTCTAGTTTTCATGAGTACATGAAGTTGTCATAAATTAACTACATGAAAAATAAGTCTAGGTAAAAATTAAATATATTTTATATGATATTAATGAACATAGATGTCATATTCATCAGTTAGAGTGGAATCACAATGTAATCATAAAATCCACACCTAATCCAAAATACCACCTTTGATATGTCCTCCACTATAACCCATATTTGGTGATATCTCAATCACATGTCAATGTTGGGTAACCACTAGGAATCCCATATAAATTATATAAAATCATTGATCTAGGGTAAATGATATTTTTTATTCACCATCACATGGTTATACTTCATAAATAAACATAGACAATAATAATATCCATTTACTTGTTTTTGAACTATATAAGTTCACTTCACATTGTAGTACTTGGCCTGATAAATCCAATCTGATCATATTCCTTGAGCTACACCTGGACATAATTTAACTCACTTGGTGACATATGATAAGGGGGAATTGAAATGGATAAGTAACCAAATAAAGGACCAATCTAAAAAAACTACTCTATTAGGTAGACATCATATTATGTCATCTAGAAAGACATCTTAATAGAGAACCAACACTTGAGAAAAATTTTGGGGGCTAATAAGAATTCATCAAAGTGAGACATTTCATCCTTATACCCCATTATTTTATAGATTTGACTCATTTCAGGATTAACTCTACCTTCTCATAGTGCCTATTCATCAATAATAATAATCCTATTACACTTCATTGAATAAAATGAAACTCATATCCATTAACTATCATTTTGGGATAAAAAACTAGATATATTATCACGAACCGGATCTGGTCTCCATCATTAATGGCACCAAACCCGGCCCATGGAAAGGCCCGAAGGGCTTTCCCTATCCCCACGGGCTGTCACAAGTGCCCGGGTATCAAAAAATCTGGTTTGGGAACGATTTACCCGGGTATGAAAGCATAAAACATAAAAAAACAATCAATAATTAGAATCTAAAATTTCAATGCTAAACAATTCTTAACATAACCAGATCTGAATAAATTTGTTTAAAGACAGTAAAAGTGGTCCAAATATAAATAATTACAACGGAAAGACATCCCCAAAGACTCCACATGACAAGGGGTTCATCACCCACAAGCCTTCTCCACAACTCCGCCCCAGCAATGGGGACTAACACCTTGAACCGCCATCAACATTAGCCTTCCCTTTACCTGAGTCAAGCATAAGAAGGTCTACTTACACCCAAGGGGTGTAAGTATGGTTTGAGACTAATCCCAATAGGATACCACTCAATGATTCCAAATAGAATGCAATACAATGTGAAAAAGCAAGCAGTTTTAATATGCAAAGAAAAGCAGTGATAAAATCTAAGAAATGCAACTTTCAATTGATAACAGTTTTCAAGCTAAAATTTTCAGAATGTTCACACATTTAAATATAAATGTGAGATACTTTAATGTACTACCAAAAACACCCCACAACAAGGTTAAATACCACAAATCCAATGAGCACCAAAACCGGGAACACCCCTAGGCAAATAGATAGTCTCGGGCCCTATGTACCTCGTACCTCAGTGTAAAGTATCCAAGTCACAAACCTTTCTCGTGCACGATCCACTAGTAGGTAAAATACCCATAACCTAGTGGTCCCCAAATATTATCCACATAGTTTAGTTAGAGTTGTAGTTATCCATTTTCTCAGTGAAATAGGGACACGACCCTTCCGGTCCTCTAGTCGTACTAGTACATATCCACCCACCTAAGTACCCGAGATTCCCCTTTTGTGCTCAAAAAATTTCAGAAAACAACACACATCATTTTTCATAAAAAATATCACTACTATTCACAAAAAAATAGTATAGTATCTACACACATTTTATACCATTTAAAACACACAATAAAATATTTTGATTTTCAATAAAACAACCTCTCAAAATATCACATTGTTTTGCACCCAAAGCTCTTTAAAATATCCACTTTTCACACTATGTGAACACTTTTAAGTCATATTTTTTTTAGTTCAATACCTTTTAATGATACCAACAATTCAGTTATGGGGAAGCCCAATGTGAACCAAGAAGTTGTATCTTTTAAAAACCACCATTTTCACACAAACATGGCACTTAAAGCCCATTTGCTTCCCAAACACCATTTAAACAAACTTTCTCAGCAACAAACAAAAAAAATAAACATTGAAAACATGATTTTCAGTCCTAATAAAGTTCAATAAAATCAACTAAGTAATTATAGGTCAGCCCAAAATGAACCAATAAAAGATTTGTATGAAAAACCCCCAATTTCACCAAAAATTGGAACTTAAAATTCATTTGGATTATAAATGAAAATAAAACCAATTTTTACAGAAACATTCAAATGAAATAAAAATTAAAATACCATGAAAACAACAAGATAATTCATATAAATTTCATGCAAAATGGAATCACCTACCAAAGTAACAAAAACCCTTGAATCTCCGTGCGAAAATCAAATCGCACCCCCACCGCACCAAGAGAGACCTAGATCAAACCTAAAACCACAATAATTGGCCAAGAAAGCCCAAATTTAAACCCTAGGTTCAAAAACATAGTTTCTGGACATTATAAAACTTAATGATAAGCGAATAAACCCTAATAAAAAAGAATGAAATCCAAAGTAATTTGAAAGAGGAAAGAAATAGACTCATTTACTTGAATTATCATGAAGTAATCACTCCAAAACACTAGTAGATGAAATTTAAAACAGCCAAAATTCAGGTTTAGTTCGAAAAAGATGTATTAGGACATTTGGGAAGTGGAATTGAGGAACAATATTAAAAATTGAGAGAGTTGTGAAAGAAATACTTTACCTCTTCAAATCTGGACGATTTGAGGAAGCCTATGAAGTTCGGCACAAAATAGAGATTACCCAAAGCTCCAAAGAGTGGGTAGAGAGTCGAGACGCGCGGATGGGTTCAATGGTCTTGGGTGAGACTTGGAATCACTGAAAAATCCCAAATATTGAATAAGTTATAACATAAACAATATTCATTTTTAAAACAGGAATTGAGCTTTCGGTCAGGCCCAACCCCTTAGATAAAAACCCAAATAAACCTTGGTTATGGATTTATAAAGGCTTAAAATTTCCTTGGTGGTGTTAATAGGTTAGGGGAGGCCAAGTAGGAATTTTAATGGATGAAAAATATTGAAAAATGAAAAAGTTATAAAAGAAACAAAATTTATTTTTCAATCTGGAATTGGGCTCACAGTTTGGCCCAATTCATGAAAACTCATCTATTCCACCATAAAACCTAGGGAAACCCCCAAAACAAAGAAAGGATGTAAATTAAATGAAAAAAACCTTTAAAATATGTCATGTATGTGAAAATTATCCCCACCATGAAGGACTTTCTGCCCCGGAAAGTCAACATGAAGCTTGGTTGGAAAACAAGAATGGGTACTCTTCCTCGACCCATGACTTTCACTCCCATGTCTCATGTGTATCATTCCCATGCTGCCATAGAACCCATAATAATGGAATATACTTCCTTCGAAGTATCTTTTCTTGGGAGTCCACTATTTTCACCGGCCTCTCAATAACAGACAAGTTAGGCTCTATCTCCAGTTCTTCCCAACTCAACACATGGGATGTATCCGGGTTGTATTTCTTCAACTGAGAGACGTGGAAGACATCATGGATGGACGTCAACTGAGAAGGTAAGGCCAACCTGTATGACACCTTTCCAATATGATCGGTGATCTCAAATGGCCTGATATACCATGGCATCAGCTTACCTTGCTTCCCCAATCGATGATGGCCCAGACGAGGGGACACTTTTAAGAATACCCTGTAACCCACAGAAAAATCTAGGTCTTGACACCTCCGGTCAGAATAAGATTTATGACGACTCTGAGCTGTTAATAAGCACTACCTGATCAACTTGACCTTCTCAGAAGTCTCCTGCACAAGGCTCGACCCCAACAGTGAAGTCTCTCCTACCTCAGCCCAACATAGGGGGGACCGACATGGCCGACCATAGAGCGGCTCAAAAGGGGCCATTCGAATCGAGGATTGGTAACCATTATTATAAGCAAACTCAACGAATCTCAAATGGATATCCCAAGAACCTCCAAAGTCCAGGACACATGCACGAAGCATGTCCTCCAAAATCTGATTCGCCTACTCTGTCTGACCATCCGTCTGAGGGTGGTATGTCGTGCTCATCTTAATCTGAGACCCCAAGGCCTTCTAAAGGCCTTCCCAAAATCGAGAAGTAAACCAGGGGTCTCTATCTGAGACAACAGCTGATGGTACACCATGGAGTCTCACCACATTCTGAAGATACAAATATCCCAACTCATCCACTTTAGTTTTATCTTTTATCAGAATGAAGTGGGCTGATTTGGTCAGACGATAAATCACCACCCAAATGGCATTCTTACCCCAAAGTGTACGAGGTAAGCCAACAATGATGTCCATGGAGACCTCGTCCCACTTCCATGTAGGAATGGGTAGTGGTTGGAGAAAACTGGAAGGTCTTTGGTGCTCTGCTTTCACCTGCTGACATGTGTAACATCTCAAAACAAAGTTCGCTATGTCCCGTCTCATACCAGGCCACCAAAACTGCCAAAAGATATCATAATACATCTTAGTGGAACCCAGATGGACAGCCCACTGAGACTGGTGGCTATCCAGCATCACCACCTTCTGTAGAGATAATGGCACTACTGAACGGTCCTTGAAGCACAAGATGCCCTCGGGAGATGACGACCAATCAGAGGATGTCTCCCCACCATGAAGAAACTACTTTGACTGTTGACAAAGATCATCACTGGGTTGTTCCTACTGAATCAACTCCAATAGAGAAGGAGTCAATTGGACGCTCGCCAAGAATGCCCCTCCACTATGTTCCCTGGTCTCCACATGCATCTGAGAAAAGAGCCCCATCAATGTCCACTCATCACTAGAATTCCTCAAATCCTGCACTAGAACTCTTCTGCTCAAAGCATCAGATGCCACATTACCCTTGCCTGGGGTATGGAAAATGTCAATGTCGAACACCTACAAGTACTCGATCCAGTGACGCTGCCTCAAGTTGAGGCCCTTCTGTAAGAAGATATAGGCTAAGCTTTTGTGATCAGAGTAGACCACAAAGTTCTCCCCAAAGAGGTAGTGACACCAAGTCTTCAAAGCATGCATCACCACTGCCAACTCCAAGTCATGGGTAGGGTAGTTCTTTTCGTGTGGTTGGAGTTGGCGAAAGCCATAAGCCACCACATGATCATCATGTATAAGCACGCACCCAAGACCCATACCTGAAGCATCACAATAAACCACATACCCCTTCCCGGCCTTAGGAAAAATTAGCACGAGGGCGGTAGTCAACCACCTCTTCAGCTCATCGAATGATGCCTGACATTCTAGACCCCATACAAACTTCACCCCTTTCTGGGTGAGCGCAGTCATCGGTGATGCAAGCCGAGAGAAATCCGGAACGAATCGCCTGTAATAACCAGCCAGGCCAAGGAAACTTCTGATCTCAGACACATTCTTTAGCTTCTCCCATGACATAATCGTACTAATCTTCTCGGGGTCCACTGAAACCCCCTTCTTAGAGATCACATGCCCCATAAATCTCACTTCCTTGATCCAAAAAGTGAACTTTGACAACTTTTCATAGAGGCGGTGATCTCTTAATGTACCCAAAACGATCCTCAAGTGATGTTCGTGTTCCTCCTCAGAGCTAGAGTATACCAGAATGTAATCCAAGAACACCAC
Source organism: Viscum album (assembly GCA_963277665.1). NCBI lineage: Eukaryota > Viridiplantae > Streptophyta > Magnoliopsida > Santalales > Viscaceae > Viscum > Viscum album. The sequence continues at coordinate 1,586,428,195 of OY728155.1, forward strand.
AACAAAGGAATCGAGATACTGATGGAACACCCTATTCATAAGTTCCATAAATACCGCTGGAGCATTGGTCAATCCGAAGGGAATGACCAAATACTCAGAGTGGCCGTACCTGCTTCAGAAGGCTGTCTTTGGGATATCCGACTCCTTCAACCTGAGTTGATGATACCCTGAACGCAGGTATATCTTTGAGAACCACTTTTCCCCCTAAAACTGATAAAACAAATCATCTATTCTGGGATAAGGGTATTTGTTTTTAACTGTTACCTTATTCAGCTTCCGGTAGTCAATGCACAACCTGAGGGATCCATCAGCCTTTTTTGTGAACAACACAGGAGCGGCCCAAGGAGAGATTCTCGGGCGAATGAATCCTTTGGATTATAATTCGTCCAGCTGTATCTTTAATTACCTTAGCTCGGTGGGGGCCATGTGATAAGAGGGAAGAGATATCGGCTGTGTTCCCAGCACCAGATCAATCGAAAACTCCACATCCCGTTCCGGGGGAAAACCTGAAAAAACATCCGGGAATACCTTTGGAAACTCATTCACTACATGAGGTAGTGAACCTTCAGGGGAAAGACCATCCTCTAGAATGAGCGAAGATAACTGGAAGATAACACTTCCCAACTCTGGGAGTGGAGGCCCTACACGACCTGACCGAGGATCCCATTCTCCATGAAAAACCCGACGAACCCCATCAGGTACCATGAAACTCACACGCTATCTATAGCAATCGATGTGTTCCTGGAAGTGTAATAGCCAATCCATCCCAAGTATGACATCAAAAATGTCCATATCTAAGACCAAGAGGTCCCACTCCATTTCGATCCCTGACACAGAAAGCGCACACAAGGGGCACCTAAGGTCATGCTCCTTCTTCATTCCCAGCGGTGTCACTAACTCCATCGTGAAAGACATCAACTCAGTTGGAAAATTCAGAATATCCAAAAAATGGGCAGAAATGAATGAAACAGAGGCACCAGTATCAAAAAGAGTAGTGTCTATAGAAGATGTGATCAGAACGGTACCTCGAACTGTCGACGGTCCCGCCTCTGATCCTACTGGTGCCTGATCCACTGCTTGGAGATGTCCAATATCTTCCTGAGAAAGACTGCTAGTCTGTGGTAGTGCCCTGAACTGGCTCTGACTAGAAGATGATCCATCCCTTCCACCATGACTGCCAAATCAAGATCCCCCAGTCCTCGATGGCTCGGACTGTACTGGCACTCCTCTTGAGGCCATTGACCCTGTCCCACTAGGGAGTGGACGTGCCACACCACAGAAGCACTGCAAATACCCCATACATCCACACTAGTAACAAGGCTTCAGAGGAAGTGGACATATTGGTCAGATATTCCCAGGCTTCCCACATTGGTGGTACACAATCGATCTCGCATCAGAAGCCGCAGAAGAAAATTACCTGGAAGAGTGGCCTGAACTACCCCCTCCTTTCTTCACATGATCCTCCCACTTCCTTTTCTTCTCTGAGGAGCTGCCACTGCCCACTGCTGGTACTGAACCATAGAAACCAACCCTGCCTTTCCTATCAATCTCCACCATGCACTCCCAATCAACGACCTCATCATAGGTCCTCAGATTAAACAAGAACACCTGGGAGTATATCTCTGGTCGCAAGCCTTTCTCAAACCTATGGTCCTTTGCCTTCTCATCAGAGACAATTTCTAGAGCATACCGAACCAACTCAGCGAAACGGTTGGCATAATCCATCATAGATAGATTCTCCTGAACAAGTTCCATGAACTCTCTAGACCTAGCATAAGCCAAAACCTCAGGGCAATACTGTTCATTGAAGACAACCTTGAAATCTCCCCAGCACATCTGCTCATTCTTCCCAGCTTGAAGCACTGAATCCCACCACTTACGACTGGGAACCTCCAACAGAAAGGAGGCACACTTCACCCTGATCTCCTCAGGGGTTTCCAGGAACTCAAACATATACTCGATATTCTTGATCCATTCTTCTTCTTCCTAGGGTTCTGAGTTACCTCGGAAGGTAGGAGGCTTTTTTTTAAGAAACTCTTGTGATTTATCTTTTCTAGGACCTATATCTTCTGCCCTATCAGGAATAGAAGTAGGAGCTAGTCCCTGTTCCAAATCTTGGATAGCCTGAACCATAGCCTCCACGAGCCTCTGATCAATCAGTGTGGGAGAAATCTCTCCAACTTCCTCCTATGGGCACGTGGGAGCTTTGCGGGGAGGCATGTTGCTACAAAATTCAACCGTCACAAAACAACAATCAATACCAAAATTCTAAAAATTGTAATAAAATACATCTAATATAAATAAACTAAACACATTCCAGTAATAAAAGAAACAACTACTCCACATCCGCCTGATGTCCACATGTGGTCTGCAGCCCACATGTCTCACCTGGAAGTGAAGTCAATCCGTAAATTCCAACATCCCCTAGTGACTCAAGGTCTGCCATGAGAGGTGCGGGCCAGGCACCCTACTAACAACCAAAACCCCGAGCCTCGATATTCCTAGATCTTGTCTATCCCGACTCATCCTAAAATAAAAATATAACCCAAAAACTTTAACCTGCTCTGATACCATTTTGTCACAAACTGGATCTGGTCGCCACCATTAACGGCACCAAACCCAGCCCATGGCAAGGAACGAAGGGCGTTCCCTATCCCCACGGGATGGTACAAGTGCCCAGGTATTCAAAAATCTAGTTTGGGAATGATTTACCTGAGTATGAAAGCATAAAACATAAAAACAATCAATAATTAGAATCTGAAATTTCCATGCTAAACAATTTTAACAGAACCAGATCTGAATACATTTGTTTAAAGATACTAAAATTGGTCCAAATACAAATAATGAAAATAAAAATACATCCCCAAGGACTCCACACGACAAGGGGGTCATCACCCGCAAGCCTTCTCCACAACTCCGCCCCAACGATGGGGACTAACACCCTGAACCGCCATCACCCTTAGCCTTCCCTTTACCTGAGTCAAGCATAAGAAGGTCTACTTACACCCAAGGGGTGTAAGTAGGGTGTGAGCCTATGCCCAATAATATACCACCCAATGATTCCAAATAGAATTCAATACAATGTGAAAAAGCAAGCAGTTTTAATACGCAAAGAAAAGTAGTGATAAAATCTAAGAAATGCAACTTTCAAATGATAACCGTTTTCAAGATAAAATTTTCAGAATGTTCACACATTTAAATAGACATGTGAGATATTTTAAAGTACTACCAAAAACACCCCACAACAAGGGTAAATACCAAAAATCCAATGATCACCAAAACAGGGAACACTCCTAGGCAAATAGATAGTCTCGGGCCCTATGTACCTCGTACCTCGGTGTAAAGTATCTAAGTCACAAACATTTCCCATGCACGATCCACTAGTAGGGAACATACCCATAACCTAGTGGTCCCCAAATATTATCCACATAGTTTAGTTAGAGTTTTTTATCCATTTTCGTAGTGAAACAGGGACACAACCCATCTGGTCCACTAGCCGTACTAGTACATATCCTCCCACCTAAGTACCCGAGATTACCCTTTTGTGCTCAAACAATTTCAGAAAACAACACACATACTTTTGCATATAAAATATCACTACTGGTAACAAACAAACTGTATAGTATCTACACACATTTTATACCATTTAAAACACACAATAAAATATTTTGATTTTCAATAAAATAACCTCTCAAAATATCACATTGTTTTGCACCCAAAGATCTTTAAAATATCCACTTTGCACACTATGTGAACACTTGTAAGTCATAAAAACAAAATTTTAGTTCAATAACCTTTAATGAAACCAACAATTCAGTTATGGGGCAGCCCAATGTGAACCAAGAAGTTATATCTTTTAAAAACCACCATTTTCACACAAACATGGCACTTAAAGCCCATTTGCTTCCCAAACACCATTTAAACAAAATTTCGCAGCAACAAAAAAAAATAATAAACATTCAATATATATTTTTTAGTCCTAATATAGTTCAATAAAATCAACTAAGTAATTATAGGTCAGCCCAAAATGAACCAATAAAAGATTTGTATGAAAAACCCCCAATTTCACCAAAAAGTGGAACTCAAAATTCATTTGCATTATAAATGCGACTAAAACCAATTTTTTCAGAAACATTCAAATGAAATAAACATTAAAATACCATGAAAATAATAATCTAATTCATAGAAATTGTATGCACAATGGAATCACCTACCAATGTAACAAAAACCCTTGAATCTCCGTGCGAAAATCAAATCGCACCCCTGCCGCACCAAGAGAGACCTAGATCAAACCTAAAACCACAAGAATTGGACAAGAAATCCCAAAGTTAAACCCTAGGTTCGAAAACTTAGTTTCTGGACATTAGGAAACTCAATGATAAGTGAATAAACCCTAAGAACAAAGAATGAAACCCAAAGTAATTTGAAAGAGGAAAGAAAAGGACTCATTTACTTGAAGTATCTTGAAGTAATCACTCCAAAACACCAGTATCTGAAATTTAAAACAGAAAAAATTCATGTTTAGTTAGAAAAAGATTTATTAGGTCATTTAGGAACTGGAATAGAGGAAAAATATTGAGAATTGATAGAGTTATGAAAGAAATACTTTACCTCTTCAAATCTGGAAGATTTGAGGAAGCCTATGAAGTTCGGCACAAAATCGTGATTAACCAGATATACAAAGAGGGAGGAGAGAGTTCAAAAGCGCGGATAGATTCAATGGTCTTGGGTGAGAATTGAAATCACCAAAAAATCCCAAATATTGAATATGTTATAACATAAACAAAATTCATTTTTAGAAGAGGAATTGTGATTTCGGGCAGGACCAACCCCTTATATAAAAACCAAATTAAACCTTGGTTATGGATTTTTAAAGGCTCCAAATTTCCTTAGTGGTGTTAATAGGTTAGGGAAGGCCAAGTAGGAATTTGAATGGATGAAAAATGTTGAAAAATGAGAATGTTATAAAAGAAACGAAATTTATTTTTCAATCTGGAATTGGGCTCACAGTTTGGCCCAATTCATGAAAACTCATCTATTCCTCCATAAAACCAAGGGAAACCCCAAAAACAAAGCAAGGATGTAAATTAAATAAAACATACCTTTAAAATAAATCATGTATGTGACATATATTTTCCATGGTAATAATCACATTGAAGCTCATTATATCCAATTTCAAAATGACCAATATATTTCAATAACATGAAATTATTATATGAAAATATCAGAATACCTGAATATGGACTACTTTCATGCACAAAAAAGAGTAAGGAGAAAGTAACTCAAATTATAACGTGAAATATAGGATGAGACCAAAAAACAACATGTATGGATATGATATAACAAGATGTATCATTAAATAATATCTGGTCCCTATCCAATGTCTACTGGATTCTAATTCCCTGTAGTGAAATGAACAAGCTCAGCTCCACAACAATTTATCTGTGAGGTTGGACTAGTTAGAGTCGATGTCCAAGTCTCACACTAAGAACCCATATTAGATCCCTTTTTTATAAATAACATGAATCCTCTATCCGTATGAAACATTTTCTGAACTACAGACATGTGATGATAGGTGATATAAAAAAATGTTGCAGTGACCCAACATTGTACTATTGAGGATCTATGTAACTCTTCCTATTTGGGATGATGAAGTCATACAATTCCCAATATATATTCAAATACCTTATTTCACATACCCATAATTCATATTCCTTCTACCAATGGTATCCCATATGGTAGTAGTGTGAGGTACACCGATTTATGTAATTAATGATGAAAGAAGACCTTCTTTTCAAACCTCATATAGAACCATCCCTAAAACTAGGGTCTTACAAAGAACACTGTTATACATCATCATATCAATATTCTAGAGCTTTAATAACTACTCTTGTCAATTACCAATATCAAAATTCCAATTTTTTCTTCATTCCCATCCAATAGAAATGAAAATATAAGTATATGTGTGAAAAATTCCATATAAGAATATAATTTCATCATCCTTTGAAAAAGATATACAAACACATGTGATCATTCCAAACACATCATACTAATAATGAGCTCCTAAAAAGAAGAGGTACTTAAATATCTCTTACTTGAGACACTCAATTATTCCATCCTATATAATAACATACCATTAGTGTCTAGTAATTCCTTGTAGAATTAAGGACACAAGTTTCATTTTATGATTAACATGGGTCTCTACCATGGCGAAGAACATCAAAAAAATTTGAATCTAGTCCCTAAAATCCCATGGCCCTCCAGAGAAATATAAATGTGCATGATGCTAAAGCATGAAGAATCAAGAATGGTTGACCATATTCTTGGTTACTCCAACTCCATTAATAGTAACTAGTAGCAGAACTCATGGATGAAGTCACCCTTTCATTATGACTACTAGACTAAATGTGTGATAATTCTATACACACCCATTATATATAGTATATAGTAACACAAATCATCTGTGTGAAAGAATAATCTATATCATGAATGTCAGAATTAATGAATAAGTTATTATATACTAACTAGTCACAGATATTGATAGAATGTTTCCCTAAGAGTATATTGATATCCCAACTTATAATCCAACTATAACTAACCAAATTTATACATCATTACATGTTTGAAAAGATCATATATATTACAATAATACATAACATCATGTACAACTAAACTAATCAATTCAAACATATAAATATCACAACAACACTATAAACAGATATATCAAAAAATCATAAATAAAATTATATCTTGAAAACATACAACAAAACAGTGAATTAAGGTTAGGAATTAATATGAATTATAAAAATGTATATATTTCGAATATGATCATATATTCTAAATCATGATGCATAAACACACCTAAAATCATATAGAAATAGTAAAAACCACATTAATGGTAACTCCAAGGTATATTAGGCATGTACATGACCAACACATGGAGACTCAATTACCCAATCCCTTCATAAATAACACAATTATCTCATTAAAAGGTTATTCTAGAATAATATAATAATTTTTGTATGATATAATTTTTTAACACCACATATCGAACCACTCAATCTGAACCAAAGCATCACATTTCCTCATGTGTGGATCCCCATGAACAAGATTATTTTGACTAGAATCAAGGTTCTATGCCCATTAATAGGGAGACTATTCCCTCAATACCATGTTCATTCAAAAATAATAATGTAATGGAATATTATAAAATATAATTACAAGAGTACAAATGAAGAATATAAGTAAATGTAATTCTAGTCATACAATAACAAAATAAGATCCCAATAAAGGAAATAAAAAATTGGGTAAATGTGCACCATGTTATAAAAAGTAATACATTGGTAATACTCTATGTTAGGAACATATACCCCACCCACCGTCATATTATATAGATCAAACATATTTGATAGACCCCTTTTCCTTTCCTGATTCCTTATGAATTATGTATTCACATGCATTGAAACTACCATATAGGGTGTGAGTAATAAAATATTGTTTTACTCTACTGATGTTTCATAAACATATATTTACATATTTAACAATAATATTTCATGATAATAATATATTGATTAATAGAATAACTATTATACAATCTTGTATCGACTGAGAGTTTTCTAACCAGGCCACCATAGGCCCCTATCTATACAAAATTGATCTGTTTGTTGGAAGTATAAATGGAGATTTAGGTAAATATTATATCAAACTACAATTTTATTTATATTAATATAGATATCCAAAAATTTCCTTGAGTTTTCTTCATTAAACTATGAATATGAGTAATTTACCAAGTTTCTAAATGTTACTTAGTTTGGACAAGGTTTATCTTGTTGTCAACCGACAACTCCGTATCCACTAGGTTCATCAAATATGATCAATTTAATCAATATCTACAAGGTTCAAAGAGTATCAAAATTGGTCGTAATGCTATTGTGCTCCACTATAAACATCATATCATATCATGTACACTCCTAATTTAATTTGTAATCATTCAACATTGGCCACTAATCATGTGTACAAAGAACATAGAATCCTATTTCATGATAATATAAATCAGTGAATTTAATTATAAAAACTAAATAATGAATTGATGTGATATATTTTAGAACAACAAATCAATATTTTAGTTATTTTTTTGTGAATTCAATATATTCTTTAAATTCTATTGGAAATAATGGTCATATAATCGTATTATGGAAACACACACACCCATTACAAATAACTAAAATTAGAGAAACAACCACTCTAACACATGAATAATTTCATGAAAAAAGAAGTATACTTGATAAAAATATTTATGGAACTTTCTACTAAAATTATATTAACATCACAACATGTTTCCCTAAGTAATCATCACATGAATCATGGCTACATATTTCAAAGGGTAAAATGATTGCAAGGACTCATATATCCAATTCAAAATTATTTTACTTCCAAATTAAATAATAACATTAAATGATGTAATATTATTATATCTCCTTTATAATATAAAATTATCCTATTATGTTATTACATGAGTATTCATTTCTATCCTAGAGAAAAATATACATTGAATATGATAATAATTTTCACTATTTAGAATAATACTTGATAAACTTGAGATAATAATTAATTATCACTCTATAATAATTTTTAGGTTATTATCATTTATGAAATAATTATCAAAATTCTCTAAGTGAATATGAAAAACTAGATTCATTATAATTCATGAGATTAAGGGAAAGGAATAAATATTCATATAATGGTATTTTTCCATCTTTAAGACATCAAACATAATGGAGAGGGAAATAATAGGTTTCAATGGGTTAGAAAATAGGATGGGAATGCGATTTGGTCAATGAAAACATGACACGTCTCACATAAAATAATCTCTAGATTCAATAAAGATGATGAAATATCCAAAATAGAGGATGGAGAAGGCTCAAGTATTATTTTTTGAAATAAAGGAATGTAGATCACATCATTGATATTTAAAAATTAAATTCATCATTTAATTTTGATATTGAAAGTATTAATTAATGAAAAATGATAAATTTCATCCATAACAATAATTTAAAAAATACAACCATTAAGGGAATATATTTATGAAGACTTCAAGATTTCATGGTCGTCAAAAGGGGTTGCATACATGTGTTGGTGAAGGATATATGAGAAAATAGGGTAAAAATCAAGTTTCCCAAAAAAATCATTGTATAAGGGTAACATGGTATTACCCATATCAGGATTCATGGTGTTCTGTGAGGGTATCAAGATACCCCTACCCAGCCATTGGATGGAAGTACATGCCCTTACCTAACAAAACCCTAACCTTAGGCTGTATTTAAACCCACATGGGTTCCCTTACGTAGAATTTAAGAAACCCTTTTCTACATAAATAAAATGGGTTTACCCTTATATAAATAACTACATACCCTTACAAACCATTGTTTTACCTTTAAATAAGTAGAGGGTTTATTAGATATCCTTTTCACAAACCTCAAATACCATCATGAAATCATTCTATGTCCATGCATACTCATATGTTGAGTGTTAAACCGAAAATAATATTATAGAGTGTCTTATGTACATGTATGTAACCCCTATAAAAATAGGGGTTCCCTTATAAATAAAAGGGAAAACTCCACTTAAATTTATATAGGCTTTGTAAAATATCATTTACCCTTATACATAGAGTATGTCATAAATAAGGGAATGTTATAAATTTAAAATTTTTATTTTTTTTCACACAATAGGATTATAAAACAATATAATTTTTTGATAATACATTAAAATTGGGAATATTACACATTTTATCCATAAGTAGAGGGATGTGGGGTCAGAAATTCTTATTATTTTTATATTTCTAATATATGACCTCCTTCTCTTTGTTGTCCATAATTATTCCTTCAGATTTTTATATAGCCTTCTAAATTCATTTTCATTATCCAATAGGTCACCACATAAAACCAAATCACTATAACCAAAACTAGAGTATTCTTCCTTCAGGAATCTATTTGTATTAATTTTGTTTTTGATAGAAATATGATCTTCAACTTCAACTTTCTTCAAAACTTCACACATCATAATTTTTCGAAATAATTTTAGCATCATTAAATTTATTAATTTGTGTTGTGTTTTTTTATCACCATAAAAATTAAATTCAATTTTTATGGTAAAACTCTATTTAATATTAACACATGTTCTATTTCTATACTTATATTCCACACACATAAACATCATTGATAGTTTTTATATGTTTCCCATTCAGGTGTGTAAAACATTATTCCTCAAACATCAATGGTTTCAAATTTATGATAATAGAATGGTACCTTAATTAGGGAACATTATTGGTCCCTTTATTATAATTTGAAATTGAATAAGATAATTCATAAGATGTAGATCAAAATCAATACATGATTAAATTCATCAGTTCCTATTCAAAAAATAATGTCATCCATGGACAATGAATAAAGATAATAATCAATCTATTGAAAAACATTCCAAATCCTTGGTTCACCTTTAGGAATTTCATAAGGCCTAAAAATTGTCAACTAAGATTTTATTATATGATTCTATAAAAAAATAATCAAACGATTCTTCAAGAAAAAATAATGATCAACAATGATATAAGGAGCGTTAATCAAATAAAATTATTTTCTAAGAGTAGTGATTGAAATCTGTTTTTTATGGATTTCAAAATTATTCACTAAAATACAAAATAAATATTCGTTATTTATCAAATGTTTCCTACCATTGACACTGGCTTCTAGAATTAGTTAAAAAATAGTATATCATCAATTATTTCTAGAAAGTTACACTTCCCTCTGATACCACTTGTTTTTATTGGAGAAAATTAAAAACTATCTACAAGAAGGAAACATAAAATATCAAATGAAATATATTTAGTAGAACTTGTCTATTCACACCACATATTGGTCAGAGATTACAATGATTAATTCAAAAGATGAGGTGATTTGTAGATTTTTAAAAATATGAAAAAAATATAAATCATCCCTCCTAAAATAAACCTATAAATTTTCTATCTCTTAATATTGAGAAATGCAGTGAAAAAATAATAGAGTGGAAAAATATAATGTAAAGTTATTCATTGAAAAATATATATCATTTTCCATTCCAACAACCCTCTCTCTCTTTATGAGGTTTCCTAATTTTACTATGTAGGTCATTTTACTTGGAGACGACATCGACTCAGTCTGGGTAGATGAAAACTAAATACATTTATGGTTTAATTATATGGAAGCTATATTTCATAGTTGGATAAGTTAGTAATCCATCATTTTAGAGTAAATGTAATAATAACATGAGAATGTAGAGATGGTGGTACAAGTAAAAGAATATTTATCAAAAAGTTACAATAGAAATGGATAATATATGGATCTTTTCCATTAGAGAATATTTTCCTCAAGTGGGTCAAATTTTAATGTAATCCTCACTATAAAAGATAATTACTAAGTGAAACACAAAAAATAAAATTAACAAAATTATATTTGAAGTCAGTAGTGTTGTTTTTGGGTCGTAAAATCAATTACATCCCCACTATATACTTATTATATATCTTATACAACATTTTAAGCAATCATAGACTTTATATCCATCTTCAATAAATGAAAAATAATTGGTTCAAATGGATTTATCAATTATCTCAATTAATATAGTTCATTTTTTAATTATTAATAAAATAATTTCAAAAAATTATAATTAAAATAATTATTAATAATATTTGATAATTCGAATATATTCTTTCTCTTTATATAATTCTGTAAAACAATCTCTAATATAATTTTGAAAATTTATTGGAAAATTAATGGGATGTGAAAATTTAAAATACATTATGATTTGAATTTCAATAAATATCTCCTTGAATAGTTATCTTGTAATTTTATAATTTATCACCCTTATGTCATGGGGAGTGTCAAATTATAAATTTGGATATATTTTTAAAAAATATCATTCCATGTATTTTTTGCAGTATTTAATTTCTTCATAATGATTTGAATTTCTTAGATTTGGTGTGTGGGTTTGATGTCTCTTCAGATCCAGCTGAATTGGTTGTCTTGGGTGGTCGATCTTCCTTCTAGCGGTGGCACATAACGATTTAAGGCTCAGTTTGGGTGTAGGGTTTTCGATGTGGTGACTTCCTTCAGCAGTCTTGGAAACACATAGGATATCTGGTGAGGCGGTCACATTGACATCCTTGGCGATAGGCGGTGGGCCTTCGCTGCGCAATTTCGATGGGTGCAGTGCGGGGCAACTACTTCGGGTTGATGGAACGGACGACCTCTGTCAGCAGGATGTGACATCGCTTTGATATGCGGTGTTGCATGCGATTTTTGGTTGGCCTTATAGGTCTATACCAGATTTGGAGGTCTGGTCTTTGGTGGTATCTTTTTCAGATTTATGGCACGGTGGATCTGGGTCAGTGCATCGGGTGGCACAAATGTCAGTGCAGACTTTGTGGCGGCAGCCTCTGGGCGATGGTGCGGGTAGCTGCAGAGCGGGGATGATGGATGGGGCCACTCGATCGTCTGGTCCAGATCTACTATGTCCAAATCTAGTCAGGTTCAGAGAGGTTCTGGCATCGCTGGGATCTTCGACGGGGATGATGCGATGATGCGAAGAGGGAGTGATTCAGGATTCTTCCTGCAACAACACGAATGTGCAGGTGTTGACGTGTTGTGTTGGTCAATGATTTTTAGGGTACGCTGCTTGGGTTCCCCTGTATTGGGCGCTTTGTGTTCATGGGTTCTGCTTTGATCTTATATTGGTTTTGTATATCTGAGCTTTCAGGTCATTAGATCATGATGCTATATGCTTTTGGGATTGTGGGTTTATAATGGGTTCGCTCTTACCCAGTTCCAAAAGAGTTTATGTTGTCATTTTCTTTTTTTAATATAGGGGCTTGACCCCAAATTCATGTCTATATTGAAGAATTATATTTAAAAAATTTCAAGAACAATTGAATGAATTATGAAAAAAAATCAATTTTACAATTTTATCATGATATGTAATAAAAATTTAGTATCTATTATAATTAAAAGATAATGAATGGTATGGTGACATGGAGCAATAAAAAAAGATATCAGTCAAATTATTTAGCTTTCATCGTAATTGAATGAAATTAATATAAACATATTATCTATTAATATAAAGTGTATACACATTATTTTTAGATTTGTACTATAATTTACGATCAAAATACCACAATATAATAAAATATGAAACATTTAATATAAGATGGTGAATAATAAAGGACTATACATATTTAAATATGAAAGATAATGTATAATTTATAAAAAATATATTTTTATATTGATAATAAAATTTTATGTACAATATAAACTTCATTTGAAATTAATCATTAATGTAGTGGTGACTGATAATATCCCATGTTTGTATAATTAATTGAATAATTCTCAAAAAACATGTGGTATATAACCAATGTGAGGATACCAAATGTTTGGTATATTCAAAACATGTGGTTCCAAAAAAGATGATCATTCAACCAATTCCTTACAAACAACAGTTTATTTCCAAATGTTCATTACAAACATATGTATCTGGATGTGAGGTTTATCCCAAATTTTAATTCCAAACATGATGTTTTAAATGTGAGGTTTCTTCCAATTTTTTTTTTCAAAACATGGGATTCCAAACCTGAGGTTGATTACCAACTTTGAGATCCTAAAACTAATAATCACATCAAATGTTGGGTTTATAACGGCCAAGCATCAGGTTCAATAAAAATATAGGGATAGTTCTTTTTATTATGAATATAATTTTTACGAATGAAATATTGGGACACTGTCTGGATTTAGGTAACTTCTCAAGAAAAAAGTGACAGTAAATTTATAATATTTCAAAAATAAACTTTTAAATAAATATTAAATATTTATAATAAATATTTAATAGTGAATAATAAAGGATGATCTAGAAACATTGGTATATTTTTTTACAGGAAACATCTTAAGGATAAAAATGCCAACATGATTATTTTTTCATATAATAACTACGTTTTCTCTTGGGGTTTCTCACTTTTTCAATAATAGTGTTTTTTGGTTAATAATGAAAAATGAAGATTGGATGGAATATTCTTTTATATGATTGTACTGTAATAACACTTCTCTATAGGGAATATGACATTGGTAATTCAAATGTGTTACCTTAATTAATTTTTTATTATAAAATAAATTTTTGTTTAGAATAATTTGTATCCTATTTAACAATAGATTCTCATGCATGTCCATATTATTTCATCCTACATATTCCTTCCTTTCATTAGGATGATTGGAAATCTCATGGGTAGATTTCTCTACTCCGATAGTTGAACTGAATCAATATTTCACCCCATCAACCCACGGGTTTTAGTGGAAATGGACATTTCAAGGATTCCATTCGAGTATATTTGGGTAACTGTTGGTGAGGAATACAGGTGAAAGTAGTGGGTTTTCTACGAGTCTTGGGTGGGCTACTGTTCTACCTTTAATCGGTGGGGGAATTCTATGGTTAACTGTCGACAGGGTGATCTTTCTCCTTTTATGAAGGGGTAGAGTCAGTGGTATTGCTTCAGAGGCCTATGATGTGGATGGCTTTCTAGAATACTTTGCTAATGAATCAGATGGTAGTGGGTGAGGTTTCAACACCAACAATTGGAATGGGGTGGATTTCCCTTATTCATCTATGAATGTGGTGGTGAAGGGGTCCGAATGTTATCCAGTGATACCCAATGGTTTATTGGAGGCTATTCATAGTGCGACTTTGGGGGAGAAGGCACTAGAATCAGTGTTTAATCCGAAGGTTTTAGAAGTTTTAACAGGCTGATGTAGGATCTTGCATGTCCCTCTTGTGGTAAAAAGATGAATCCTTTTAAGCGTGGAAGAGTGGGGGATGGTTTGGTTCAGTATGAGGCTGTTCGTGAGGCAAGGAATTTAGGTTGGGGTTCACCTGCTATGGAACAGAGGGAATGTGGATATGTTGCTCAGGGGGTTGATCATTATGGGGAGGTTCGGTAAGGTTGTTTCGGGTAAAGGTAATAAGGAACTAGAAATTCATGTTAGTTCTGGGCTACCAGGGGGGTGATACTCCAAGGACCCCTAATCCAATTAAGCTGAGAAACAACTTTTAAGGACTTGCAGAGGCTTGTTCGGGTTCTGAGTTCAGTGTTCTGGTCAATGCAGATGGGGAACACATGGTAGAAACAAATGGAACTGATCACACTCTGTTTGTTGGTGAAGATACAAGTCCAAGTAGAATCATAAGTAATAAGAGGAGGAAAAGTTGGAATGATTACTCCTCGTTACCTCCTCCTTTAGAGACTCGATCTACAAAAAAGCTAAATTCCACAAAAACAGAATTAGAGTTTGTGGATAATCAGACTCTGGACTTAATGCTAAGCTATGAAGAATAGGTGGTCGACCAAGTGTTGTTATTGAATGCTTCAGAAGAGGGGGAATCTAAGATTATGGGGAGGACTTTAAAGGTGTCACTCAATGATGAAAAATACTATTGGGTTGATAAACAAGACCAAATTCTTATGGGGGAATTCCCTAAAGGGAAGATCATCCTTGAAGAGTACATAAAAACTAGGGATCAATAAGCTTATGAGCTAGAAAATATGATTTCATTGGTCCCAAGAATCCATGTATCCTCTATCTATTGGATGTTGTTTAGGGAATTGGATTCCGGTAATCTCAAATTATCATTCAATGATTCTGATGAAATGGGTGAAATCTGTTGAGTGATTGGGAATCATGTTGGTTCGGGTTGGGTGTATTTTAGAGATTTTTTTTTGTTTTTTAAGGTTGCTTGGTGGTGTTCAACCATTATTCTAGAGGGTCCTACTTCAGATAGGGAGAAGAGCTTAAACCTTAACCAGTGCATGCCGTTTGGAATTGTTTGATTAAGAGGGTATGGTTATGCCATCGGTTCTAAGCCCGTGCATTCGTGAACGGGAGAGATTTCTGAGTGGTCAGACATTGGTGAGAGTTTTTATCTTTTGTATTATCAAGGGAGGGGCAGTTACTTTAGTTTGATTCTGGGATTTCTGGTTTCAAGAATTTTAATTCCGATATGGGTTTTCCTGCTTTTCCCTAAAAGTGTTTTGAATCTAATAAAAAAATAATTTTCATCCTTATGCATTCTTTTATGATTGGAACCCTATATATATATTTCATTAATTTTAACATCACATTTTCCTTTTCTTACACCAAATATATATTTTAATTAACCCTATTTTGTTATGGGTTTACAATAATTCTTTATAAAATATAAAAATGGGTTTTGTTTCTTGATCTTAAGTTTAATATACTAATGCAAATAACTTATCAAAACTAATTATTTCTTTATATAGATCCATCATCGAATATTATATTTAATTGTAAATGTTTTCAAATGTTTTCAAATCACATTTTTAAATATTAGTATTTAATGTTTCCGATACAGATTCTATAATTACTATATTAAAATAATATCCTAAAAGCAGTTTTCTATTTCATTCACTAATATGGGAATTATTCATAATGAATCAAATTTTATTAAATAATTTTACAAATGATTTTTATGAATAATTATTTTGAAAAATAGAAATAGTTGTTTTATGTTTACCAAGTAAATGTTGTATGTCAAAAATATAATTAATATTTTCATATTGATTTTTAATAATTCACGTTTTAAATAAATAATTAATCTATCATTTATTTGTATCTCAAAAAAATTATTGAGAAATTTTTTGTTAAAACTATTTATGGATTTTTTTGGGTTTTAATAGGATAATATTTTTAGTCTTGTATAATGTTTAAAAATTACATTTTAATGAAATAATTTTTTAGAGTCCTAGATTGTATAATAATGGATTGTTTTTTCTTATGTTTAAAGGTGATAAATCAAATAATTTATAATGTTATTTATTCATCGATATCTATAACCTAGGATATTAATTTAATTATACTAGGTATATGGTGAATGGGGCCCAAAATAAGCATGGCATGGAAATCAAATATTCCTCATTACCCACAACTCGTTTTTTCGACCAGGGTTGGCTTAGTGGTACCATGTTATGAGGCCACTCCCACACAACAGAACTGACATAGGTTCAAGTCTCCCCATGCTCAAATTTAGCTAGGGATGAGTGGCGCGTAGTTGTTAAATGGGGATCACAATAAGCATAGCGTGGAAATCACCTATACCTCATTACCCACAACTCGTTTTCCTACTGGGGTTGGGTTAGTTGTATCATGTGAGGCAGCCACTCCCCAAAAATGGAACTTCCATAGATTCATGCCACCCCACACTCAAATTTAGCTGGGGATGGGTGGAATGTTAATGGTGAAAGGATCCCAGAATATTCATGGCATGTAAATCACATATACCTCGTTACCCACAACTTGTTTGGTGAGATCCCTTCAATATTGCGATGATTCCTACTCTCACAATGCCCCCTTAAATCTAATGTCAGGATCCATGCTCCCCCCTCTCGATCCAAGGGGGAGTTTCACGATGTCATCCTTATGGAAGGGGTAATGTCTTCTTGTTTTTAACCAAATCAACTATCTTCCATCCTTCCGCATGATAAATCTCTCCTCGGAAGTCCCTGACCTCTTTCAGGGAGTGCCTCAACTCCCTCTTTCCCTGGCAGAGCTCAATTATGACATGGATCTATGAAATCTCGTGATGGTGGTTTAGTTTCATCTTCAACACCCTTCGGTTGATGAGTTTTACCGGTATGTTTTCAATTCATGGGATATTCAAGAGTGTTCAGTAGTCATCTTAATTGGTAGGAGGAATTTGGTGATTTTAATTGAGATGGATGCTGATTCCATTGATGTCGGGTCCAGATCCCATTGAAGATGAAATGTAGATCATTTTTATCTATTTTGATGGTTTCTCTATTTCCACATGCGGCGTGACCCCTCAACAATGGATACATGGGTGATTCTCCCTAGTCTTCCTCTCTCCTTTCAAAATCCCTCCATTTTGTGTGTCATTGGGAATATGATAGGATGGTATATGTGCTATGATCTTTGAATGTAGCTGTTCTGTCACCCCATCTATCCCCATATTTATGTGGAGATTGACATTGTGAGGCCACCAATAAATTGGGTTTGGATAAAGAATGTAAAAGAGTTTCCGTGGAAGAAAGATGTCAAATTCGAATTGTGGATGCTCTATTGTGTTGCATGTGGTCGATTTGGGCATGTAGAAACAGTTTTTTGCACCAAATACTTGGCTAGGGTTTCACTGGGGGTGATGGAAATGGGTAAGGTAGGATGCGTGAAAGGCATAGTCGTGGGTGCTTTCAAATGATATTCAGTTTTAGGTTACTTAGGTGTAGCAGAGTGGCTGACCAAGGTCGTCTCTCAAAGGAGGAAGTGAATTTAACAAATTTTTAGAGGTATTCTAAAAATAAAATAAAAGAGAATAAAAACACTAATTTAAAGGATGTGGTTTGGTTATAGTTTATAAATCTATAATAAGTTTTCTGGAAGAAGATTGTATTTTTTTTGTTTTTTGTTTTAAAATGAATTTCGATTAAAATGACACAACAAGAAAACGTTTTATAGACAATATTTAAAAGACGTAATCAATATAACTCTACCTCTTCAATCAATTATTTATTATTATCATTTAAATTAACATCCACTTAATTATTATCCCTTAACTTGTTAACCCTTGAACCCTACGAGAATTAACCTTACCACAAATATGAAGTGAATTAAACCCTAGGTCATCTTCGGAACATGTAATCGCAGCACCCTGCTTTGATTGATGTTATAAGGATAACTTATGGTCAGTGGTAAATTAAGTCAAATATCAATTCTGGAAATTAGGACTTATTGAGTTTAGGGATTATGTTTTAACTCTAAAAATTAATCCCATGTGGTTTTGAATTACCGGTTAAGGTTGCACTCTCACAGTTCACACAATTCCTGACCTCACGTATTTTGTGTTAACTATTCAATTGCTTTCTTTGTTTCATTTAAATTAAAAAATAAATTAATAGATCATAATATATGAATTATAGTAGCTCATTGATTCAAAATAAATGAATGAAGAAGGATAGAGGTCGATTGATTACTAAAAAGAACTAGTCTTCCATGGGCGGTGTAGTCATCGTAGAAACATTTTTCTTTTGCAACGATTTAGAAGGGGTATAACCCAATATCTTTTCCACTCTTGATTTCCAAACCAAATAGAAAGATTAATAAAATAAGAAAATTGAAAATAACAGAATAAATGGAATACAAACTAAGAGTTTATTGAAAGAAGAAAAGCATTACACCATGAAGAAGAAGGAGAATAGGAAGGCTTGATGAGGGGATCCTTTCTTCAAGAGATACCCCTCTTACAATGGTTGGAGGATTGGAGTGAAACCTATTATATTATGACTTAAAATTCACAATTCATTTCCCAACCCCACCAAATGAGAAAAAAACCAATTTATAGAGTGGTGGGGAGGCTTGGTTCAAAGTGGTTTTAAGTGTGAATGGGGAATCTTGGCTAAATATTTTATGCAAACTTGAACTGCCCATTTGACCACCAAAACATATGAATCATCTGTCCTTCCATAAGGAGGTTTCACGTGAAAATGATTCATGTAGCTCATCTAAATATTTGGGCCAGATCCAAGCACGAATGAAGAATTTATGGACCAAATACAGAACCCATATCCATTCTGCCTAGTCTAGACCACCATTGACTTAATGGCCCATTTACTCCATCTGAATGCACTCTTTAGCTATAGTGTCATGAATAAAAGTTGTAGAAAATTAATATATGAACACTTTTACAAAATATTAATTTCAAATAAGTTATATTAAAATTGTTATGTGAGAAATACTGCAGTTCATTTTAAAAGGGTAAAACTGGAATTTAAATCAAAATTTCAAATGAATGATCTAATCCCAAATATTTCATAAATGAATATATTTAGCACAATGTAAGGAAACTATGTCATCTATTTTCAATAAAATATTCAAAAAAATAGAGTTTTATCAATGTGCTATATCTATTTCATCTTTTCTGTTGTTGAGGGATCCTCCTAAGAGTACTCTGCCATAGAATGATCCTGTTGAAGGCCCTCAACAGAAGGTAATGTGTGTGGATACTACATAGACTAGACAGGAAATGGGTAAAGAGTATTCTTAGGAAACTATGGTATGTTGTGCTAAGCAGACTGGTCCTGAGATCACAGTGCATTGTAATTTTCAGAAGGAAGTGAAACAGAGGCCATAGAACCCGATGGTTAGGAATGTTTTTAATCACCTAAAGCACGATCTTGGTATTTATAAGGAAATTACAATGAAGAATTTTTGGAATTTTGTTCCTCATGGTCGGAGCCTATGACTGAGAAGAATTTAGATTCGGTAGTTTCTCATGAATGCATCTTTGGTGGATGTGGATTCATGTGCTGAAGAGTTGCAAGGATATGATGATGGTGTTGGAGGTGTGATAATCACAGTCTCCACTGAAAATCACTTTCAAGAATTAGTGCAAGAGAAGAAATATCATGTAGAGGCGAGTTCTCCAATGATTAAAGGTGGTAGTTTGTAGCCTTATTTCTCTTTTCATAATGTTGCAAATAAAGGTGGAGTAGTGAAGAAATTTGTGGAACAAACACATTGTCTTGCCATGATTGACTCTAACTGTCAGTTTCCTCAGGAATATGGAGTGAATGAGGGTTACCAAGAGGTGAATATCATTAAAATATGGGGGGGGGGAACCTTTTATAACTACAAGGAAAATGGTAATGGCATGGTATGGATTCCTATAGTGACGTTGTTCAGTGTGGGAAGAAGAATGTGTCTTGGAATGAGGAAGCTATGACTGCCCCACCATGAAGAAAGGCCGAGGAAATACTATTCTTATCTTCCAAAGACGGTGTCTATGAGGCCTTATGTCTAAAATAATGGTTGGGATATGCAATCCTCTATGGAGTTTCTATCACTGGTGATGTTGAATCGTAAAAGGAAGTTATCCATGATTCTGAAGCACTACGAAAGCATGGAGTGGTAATCTGCTACTAAAGAAAAATAAATCTATCATGGATATGGTGACGAGTACGATTTTTATGATCTGTAGTTATCTTTTCTGCCTTATAGTACTTTATTGATGTACTTTCATTTATTTTAACAAATGGTAAGAGGCTTGCCTCTGACTGAGCTTTTCTAGTATAAAAGGTATATTTTTCTATAAAACCATCAATCTTCACTCCCAATATTTTATATATCTTTTTATAATAAAGTTTTCCATGAAAACCATTGCCATCATCCATGGGATAAATAAGTGATGTTTTGATATAGTGGTATATATATATGTGAATGGTAATTATATCTGAAGTGGATACTATATGACCCTCAAATTCAATGGGTAATTCGTTACATCTCAGGAGATGAATACTATAAATAAGTATTGATTGTTGATATAGTATGGAAAATGGGTTTTGATTCTTGATCCACTATAGGAAAGATGATTTTTTTCCTTGTCCACTATAAGAAACAAGTTGTCCTCCCTAATATAATAGGAGAAAAAATATGTTTCTTCTAATATAAAATTCACAAAAGGTTGTGATTTGTAAAATTGTGTGGAAAACATGTTATGGTGCATTATAAACTATTATAATCTTGATGTGATCCCTGATTGATAGGGATAAAATTATTTTATTCATGTTCCACTATATTTTGATTCCATTTTTTTTATTTTTATGCCAAATTTATATGTTATGCACTTACAATTACTCTATATGGCTCTTTTTTATTTTCGTTCCAACATTATTTTATGGTATATTCTTTTAAATTTGGAGATTCATGTCTCATTTTCATAACTTATAGTTAACTATTATTGTTTCATGTTTTATTTAATTATATATTTCTTATATACATATGTTTACTCATTTTATTATATGATAAACCTTGATGTAATATTGATATATTATACGTAACTGAGGATTTGAGGTAACCACTTTCTTATGTTTTTATTTTATAGTTTATGAAGTGGATAAGAACTATGTTTATTCTATCTGTGTTGTAGTTTGGATCCAATATATATTATTTTCCACAAGATTCATAAAATAATTTTTTATGTAGGTGACCCTCAAAGCCACTAAATATTCTATTATTTTAATTTTTTTTGTATTATGAGATATATTGTTTCATATATGATTTTTTTATTAAATGACATATTTAACACGTATCATCTCAATTGGTTTCATAACATATTTATTTTTTATTTTTTAAGCCCTAGACCTATGATTATGGGTTTGGGGAGCCTCAGTTTGTATACATGAATGAAATAACTATTTTTTATGATAAATGTTTTTATGGTCATGGATTATGATTAGAGAAATATTTTCAAAACAATAGGGACATGTATAAGTAAATGACAACATTCAAAACCATTAGTAATGTCACGAGTATATGGTTTTAATAATAATGGAATCATTTAAATGATACAACAAGTTGATGCATACATTGGAATAGATGTACCTAATAGAATTAACCTTAATGGGGGAATATTGGGTATTAAACAACTCATTGCATGATAAATGAAAAAGATGCCTAACTGCACACCAACTTTGATGATCCAAATGGATATTCCTTGGTTAATCACGATTCTATTTATAAACCCCTATAAAAGACTTGAATATTTTTATGTTTGAAAAAATATAAAAAATTATTTTCGTAACATGTATTAAAAATAGCTGTTGTTGTCTTAAGGAACAAATTAAATGATATTGGATTTTATGAATAAATGTCACATTGAGTATTGAATTCATGACTTTCAATGATATTTTCAAATTATAAAATCACACTTTCAACATAAACAAGAGATAATTATTTTTATGTTTAATATATTACGTAAAAGAGATAACAACATAAAGAAAAGTCGATTGAACTAAATTTATTAAAGGATTTTAAAATGATGTAATAATAGAACACATCTTAGTATTGATTTTTCATATTCATATTTTTTTTAATATTTAACATTAATATTTGTTTAAATAATATATTTTCATGAAATAGTTATTATGAAATATAAATCCATAGAAACTAAAAAACCATTTAAGGGACCACATTTAGTGAAAATTATTGATATACATGAAAATATTAAATATATCAATATTATATGGTAATTGATGAGTTTTATAGTCTCTATGATCAAGAGGTTTATATCAAAGTAAAAATATAATATGATTTTATTATGGATCTCGTAGAATATTTTTACCATGTTGAGATAATTTAAATTTTGAAGAATGATTTTACTTATTTCAGGATGAATGTAAATTCATGAGATTTTTGGAATAATTTCCAATCCTAAAATGAATTTTAAAAACATTTTTCATGAAAAAAGTGAACAAAAAATGTCCCAATAAATACATTAATAATATAAATATAAAAATGATTATGTATCGATAGAATTATACGGTATAAATAGATGTTAATAAATAATGATATATATGCAGAAATAATATTACAGTTTATTTCTAAAGATAATTACATAATAAAATTCTATTAGTTTTTTCTAAATAAAAAATAAGATATCCTGATATTTAAAAATGTAATTTTTATAAAATTTTACCATTATGTGTTTATTATCAAATAAAAAATATGTTATTTCAACAAGATATTAGAATTTATATAATTAGTAGGAAAAGTGAATAAAAAGTTTTTGTCTCTAAAAAGTCATTTCCTTTTAAAAATAGAATTTCATAATGATTTATATATCCATTTAAATGTTTTATTCATAAATTATAGAATTTTAATTTTAAAAAATAAATATTTTTTTGGATTTCTAATTTGAACAATAAATTAATATCAGTATATTATATATTTCTAAAATGTATGAATTTCCGTAATATGAAAAATATTGATTTTGTGAATACTGTAACTTTTATGAAATATTAATAAAAATGATATGAATTTTAATGATACCATTTTGAAATAATAAATAGTAATTTATAAATTAAAATTTATATTTTTAAAATTAAATTTTTAATTTAGAAAACTTGAGTTTATAATTTTGGAAACTTAAGGAATATGTTACATTAATAAATTCTATTTTGAGCCTATTTATTCTAACTTAATATCCTCTTAGAAGAATTTAATTTTAACTAGTTTTTAGAGCCTCATAAATATTATATGGTTAATAATTAACATGATAATTTTTTATAAATAACTAATATTGATAGTTTTATATAAATAATTTTTTATTCATAAAATACTCCTCTTATAAAATAGGTTTTCAGTCAATTTCTTTTAGAATATTAAAATTGATTTTTAAATG
Organism: Viscum album; assembly: GCA_963277665.1. NCBI lineage: Eukaryota > Viridiplantae > Streptophyta > Magnoliopsida > Santalales > Viscaceae > Viscum > Viscum album. Next base: position 1,586,452,468 of record OY728155.1, read on the forward strand.
GTAGATAAATTACATTTAAAAATTTAATTTCATATTTTAAATTATTTAATATACTCAATTTAAATTTTATTCCTTATATTTATATTATATATATACTAATTTTCATAGTAAAAGTAAAAAATAGTCAAAAAGGAAAATCTAAAACGAAAAGAATTTAAAAATGCTAAAACATGAGGGAAATTATATTTTTGATTATTGATTGACACTATACCATCCCCAAATCTATTAATTCCAATTATTATATCCATGTGAAACATTAATATTGAAATTAATTTTGTATTAGTTCAAAAAATTCACTAATCATCCTTCTAAAATGTATCATCCTCACCCTTATTCCATTCACAAAAAATATTGGACTTCTAGTTCTGTTCTGACATATCCTATATAAATAAGGACTATATTATCTAAAATACCCATCACTTGTTAGCAGTGATTTCATTTTAATGTGTGTCCCTTAGTTTTTATCTTTATTTTGTTGTTCTATTTAAATATGTAATATCTTGAAATTTTATGAAAATATTACTATGTTTAGAAAATCATCTAAATAAATCATTTGGATACATAGAGAAATGAATATATCTATCATTAGTACATTTCAATAAACTACATTAAGAATAAAACTATCTGAAGTGGTTATTTCAAAAAATTAGATACATGGAAAACACACATATTGATTAACAGTCTAAAAGAAAAATCAGATAAATAAATACAAATTCTATGTGAATTAGTTAGATGGATAAATCACCATGTAATTCGAATAGGTTATATAAATGGTATTATAGTTACAGATGGATATATAATTCATTCATCTATGTCCAATTCACCAACATGTAAAAAAATATAATGTGAATAAATTTTTATACATATATCCAACACCTATAAAATTCAAAATTGTGGTTAATTTTGAAATGTGTAAAATCGCATCACGGATCAATCCAATACAAAAAATATAATTAGTATAATTATGCTATATGGTGACCCATAATCATCTATGTCGATCTGTAACATGATATTTATTATAGTTTGTTTACTTTCAATGGAAATTAATGATTCCATGCATACATTTATTTTTTTAATACTTCAATATGACAAAAAGGTTATTAAAATGTTGAAATTTTTTAGAGAAAAATTAAGTATATTAATTATTTTATGGTCAACACTCTTTCAAAGGTATTTCCATGAAAATGACATGGGGAATTTAAAATTTATCCTAGAATTTTTTGGGATATAATATTGTGTGATTAATATAAATATTTTTTATTATTATTCATGTGTGTGCTATGAAGAGGAGTTTGAAAAGACTAGACGTACATGCAAAATAAAATATCATCTCCATAAAATCTCACTTTATGATAGTATATTTTTATATAGAAAAGAACAAAGATGATTCAACACTACTGTTTTGCTATCATTGAGTATCATGACCATGATTTAGAGGGTAATGCCTGAAAAATCATGAAATTTATATATGTTATGTTCTATTCACTAACTCAGTGTATAATAAAGGTGGGAATTTGGGATCATCAACTCCCCTACTCATTGTGGTGTCATTGGAGGGAGGAAGTTATGAATCAAATCAACAAAATACTAATCTTGACAGGTGTGATATGTTTTTTTAAATAAATTATTTGGAAAATAATTTGTTAAATTACTTTTCCCACTCATTTTAGTACTGAGACTCTGAATAAATCAGGTAAATACATAAGAGGAGTTATAATTATAACTATTATTAAATACAACATCATATGAGTTATTAGATAATAGAATGAATTTTTTTAATAATTTAATGTCCATGGATGCAAGGTTATCATTTTGATCACCAAGGTTAATCTTGGTAAATTTGATCCAATGTATTATGATGGAATCTTTATTAGATATTATCCTACACCCAAGGGATATAGAGTTTCTAGAAAAGGTGAAATATTATTAAAGAAAAAATAATGTAAAATATGATTAAAGTGAAACTGTTAATCCCAATGTTACATATGTTTATGATCTAATATATTCTTTTAAAAACATGTGACCAGAAAATATCTTTCAAAATAAAAGGTAAGATGACTTGGAACATGATTTTTTTGAATAAAATTATAATATTGATATTATTAAACCACAAGTAATGATACCTATAAATCCTAGAACCCCGAATAACCATATCAAAGAAATAATCATAGGATGACCAGATGAAGGTATTTTGACCATAAGGTCTATATGAGATCATCTATATTTTATTTCATTTTATCTAAAATATAACATAAAACTATAGTGGATGCATTATTTATTTAGATCTGGGATTTGGTAATTCATAAATATTATATGCAAATCAAGAGAAACAATGAATTATAATTAGTCAATATTCCCTTTGACTATCCAGTTAAAGAAAAATTGGTGATTTTTGAATAAGAAGGATTTCCATTCTATGATTACTAAGAATAATCATATAGTAGTTTCTAAATGATATAACTAAGAGTATGATATAGATTATGAAGACACCTTTTAACCATTGAATTGAATACAATCCCTTAGGAGTGTTCTACAATATGAATCACATTTAAAATTCAAATTATATTAGATGAATATAAAAAAATAAAATTGTTTTATTAATGGGTATGTTTATGTTGAACAACCTCTTGGTTAAAAAAATAATCAATTTTCAAATTAAGTCTTCAAACAAAATAAATCACTTTACAGACTTAAATATGAAACATGATCTATTTATGAATGATTATTTTATTTTATTTAATCAAATTTTTTTCTAATATGATTGGAAGGATCTAATATTTTCATGAAAATATCATATTAATTTATTCTATTTGTTAATATATATATTTATGATTTCATGTTTTCTTATAGATGAAAAACATTATATAATGTATATTCAGAACTTAAAACAAATGAAAATGAGAATAATGTGTGAGATATTTTTTTGGTTTTTAGATTAATCAAAAATATATAGGGAAATTACAAAATCTATTTAAATACAAATAAGACTAAATTATAAGTTTTATAACTTAAATGGATAAATTATATACAACTCATATGATTTCTAATAAATGTTTTGATTTAGATGAAACTGGGAAATAAGTTAACAACATACTATTTAGAGGAATAATTGGAAGTCTATTATATTTGACTGCTAGTATACCATACATTATGTTTGTATTATTTTTATGTTAATGATCTAATAAAAATACAAAAATATTCTTCTAGTGAATTTAAATATATTTATATGAAACAATTTTATTTTTATTACTTAAAAAAACATATTTCTGTAATTTCACGTCATATTATGATGATAACATTGGTAGTTATAGAATATATAGGAAGAGACTATCATGAACATTCCTTTTAAATGTTAAATATTTATTATAATTATTGTGTGTAGAAAAAAACTTTGTTTCATTATCAATAACCGATGAAGAATACATAGTTGTGGGTTGTTTTTTTCACAAGTGTTGTGGATAAAACTCACATTTATGTATTTTAGATGCAATTATAACTGTGTGTCAATAAAAAGTGAAAATACTAGTTCTATCTACATATGAATGAATATAATAAATCATTATATAGAAAATTATATAGGTATATGCAAAAATTTCATATGAGAACACACCCAAAAGGTTATATTACTTTGGAATTTATCTCTTTTTTGAACCAATTTGTGGATATTTTTACCAATTCCATTTATTTTGACAAATTATATATTATTAAAATAGAATTTTTGTTATTTTAATTTAAATGTTGATATTATAATTTATTTCCTTAAATTTCATTTCCAACTTTATATTATAATTTTTATGTATTTTAATTCTTTCTTAAAACAACGCGAATCAATTCTAAATAATTGAAATTCATTTTTTTAAATAATTTTTATTTATTTGTAAAAAAAATTGTGCATTTTGATTATTTATTTTATATTTATTCTATTTATTTTATGTTATTTTCCATCCAAATAATAAATATTATATATAACTTTTTTATAACAGTTTGATGATCTAAAATTCAAATTATGACTCAATCCTTTTTCATTTTTCATATGTTTATTTCAAAAAGAGTTGATTAACCACTACCCACATCCTTTAATACACTTTATTATATTTAAATTATGTTTAGACTATTTATCGATATTCTATTGTGGGAATGTACAAGTTTAGCGACCTGAAAATCTCTAGGTCTTCCATGAAATCTAAATTAGGTGGTTCATCGTGCATGGTACAACCAGGAAAATCCATCGATATGGTTTAAATGAAAAGTAATAATTTTTTTTGAATAAATTCTTTCATTTTCAATGTTTGGTGTTCAATTTTTATGATAATAATTAATGATATATTTTTTAGTAAGAATTTAATTTGCTCATGAGGAATGTAGATCTCTATTGAGTGAAGACGATGATATGTTTTTAGGGAATTTCAATGTCAATTATGTGCTTGTTTCATCTGTAAAAATTGAAAAAATAATTCAATATTTATATGAGTTGTAAATTAAATATAGCCAAATTTTTATTGGTATGATAATTTTCTTACTAAAATATATTATTAAGTCCATATTCAGATCTTATTATTTTGAGAAGAATCCATTAAAAGACGATGAAGTTTAATAGATGGTCTATTGTATGTTTTTTTAGGTTGGGATTATCTAGATATAAGGGGAAAGAGGAAAGGTATTATTTCAAGTCATATTCCTCTTATATGTCATGATTAACATGTTTAAGTTGGTTCAAATATGCAATATGTTGTGGTTTATGCACCATTGATGTCAAGTGAATTTGAAGATAATCAATTTCCCTTTTAAATAGAGTATATTAAATTATTTCAAGAAGGGGAGGTTGATATAAATAATGGAGAGACTATGAAATGTCATAAAGGTAATATCCTTTCAGTTTTACACTTAAATACTATTAGATACTACTACGATTATTCATTATACTTCATGATATCTGATAGATAGGGTGATAAATATTAGGGGGAAGAATCCCAATCCACATTATCATGGATTAAACACATGCTATAATATTACATTTAGAGAGGTTCATGAGACAATAGATGTTAGAATAGAGTCTCAGTTTCCAGAAATCGGATCATGTGTGATTGATCTTGCTCGAAGTAGAGAAGATTTATTTTATAGAGCTGTTGAATTCGTTTCGCATGTTGAGATAGTTATTGAGACAACTCATGAAGCTTAAGAGGAAATCATATTTCAAAATATTCATAGTGTTCTAGTTTCTTGCGATTGATCTTAACTATAACTGGTGGAAATTGGTGTAGATCAAATTTTTTCTTAATCTCTTTCTAGATAATAATGTTATAGGGATGTTTTTTCAGATTTTTTGAATCATTCAAACACTCCCCCACCTAAGTCAGCACTATCATCTTTTAATGAGTAGAAACCTTCATTCAGTAAGATATTTGATTGTTCTAGTAATGTATATTTTTCCTCTACCATTATTTCTGAGATAGAAAATATAAATAGAGAATATGATGATGTGAATATATTGTGGGTATCCTCTATGTATGAGATCTACTAGCTCAGATAAATTTTTATATCATTATATTATTTTGACATTCTAAATGGGATTTTGGAAACACAAAATTATTTGATAATGTCTATTCAAACACTCCATTTTTTGTAAAAATATAATTATAATATAATTAAAAAATTTCCCCAAGAGTTGAAATCATAGAGAGTATTCTAAAAACTGTTTCAGATAAAAAGATAATGTAAAATGATCTTGGTTTACTTATTTCATATCTAAGAGTTGTGATTCTTAAACAAAAAATGTTTCAATCTAATATTTATAAATAAGTAATTAATGAGATTTAGAGTTTTATTTCTTAAATAAAGGATATACTATATATCCTAAATAGGGTTTTTATAATTCATTTTGAATTCATTTATAGGATTTAACCAATGGATTTTTTTTCAACTTCTATAGCTTCTATAGATCAATATTTCAATGATCAAATTGATCAAATTTTATCATACATAAATTCTACAGCTTCTATGTTTCAATATATATAGTGTGACATGTTAAAATCTATTTTTATAAAATATTTCATGAAATATATTTTGGTTGATCATTAAGACATTATAGAAGCTATTAGATAGCTTGGATTTGGAAATAATATGACATAGAATAAAATAGTTGGATTCCGTGAGGAATTATTTTGTTAAAAACTAAAAGATGTCACTTCTGTTTCAAAGGGTGTGAATGGTATCATTTATTGGTTAACTAGTACATGTACAATAAATCCTCAACACATTAAAGGATTATTTTTAGGGTTTTTAACAAGTATGAATGGTTTTAATTTTCCTATTCAATAGAAGATTACAGTTCATCATATTTAAGAAAAAAAATTTGTTCAATTTTCCCTTATAGGAAGATACCTGGTTTTCTATAGGTATATCAGGATTATTCTGTATGTGGAACAAGAATATATACATACCCCTTTAGTACCTATTCTAAGTGTACCTAGTTCTACTTCTACAACCTCACATCATGAAGCTTATTCATGTGCTATATAGAAGGTATATCAATTATTATTAGATATAGATTCATATGTATAAAAAAAATATAAAATTCATTAATGAAAAAATGATTAATTTGTAATGATACTTTTACTAGACTATGTATAAGATTATTATAGATATTAGTGTACCTTCATCCAGTCCATATATTTCTTTTATTTTGAAATCAAATTAGTGTATTTCCTATCGAGCGATCGAATCATTTAAAAAATAATTGATAAATGGAGTAGAAATAGTTTTTGAGATTCCTATAGAGAAATAGAATTCTATTCCTTAATTCCTCATGTAATATTTTATCATCAATATTCATGGGATGAAAATTCATTTTTTTTCTTGGAGGAAGAGGGAATTTTTGGATAGCTCTACATGATACCATCTAAGATACTGAAAAAGTGTTTATGTGGTTCATGATCATTCCATAATTTATAGAAAAGAGAAATATATGGTGGATGTTGTTTTATATTTTGAGAGATTCAGGAATGAAGATACATTATTTGACCATCCAAATAATATGAATTTTATCCCTATGGGATTTAAGGATTTCAATATTACTTTAGAAAATTCTCTAATATTACACGATCAACCTGCTCAAGATCCTGGAGATTGATCAATAGTTGGATATGAAATCCATCCCATTATAGATATTGGGATATATTTTACCATTAGGGATAAACCCTTATATTACCTCTCATTCATGTCCTATTTATTTTTAATTCCACCAAAACACCCTTCTCATTTTAACAATTTTCCCATTTATGGGTCTTCTATGAAGAGTTCTGTATATGTATATCTATTTTTGATGAGTGGAAGAATTAGTTTTTAATTAATATTAATAATAAATAAAAAATTTATTTAAAAATTTATAAAGTCTTTTATAGTGATTGTTTTCATTTAATGGTTTTCATAGTTATTTATTTCATTTAATGTGTATCCTTGGAATTTTTTTCTATTGATGTTTTTATTTAATTATTTATATATTTTTTGAATCATTAGTAAATTTCAACTCATTAACTTATTATTATTCAATGTAGAAAATATATTTATTCATTTTATAACTCTATGTTCTAAATTATTATTATTTTGAGTCATCGTACCATAACTCTAAATTTCATAACAGGTGAGATATTTTTTCCCAAGGTGGATAAGTAATAAAAAGGAAAAAAACTCATAATAGGAGGATAAATATAATTATGGGGGATAAAGAAATGATAAAAAAAATTATTAATTTAATATATATATATATATAAATTTTTATATGAAATTTACAATAATACATTTTAAACGAAACATGTTTTAGATCTTATATGATTTCAAATCAGAAAAAAGGGTGATATTGTTACTATAGTAATGTTGTTCCAACATATCTCGTGTACTTTAGGATTTGATGATCTCATGTTCACTTAATATGTTACAAATGGTTTTATTTTTAATTGTGTTCATAATGTTTTACCAATTTTGTGTTCATTATATTGAAATTAATAATTTGTGGATATTTTAATAAATTTTTTCTAAGTATTGAAAAATATATTTATAAGTAATTTGACTATGTGTATAAATAGTTATATCAGGAATTTGTATATATCAATTGACTATTCAATTTGGATGCCTATGTGAAACACATATATTATGAAATCAACTATGTGGAAATCGAATAGGTGAATCAATATTATTTTTGAGAAATTAGTTAGGTAGATCAATTGGAGATGTTATAAATTTATATTTAATAATCACCTACATAATTAAGATTTATGGTGAAAATGGACATGTTGTTCTAAAAGGATACATAATTCATTTGGCTATATACATTTCAGCTAAATGACAATGAATAATAAAAGAATAAATTTTTATAAATAGATACAAAACTATGAAATTCAAACACCTATATAATTTGCATATGTGAATAATGGATGCGTAAATCATTTATTTAAGTAAAATAAAATTAGTGGAACTCAGCTACGAGGTCATCTAGAATTAGCTACACAGATATGTAACCTACTATTTAATGTCGTTTAGTGTATGTTATGTGGAAATAAATTCTCCCATACATACAGTGAATGTTTTCAGAACACATTTATAGTAAAAGATACTATATAAACTAGTATACACTTATATAATAAATAAGAACATGCATAATTTAATGGCCAGTACTGTTTCTAAGGAATTTTCATAAAAACTAAATGTGGAATTTTATTCCAAGTGTGATTTTTTTGGATATAAGGATGCATGACAATGATTATAGTTCTTCATGCATTTTCTAATGTATTTTAAGAAAATTATATATTAAATAATAATGAAACAATCAATATCATCTAAAATATAATTATATATAGGACTATTTTTATAAAAAATGGGAAGAAGTATATTCAACTATATAGCTTCACTATGAGAGATCATATTTTCATTCATTCAGATGACCCTCTTCCAGATGTTTTTCATTATTATTATCTCTCATTGAGATTTATTCTCTTATATTAGTTTTACCTTACAATATAGAGTTCCATTTTCAAACTCTCTATTTATTCTCTCTCTATCATTGTAATGGTTCCCAGTAAAAGAACCCTAAATGTTTGTATTTTTTAATTAAATTTTTAGAACAGTTGAATAATTTTGTTATTATATCTGTAAGAAATATCTTCCTGTTTTTTTACTTCCTTAGGAATGAAACTGGATGTTCCATGTAAAATTATTTTTTTAGTGAAAATTTCTGATCTCTTTTGGTAGAGTGTCTATAGAGTATAAATGGGATTTTTTACCGAAAAAACAATAAATATATAGCATCTAGTACATTTTTATGAATTTATTTCCATTGCATTAATATAAAATTCATTATTCATAATTAATCATATTTATTTAATGTGGTTTTTCCTAATGAATTGAAAAGTTCAATAACTCAATTCGCCCCAAACACTCTCTACTTTTAGTGTAGTCAGTATTTGATTAAAAGTTCCAGACTCATATGTTATACAAAAAAACTACACAAATAATATTAGAAAACTTTTTGAACCCCCTTATATGTATTGTTCACATTAAAAATTTTATAAAAAATATATTGAATAATTTCAAAGAGAAATCATCAATGCATGAATTTAAAATTTAAAATTTCAATATTTTTATATCTTTTCTTTTCATTCTTCTTCTACCTCATTTAAATCTAAACTTACCAAGATGAAATAATTAATTCATTATCAGAATTATGATGATATATATTTTTTATTTTATAATAATTTATTACCATTCACACAATCATTTTTGGAACTAATACGTGGGTTGTGGTATGTTTGGAATACTTCCTCTACAAGGAATTTGATACATTATTTGTAACTGAAATACATGTATGGAACATTGATGATATTTAGGGATATATATTATATTACATTCATTATTATGTTATTGAAAATTTAATCAAATACCAACATTATTTCTCATCAATAGAAAACGTGAACATCTCCCTTGGGCATGTGCAGACTACCACCACCACAAAGAAACATATTTTATTTTTTATCAAGACTTTTCATCATTATCCAACCCACATAAAATACTATTCTATAAAATAAAATTTTTAAATAATGACATTATAATTCAGTATAAATGATACTTCTCCCATGTAATAAATTTATTCACAATACACATCGATCAATTATTACATACTATTAATTTGGTTTGTTAAAACACCTAATGAACGATGTTACAAATTTGAATCATCAAAGAATAAGAATGAAAAACAAAAAATATTATTTTAAATTAATTAGATAATAATTTATTTTATTTTTTAGAGGGGATTTATTAATATATAAATTAATATTCATATTTCTAATTTTTTTTGAAATTTTTACAACAAGATTACTCTCAATTTTTGCATTATGTGTAATTAAAAAAATAACATCAGATGGACATAAAACATTAAAAATAATGATGAAATGTATATTATAATAGAATTAATATTCATGTAGATTAATAATTTATATATATTAATAAGGATCACTATCATCCTTGATAAAGATGGAGGAAATTCCTATTTTATTATAAAAAAAGTAATGTAGTAGAGGGACAATGGAGGGTACCAAAAACAAATCAGATATGACCAAAGAATAACAGATAGATACCATACTTTCTAATAAGAATTTCACTTATATTTAATTATTCATCTATAATTTTATACCATCTATCTCTTTGGAATCCATTCCCCAACCTCTACCTGTCAAATAGCGAACTCAACTTGAAGTAAGTGATTTCATCATTTCAAGAAAAGTTTCAGAATTCATGCTTTTAGTGGCAGAGCTATCAGCATGTTGTTCTTTGAACTTTTTTAGAGAAGATTTTCTTTCCAAAAATGTCATGACCCGTCCTTGGGGCCCATACTGTGACTACCCCAAGCCCACCTTCCATAGGCTAGGGGCTGACGACTAGCACCAAAGGCGTAAATCCTGATAAAATGGAAGGCATTTCCTTTATATAAGAAAACAGACACCACAGAGTACGCAAGCTGAAGTAAAGACTAAATAAACTGATTACAAAAGTAAGTGATGGAAAGTAAATGGGCTAGTATACAAACCCAACTGAAAGTATAGTCCAACTGAGAAAAGATAGTACAAAAGCTGAAAGGTAAAGCAGCAACCACCAAATCGTCTTCCAGAAACCCCACCTGAAGGGTGGGTATAGATTGTCTCCTCCTCTCCTCGAATCCGTCTGTCCACAACGTGTACGTCTCGCCTGATAGTCCACCTCCGGGTACCGTCCCTCTCCTCAAGCCTCAACCACGATCAGCGCTGTCCAACATATGCAACCAAAACAACGTAGTGTGGGCATAGCCCGTGTAGGGGTGAGTATACGATACTCAGTAGGGACCCCAAGACCCCCAAAGGTCTCCCAGAATCAACAAAGGATAAAACAAAAAGGAAAGATACAAACAGAAAGTATCAACCAACTCTACTTAGGTATATACCCATACATATACGTAAGTCATCAATAACTAAATGGATCTCACTCTCTAGCCCAAGTACAACCCAGTCCACACAGGATAGCGCGTCAATCACATCAATGATATTGATTGAAAACAAGACTCAGCTCACACAGGTATACACTTCGTAAGGTGATAGAGATAATCAAAAGAAACCACAGATTCATCTAAGCTGTCGGACCCTCATAGGATACAAGACCAGCTACTCTGCCGGACCAACTCAGGATACAAGTGCAGAGGTCATACTGCCAGATCCACGTAGGATAAAAGAATAGTAGTCATCGCTGTCGGACCCTATGGAGGATACTAGTACAGTCTTCCTCACTTCTGAACCCACGTAGGATCCAAGTACAGTCTTCCTCGCTGCCGAACCCATGGAGGATTCAAGTACAGTTGTCCTCGCTGCCGAACCCACGGAGGATCCAGGTACAGTCGTCCTTGTTGCCGAACCCACGAAGGATCTAGGTACAGTCGTCCTCGCTGCTGAACCCACGGAGGATTCAGGTATATTCATCCTCATTGCCAAACCCACGGAGGATCCATGTATAGTCGTCCTTGCTGCCGAACCCAAGGAGGATCCAGGTACAATCTTCCTCGGTGCCGAACCCACGGAGGATCCAGGTATAGTCGTTGTTGTCGTCACAGTCGCAGCCAGCTCTAGGGTTACCGTACATAGCACGCTCGATCCCGGGAGGGTCCACTCCATGAGTCAAGGGGGTTGATACATCAACTGTCAGGAAGTCCATAGTTGATGTACCACAAAGTTCCATCTTATCAATAGGAACTCAACGCGACAGACGGTGCGTCAATCGGACGCTCGGTCTGAGAGTTATTGGCTTTTTCGTCCCAGGGGTCCGGTTGGTTTTTAAACTAAAACCAACCCGATCGTACTCCAACTGCGTCCAAACCTCAAGTGGAGTAATCCCAAATAACCGTCTCACTAAGAGAAATTCAATGCAACTGAAGGAACGTCAATCAGACGTCCGGTCGTTATGTTTTAGGTGTTTCCACTCCAAGGCCCTGATTGGTTTCTAGTTTGAACCAACCCTGCGATACCCAAACCTTACCGAAATCTTGAGTGTAATATTTCAAAACAACCTTCTCGATCCAAGGATCCCAACGCAACTGACGGTGTGTCGATCAGAGGTCTGCATCCCAAGATATGAGCATTTAAACGAAGCTGTTCGAAAATAGGGGGTTCGGGCCCGGTCCGACCCAGCCCAATACCCCCCTGGGTTGGCCCGAACCAGGTCGAACTGACCTAGGTCCGGGTCCGGCCCGATTGGGTGTGGCGTGGCCCGGCCCAGCCGGCGCGGGCGGCCCGGCCCGTGCGGCCTGAGGATCAGCGCCGACCGAGCGGGACGCGAAGGGGGGCGCCTCCCCCTTTTTGCGAAACGACGGACCCTGTGGGGTCCGCCCTAGGGTTCTATCGGGGGGGGGGGGGTTACATCCCCCCCCGGGTTTATGAAATGGCTGGCCTTAGGTGTAACTGCGGGACCCCTCGTGGGTCCCACCTTTTGGTGGCGCGGGCGGCCGGCCGCCCCACAGAAATCCACCCCGGCAATAGGCCGCGGCTCTGGTTCGACCGGCACAGCGTCACGCCGCGCCCCCGCCGCCTGAAGTCGCCAGAGGCTGGCTCAGCTGGCCGCCGCTACTGGTCCTCTGCAGCCTATGGCCGCGACTTGTCTCACCGGCGCAGCACGGCGCAACGGCGCTGCGCTCCTCCGCTGCGGCCCGCTCCGGTCGAGGCCCTTCTCGGCTTCTCCGGCGCGGCGCAACAGCGCCGCAGACCACTACTGCGGCCCGCTCCGGCCACGGTCCCCCTTTTCCCCGCACGGTGGAACAACACCGTGCCGCCTTTGCCTCAAACACAATTGAAGATCAACACGGAAAAAGGGGAGGACAGTCGGTCGTGTTTGTGCGGTCCAAACTCCTCCCGTTATGATGATATCAAACATCCAATATTTAAGCAGCGAAGAACGATGAATTAAATCTTGAACAACAATAACCCCTATCTCTTTGTAGTTCGTTGTCACACATTCTTCCTCAAGGGGGGTAAGACGTCGGCGTCGCTTTCCAGCTCCGATATTCTAAAGGAGTCGAAGAAGAAGAAGTTTTGTCAGCGTTCTTCATTCTTCGCTGGGGCGGAAGTCCGTCAGAGGTTCGCCAGAGAATCCTCCAATTTCTTCCCTCCACATATTCTCGGTGTGCCCAAATATAAAAAGGAGCACGTCGCAGCGTTTCCATAATGGTATCATTAAAGCGTCATTACACTATGAGTTTAAGGATCCATTAATGATTCTCATTGATGTGCATCATCACCGCCCTATCGCTGCCCCGCCACCCAAAAAGGGAGAAGGGAAAATAAAATAGTTCATTTATATTATTTTATTATTTTTCTCGAATGTTCCAAAAAATAACTTTTTCTCTCGGCCCTTGCCGGCCGAAGTTAATCATTTCTAGGAGAAACTTGGTGTTCTGAAATCAACGGTGGCCTCATATTCCATTTCCGAGCACCTGTTCAAAAGATAGAAAAGACCCGCTTGTTCGTTCACTGAATGTACCCGAGATAAACTTCAAAAATTGATTTCGGGCACACTGGGCCTCAGAATCAAGTGCCGTCAAAAGCCACAGACTCATAAAATTCCAAAGTATTTAGAAAAAAAAATTTAAATTTCCTGGTCTTTACATTACTCCCACCTCATGGATTTAAGTCCCCACAAAGATATAACATAAAATAGGGGAACAAATGAGGGTACTGAGAACGCATCTGAGCCTCCCGCTCCCATGTGCTCTCCTGGAGGTTCCCATGCTGCCAAAGAATGCGCACCAGAGGTATCGACCATCCAGGTATGACCCACTCCTGTCGATCCTCGATCTCCACCAGGACCTTCGCAAAAGTCACCCTGTCATCTATGTCCAGCTCCCCGTGGTCGATGATATGCGTTGGGTCATGAACATATCTCCTCAACTGAGATAAGTGAAAGACATCGTGCACCTGGTGCAGCTGAGGTGGAAGGGCCAGGCGGTGAGCCACCTCACTTACCCTGCTGAGGACCTGGAAAGGTCCGATGAAGCATGTAGATAACTTTCTGTCGCGTCCAATTCTCCATAATCCATGTCGAGGTGAGACCCATAAGAAAATGTGGTTGCTATACTCGAACTCCAGTGGTATCTGCCTCCTATAAATATAGGACTTATGTTTACTCTGTGCAGTCCTCATCTGCTCCTCGATGATCTGAACCTTCTCCGTTGTAGCCTGAACCATCTATGGCCCTATGAGCGCTGACTCCATCACTATCCAAAAAGAATATCTGAAATGCGTCCAACTGCTGTCTCGCAACTCCTAACAGCTGAAATCATGATCTCCTACTAAGAGCATCTGTTACAACGTCCCCCTCTCCAGGAGTATAAACTATCTCGAATTCATATTCCTGGAGGAAAAAAATCCATCATCGCTGTCTCTGGTTCAGGTCCTTCTACAAGAAAAACACCTGAGACTAATGAGTTGGAGAGAACCACAAACCGTTCACTCAACAAACAACGGGTGAGACTATCCAATTGTAAGAACTCATCTCCACCCTTCTTCGTCTACGTTCCACCAAAGAGCTACTGAGATTTCTCCTCTGCTGAAAAGAGAAATCTGGTCTCATCCCCTGGATGAACCATGTTCTTTTCCTAATATTTTCAATCCTGACATGAACGGTACTATTTCATGCCTTGGACGACGTCGTAAGGCCTCAAAGCTACTACCAAGAGATCCAACCATTACTCTCGCCTCCAAGGGTCGAGTCACACTGTCGTCAGCAGTGTGTGGTCCCTGGGTCTCCTCGTGTAGGTTTCTCAAAAGTGGGGATCAAGTCAACAGTTTTAAACCGGAACCTCTTAGTATCAACCATACAAGTGGACATGAAAATAAACGTCACAAATAACAAGTGTCTTTTATTATTGCAGATCAAGTACAAGACACAAATAATCCACAGAAAAACAACATTAACAAAGCTAGAAACAACATGAACAATAGTCTCCATGCCTGGAGCTAGTCCCTCTCCTGCCCGTCTGCTCCAAGAGCTCTATGGTCGTAGGCCTCAGCTGCCTGAATCTGAGCTCTCCCCTGTCCAGCCATTCCCTATGGTCGAGGTGGTCCTCCTAGTGGTGGTGGTGGTGGTAGGGCCTTTAAACGTCGTCCAACATCTACTGCTCGGCCAGCCCCTCTGTTACGTCCGCCTGCTCTCGGCAGACCACCACAGTCGAACCTCTGCCTGGGAGGTCCCTCCACTACCTTCTGCTCATCTTTAGGGCGGTTCGGGCAGTCTCGAGCCATGTGACCCCGCCCGCCGCATGCATAGCACTGCCTGCTCCTCATATGGCTGGCTCTATGCCGTGTTTCACACACAACCGAACCTATATCTTGAGGTTTCCCACCTGACGGCCTGGTCGACTTGGACCCCTGCGTCTACTGTCTACTTTCGGCTACAGAAGACTCTGCTACGTGTCGTCCTGCGGAGGGCCTCGCCGTTGGTTACTGCTCAGCAAGAAAACTCTCCACTAGAAGGGCTCTCTCCAGCACCCCCACTTGCATCAGGATATTGAGGGAGATCATTGAAGCCCTGATCTCATGTATGAGTCCCTGATCGAAGGTCCGGGCCCAGAAGAATGGGTCCCGTACCATGTCCATGGAATAGCATGAGAGGTCGGTAAATCTCACCGAGTACTGGGCTACTATCATGCTGCCCTACCGCAGCTGTAGTAACTCCTGAATGCGCACCGCACGGAGGGTGGCTGGAACGAACTCCGAGCAGAAGAGGCTCTCAAAGTCCATCCAAAGAATAGATGCCTCATCGTGCACCTAGAGTATCAGGCTCCACCATCTACCTTCTGAGGCATGCAAGAGACTCACCGCAAGGATCACCATAAGATCAGCTGGTGTCCCTACCAATCTGAAGACTTGAACAACAGCCTACAGCCAATCCTCGGCTGCCTGAGGGTCCGTCTCCCCTTAGAACCTGAGCGGTCTCTGATGCTGAAACTCGTGCAGTGCACTCAGATGACGTGCACTCTCAGCTGCTGGGGCTGGTGGCATCGGTGGCTCGGCAGGTAGAGGTACCATCGGTGCCTCCACTGTAATGGGGCCCTGCACCGAGGCCTCGTCGCTCGGTGGGCTGACATCTCGCACGTAACTGGGAACCCTAGCTGGCTTCCATCGTGGGGCCATCCTGAAAAGAAACAGGTGCACCACAGTTAATACAGTATACCTGGTGAGTTGACACAAAGTAATCACAAAGAAAATTTTTGAAACATACATGCAATCAATGTTTTCATGCACTGAGTCAGAAATCAGAAGTCAGGGTCCTGGTGTATGGATACGTCATCTGCCACACCAACATTGGACTCTCTAGACTGATAACCACACTCAATACCCTTAACACTACTGCTTCACTTAGAAGAAATTATCAGAGTCCTGAGTTCTGCGGTAGAACCAAACTCCTCTGATACCAATTTGTCACGACCCGTCCTTGGGGCCCGTGTCGTGACTACCCCAAGCCCGCCTTCCATAGGCCAGGGGATGACGACTAGCACCAAAGGCGTAAATCCCGATAAAAGGGAAGGCATTTCCTTTATATAAGAAAATAGGCACCACAAAGTACGCAAGCTGAAGTAAACACTAAATAAACTGAGTACAAAAGTAAGTGCTGGAAAGTAAATGGGCCAGTATACAAACCCAACTGAAAGTATAGTCCAACTGAGAAAAGATAGTACAATAGCTGAAAGGTAAAGCAGAAACCACCAAGTCGTCCTCCAGAAACCCCACTTGAACTGTTGGTACAGATGGTCTCTTCTGCTCCTCGAATCCATCCGTCCACAACATGTACGTACCGACTGGTAGTCCACCTCCGGGTACCGTCCCGCTCCTCAAGCCTCAACCACGATCAGCGATGTCCGACGTTTGCAACCAACACAACGTAGTGCTGGCATAACCTGTGCATGGGTGAGTATACGATACTCATTAGGGACCCCGAGACCCCCGAAGGTCTCCCAGAATCCACAAAGGATAAAACACAAAGGAAATATACAAACATAAAGTATCAACCAACTCTACTTAGGTATATTCCCATACATATACCTAAGTCATCAATTACTAAACGTCTCCCACTCTCGAGCCCAAGTACAACCCAGTCCACACAGGAAAACACAACCTAGTCCACACAGGATAACACAACCCATTCCACACAAGAAAGCACAACCCAATCCACATAGGATAGCACAACCCAGTCCACACAGGATAACACTTCAATCACATCAATGATATTGATTGAAAACAAGACTCATCTCACACAGGTATACACTTCGTAAGGTGATAGAGATAATCAAAAGATACCACTGATTCATCTAAGCTGTCGGACCCACATAGGATACAAGACCAACTACTCTACCGGACCCACTTAGGATACAAGTGTAGAGGTCATACTGCCAGATCCACGTAGGATACAAGAATAGTAGTCATCACTGTCGGACCCTATGGAGGATCCGAGTACAGTCGTCCTCACTACCGAACCCACGGAGGATCCAAGTACAATCGTACTCGCTGCCGAACCAATGGAGGATCCAGGTATAGTCGTCCTCGCTGCCGAACCCATGGAGGATCCAGATACAGTCATCCTCACTACCGAACCCACGGAGGATCCAGGTACAGTCGTCATCGCTACCGAACCCACAGAGGATCCAGGTACAGTCATCCTCGCTGCCGAACCCATGGAGGATCCAAGTATAGTCGTCCTTGCTACCGAACCCACGGAGGATCCAGATATAGTCGTCCTCACTGCCAAACCCAAGGAGGATCTAGGTATAATCATTGTCATCGTCACAGTTGCAGCTAGCTCTAGGGTTCCCGCACACAGCACGCTCGATCCCGGGAGGGTCCAATCCACGAGTCAAGGGGGTCGGTAAATCAAATTTCACGAAGTCCAAAGTTGATGTCTCACAAAGTTCCATCTCGTTAGTAGGAACTCAACGCGACAGATGGTGCGTCAATCGGATGCTCGGTCTGAGAGTTATTGGCTTTTTCATCACAGGGGACCGGTTGGTTTTTAAACTAAACCAACCCGAACATACTCCAGTTGTGTCCAAACCTCAAGTGGAGTAATCCCAAAGAACCGTATAACTAATAGGAATTCAACGCTACTGACAACACCTCATTCAGATGTCCAGTCCTTAAGTTATATGTGTTTCCTCTCCAAGGGCCCGGTTGGTTTCAGGTTCAAACCAACCTGGCCATACCCAAACCTTACCAAAATCTTGAGTGTAATATACCGAAACGACCGACTCGGTCAAAGGATCCCAATGCAACTAATGATGCGTCGATAGGAGGTCCTCAGCCCAAGATATGAACATTTGAACGAAGATGTCTAAAAATAGGGGGTTCGGGCCCGGTCAGACCCGACCCAATAACCCCCTGGGTCGGCCCGATTGAGCATGGTCCGACCCGGCCGGCGCGACCCGGCCCAACCGGCGCAGCCCGACACCGCACTGGCGGTCCGGCCTGGCGCGGACGGTCCGACCCAGCGCGGGCGGCCTGGCCTGTGCGGCTTGAGGCTCGGCTCTGGCAGATCGGGACGCAAAGGGGGGCGCCACCCCCTTTTTGTGGAACGGAGGACCCTGTGGGGTCCACCCTAGGGTTCTGTTGGGGGGGGGGGGGTTACATCCACCCTGGTTTTATGAAACGACCGGCCATAATGGCCGGCCTTGGGTGTAACCGCGGGACCCCCCGCGGGTCCCACCTTCTGGTGGCGCCGGCGGCCGACACAGCCGGCCGCCCCTCGGAAATCTGCCGCAGCCGGCTCGACTGGCCGCCCCTGCTGGTCCGCCGCGGCCAATGGCCGCAGATTGTCTCACCAGAGTGGAGCGACGACGCCGCGTTCCTCTTCCGCAACCCGATCTAACCGCAACCCTTGTCGGCTTCTCCAGCGTGGCACGACAGCGCCGCACACCACCGCCGCGACCCACTTCGGCCGCGGTCCTCTTCTTCCCCGTGCGGTGGAACGACACCGCGCCGCCTTCGCCTCAAACACAATTGAAGATCAACACGGAAAAAGGGGAGGAGAGTCGACCATGTTTGTGCGGTCCGAACTCCTCCCGTTATGATGATATCAAGCGGCCAATATTTAAGCAACGAAGAACGATGAATTAAATCTTGAACAACAATAACCCCTACCTCTTTGTAGTTCGTTGTCGCGCGTTCGTCCTCAAGGGGGGTTAAGACGCCAACGTCGCTTCCCGTCTCTGATATTCGAAAGGCGTCGAAGAAGAAGAAGTTTTGTCAGAGTTCTTCATTATTTTCTAGGGCGGAAGTCCATTAGAGGTTCTCCAGAGAATCCTCTAATTTCTTCCCTTCACATATTCTTGGTGTGCCAAAATATAAAAAGGAGCACATCGCAGCTTTTCCATAATGGTGTCGTTAAAGCGTTGTTATGCTATGAGTTTAATGATCCATTAATGAGTCTCATTGATGTGCATCGTCACCGCCCTGTCGCTTCCCCACCACCCAAAAAGTGAGAAGGAAAAATAAAATAATTCATTTAAATTATTTTATTATTTTTCTCGAAAGGTCTGAAAAATAACTTTTTCTCTCTGCCCTTGCCGTCCAAAGTTAAGTCATTTCTAGGAGAAACTTGGTGTTCTGAAATCAACGGTGGCCTTAGATTCCATTTCCGAGCACCGGTTCAAAAGATAGAAAAGACATGCTCGTTCGTTCACTGAACGTACCCAATTTAAACTTTGAAAATTGATTCCGGGCACACCGGGCCTCGAAATCAAGTGTCTTCATAAGCTAAAGACTCGTAAAATTCCAAGGTATTTAGATTTTTTTTTGAAATTTCCGGGTCTTTACAAACAAAGTCATAATTTCATCAACCATCACTATTTTAGTCTGAAGAAGTAAATTTTGATGGGTTTAGTCTTCATAATGTGAATCAGTTGTTCCAAAATATGGATCCACTTGATAAGTGGAGGTAGCTCCTGGATTTTTGTAAGAAATATGTTAGTATCACATATTATCTATAAAGGGTTTTGAAAAAGAGATTTTAGAACCATCTAAAAATTTATCCTTGGGGGAAGTGGTTCTTTCATTAGTGGGAATATTCATTCCCACTAGATGTAGGCTCCATGAACATTATATGTTTCCTTAAGTAATCATTGTAGATTCATAATAAAATGGCTTCTTACCCTTTAGATTACTTGAGGTATCCATTAATTATTGTAAAAGATGATGATCAACTGCTTGTTGAATATCTTATTCCTTTATTTTTTTAACAAGAAAATCAATTCCACATCCAGAGACATGAGGATCCATTTGAGGCCTCATAATGTAACCAATACTTCCTTTACCATTAGTATCTACAGTGCTCAAAATGGATTCTTCATAGCATATATAATATGAATCTTTCTTCCGACTTACATAAGCATTAGCTTTAGCATTATGTGGATCACCGTGTAGGAAGAAACTTTCATTAACCATTATCTTAGATTCAAAATTTAAGAAA
The DNA here is from genome assembly GCA_963277665.1 of Viscum album. Classification (NCBI taxonomy): domain Eukaryota; kingdom Viridiplantae; phylum Streptophyta; class Magnoliopsida; order Santalales; family Viscaceae; genus Viscum; species Viscum album. The sequence continues at coordinate 1,586,473,486 of OY728155.1, forward strand.
GAACTATGATCCTCTTTCTTTTGAATGATATTCTCAACAAACTACATCATCACACTAATCAAGAATTTGGCCATCCTTATTATAAGAAAGCAGTTGGATATGAACATCAATCCTAAGGAAAACTTAGTTTTAAATATTCTTAAGACAATTGCTCTTATCATTTCCCCACATAAATTTGAAACTACACACTATTGAGTGTCTATAGTTATATGTTTCCTCACCAATAACGTCATATTCCTTGTAATTTTTATTTAATTTATAATAAATTATCTTCAATTTAAGAATATTGTAATCATTTTAAAGTAGTACTTTATCCACTAGTTCCAAACCAAATTTTACTTCAACCTTGATCCTCGTGAAGAAGCCATATATTTCCACTTCTATTTCCATATTAATTTTAATTGGAATTCCTATTGATAGTGCATAATAATATATATTTTTAGGATGCCAAATTATAAAATTCAACACATATACCATTAACCATAAATGAATAGTGGTATTGCCAACACGAAATTTATTGAATTTTTTACCCCATTCAAAAAGGTCAACAATACAGGGTTTGAGCATTATTGAGTTGAAACCCCAGGCTCAAACATTCAGATCATTAGTGTGTAAGAGCATATGGAAGTATCCCCAACCTAGAGATACACATTTCCAAGAGGAAAAACCCGTAATTAATGAGGTATGTTTAATCATTTAATCTACTTTCATAGGCTGAAAACCATTAGTAATAAGGATATGAGATCTGATGGAATGATAACCAAGTTTTAGATTCTTTGAAATAGATTTAGGATCGACTTTGACATGCGTAAAATTGTCTTTTCATTGAATGAGAGGTTTGGCCCCTCATTTGATGATGATGAAGGACTGCTTTTATATGATTCCCTTGATATCAGAATCCCCAAATCACACATTAATCCTGTGTTTGAGCATGAAACTAGATGCATGATGGGAATCAAGTATCCCAATGCATGAAATCAATCTCCCATGAAGTCAGATAGATTGAGGAATTAGAAATTGGTTGAAAATATTAATGACATGCTGTTATTTGAGAGAGAAGCTCTCATTGTTTATCACCAATCCTTCATAATCCTACACTGGGAATATGAAATTAGATTAATATCAGCCGTATAATCAATGTGAAAAAACAAAAAAAAAAACTAACACATATGACTACGAAAATAAGTGAAAACAAACTAATGAATGTATAAGAAATGATTAAAATCCAATATTGAAAAATTTTCTAGATATGAATAAGATTATTAGATATTTTATTAACATGGATATATTTATTATACAATATTCTAATGCAACTTCATATTTTACAAAAATTAATTTAATTATTTTTCTACTCAATTTTCGTATTTAAGACAAGTTTTATTATAAACATAATATCATTTAAATTGTGTATATAGTCCCTATATGATATATAATTTCATGAATTTTTAATTATTTTTAATATTTTATGTTCAATATAATGTAATCTCTTTCAAGGAGATTTTGATCGAATTATTCTTAGACCTTAAAGGGGATTCAATTACGTACATCCCATCTTAAGTATCAAATAATTCTCATTGAACATTGATTGTGAAGATTGAATTCATCAGATTTATGATATCTCTGTAATAAAATTTTTCTATATGGAAATTTAAATTTTAAATTCTATTTTTTAACATAGTAAATTTATTTATTAAAATAAATTATTTTTATGAATAATTCTCATAAAATTAAAAGATGGGTTCACTTTACTATTTGTAGTTTCTTTTCTCATCGATATTCTCCTTTATATTGGGAATCATAATTATGTTTTATCTCATGTAACCTTTATATTTCCAATTTAATCATTAAAAAAGATTTTTAAATATTCTTTTTTATGTTGTGGGTGTTTAATAAGGTATTTTAATATATAAAAAATGGATTTAATTCTATGATTTTATTTTCTATCTACCAAACCACATTTCCTATGGAAACCACATTTCCATTCAAAGGATTCATTGTTGAATTTCATTTTTAAATATAATATTTATCTTGTATTTTACTTCATTATAATTTTAATAAATAATTTTTATGGGACCACTATCATTTATTTTACGACTATAGTAAAAATTTAAATAAACACTTTTACGGTTTTCTTTGTCATTATATGAAGTTTTATTTAAGATTATTTATTTCAAGATTTTTAATGTTTTTTTAACGCTAATATTTATTCATAATAAATTTTAAAATAAAAAAATATTTAGAAATTAGAGAAATGTATATTCCTTATATTAAAAATGAATTAACAATTTTGAAATGGATTTTAATGACTAGTTCTTTTGACAAATAATTATTCTATATTTTTATGTCTTCTCAAAAAAACATTAAATGTATAACCTACTCATAAAATTAAATTTGTGAAAAATTAATTTATTTTTGTAGATAATATTAAAAACTATTTTCTAAGAAAAAATAATGTCATTTTATATTTGATATCTTTATGAGTTTAAATACCTTTCAAAAAATGGATTGTCCAATTATTTTTCAAACTTGACTATCTAATAATATCAACATGTTTTATCATGTGTACCATCATTATCTAATAATTATTATGTTATAAAGGGGACAAATTATTATTCCACCATCCAAATTTATTCATTTTATGGAATATTTTATGTTCAATGAATGTTGTTCATGAAACTTGTCACTTTTGAACATGATAATTAACCGATGTTCAATTTAAGAAATGTCATATACACCCACGGTACATATTTGTATAAATGATTATTATTTGAATGGGGGGTCCAATATGAATATTAAAAAATAGGGAAATTATTTTAATATCATCAGATGTTTGTGGGAAACAATTATTGATTACCGATCCACTATGAGAAAAATGTTTTGATGTATAATTATAAGTAAGAAACATGTTTTGTTTTGAGATCCACTATAAAAAACATGCTATTTTTTCTAATTCACTATAGGAAAAGGTTGTGCTTCCACATTAATTATTGGATAATAATTTATACTCTTGATAAAATATAGAAAATAGGTTCTTGCCTAATATTTTATTGGAATAAGGATTTGATGACTGATATACTATGTAAAATAAGAATTTACGTCTAATCCACTATGATAGGATTGATATGCATATTTTTAGCCACATTTATATGTTATATATATATATGATTATGCTCTAATCATAACTATTATTATCTAGAACTCATATATTATAGTATATGATTGTCAATCTGATATATTATTCCATTGTATATTGACTTATGGATAACTTGTTTTTTCATATTACTTTTAATAAAATACTTCTACTATTTTTTTAATTCAATGAACCATTGTTCCAGAAATGTTGATTTGTTTTCACATATTAAGTTTTTGAGTTGAACCCATTCTTATAAAAATATTTCAAGGGCTATGATGATGAGTATATCACATTAGTATTCTATAAGGTTGACAACATTGGTCCCATTATATTAAAACATTCAAAGGTTTCAAAAAATAAGTTTATTTCATATTTGATCCAAAAAGACACTATAACTATAATGGAACATACATATAACACATAAATATATCATTTTATATATATATATACTTGTTATAAAATCATATAATCCACACTATAACTTCCATGGTTTTTTTTCTTTTCAACTAGACACATGGGAAATTTTTTTCATAAAGGATATTACATATCTCTGATATTTTTATTATCACATTAAAACCTTCATTTAAAAAAATCTAAAAAACCATTTTTCATATCCTGGGTAATGGATTCATAATAAAGGGTGATCTTAGATTCTCAATAATGGTAAAAATTGGAAATATAAATTGATGATCAATAGAAATCATATGTTAAAAACATGGGAATATGTCCACGATTATAAATTATATTGATCACAACCAATCCGTTATAGATCATAAACATGCGTTTTGTCCTAAAAAATATTAATACCAAAAGAAAATATTCATCATAGAGTGAAACAATCAATAAGTAGTTATGGTGTATGAGATGTAATAAAAAAAATGGGAATATTTGAAAAAATGAAAATGTCATTATAAAAATTTATAAATAGATCTTGGTTCACTAATAATTTTAATGACATGAAATTATTCCCCACATGAACTTATCATCATGAAAATATTTTAATTCATAATCATATAGAGATGAAATCCAATTCAATTCTTAATCTTATTGATAAGAAATGAGGTCCATTCATAACATTTGGTCATGAAACGAGGTTCACACATAATGTTTTCAACACAAAGTCAGGTTCACATATAAAAAATGTCTATCCTAAGTTTTAAATGATTACCCAATGCCTTAGATATCTATAAAATACCAACTTGAAAAAAAAACATTTTCTTCATAAATTTTTTACAAGATCAAAAAATCACTCATCGATCCATCAACATACATTTTGTGGAAAAAAATGAGCAGCATAAATATTACATCATTAGAATCATAAACCATGTAGAGAAATTAAAGGATTGGTATCATTGGAACATATCCCCAACAAATCATACGTGACATCAATTGGTGATTTCTTAGATGAAAAATGCCTCTAAAATAACCCAAGATAATTTCATGAGGAAAATATAAATTTCATTTTGATGTCCCTTATTTAAAATTAACATACATACACAATATTAATGAAATGATATATTTTATATGAAATAATGAAAAATTTAATGTATGTTTAGAAAAATTAGTATTCCTAAGGGTGGGAAAAAAATTTCATGTATTAATCATTAAAACAATTATTATATTCTCACCTTCTATAAAGAGTACCTTGATACAAAAATGAAAGGAAGATTTATTTTAAACATTTTTTGAGAAGTTGTAAATATGGGTCAAAATGGAAGTAATAAATTATTTAATAATAGTTATGAAATTTCATGACATCTATTTAAGAACAATATTTAATAACTAAAAAAAATATTTGACAGATAATGTAGAAATATGTTTTACATTTTTGATATTTTGTTTGAATATAATTTTTAACAATAATGAGTCATAGTTTGTATTGAAAAATAAAATTTTAAAACATATCTAATCGATATTAAAACATCAAGGGGAATATAAAATAAGGTTTTCATAATTTCCTTCAATAGAAATTGATGTATAATGAATCCTATTGAAAATAATATTTCAATATAAATCTCATACCACATATGTAACTTTTGAATAGAAATCTCCAAGAAATAATAACATAAAATGAGATGATAAATATCATAATGATAAGGAGATTCATAAAATGACATGTCAAAGGGGTGGTAAGTTCTTTTCCCAAACGAGGACATGTAAAAAACGTAATATATATCACAGAGACACAATATGAGGTGATAAACCAATAAAACAGTTGAAATATCTGAATCAAAACCTCATGAAAGAGAGAAACACACACACACACACATATGTATAAATAAAAGTAAGGATAATTAAAATACTAATAAAATTCATCCATGTGTGGTATATAAATCACACAAAAGAGAAAATTTGTGAATAAACCGTATGACTAAAAGAAATAAAATTGTTGTGAGAAACCATTTCCTTAAGTCTCTTATTTCTATGTACATGTTCTAAATAAGTGCATAATAAATATAGATTTATTATAAATAGTGTGATAACAATTTGGTTTTTCATACTTGTTTTGGTTTGGTATTCTTGGTACTTGTAAATTGATCATGGATCCCCCATATAAAATTGATGATGAAAAATGAATTACCTCACTACGTGGAGATGGTAGTTTGTACGTACGCATGAGTGACGATTCCACTTTTTGATTTTTGGAACGAAGAAATGTAAATTACAAATCTACATTTACATAATCAATATAAAAACATGTATAACATATATATTCATTAAATATAAAATTATTACCATTCTTGTAAATTAAAAATGAATAAATATCACATGGCTTTGTCAATGTCATAGTCCTAATTTACACACAATTTACATTATTGTTTATCAATGAATTCATAGGATATAATTTTAATGGTTTATAATAATTATAGAACAATAATTGTAACATCCTGACACTAGTTACTGAGAGTCAATACATTATTACATAACATTGGCATGATTACAAGGAATCAAGCCCCGAAGGACCGATCAATTTACTAGTCTTGGAAAATAGATTACATACATGAAGATCAACATTACAACTTGAAAATAAAAACAATAGTAATTTATTCTATTAGAAATGTCCAAGCCACCTAGATTATTCCTACAAAGTCACTCATAACTAGATTTTTCATATCCTGGGAAAATAAAACAAAAGAAAGGGGTGAGCTCAGATGCTCAGTAAGGGTAAATAATTTAGTGGAAGCTATAAACTTTTAAGGAAAGATGTGTAATAAAACAATATCTATTTAAACATAAACTTGAACATAATATGGCAAAAATAAATCAAACATTACCATATAAACATGCACATGAATATTCTACTAGTCGAATAATCAAATGTAAAAACTAATATCATAATGAGGGAATGTATAGTACCATAATTTAATTTCTGTGTCAAGGCATCGTGCCAGGAACTATGGGCTAATAGTAACCGGACCCAAACCCAGAGAGCCTCTGTAACCGAACTCCATCCCAGAGAGCCTCTGTAACTGGACTCCAACCCGAAGAGCCTTTGTAACCGGACTCCAACCTAGAGGGTCTGCTGTAACTAGACCCCAACCCGGAGGTCATACCTTTCCAGTCCCCAACCCATAACATACTAGTCCAATACATTCATGATAAGAAAAGGTTGAAATATAACCTAAACATTCGTATTAAAACTAGCATAAAAAATGTCAGTACATTATCCATAAACCATAAATGGTATAAAAATAACACATCCATAGTCAAACATATCACAAAACATTCAATACAATATGTAAAATTTGTATCATAATAAATCATCATCAAACAAGTTTAAAATCCATTAAAGGATGTTAACATATATGAAAATGATCAGTAAAATATTTTGAGAGAAATACACCTTTTTCATGAAATCGTTTAAAATTATCATAATTTATAAAGGTAGTCCTTTAAAAGGAATTTTTGAATCAAAGAGTCCCATACCACTTTGAAACTTTTTAAACTAATTTTCATTTCAAAACATTCATGTCCATATAAATAAATCATTAAAATCATTTTGAAAACGTGGAAATTAATTTAAAGGGTTTAGAAAGTAAAATCTTTAAAACATTAAAAATGATGATCTAGTTAAATAGAACCTCCTAAAAAACCTTAAAATATTCATTTTGAAATCATTTTTATAAAATATGGGTATCTAGGATAAGTATGTCCCAGAAAATACTTTCAAATGAATAATCTCGAATAATAATGAGATTGAGGAAATAACCCTTACCTCATTGTAATCAATCGAGTCATATGAACAATAGTTAATAACCACCAAATGAATCACTGAATATCATGAATATAAATAGAATCATGATAATATATATCAAATAGAAGTATAAAATACACCACATGTAATAAATAAGTAGTGAACGATGGAAATCTCACAGAATTAATAGTGAGATAAGAAACCCCTCACCATGTGTCTGATTTGACTCGCTCGTATGTTACTTGTTCTTCTTGAATAAAAAAATTAATTTAATTTATAATTTCTTAAGAATATTTTCAAGTTTATTATTCCTTTTATATCACTTATTACCTTTCTATAACAATTATTTAATTATTTGAGTTCATACGGACATTTTGTCGATGTTCGGAACTTGTGTCAAAAATGAACTTGTTATAATTATAAATTTTCCATGTGGCTAAAAGTCCATTATCTATAGAATGATATTACACATTTATATTTGATATATATAATATATTTCCTGTATATATATGTATTTATAATAGTACATAACATTTGGAGATAAGAAATGAAATGCACCGTTCATGGAGACGGTAAGTCGTACGTACGCACGAATGCTACATTCATTTCTATTTTGTATTTTCATGGAATTAAAAAATAATGATACATAGGTATAATATAATTACAGTATAATATCATATATAATATCATTACCTCCATAATTTATACATCCCACATATGTCATTAACGATTCATATCACTTTGAGGGGGCGGTAGTCCGCACTTCCTCAAATGAAATTATCATGTTTTACCCATAATGGAAACCATAATGGGATGATATAAATGGAAAATACAGAAGAAAAAATAAAAAATAAACATAATATATATATATAATATATAAATATTGTTCCTATTTAATTGCCACCATGAGAGGTGTTAGGAGATAATCGAACAATCATCGTTTCGTGAGGCGTTGGTTTGTCAACCACAAAAACAGTATGTTCTTCACCCATTAGATGGAGGTGTGTGGAAGTATAGTTCGAATCCTTCTCATAAAAACATACGAGTATATTGAGATTACTATTTTTGTCATAAAATAAAGTAATAAAAATAGTTTATTGGGGTTGGAGATGTAAAATAAATAAAATAAAAGAAAACAATTTAAGAGAAACTGTTACATTTAATTTGGGTAACTTCCTTTGGTTTGAACCAAATAGAATTTTTGAAGTGACTTCTTCCTAAGGTAAGTATTCTAGGTGTATTATAGAGATATTAAGAGCTTATTTTTTCAGGGATTGGATAAACCATGGGGCTTTAGAGGTGTGTGGAATGGGTTAGAAGTTGTGTCCTTTTATAAGAGGGAGGAGGGGCTCTTTAGGAAAGTTTGAAAATATTATTTTATTATATAGTGATATTCAGTTTCTAATGGTCCAAAACTAATTAAAGTCAAATATAAGATGACTCATGGTCTAAATAAAATCATCCAATAATAATTGGACAGGTTTTGGATACAATTTTAATATTAATAATCTTATTTATTTAAATAATTTATTATTGAGGTAAATACTACATCATTATTGTGTCATAAATAATTAAATTTAATTGATGTATAAAAATTATAAAAAAATAAAATAATTTAGGAAATATTTTTTTATTTCCAATGAATATTTATAGTCTAAATGATGACTTATATAACCCGATGTAAAAATTTATTTCCTAAAATATATTTGTTTATGTCATTTTTGCCTTTACTTTTTGTTATTTAAAATAAAGGGTCATTATCATTAATAAGTGGCTCCATGGGGTCCCAAAATCAACAAAATGATTCCCATGATCTTCCATGACTCATACAATAAGGATAAGACAAGTGTTTATGTAATTTTGTATTATAATAATGTTCTTTTTACCTTGAATTACCCTATTTACCTTTAACCGCGTTAAATAGGTCAAAAGTTACTATTAACCAATAATTATTTTCATCTTATTGAACCAAATATTACATACTAAGGTTAACCGAGTCTCTAGGATTTTTGAAATTGAACTCATAGAAGTGGTAAAATTACGTTTTATGCAAATTTTCAAATGCTCCTAGGAGGTGGGTAGAAGACGATAAAAAGTTCAATAAAATTTATATATATCTAACCTTATTATAAGATGAATCCAACGATTTATATTGAAATTATATATATATTATGTATCTATTGTGACCTAAAATAAATTTAAATAAATTAAATAACTATTTAAATAAAAAGTCAGTTTTAACCAATAACTCAGTGTTTTTCACTATTCATCAAACATTTAAAGTTTTCAGAAAAATACCAAAATTTAACCCTAAGATAATTTTGATATTCTGAATTCAAAAATAAAGTCTATTTTAATAAACTCAATACATATAAGTTTCATTTATTAATTTAAAATTAATTCTTGTTGTCAAAACCAAAAAGCGTGTTTTTAAAAAATAATAACTAATAAAAGATTGATACTTGTTTATGTTCAATTTCAAAGTTAAATTATTATCAATGAATAAAAATGTATTAAATGGTGAAAATATAATCTCATTATACTTTAAAACCATTAAAATGTATAATTTAACACTACAAATTATTTTGATTAAAAATGTTGTTTTTAGTTTAAATATAGTAATTTTCTTTATTCATCCAAATATGAAAGTTCTCATAAAAACACCAAATATTTATTGAAACTAAATTATTACATCACAATTATAATGAAGAAGTTTATTTTTTAAAATTGAATATATAAAAGTTTCAAATATTGCATTTAAAAAGGGTTCACCATTAAAAGGCTGTAAAATTGCATTTAAGAAAATACTTCTTATATCTGAAAAAAATGAATTTGTTTTTTTTCATTATGTATAAGAAACTCATAATATGGATTCAAAAATAATAAGGATTCTATAAAGTTCAAAATTTAGTTAATACTATTAATAACCTCTTTTGAACGGCTAGTTTGGTAAGTCATGGTGCGCTTGAACTCAGTGTTGCATGTAGTGCAAGTTATTGAATTATTTTGAAAAAATAACGTACTATGAAATCTTGGGGTGTTACAATAATAATGTAATAAATATCATATATAATAATTAAATCTATTATAATAACCAACTATTAGTTATACTGTAACACCCCAGGTAAATAAAGAATATGACATTTTCATATTTATCCATATTTGTGAATAAAATATTAATATGACTTTAAAGGGGACGCTATGCTCGATGGCGTATCCAACACGCAACAATGAGTTTCTTGGGAATCTTACGTTGCACTCTAATAATAAAATAATATTATTTTAAATGGAAGTTAACATGTAGCCGTTGTATTGGCGGGAATGGATATAAATAACTAAAATATGATTATATATGTTTTTAAATGTTTTTACATTTATCCAATAAAAGATGAAGGCTTAAAATACGGAAATAATTCAATTTTAGGCGTATATGCCCTAGTTTTCACTAAAGGTTCACTTATCGCCTTTTGAGGGAGAACCGTCATTAAATATAGTTTTGTTCAATCTTATACATCCTTTTGGACCAAATAAGACTCTTCTTATGAATTGGGACATCAAAATTTACTTTGTGTAAATTTTTGATATCTTTCTGATAAAGTTCATTTTTTAATGAATAGTGTAAAATGTTGTATTTTAATTCAAAACCTATTTTTAATATAATATATTTATATGATTATATTATCTTTTTAATTGGTTTTAAAGTGAAATTAGAATATATCTTTACCATTAAATCCAATAGTGGTCGTTGGAATTAATTTCACTTTGAAATCAGACTTAAACTAGTGTCAATCTTTTGATACTTATTGTTTCATAAAAACACGCTATTTGCTCTGACAGTGGGAATTAATTATTAAATAAATTAATGTGACTTATATGTTTTGAATTTTGTAAAATAGGCTTAATTTTTGAATTTGTAATATCAAATATAACTTAGGGTGAATTTTTGGGATTTTTCTGAAAAACTTCAATTTTTGATGAATAGTGAAACCACTAAGTGGTACTTATAAAAACTGATTTTTCCGTTTAAATGAAATTTTTCCATCGTTGTGTTTTGAATTTCAAAAATCTGACATACATGGTTGTCATTAAGAAGTAAAATGTGGTTCAATGGGATAAAAATAATTTTTTGGTGAATAGTAACTTATTAAGTTTTTAATCGCGATTAGAGGTAATTAGTGTAGTTTAAGGTAAAAATAATGTTTTAATAATATGTAATGAACATGACACATGTCCTAACCTCATTTGATGTGTCATGGGCGACCAAGACAACCCATGGGTAAACTTGGGGACCCCATGAAGCCACTTTGGTTGGAAAATGACATTAGTATCTTTTTATTTAAAGTTAAAGTAAAAATGAGACAAACATGAAATGTTTTACTAAAACAATTGTTACATGGGGTTATACAAATCAGATTTTTGAATATAAATATTAATTGGAAAGATAAAAAGATTTCCTACATCATATTATTTTTTTATAATTTTTATACATTAAATAAATTAAATTATTTATGACATCATGATGATGCAGCGATGACCTCATTATTTAACGATTTAAATAAAATGGAAAGATAATGTAATATATAAGACCTACACATGTCCAAACCCTATTGGATGAGTGGATTTATAACCCTTATCACCTTATCCTCGACAAACATCAATGTGGGACCTCTTAAATCTGAATACCATTTTCAAATAAAGTAAAATTTGCTTACTTTCCAAGAGTGCCCCTCATCTCCTCTTATAAAAGTCCCCCACCTCTACCTCCTTACCCACACTCCCAAAGCCTTTGGCTCGGCCAACCACTGCCCATTTTGTCTCTCCACTTTTCTCTCTTACTCCTTGAAGCCTCACTTTGGGCAGAAGTCTTCCCAAGGAAGCTTTTTAGCTCAAACCAAAGGGAGTTACACGATTTTAAGGTAATGTCTTCACTTGAGTCCTTTTGTTTTATTTTGCCTCTCCAACCCCCTAAACTCTTTTTATTATTTTATTTTGTAACAACTCCAGTATCTTCACTATACTAGGATTTTGTTATAAGATTTTTTCGAGCTACACTTACACACACCTACATCTAATGGTTAAAGAACATACTGTTTCCGTGGATGGAGAATTTATACCTCCCGAAACGATGATTGTTCAACATTCTTTTAACACCTTAAAAGGTGGGAATTAAGATGTCACTATATTTATATATGATATATAATATGTTTATGTTTTACTTAAGCTTCTGTATTTTTCTTTTTGGGCATACCTTTATGGTTTCCATTATGGGTAAACGCGATATCTTCATTTAAGGAAGTGCGGACTACCACCCCCTCAAAGTGATGTGATTCGTTAATGCCATATGTGGGATGTATAAAGGATGGATTTAAAGTTATTATATATGTTGTTATACTATAATTATAACATACCTCTATATCATTATTATTCCATTCCATAAAAATATGAAATAGAAATGAATGTAGCGTTCATGCGTACGTACGGCTTACCGTCTCCGTGAACGGTGCATTTCATTTCTTACCTCTAAATGATTATGTAATATTATAAATACATGTATATTCTGGATATATATGATATATATGATATCCAAATAATTAATATAATTCTGGATATAATGAACATTTGACCACACGAACAACATGTAATTGTAAGAAGTCCACTTTCGACTTAAGAACCAAATATCGACAAAACAAACATTATTAACTTAAATGATTAAATAATGTTTATAACATTGCAATATGTGATCTAAAAGGAATAATGAACTAGTAAAATTTTCTTAATAAAGTTTAAATTAACTCAAGTTTATTATTCAGGATGTTAAAGAATGATCGAGTCAAGTCGGACCCGAGGTAAGGGATCCTACTCCTCTCTTTCTTTTTAAGTACACTCTTTTATGTCATTCCTTATAAGATCATATTTCTTGTGATTGGGATGTTGTTTTATATTAATCTTACTTTACTTTTTATGTTCATATGATAAGAGACCCTATTATCTCTCATCAATCCATTTTGGAAGTTTTGAGTGGCGTCGTTAGGCTGCTGAATTTTCGTAAGAGATCTAACCTCTCTCTTTCTCTTTAAGTACTCTCCTTTATGTCACTTCTTTTAAGCTCCACTTTTTTTATGATGGGGGATGTTATTTTATATTCCTCTTGATGTAAATTTTATTTTAATGAGATGAGATACCCTATTTTATCTCATCAATCCATTTTTGGAAGTTTTAAGTGGTGCCGTTAGGCTGCCGAGTTTTCGTAAGGGATTTTTCATCTCAATTTTATTCCTGTGAGATTTATGCTACATTTGCCACAATTTCATTTGAGTGGTTTATTTACTACCCATTTTAAACTCCTTTTGTAATATAATTCCATTTATGGGTATTTACATATTCATTGTATGGCACTTCTTCAATGGGGTGTACATTTCGAAAGTTACCCAAGTCGGTAAGGGAACCTTTCACCCTCTTCATTTTAAAAGACTTCGTTTGTTATGTATTTTAATTCACATACTATTATGTTGGGATATGTTCTTCTATATCCTTATTGATGTAAATTTTATGTCCAAGTGATTAGATTCTCTTTTTATCTCTCATCAACTCATTTTCTGAATTTTGAAGTGACGCCATTTTGGGTTCAATATGTAGTTATTGAATATGTCATCCTTTGAATATGTGTGAATGACCTTTTATTGTTTTACACTTAATATCCAATTATATTGGGTGTATTTATATTTTTCACACATAATTTTGAGATTGATTTATCCTTAATTTAAGGATACCTTCTTTATAAGGGATTTCATCACATTTTACATCCCTATTGAGACTTCATTGTTGTTATGCACCAATTCACTCTTATATGGTGTATATACTATCCTTTGGAATACTATATCATGAATCCATTTATTCTCATGATATTATAAAGTTATGATTAAATGTTATTCCTCAATTATTGTATTCAAGTGTCTCTAATTTTGGTAAAAACCCTTTAACCAAAATATCGCTTTAAATGTTTTAATGATTTGTTCTTATAAATATCCATGTTTTCAAAATGGTTTTAAGGATTTATTTATATGGATGGTTTAAAATGTTAAAATCTTAAAGGTGGTATAAGACACTTTGATTCAAAAATCCCCTTATTAAATGTTTTAAATGGTTTTGGAAATGGTTTCTTTTTGAACGGATTCATTATTACAATATACTAAGATGTTATACTGTGATTGAAATGTGGAAATGTTATGTTTCCTTTATGCATGTTTTATGTGATACGTTTATATTATGGTTCTTGGTAATTGTTATGAAAACGGGTGGTTCCATGATAAACTAAGGGCGGGTGAGCCCGATATAGCTCTCCAATGCATTGGGTAACGCGAAGGAGTGAAACGTTAAGGTTTCTCCGAAGAGATTTAGGGAATATACTGTGATGGGTATTCCAAACGTAACTAAGAGGGTTACTCCCTACGTAAGAATGTTATGAATGCCTTAAGTTACCTTTATGTCTTATGATTTATATGATTTATTCATGGTTTTATGAGGTATGTTAAAGTGCCTATGTTTTATGGGTAAATTATTATTTCATTCTTATGTATATATGAACTCATGTTTCCTTTCCATATTTTTAACCCTTACTGATATTTTTTATGCTCATCCCAAGTTTTTAAAATGTTTTTCACAGGTCAAGGGAAAGGTACGTGATGTGATGATAGTGTCAAGGGTGTGTCAAGAAAGAATCCAAGTTTTATTTTAAATATGTTTCCGTTGATGGGAAGAATGGATCCTGTCTTTTATGTAACCACATTGTTTAAATGTGGAATGTAATGCAAGTTTTATGATCTTATTCTCTAAAACTCTAAACCTAAAAATATCCTCAATGTGTAATCTTGTATTAACTCAAGATTAAGTAAGGTTTAAGGCTGGGGCCTTATATATACTAATGGGGGATGAATCATATCACAATGTGGATGTTGTATACTACATTTCTACATGAGTGATAATTTTCATTTCCAATTTTATGTATAGGATGTATAATTTTCATCTCTATATTTATAATAAAAATTTAGTATATATATTTATGATTCTTAATAAATTATTTTATATTTTATACTAATGATTTATTGAATGTTGAAGTTGAAATAAAATTTAAATTAATCAATTAATAGTTATATATCATTATTCATAATCCACTTTTGTCTTGCACAACAAGTGAGGAATGTATATTATTTTGTAAAGAATAGAATCTCTATGAATTGGGGAAGGATCTTATAAATGTAAAATGCAAGGGATTTTTTGATCTAGAAGGCTCGTGAATTTTTTATAAGGGAATTATGTAGTAATCCTTTTCTAGTGTATGGAATTGTCACAGAAGTAATTACACAAATTATTATTTAATATATAGATATAAATATCATATTACTTTCATGTGGTACCAATGTACCCAAAATAAATATATAATAACATATAAATCCAAAATAAACTAATACAATTACATTAAGACATGTTATGGATACATTTGTAGCCTAATCTCATGTTTAAAAAAATTAAACCCATTTCAATGATAATTGTGAAATCTTAAATGTTTTACATTGATATCATTATTATATTACAAAAAATAAAATGGTATGTATTTTAACTTTTTTTAAAATATCATATAAATTTTAGAATCCAATTTATCATATTAAATTTATATAGGTGGAATAAATTACTTTTAATATAATATTATAATAAACATGTAAAGTAGTTTTTAGGAAAATAAATAATTTAAGAGTTTAAATTATTTTACGTTGAAATGATATAATTTTTTTGTTTTTATGTATTTAATTGGTTAAATAATTAAAAAATTATTTTTTTAGACTTATGGATCAAGGAAAATCTAATTTCATCTTCTATATTTTCTATATAATTAAACTACCATTTTTTGTAATTTGAATAAAATATGACCTATTATTAAAAATTTCATGATCAAGAGCCTAATATTAATATAATGTTTTAGAATACATTATTTAATTTCTTAAATATATATTATGTAAAATACTAATGAAATAGTATAAAATAATGTGTTATATTTATATTAATGTTTTCCCTTTAGTTTTTATGTAAATACCCTAACATAAAACGCCCAAAAATTGGTGGTTAATTTATTACATTGGAACTAGGTATTAGTGATTTCATCTAAATGGAACTCATAGTTGAGTATTATTGGAACATAGAATTATAACAAAATGTCAGATGACACTTTTAAAATTAGAATACAACAAAAATATTTTCTTTTATTAATCAATTATGCCATTTAGAATATCCCTACAAATTAAACATTACGAACTTACAGGAAACATGGAGAACATAAAAAAATAAAGGGGAGCTCCAATTCAATGTAAGTTTATATAAATAGTAAAATCTATCATAAATAAATAAAACATATTCATTATATAAATGTAAATATTTGAAAACACATATCATTTATTAAATATGTATAGAATGAATAATGATATTAATGGGATAAATTATGATCAAATAAGTCCATATATGTTATAACCTAATCTTGAAACATATTAATGGATATAAATACTATTAAAATATTCACATGAGAAAAAATTAATAAACACATGATTAGGTAATAAATAATCCTAAACATCATAAGTATACCATCAAGGAAAATTTCTACATTGTCTTCTATAAATCGGTAATTACTCAAAAAATAACATCGATGCTAGTTTTTCTAATGATTTGTTCGGATGAATCAAGGGGATATATAGAGACCCTCCCATCACATACTAAATCAAATACATTATGAATATTAAAATTTTAAAACATAATCATGGTAATAAATTGCTATTGAAGACTTATTTATGAAATGATAGTTATTTCCCCATTCAAAAATCATCTTCATAAACTATCCTGAGTAATATAGAGAATGATATCAAAATAGTATATCTCCAGTCAAAATGATCATAATACATCTAAATAAATAATAATTATGGTTTCATTTCAACATATCGAAAATGGATTATATGTAAAATAATTATTCATTTCATTTATGAATATAAATCCCATATAAAATATCATTAAAAAATACTTGAAGAAATTTTCCTTTTTCACTTTGACATTCACATTTTAAAAATATAAATTTCATGAATATTAGGAAAAATGTTCTCATTGTGAGGAATCAAAGAAAATTATAAATTAATAATAAATTATATGATTGGTCATGATGGATGGTAATTCTGTTCATTCCATATAAGTTAAAAATCATTCATTTCACAGTATTATAAAAGGAAAATAGTATGTCATTTGAAAAATTCTATGAATGTTTCCTTCAATAATTTTTTTAAAAATTATATTGGGTTAAATATTACTCCAATAAATCATTTATATAATAATTAATAATTATTTTTTTTTAGAAAACATAGAAATGGAAGGAGAAATACTCTCTACCAAATAGGGAAATATGGTCAGTGTTTCTTGTTAACATTTTACAAATAATATTATGTAATAATGAGATGAAAATGATACTATTACATGAATAACCTTATGAGAATAAAATCTATTTTTCTTATGATATAAATATGAAACCATTCCCTAAGGGATTCTTAAATATAAAAACCCACAATAATAATGAGATTCTAAAATATACCTTTACCTTAAGTCGATTTTTTTTCACATGTGTCCGAATGTCCTATATAAAAAAATATTTTTATTATAAATACATTCAAATATTATTATCATATATATATATGTATAATACCATTTATGATTATCTAATAACCTTCTATCACCCATTTATTCAATTTTTTTTATTAAATTCGTAATATGTGTGATAACTACATCATTTTTCTTGTATGTTTTCGCTCTATAGTTTCAGTCCTTTTACATTGATTGTTAATTATTTATCATGAATTTGATAATAAGGACATAAAAATAATATATATATATATACATATTACATATTAACTATCATCAATAAGTGTTAAAGATGTAAAAATGAATTAAACTGTCCATGAAGATTATAGGTTCTACATATGCATGAATGATGTTTTATTTTTTTGATGGATGAAATGAATGAAAGTTTAATAAAAATTCACCTTTAATGAATAATAATTATATCATAAAATTAATATAATTTTTTTAAACATAACCTTATTTTTATCCATATAAATAGAAATGAGAAAAAATCACATCACATAGTGGAGGTGATAGTCCACACGTACGCATGAGTGACATTATTGTTTCCAAATAGATTTGAAGGGAAGATATTTTATATAATATTATAAATCTTGAAGAATTATTGTTTCATAAATATCATATATAATTATCTAACCAATTATCATATCAATCAATAAAATATGGTGATGTAAAGTAAATTGTATCGCTACATGGATATGGTAAACTATACCTACACAGGCGTGATACATTAACTTTTGAATTGATGGGGGAAAATGATAGATAATTGTGGTTTCATAGTTATAAAAAATTATATATTTATCATTATGAAGTTATTTCTTCGTGGAATCCAAAATTTAATTGAATGAGGTAAAAATAAGTAAAAAATGTGATTAGTAAATGTGATTAACTCTTTATTGAATGAACTCTTTTAGTTCACGTATTAAGGATCCTAGTGTTAGTCTTTAATGAAGAAAATAATATATTTAATAATAATATTTATTTTCTAATGAACCATTTTAGGGGTTGGTCAAGATATAAGGATCAATGTGGTGTAAATAAGTGGGGAAAGAGTTTTTCTTTTATAATTTAAGTGATGGGAACTTTTCGAATTTCTAAAATAATTAAAATATAATAATGAAATTCTCTAGAAAAATTCCACTAAATGTTACTGGAATTCTAAATGAGGTTTTAAGGGTTTTAAATCCCATCAATAAATAAAAATTTAATAGGATCATGTGATATTTTAAATAGTTTCCTTTATTCTAACCCTTATATTAACCAATTCTAAAAATAACCAATATAATGTATTTTTTTAATCCTAATATTTTATAAATTTTTATATAAGGTGATAACTAGATCATAAATGGAAAATATAAGACATTTAATACCATATCATATCCTTATTTTACACATTCATTTTTATTATGATATTTAAATAATTTAATATAATTTTAATTTGATAAAATACCATTAATATCAATTTTAACATTATTCATATGACTTGATTTAAAAGGAATAGTCTAATATTTTAAATTTAAATATAATCATTTAACTGAACACTAATTTTACATTTATATCCAAAATTTTATATCATACTGCAACTAAATAGAATTATATTTCTTTTAATATTTTAAAATTATTTATTTCATTTTTCCATTAGTTGAGTAAATATTATATTTGAATTTTTATCATTTAATGTAATTATATAATAGATAAAAATTGAAATAAAGTTATATAATGAAAATAATTTCATTAACCTCAAGACAAGTATTTATATTTATTCATAAACTACTTCTGTCCCTATACCAAAAATAAGAGATATTAAAAACTAGGATAGTGATTTTTAAAACATTAGTTGATTGAAATACTATATTGGTCATTTTACTAGTACAATTTAAATTAATAAAATAAATTTTTATGCTAATGTAATCATTTTTGAACTAAATTCATCTAATAGAAATTAAGATAAATTATTATGACCATATCACTTCTTTATCATAGATTAACCCAATTAACCCTTTACAAAGGTGAATTTTCTAACAAGGTTGTTATTCATATTTACCAAAACTAAAAGAGGAATATTTATAAAATTTATTCATTGAAGTTTAAAATTTTCAAATACTTTTTCAAATTCAATTTCTATATTTAAAATAAATTAATTTTAAAATAATTTCCCAAAACACGATGTAACCACATTTTATAAAAATTATTTTTTTAATATAAAATGGGATTTATGCATATCTCATGTATAGAAAAAATATATGATGAATGATAAAACTTTTGATTGAATATATAACATATAAATTTCCTTAAAATCATTTAACAATAAATACTAATTTTCTTCATTAAGTTAAAAGACAATTCACAAATAAATTTTTTTTTTCATAAAAACATTTCTTTTACCATAAAATATTATAGTGTTACATTCCCCCGGTCCCTCATAAATTTACTCATATAAATTATAACTTATTTTTCATAATCAATGGTTTAGAATTATAAAATTCGTTTTTTGAAAACACATAATGTAAAAATGGATTAATGAAACATCCTCTTGAATATAAAGAACATGAAATATTATTGATATATTATATAACACATATATTGGGTTCCATCTAGGATAAAATTAATAGAATATAAAAATATGGATATGGATGAAAATAATTATGACCATATAATGATATATAATGATAGATAAAATTAATCACCAGAATTTGAATGGTTATTATAATGACAACTTTCACAAAACCATAAATTGATGACGTGGAAAAAGAAAATATGTTCATCAAAATATTAGGTAATATGTAATGATTTATATTTAAAGATTCATTACTAGGAGTAGAGGAATTCAATACCATCTACAGCATGAAAATAGGTAAATATACTTGGAAGATATAATTTTACCCTTTTATCACTTTATACTAAAATCTAATCATTCAACCTAAAAGATGAGTATATGAGTTGAATGTTTCGTTCCTAAAGCACAAAAATTAACTTCTAATGAATCAAATGTTATATAAACTAATGGAAAATACTACCTAAAATCAATATATATTTTCTAAAACCTTAATTATTAAAACCCTTTATCCAATGTTACATTAATATCCAATACATCAACAATAAAAATAAATTTCCATCATAGTTCATTTCATTATTAGTAAACATTTGGACCCTTCCAAAGTGTACCAAACCAAATTCATAATCATCATATAATTATTCCATAATGTTGATCCTAATTTTCACATATATAATAAGAGAATAACATGATAAAATATTCTCTATATACATGGTAATTACTATTAATCAACAATGAAATCATAAAAGATTATTGAAATTAACTACATCAGCATTCCATAAATAAAATATAATATTATGAAACATATTTTATTTATCCTAGTTTTTTAAAATATATTACATATTACTTTTTCATTATATCAGTAAAAATTTTCATGGTCACCAGTACTATCCAAACTAAAATTTATTATTTAAAAATTAAGAATTTATAAATGCTAAAAATTCCCCCATTCATGCATTCTCTAAAGTATGGAATTACCAATAAATCATATTAATTGTTATTTGTACCATTAGCTATATAGATTAAAATCCATAATGAAAAACTAAAATGGTACAATCTCTATACATTTCATTATTTATATAAAAACAATATCATTTTGAATATATGTATACAACATAACTCATTAATCCAAATATTTAATAATGTTAATTATTCTTCTTCTCTTGTAGTAATAGAATAAGATTTACCATGATCATTTATCTTCTTTTGAGTTTTATTACCATGAATTTTGGGATATTCATTTACATTATTTCAAATTTCTTTACAATTAAAACATTTAACAATAGGAATTTCATTATTAACCTTTAATACACATTCCTAATGAATTTATCATCTAATTATAATTATAACTCATATTACAATCATGAAATTACTAGGGTGTTTCTTTCCAAAATTTCCATGTTTGGTAAAATCCATCTATCTCTTTCTTCCTTCTTCTATTTTAAATATTCCATCATCTTCTTCTCTTTATTTCCTAAAAAACCATTTTACATTGGGGAATATATCTATTTCTTGATAACATATGTTACAATCTAATCAAATGATGATAATGTTTGAGATAATTTTCCCTTAAAATGATTATCATTATCCCATAAATGAAATTGTAAATATTTATTTTTAGATTACGTAATTAGTCTGTACCCTACCCAAATAAACATGTAATTCCATATTCGTATATATTAAAATTTTATTCATAATTTTGTATTAGATTGAATAATTTTCTCTCCCTATCAACTTTTTGGATGTGGGGAAAATATTTTTCTAGCTAATATTCCTGAACAATATTTTATACCATGCCCATAATATACCCCACATTCTTAGTGTTTGGATTCAATGACAAAAATTGATCATTATCAACTGATATATAATAAATTTCCATGAAAATATTCTCCCATTTTTTACTTCACAAAGTGAGAAAAATATTATATAAGGAACTTATCCATTTTTAGATACAAGTAGATTTGTATTCCCTATTGAATGGTTTAATTTCTAATACATGAAATTGATGACATTGATACACTATATTGTGGATCAAGATGTTTCTCTATATGTGTAAGGTTATTGGTCATAACCTAAGTCAAAATTCCCAATAAATATATATATAATTTATTAATCTTAAAAAATAAATCATTCCATTTTCTGGCCATTTTCCTAATATCATGGGAATAATTTACCGTCAATATAGATAACATGCCAAAATACACATCCATGATATCATTCCACTTCATAAACATATTTTCATCCTTTGTTTTCATTTAGGTAAATTTATACATCATCACTTAAACCATTAAATTATTTTGTTGGTTAATTTTTTAATTCCAAAATCAATAAAATTGACTATAAATGAACCATAATATCAATAATGTAATAAATATTCACATGACCTATCTTTGAATATTGACCAAAATAAAAATAGTCAGAAAAACTTCTCCAAATGGGGAAAATAATACATTAATATATAAAACATCAATAAAAATGCCTAAAGTTCATCATAATCGTTTAAAATAATATATAAACATAAGAAAATTTCAAAATTTATTTGACCATATTATAAAAATTCAATATTTGAACAGATAATAATTTTCTAGAATAATATTTATCATTTATCCTGAGACAACATGAAGTATCTCATAATCTCACATAGCATACATATGAATAACTTGATCATAAATCCTATTAATACATGATACTATATTAAAAAAATAATCTGAATCACAACATAAAATCAATGAAAAAAATATATTCTTCCAAAAATTAACTCCATCCAATATATTCTAAAATTCAAAAACTTCTATAAGGATCATAAAATATTACCTAAATCAAAATTTCATCTATAAATTAATTAATTTCATGGTATTCAATACTATAACATTTAATTTCTCATTATAAATAATACTTTCATTTTAATTAAACATCTCATCATTGAGGACATAGTTAGGGTAATATATTCCTCATTTTTTTAAATATCAGTATAAATTAAGTCATATAAACACATAACATAACATAACATGGTTATATATTTATTTTTTAAGTAAAATACACAATAAATGACCAATGTAAAGGAAATAAAAACATGGGCCTATGGAGGCATAAAGTAATAAATCCCTAGATGATACCATATAATCATGTTATCCCCCTCTATACCTAGTTGAAGAACATTTAAGAAGCAAAAAATGTTGCATCCCAAGTCAGCCACCATCATAGAGGCCAAATGATCTACTACCTAAGTACCCTCACGCCACGTGTGAAGCACCTGGACATTGTTGTTGCAGAGGGTGTATTTTCATCTCCTGATGATATAAGCAATCAACCATTGAGAGGAGGACATACTGAGTAAGGAGTCATGAATTATCTTAGAGTCTGTTTCCAGCTAAAAAATCAAGACCCCCCTTTACATGATTATTAGTACCACATAACATATTTATATAAATCCTTAATGAATAACTACTAAAAACTATAGATATATTTTTAATGAATCTTATCATAAGTATAAAATTGATAAAACTATTAAAATAGAATAATTCTTGAATCCAAATACAAAAAACATATATCATTCCACTTTAGGTATCATAATCACAAGTCCCCTTCCATAGTCTAAGATTTATACATTACAATAGTTCATTGATTAAGATAATCCCCATGTTCCCCATATATATTTTATTGAATTACATGGTATTTTATTCCTCTATTCCATTCACATATATAAATAAAACTTCTTTTCTATAGATTGAGACATTCCCTTGATTTATTTCCCACATATTGATATGTTTGAAGAAGAATATTCCTTCCACCATGGTATGATTCACCTGAATTCCCATAAAACTCAATGTGTTCACTTAAAAGTTTAGCCATTAATTCCACACAATGAGTAGTATGAATAAAATAATGCGATAGATGATTATAAATAATCAAAATCTCTCACATTAAATAACCCATTTCATTTATTTTATCATGAATTAATTCAGTCTATTTTTCAGAAAATTCATTGTTACAACAATTATTTTAGGTTTAATTAATGAAACAAAATAGAAAGTAATAGTGTAATAAATAAAAATCAATGTGATAAGCCATATAATCATGAAATATAATTTATCAGATTTATAAATCATGACCCCTTCATTTCAATGTATATAAATATAGTTTTATCTCATTTCATATATTTTTATCATCTCTCAAAGAATCCATAAAGGTTTAGTAACTAAGTGGGTGCTCGAAACCATAGCGGATGCTGATGATCCCTCCCCCTCTACCTCTAAGGGTGGAAAGGGAGTTTGTCATGCAGGTTCTTCAGAGATTCAACCTCGATTTTTCCCTATGTTCTCATGTTCATATTTCCTCCCATAATTTCCAGTGATTTTGATTTTCCAGAAGGTTCAAGGTCTTTTCACTGGATTACCTCAACTCCCACATTTTATCTCCAAGTTTTCTCTGGCCAAATACCTTTTTTATTTTAAATTGGTGGAACTTCTCCCATATCTCCATCCTTAAGTATATTAATTTGACAGATTCATCTTCGACTTAGGGGATTTTCAACATCACTCTATGGTCGGTCTGCTCAATCGTTGACATATTATGATAAATTTTACCTCTTCAATAGACTTCATATGGACTTATTCCTAGGAACTATGTAGGTTAATTGGATACCACATCCATATTCTTCAGTTTCAATATGATATATTTGTGATTTGGGATAATATCTTAATTTTTATTTGGGTAATGTTCTCATAATTCACATTACCTTTTCAAAATTCATCTATAATTTATTTTCTTGCAAACCTAGATGGCTAGTATCTATGTACTTATAGAAAAACGAATGTGGTTTTCCATATGATTTGTCCATATGTGTTTTTCTAAGATAATGTATCCAAGTATTAGTTGGAGTGGGTGTGTATTTCAGTTGGAGAGGAGTTTGGGTACAAAGAACCGTTTGTCTACAAAACATGGTCAAACATCGGTCTCTCCAGTAGAAGTTTGGTCCATCTAGAACCATTTTGTTGTCATGATTGATATGATAATTAATGATTCCCTGTTTTGATGATTTAAGTACCCTATTTTTGATATAAAAGACTTTGGAATATTCTTGATGTTATTCCAAAGCAGCGTCTTCAGACGGTGTATGATTCCGAGCCCCGGTGTGGCCAGAATTAAATTTTGAGTGCGTTCGCAATGGGAACACGAAATAAATGGAATAACTCCTAAAAGGTAGCTCATATGGGAAACCTAAGGGAACTGATGAGTCCGGAGCATGTCGTTTACCCTAGGAGGGGTGTAATTTTCGTGGGCGTGAGCCATCTGTGAAAAATGGACCCAATGGCATTTTCGTAATTTGGAAGCCTCAGGCGTTGAGTTTAATAACTTTTGAACGGGGCCTCCTATTAAAATTCTGAGACCACCGTTGTTCTCGGTAGGTGGTGTTTACTCTAGGGGAGGATTAACCTCAACCCCGTCGAGAGTTTCAGATGCGGGTTAAATTAAGGATGAAATTAATTAAATTTTAATCAATTAAATTTTTTCCCTAATTAAACCTAATCCTCTCTCCCCATCCCCTTTCATTTCTTCTAGAGGAAGAAACTCCTACCATGTCCCTCAACCCCTCTACCTCCTCCCCCTTCCTCCGATCAAGGTGGAAGCAATGACGGCGAAGTGCGGATCGATCGAGAAGCTTCGGGCTCCGCCATGCAAGGTAGGATCTTGTTTATATTTCAAATTCCCACACCTATTTTTCTCTTGATTCATAGCACTGAATCTCTGTTATTTCTTCTAGAAAATCCCATATCTGTGTAGTACTTATCTCGAGATTTCTAATGGTTGTTAAAAATTTAAAATCCGAGTCCCGACACGTTCACAAACGTCCGGTGAAGTTCACGGGTTTTGATGTTTTCCGGCGGGTTTGGCCGGTTCGGCGAGGGTTCAGGTGGGCGTCGGTCTAGGAGAGCTTGGAGGCCAGTGGCTGGACGAGGGTGGATGACGGAGCGACAGTGGAGGTCGGGTCAGCAGGCGGTGATTCGGACGACATATCGGCGAAGGCCGGTGGCTGAGGCGAGCGTGCAACGGGCATCGGTTGAGCAGGGAGCGCAGCAGGGCGAGGCTCGGCTGCAGGGACTTTGGCCGAGCAGGCAGCTGCAGGGAAGGCCGGTCACAATGGTCCTCCGGCGACGTGAGTTAGGGGCGACAACCTCCACCGGTGAGGGTCGCAACGGCGACCCTGGTCGCGTGGGAGGAGAAGGACCCTTGAAACGCGGGTCCTGTTCTTGACGATGGAGAAGACCGCAAGAGAAAAAAAGGAAATAAAAATAAAATAAAAATTAATAATTTTCTTATAATAATAATAATAATAATAATAATATTGTTATTATTATTATTATGAAAATGATTTATATATCATAAATCATTCGCAGGGCGTCTTATTTGGGCACCGTCTGCGGCGACACATCCCTTAAATCGAGGCGAATATTTTGAGATGGTTTCGGGGGATTTTAACTCCCGAAATGGGGGCCTCGATGGCGCGACATTCCTTTAAGTTGTTTAGCACTTTTCATAGGGGTATTTGTTTTGGACAACGCGGACACATCCGATATCTAAATTGAGCGCCGTCAGTGGCGTTGCGACCCTGACATTGAGCTGGAGTTTTCCAGTGCGGTTTCGAGCGTTGAAACTAGAGTTGAGGTGGGGGCCCCAATGCACGTCTTTCGAGCTGCATGCAGTGCTTTACAAATTTTTCATCGGACGTCCGTTCGGGGCGTGCGAGCCATCGATGCTGGGTGTTTTTATGAGGGCACCACAATGGAGCAATCTGCCCGCTTTAATTCAGCAGACTGGTGCGGGCCTCGTGAGGGTGGTTTTGGTTGTTGGCGGTGATTTCCATATTTATCACCGGGTGTCCGTTTTGGACAAGTGAATAGCCCATCTTGTGTACTTTTCTGAGAGGATCGCAACTGTGTGATCTGTTGGCAGCGCTCCAGGACCGGGATGCGGGTCCTACGCATCATCGCTCATGTTCGGTATGTCGGAACACATCTTTTTCTCCGGATATCTGTTCCACTCAAGTGATCAGTACTTTTGACATGTTTTCCCGAGGGGATCACAATGGTGCAATGCACCTGACTGTTTTTGGGGCCAAGGCTCGGGACCACAGGACGCCGTTCGGGCGTAAAGCAGTGTTGAATGACTTTTATGTCGGATGTCCATTGGAGTTGAGTAAATAGACTATCTCACATGTTTTTCCACGAGGATTACAACGGTATGATCCATTTGGATGTGCAGAGTCTCTTTTGGGATCTCTTTTAAATGTGGAAGCATGAAAGGTGTACCGGTGATGGTTCTTACTACGGTGTTTGCAGAGAACCCTTGGCATGTGATCGCGTGCACTCCCGTGTGAGTGAAGTAAATGTTTGAAGAGATGTAGTTGTCCATGCCTGGGCCGATGAGGTGGAAAGTTGGAGTTGTTACCTTTATGTCCTTCATGTTGATGTTAGGTTCCATGTGCACGATTGCCTTTGGGCTGGAAACGTGGTATACTATGGGAGTATACGGGAACGCTTGGAGGTATATGTGGTTGTTTATACCTGAGAACATTTGTGTGCTTGGTTGGAGTTAACTTGGGGACACACGTAATGTGGGCCCCATGTGCTTTCTGTGTTCTGATTTGCATACCCTTGACCTCTCACGACGTAGAGGGTACCTCTGTTCTCGTTTGTTTTACCATTAGGGTTGAGTTTCCCCCTGGTTCTGTTCTTGTTTTTTTGACCAGCAGGGTTGAGTTTCCCCCTGGTTCTGTTCTCGTTTGTTTGACCAGAAGGGTTGAGTTTCCCCCTAGTTCTGTTCCCATTTCTTTTACTAGCATGGTTGAGTTTCCCCTAGTTTTATTTACATTTGTTTGACCAGCAGGGTTGAGTTTCCCCTGGTTCTGTTTTCATTTGTTTAACCAGCAGGGTTGAGTGGGTTCCCCTCCTGGTCCTGTTCATGATGGTTTTGACTAGCAGGGTTGAGTGGTTTTCCCCTGGTTCTATTCTCGATGGTTTGGCCGACAGAGTTGCTTTGTGTTCCCTGGTAGAGTTCTTGTGGATTCAGTGTACTCAACACATTACGCGGGCACCGATCCTATACCCAGGAGGTTGTTTCGAGTAGGGATAGCCAGGAGGTTGTACCATCCAGTAGGGATGGCCAGTGCGGTACCATCCAGCAGGGATGGCCAGTCGGTTACCATCCCGCAGGGATGGCCAGTTGGTTACCATCTAGCAGGGATGACCAGTGTTGTGCCATCTAGCAGGGATAGCTAGTGTGGTACCATCCAGTAGGGATGGCCAGTGGGTTACCATCCAGTAGGGATGTCTAGTGGGTTACCATCCCGTAGGGATGGCCAGCATTGTACCATGAAGCAGTGATGGCCAGAGCGGTTCCAGGTTTACCTCCAGCGGGGCTGGGAAGTGGTCCCTGATGACTGGTTTACATCCAGCTGGGCTGGGAAGTGGTCTTCGTTGGTGATTCCAGGCCTCCCTCCAGCGGATACCTTTCATGGGTCTGGGCATTGGGACTCATCGACAACTTTTTCCAGGTCTCCCTCCAGTGGATTACCCTTTTACGAGACTGGGTAGTGTGGCACCCATCGACTTTTTCCAGGTCTCCCTCCAGTGGGAACCCATCGACTTCAAGGGATTACCCTCTAGCAGGGGTGGGCAGGGGTCGCCTATTGATTTTGAGGAGACATCTCGACTGTGGGGTAGTGACGAGGTGTGGTTTGACGTTCCCCAGAACTCTTAAGTATGAGGTGTACTTTCCCCACCAAGACGCATCCTTGTAAAGCGACCTAAAACCGTGCGGGCGAGTCAGTGCCACCCAAAGCGGATAGTGTCAAGGTGTGGTGATTTGAGCCCCTTGACATGCAGTTTGGGGCAGACATGCGGGATTTTGGGCATCAATGGTGTTTACTTCTGGGACTGTTGGCTACTCACTTTCTTGGGCTGAGCTATGGGATGGATATTCCTTTACGATCTTGTTCGGGCTTTTTGATTGAACATATGGTTATATATATGTATACCTTGTTCCAGTACACACTTCTTGGGTTTTGGTTACTCTCCTTCCAGGATATGTGAAGACGCGCGAGGTATACCACATGCTTTCCGTGTCTAGCTTCTCATGGTTGGACGAGTTTACTCTCCTTCTATAGGTAGCGAATACTCGAAGATAAGTTCATCTTATCACCGTTTCTGGCTCCTTATGTTTGGACGAGTCTACTTCCTTCCTCTTGTTGGGTTGAGCTGTACTCTTTACTGTACTGTCAGCTGTACTCCTTTACTTTCCCCTTTTTGATCTACTGCTCAACTATTCAGAACCTCCTTTATTGCTCCCTTGAGCCTTTGGGGCATCCTACTGAGTAGTTTTTTATACTCACCCTTGCTTGGGCTTTACCCGCACTTGGTGTTCCCTTCCAGACGATGGGCATGTTGGTTGTGACTTCAGCGGAGATTAGGAGTTCGGGAGCTTGGACCGCGTATGGTGGTCATAGTCGGGTTCCAGGTGTGGGACCCTTCAGCTGTTTTACTTTTTTTTACATGTTGTTATGTTGTGTAGTTTTTCTAGTTGGGCGTGTGTTTTGCCCTTTTTGTTTTCGTTTTACCTTAAGCATATACTTTATACTATTTATTGGTCGATGCACTCTTGTGGTTGTTTATAGCAGTTGGTACTTTACTTTTGCTTTTACTATGAACTTTTGCATTGAGTGAGCTGCGTGTGTGTGTACAGGTACTTAGGCAAAGGCCTCCCTGAGTTATTTAGCCTTCGGCGCTTGTCCCCAGCCCCTGGCCTATGGAAGTAGGCTTGGGGTAGTTGCGGCTCGAGCCCGGGTAGGGTCGGGTCGTGACAAAGTGGTATCAGAGGTGGTTCGTTCTTTAGGACATTGTTCGTACGTCCCTAAAAAAAGAATTGGTTTTGATCTAGGGCAACAATGTCGATGTGTCTCGAGAGTGGCTCTCTGGCTAGGGAGTCTAGTGATGGTACGGGCGGCCGATGTATCCATTCACCAGGACCCTGATAACCCGCTTATCGACTCGGCATGCTGAGACACTTGTTGCGGGGGATTTTTTTTGTTTATGCATCACATAAGATTGAGTCATTGATTTTCCTTCTTGATTCAGCTCCCCATCACTGTTGTTGTTGTGATATACATATATGCTCATCTGATCGCGACACTCCTTGATAATATTCAGGATGTCTCCGCGAAGACAGCCAGCCAGGATACCAGCTTTGGTTCGTGACGACGACCTTGTGAGCTACGAGGCCACAATCCAGGACCCATCATGCAATCCCCTTTCTCCGGGTGGGCCAATAGCAGCATCCACACCAGGTGAGCAGCAGACAGCTCCAGTAGAGCAGAAGGATCTTAAGTGTAGGTTGAGTGCGCACCGTGGGTTCCAGTGATAGAGACTGATGAGGTTCGGTGGTGAGCCAGAACCTCATGCAGTAGAGTTTTGGCTGGAGATGGTGGATCACATTTTCAGTCTTGTGAAGACGCCGACAGATCTTATGGTGGCTTTGGCCACGAGCCTTTTCTGTGGAACAACGTGGCATTGGTGGAGTCTGGTGACTCAGTTTCTTGATGAGTCGTCACTTTAATAGGGAGACTTTCATTTTTTGTTTCGTGAGGAGTTTTTCCCCTCCTGCTTATGCTCCGTTTGGATTCAGGAGCTCCTGTAGTTTCAGCAAGGAGGGATGACGGTGGTTGAGTATGCGTCTAGTTTCACAGACCATGCATGCTTTTACCTGGAGTTGGTTCATGACGGCAACTTCCGAGCGCGGGAGTTTGAGCAGGGTCTCCGCTGAGAGATTCATGCTATCATAGTACCATTGGGCATTCCCAGTTATGCCGGGGTGCTAGAACAGGAGCTGGTGAAATAAAGCTTCCTGTCACGTTCTACAGTTGGTGGTGGCAGCAGGCACGATGGAGACGAGACTTCTGCTGCAGCTAGCGGGCGTCGACAAGCAGAACCTTGACACATGTGGCTTTCTGACAACCAGACTCAGGGGCGTGGTCGTACACCATAGTGGTTCCAGAGGGCACCAGTGAATCTTGGAGATATTTGGTGCTATGATTGCGATGGGCTAGGTCACTTGGCACAAGACTGCCCGACCAGGCATACAGAGAGCTTCGGGCAGGTAGCAGGTGCACCACCACGACGGTGGAAACGCCGTGATCGAAGTAGTTCCCAGAGAGGTGGTACTTACAGAGTAGCGGGAGGAGATAGAAGTAGAGTATAGCCTTATGAGGTCTTCCCATCACTACCAGGCATTCCACGTCAGGCTCCGGGAGATGAAAGTTGGGACCACGGACAACCGCAAGCTTTGGATGTCTACGATCCTACGGAGCATGAGGTGGCAAGAGGTATGCTCTACAGCTCTTTTACCTTTTGCAAGTATAATTGTTAAACTCTGTGTGTGAAATTATTTTCTCCCTGCTCCTTGTTTGAGGTGTTACTAGGGTGACGTGGGGCGTCGATGTAACCCTGTGTCAGTAGAGTAGAAGGCATAGAACCTTTTTCGTTAGTCAATGGTGTCGACTCCATCGTTTTCCGAGCATGTAAGAGAGTCTTGGTTGCGAGACATCAACTGTGAAATCTTGCGTGACCAGGTATCCTTGGGTGTTTCACCATATGGATATTTTGAAGGAGGGAATCACTGGGCTTTGTCCCAGGTCCAAACAGTGATTCCAGTCGTGGCGTGTGACGTAGGGGTTCAATCGGAGAGGTGAGATACCCCTGAGGGCCTTCGGGCCGCTTGAGACCACGCAAAGGGATGACGAGGTTCCCTACTACCTTGCCCTAACCCCAAGGTCAGGAGTGGGTGCATGACGTCTCCCACGTGACTCACCCGAGAAGAAGTGTGCGTGGTCCTATGCTCATCATCAGCAAGGGAAGACCTCATGTGAATAGAATAAATCCTTTGGTCTATGTGTAGTGATGTGGGACTGTGCAAGAGTTCTTCTGGGTACGGGAGAGCCAGGTGTGGGCTTAGTACCCTAATTTGTTCCATGTTTTTTCTTTTCGGGGACAAAAATATTGAAGGAGGGAATGATATAAGAACCCTATTTTCACTATAAAATACTTTGGAATATTCTTGATGTTATTCCAGAGCAGCGCCTTCAGACGGCGTACGATTCCGAGCCCCAGTGTGTATGAAATTAAATTTTGAGTGCGTTCACACTGGGCATATGAAATAAATGGAATAAATCCTAAACGGTAGCTCTTATTGGAAAACCGAGGGCATCGCTGAGTCCAGAGAAAGATGTTTACCCTAGGAGAGGTGTAATTTTTGCGAGCACGGGCCGTCTGTGAAAAATGGCCCCAGGGGTGTTTTCATAATTTGGAGACCATAGGCATTGAGTTTAATAACTTTTGAACAGTGCCCCAAATTAAAATTCCGAGATAGCCGTTGTGCTAGGGAGGTGATGTTTACCCTAGGGGAGGCTTAACCTCGACCCCATCGAGAGTTTCAGATGCAGGTTAAATTAAGGATGAAAATAATTAAATTTTAATTAATTAATTTTTTTCCCTACATAAACCTAATTCCCTCTCCCCATCCCCTTTCATTTCCTCTGGTGGAAGAAACTCCTAACATCTCCCTCAACCCCTCTACCTCCTCCCCCTTCCTCCGATCAAGGCGGAAGCAATGACGACGAAGCACAGATCGACCGAGAAGCTTCGGACTGCGCCCTGCAAGGTAGGATCTTGTTTATATTTAAAATTACCACACCTAATTTGATCTTGATTCATAGTGCTGAATTGTTGTTATTTCTTCGAGAAAATCCTATATCTGCGTAGTACTTATCCCAAGCTATCCAATGGTTGTTACGGATTTAAAATCCGAGTCCCGACGCGTTCACAAAAGTCTGACGAAGATCACGGGTTTTTGTTGTTTTCCGGCGGGTTTGGCCTGTCCGGTGAGGGTTCAGGTAGGCATCGGTCCGGGTGAGCGTGAAGGCCGGTGCCCGGACGAGGGTGGATGGAGGAGCGGCGGAGGCCGGTGGCTGAGGCGAGCGTGCAGCGGGCCTCGATCGAGAGGGGAGCACATCAGGGTGAGGCTCAGCTGCAGGGGATTCGGTTGAGCAGGCAGCTGCAGGGGAGGACAGTGATGGGGGTCCTCTGGCGATGCGAGCTAGGGGCGATGTCCTCCGCCGGTGAGGGTCGCAGCGGCGACCCTGGTCGCGTGGGAGGTGAAGGACCCGCGAAACGCGGGTCCAGTTCCTGACGAGGGAGAATACAACAAGAGAAAAAAAAAAGAAAATAAAAATTAATAATTAGTTTATAATAATAATAATAATAATAATAATAATATTATTATTATTATTATTATGAAAATGATTTATATATCATAAATCATCAAAAGGGCGTCCGATTTGGGCACCGTTTGTGGCGACACGTCCCTTAGCTCGAGGTGAATATTTTGAGATAGTATCGGGGGATTTTAACTCCCAAAACAGGGGTCTCAGTGGCATGACACGCCTTTAAGTGGTTTATCACTTTTCCTGGGGGTTCTTGTCTTGGACGGTGCGAACACATCCGATATCCGAATTGAGCGCCGTCAGTGTCATTGCGACCCTGGCATTGAGCCGGAGTTTTCCAGTGTGGTTTCGGGCGGTGAAATCAGAGTTGAGGCAGGGGCCCCATGACCCGTATTTCGAGCTGTATGCAGAAATTTACAACTTTTTCATTGGATCTCTGTTTGGGGGGTTCGAACTGTCAATGCTGGGTGTTTTTCCGAGGGAATTGCAATGCTGCAATCCACCTTCTTTAATTCAGCACACCGATGCGGGCCTGGCGAGGGCCATTTTGGTAGTTGGCGGTGATTTCAAGCTTTATCACAAGGTGTCCCTTTTGGACAAGTGAATAGCCTATATTGTGTACTTTTCCGAGAGGATCACAATGGTGTGATCTGTTGGCAGCGCTTTAGGAGCGGGATGCGGGTCCCACGCAGCACCGCTCATGTTCGGTATGTCAGAACACATCTCTTTCTCCGGATATCCGTTCCACTCAAGTGAGCAGTACTTTTGACGTGTTTTCCCAAGGGGATCACAATGGTGCGATGCACCCGACTGTTTTTAGGGCCGAGGCTCGGGACCACGGGACGTCATTCGGGCGTAAAGCAATGTTGAATGACTTTTAAGTCGGATTTCCGTTGGATGCGAGTAAATAGTCTATCTCGCATGTTTTTCCATGAGGATTACAATGGTATGATCCGTTTGGATGTGCAGAGTCTCTTTTGTGATCTCTTTTAAATGTGGAAGCATGAAAGGTGTACCGGTGGTGGTTCTTCCTACGGTGTTTGTAGAGAACCCTTAGTGTGTGATCGCGTACACTCCCGTGTGAGTGAAGTAAATGTTTGAAGAGATGTAGTTGGCCGTTCCAGGGCTAATGAGGTGGCAAGTTAGAGTTGTTACGTTTTCGCCCTTCACGTTGACGTTAGGTGCCGTGTGCACGATAGCCTTTGGGCTGGAAACGTGGTATACTCTAGGAGTATACGAGAACACATGGAGGTACATGTGCTTTTTTTTACGTGAGAACATTTGTGCGCTTGGTTAGAGTTGACTTGGGGCCACACATAGTGTGGGTCCCATATGCATGTCGTGTTCTGATTTCCATACCCTTGACCTCTCGCGACGTAGAGGGTCCCTCTGTTCTCGTTTGTTTGACTAGAAGGGTTGAGTTTCCACAAGGTTCTATTATCGTTTGTTTGACCTATAGGGTTGAGTTTCCCCTGGTTTTTTTCTCATTTGTTTGACCATCAGGGTTGAGTTTCCCCTGGTTTTGTTCTCATTTTTTTTGACCAGCAGGGTTGAGTTTCCTCCTAGTTATGTTCTCATTTGTTTCACCAAGAGGGTTGAGTTTCCCCTAGTTCTGTTCTCGTTTGTTTGACCAGCAGGGTTGAGTGGGTTCCTCTCCTGGTCCTGTTCACGTTGGTTTCAACCAGCAGGGTTGAGTGGTTTTCCCCTGGTTCTTTTCTCGATGGTTTGGCCTGCAGAGTTGCTTCATGTTCCCTGGTAGAGTTCTTGTGGATTCAGTGTGACCAACACATTACACGGGAACCGATACTCTACCTAGGAGGTTGTTTCGAGTAGGGCTGGCCAGGAGGCTGTACCATCTAGCAGGGATGGCTAGTGTGGAACCATCTAGCAGGGATGCCCAATGGGTTACCATCTAGCAGGGATGACCAGTGGGTTACCATCCAGTAGGGATGACCATCGTTGTACCATCTAGTAAGGATGGCCAGTGTGGTACCATCCAGCAGGGATGACCAGTGGGTTACCATCTAGTAGGGATGACCAGTGGGTTACCATCCAGCAGGGATGGCCAGCGTTGTACCATCTAGCGGGGATGGCTAAAGCAGTTTCGGGTTTACCTCCAGCATGGCTGGGAAGTGGTCCCCGATGACGGGTTTACCTCCAGCTGGGCTGGGAAGTGGTCCCCGTTGGCGATCCTGGGCCTCCCTCCAGTGAATACCTTTCACGGGTCTGGGCATTGGTACCCATCAATAACTTTTTCCTGGTCTCCCTCTAGTAGATTACCCTTTTACGGGACTGGGTAGTGTGGCACCCGTTGAATTTTTCCTGTTCTCCCTCTAGTGGGAACCTGTTGACTTCCAGGGATTACCCTCCAGCGGGGCTAGGTAGGGGGTTTCCTGTCGACTTTGAGGAGTCATCTCGGCTGCGGGGCAGTGACGAGGTGTGCTTTGATGTTCCCCATAACTCTCAAGTACGAGGGTCACTTTCCCCACCAAGACGCGTCCTTATGACGTGACCTAAAACCGTGCGGGCGAGTCAGTGCCGCCCAAAGCGGATAGTGTCAAGGTGTGGTGATTTAAGCCCCTTGACTTGCAATTCAGGGTAGACGTGCGGGATGCTAGGCATCGATGGTGTTTACTTAGGGGAATATTGGCTACTCACTTTATTGGGATGATCTATGGGATAGAGATCCCCTTACAATCTTGTTCGGGCTTCTTGATTGAGCATATGGTTATATATATGTATACCATGTTTCAGTACCCACTTCTTGGGTTTTGGTTACTCTCCTTCCAGGAGAGGTGAAGACACACGAGGTATGCCATGTGCTTTCCGTGTCTAGATTCTCGTGGTTGGATGAGTCTACTCTCCTACTATAGGTTGGGAAGACTCGACGAGAAGTTCATCTTCTCACAATTTATAGCTCCTTGTATTTGGACGAGTCTACTTCCTTCCTCTTGTTGGGTTGATCTGTACTCTTTAATGCACTCTCGGTTGTACTCCTTTACTTTTCCTTATTCGATCTACTGCTCACCTCTTCAGTATCTCCTTTGTTTCTCCCTCGAGCCTTCGAGGCATCCTATTGAGTATTTTTTTATACTCACCCCTGCTTGGGATTTTCCTGAACTTGGTGTGCCCTTGTAGATGATGGGGAGGTTGGTCGTGACTTCAGCGAAGCATAAGAGTTCGGGGTCTTGGACCACGTACAGTGGTCGTAGTCAGGTTCCAGGTGTGGGACCCTTCAACTGTTTTACTTTTTTTACCTGTTTCTGGGTTGTGGCACTTTTCTGGTTGGGCACGTGTTTTTCCCTATTCCTTTTAGGTTTACCTTCAACATATACTTTGTACTGTTTAGAGGTCGATACACTCTTGTGGTTGTTTATAGCAGTTGGTACTTTACTTTTACTTGTACTCTGCACTTCTGTATTGAGTGGGCTGCGTGTGTGTGTACATGTACTTAGGCAAAGGCCTCCCCGAGTTGTTTATCCTAACGCACTTGTCGCCAGCCGCTGGCCTATGGAGGCGGGCTTGGGGTAGTTACGGCTCGAGCCTAGGTAGGGTCGGGTCGTGACAGATGAACCCTAAGCCGATGTCTAAAAAATCGCCCAAAAATATAGTGATGGTTCAGAAAGGTGGTTCTACACTTCAAAAAGAGGAAAGACCCAAGGTGTTTAATCAAAAAATCACATACATATTCAATTATTTATGGTTCAATCTGTGTGTATCCAACTCAAATGAATAAAACCCTTCAGGGAATATTGGAATAGTGGGGGTTTTTGGTGGCCCCTTATATCTGAGGTCCTATGCAGATTTTGTTAACATTAGGTTTTCCCCCAAAGCTCAGGCAGTGAAACCTAGCAACGACCATGATCACATAATTAATAACTATTTTATTAGGAAACTAATGTGACTTTTAGTGAAAACCAAGGAGAAACTATTATGGATTCAAATTGGGTACCTTCAGGTGGTAATGTGTTTGCAGGGGGTGTACACAAGGATCATCCAATTTTTGAGGGTACCTTGGGTTGAAGTGGGATTAATGGATCCAATGAACCCCATGAGGGTATTTCTACATGATTTTTGAATCATCCTCAATGGGAGGAGGCAACCATTATGATGGAAATCACTTTGAATGATATTATAATTATCTTGAGTTTGAGGAACATCTAATTAGCCCCTCCATGGATGGGAAGTGGATCCCTAAGATCAAATCCAGTGATGGATTTTCTTTCTCTTAATTTTATTGAATAAGAATCTTCCAAAATGATGGGGAGGACATTGAGGTTTACCCTCAATAGGGAACAATATACCTGGATCAAGAGATAGATCCTTATTCTTTTTTGGGGATTCAACAATGTGATATTCAACCTAGATAAGTACATCCAGTCTTGGGAAAAGATGGCAATTCAGTTCGAAGATCTCATATTGGAAGAAGTAAACACCCAAGTAGACAATTTATCATGGATGTTATTTAAAGAGATTAAATATGGTAGGCTTAAACTATCTTTTAGTGGCACTATTATTTCAATTTTTGGTTGAACATATGGTTTCTCACATTATCCATAAAAAAATTTAAATAATAAAATTTTAATTTTCAATTAGTTAGTCAATGAATTTATAATAGTTCATAATGAAATTGTATGTTTAGCCATGCATTTACCCTGGGGGTGTCCAACCATGTCAGAAATAACCGAATAGTCATCATGTAATAGATTGATGGTCGAGATATACTCATCAAACACTTTTTCATTAATTTCAACGTAATAAATTGTTTTAATAACTATGTATAAATGTAGTATCAATAAAAATATGTATTTTAATGAAAATTGTAAAATATGTATCATAGAATAAAAAATTGAATTTTATCTAATACATATTCATATCCAAATTATCCCCACTAAATATTAATAAACCGAGTTTAAAAAAAATAATTTACTCTCTGATACAAACTATAGTGACCCATACCTTTCCACATTAATACTACATCTTATTTTTTGTATATTCATTACATACAATTATGATTCATGTAGAAATAAAAATGTTTTAGTGAATTTGGAGACATTATACAAAAAAAAATCCTATTTTATTAATGATATTAAACATCCACTATATTATTCATATAATATTACAACCATCATTGACTTATAATTCTTAAAACAAATCTTCAATACCTGGGGAATGTATAATAAAGGGGGAAAAGGCTAATGAGAAATTCTAAACATGGAATATATTAATTTAATTTCATATAAAAGAACATTATTAACATAAGTTAACGAAATTATCTGTAATGAACCAAACTAGGTTGAACCATTAATCACCCCATCTATATCATCACATGGGAAAAAGTATGTTCCTAATATTAACATGCCACAAACAATAACTCGGAGAAACAAAAATCTAAATGGGAATGTTTTCATGCATAGTAAATAAGAATAACCCATCCAAAAAATGGGTTATCCATTAAAATATCATCATATTCGATTTAATATAACATCACCATATGAGTAGTAAAAAAATAACTATATATGTAACATAAGAAGCAACAGAAATCCAATAAAAAAATATTCATAATAAAAAATAAACATAAAATGCCATGTCAAAGGCCACAAATTTAGAGAATTGTAACCACACCATATACGAAATACACACAAATACGAATGTAAAATTATAAAAAATGACTCCACATGATAATATCCATGAAATAACACATCTCCTTTAACAAAACATAACTTGATTATAATAAAGAAGATCCCCAAATTGTATATAGTTCCTTTACCTTTACCAATGTCATGAAAAAACTATTCTACATACACCCAAATGTATATGTATGGAAAGAGAAAAAATACTATTATAATTCAACTTTGAATATAAATATGGAAATTAAAACATTAAAAACCAAAAAACTATTTTGAAAACATATTTTCAAAACTAAGAGAATTGGAGAAAATAATATTTTTAACCAAGACATTAAATACCATTTTCATTTCCTAAAAAAATTAACTTTTCATAAAAATAATCATTAACATGGATAAAATGACACATGTTCATAAAGAATAAGTTAGATAATAACCCCAAAAATTCATAACAAGTTTATGAATAAACATCAACATATTATAAGCATATAAATGGAATTGGGATTAACATATTATATCACCTCAAAAAGTAAATAACCATATGGATATATGGATATAAATAAATCCATATTGAGTAAGGAACACCAAGGGATATAACCATAATGTTATAATGTTTGTGAGATGAAAAAGGGTTTTCTATATGTATAAAAAATGTAAAGGCTCTCATGGTCTTCCTCGAGTCCAACTATATGGTCTCTCCTAGTCTCCTGACCATAAAAGGGGATTCCCTCATGGTCACCCTACCAAAATATCTCACATTACCTTAGAAAAACCCTTCTCACACCCAATATATTACATACAGAATAGTCCATTTAAATCTCAATCACAACACAATTTAAATATAAACAAATCCATTTCACAATCCAGATTAATAAAAAAACATTCCCATTGTATAAAAAACCATTACACAAGGTGAAATAATTTTCAATATCTATTTATAATTTCATTTAAAATTATAAAAACCACATTAATACATATTATAAAACATTATGAGGGTACAAAATCAGACCCCTTTTGGATAATTTATATTATAAACACAAATTTCTATAACAATCCAGGAATTTCACTAAAAATCGAATAAACAATAATAGTAAATCAACTTAATTATAATTTGATAAACAAAAACCAATGTTGATTAAAAATGTAAATATATTTCATGGAATTCACCCTTAATTATAGGTATATACATTAGAAATGGTTCAAATATCATCATCTCTAATTTTGACCACATAGAATAGGAAAGAGATGGCCTCACCATCCTAAGAAAAAAGAAAAAGCTAGATCCCCATTTAAAACCCATAGTTTTTCCATAGTTGACATATATGGTTAAAAACATCAATTAGAATGAATGGTCAACCATGATATGTAGGAAATGAAGATGAAAAATAAATGAAAACGACTTAACTCAAGTTAAACAAGTAATATCTCGAGGACAATTCACAGTGGATGAAGGATAAAATTATTAGTACCTATAATGATGATCTATAAATGAATGGGAGAAGAAACTGGGGCCTAAGGGATATAAATACCTCAAATTAACTATGGAAAATAACTCATAATTGTAATGAAATGTACATACCACACAGTTTGGACACATGGTTAGGAAAACAACGAGAAAATCATGTTAGAGCAACCAGAGCCCCAAAAATAGGCCACATGGTGTCTCCACAGATTCATATGGTTTTACTGACAATTATAAATCCATGAATAAGATTAATGTCAAAAAATATATACCCTTGTATGGTTTGCCTCACGGTTAGGAAAACTATTCACCAAACATGTCCCATAGTAAATATTCCTCCACTAAAATGTATGACCCCTGTTACCTGAGAAAAAAATGGTAAACCAAAGTATAAATAGAAATACAAATTAAACATAGTAGTAACTCAGATAATGTCATAAAATTCCCCCATGATAAATTCACCCCACATAATGTCTATCCGAATCCTCAGAAGATGATAGGCAGGTCAATTAATCCATCACTAAAGTGGAATACTCCCATAACTCAAGGGTATCACCATAAATCGTTCATATAATACATAAAAACAACATAGATTTAAAATATAGAACCTTGTACTAATAATCTAGGATATAAAAAGGTGACTCTAAAAAGTTGGAATCTTGATCAAATTTCAGATCTTCCCCTTCTGACACAAGATATGGGTCCGGGTGGTACATATTCAACTATGAGAACTGAAAAATTACTTGGATTGAGATCAATAATTGTAGAAACTCCAAATGATATGATACCTTCCCTATATGTTCTAAAATCAATACAAACTAATAGAATTTGAAAAAAACATTCCATGATTTCCCTGGAGACAATTCCCCAGTAGAATAGATACGAAAATAATACTGCACCACCAATGTTGAATTCCAAAAGGTGCTAAAGTTGACCAAAATATGACATATAGAGACACTAACCTATAACTAATATTTTTTGAATCAGGCATACAATCTTTTTCAAATCATGGGTGTAAGTCAATCTTACCATGGAACCCTCAACAACCTCAGTAGAATAAAATTTTGATTAGAATAGATTAATTTATAATTCCTCAAATGAATTCATATTGATTGAGTCTTGATAATTATTGTTATTTGAAAACACCACAATTAGATGAGTCATTTCCTATTGACCTCTGTAGTTAATAACACATTATTACAATATATCCTTGAGATTCAATATTATCCAATTAGATAGACCATCTAAATAGAAGTGTTAAATGTTTCTCAATCACTATTGGGATCCCAAAGACACCTATATTCCCTTATATAATTAGGAAATAAAATGGTTATCTGGGTTAAAAACAATCCCTAATGGAACTCATTGATGCAAAATAACCTCATGATCTTATGTCAACACATGCACAACACCTTCATCAACTCTTTAATGGGAAGAATGTTTGATTAATTCATCAAACAATAAATGATAACCCATATGGAATTATTTTCACTTAGATTATGAGGAGTAAAACCCAAAAAAGTCCATAATGTTCTTTTACTACATACAAATTTGGATATAGAGGGTCTTTAGTAATCTGTCTAGAAACAAATTATAATCTTTGATTATCTGGATGGTCAAACATCTAGAAACAAAATCCATAACTTCACATATTATCCTTGTCAACTAATATTGAGTCTACATAGAATAATCTTTTTTTCCAATGGTTTCATGACCCAACTAGAATGATATATCTCATAAATCACCTCTTTCCCCATGTTCAAAGGAATTTACATTCATTTTAAAAACACAAATATAAAAATGGACACCATGACAAATCATTGATATTTTCCGCATTATTTAAAGCATTTAAAAACTACTAGAATAAGGGTTTAGATACCATCTCCTTACTAAATTAATTGATAAGTTAAGGTTTTACATATACATTGGATAGAAACTGATAATCTCTATCATCCTAAACATCTAGACTCAAATTCTAAATTAAAATCATTAGACCCTACTACTATAATTTTTTTAAGAGATTAAACAAGATGATTCAAGCTCAATACATCAATGATTCTATTTAAAATCCCATATATGTGAAATTTAAAAATCACAATTTTTAAGATATTATACATAGTATGTCTCTCTATGGTTCATATACGACTCTTTAATGATATACATTATATTTTTATGAGCTGACTAAACTATAACACACTTACCAAAGAGAATATGTTTCATTTTCAACACCACAAGAATTATGTTTTCTAATTTAGTTCATGTGTGGGGTAATTATGATCATGTGGGTATATATCCTCTAATCTATATTCCACAACATCATCAAAATATAATAGAAAAAATATTGGATGAACTCT
This sequence comes from Viscum album, assembly GCA_963277665.1. Classification (NCBI taxonomy): domain Eukaryota; kingdom Viridiplantae; phylum Streptophyta; class Magnoliopsida; order Santalales; family Viscaceae; genus Viscum; species Viscum album. The sequence goes on from OY728155.1 coordinate 1,586,516,749, forward strand.
TGAATCTATACAAAAATTCTCATAAGATCATCCAGCCTTATGAATAATCAAAACTAGTGGAAATGTCAAACATACTTAGAATAGCTAAAAAAAATCAAACATTTCTATTTACATTCAAATATATCCCATTCCATGTAAAATATTTTAATGGAGAATATATCCAATATAATTGTTCAAAAATCATTTATAATACACAAATAATAAAAAAATCTTATAATATGAAACAAATTCTTGGGATTCCCCCAATACAAGATTGATAAAACATTCTATAGTTCCACTAAAATTCCTCCCATCAAAATAAAATTCCCTGAGAAAAAAAAACTTGGGATCAATACTCGATGATTAAAAATCATGGAATAGATAATCCAATCACCGGATTTTCCCATTAAAACTCCCATATGGCCAGCATGGTCCTCCTATATCATATAATACACAATGATATAATCAATAAACAACACCATAGTGGAGTCTTAAAAGTGGTGTATAATTTATTTCATTAATTCAATAATTACAACAATATAATTTGGAATAAAAAATTGAATAACCAAAAAAATTCTATATTGACTTTGAAATGTAGTCTTTGGATCATCATTTCCCGTAAACCCCAACTAGTGGTACCCATATCTCATGTTCATCATTGGAAACGTACAATATCCCTAAAACATCTTAAAGAGATCATTTGTTCTAGGAGATAGGTATTTATTCATTATGATGACATTGTTGAGCTTATAATATTTTGTGAGATGTCAAAGGTTCATGTTTACCTTCTTTTCAATGAGCACTAGAAAACAACACAGTGACATACATTGGTAGAAAAATGCATTTCCCTTGAGGTCCTATAAATAATATTTCAATTCATTTATCTTAGTCTGAACTATTAGAAATGATGATTAGGTGATGGATCACATCCCATTGAGAATATTTATAGAAAAAATAACCTCTCATTGGGGTGGAAACCTTAAATAATATTTTGATAATATATCTAGGTAACTATCAATGACTAATGGATGTTTATCCCCATAACTCCCCTCTAAGGAATTAGGAAACAATCCTAAAAACATGCATGAAATAAACATAAATTATAAACTAATAGGTCCTTCCATCCCTGATTATAGTCCCCACCATAATATTAATATGTTAGTTCTCCCACCAGGAGTAAGAATCTTGAACCACCTACAATAGATTTTATGTATTACCTGGAATCTGATTAACCAATCCATTCCAATGACGAGGTAAAAAATATCTAGTTCCAGCATGAGGGAATAAAAAACATTTTCATTGTATGTAATTATAGAATGAAAATAGCGGAACATGAAACTCTTCTTCTTCTTCTTACCTAGTGGGTTCAGAAAATCCATAAAAATTGAAACCCACACCACTAACATACCCAAAAATCAAGATTATTTAGTGACATAAACTAATGGGGTGTCACCATAAAAAAATAAGTTTGAATTAAAATGTTAATAAAAAAGAACCTATCATGGTTACAAGATAGAATGTATGTCATATGGACCAAACTACAACAAATGAAGGTGGCATATCCCAAGGACACTATAAGAATTATTCACCTATAAATATTTCCCCTTTACTAGAGGATTATTTACCCTAACCGTAGAATCATCAGTCTATATAGGGATCCCTCTGAATGTATGGAGTGTACAATGCTCCATTGAACAAAATCATAGTAAAACCACATAAGTTGTCTGAAACTCTAACATATTTGGAAATTACTTGGAGCCTATTGGTAAATAGGGCTAGTGCATGCTCATTTCTTACATTGATAACATAGGAATAATTTTTATCACTTTAATACACTCGAACTATATCAAGTTAGTATTTCATACTCATTACACTACTTGAGAAAGACTCCTACCACTTATTCTTATGACCAAGTGAAGGGATCAGGCTATTTTGAAATTAATTAAATCCACTGAGGCAGGTCTTTCCAATCAAATATGCTTCTTCAAACAATTTTTTTCATCTACCTGTAAATATGTTTACAAATAGAGAAGAATAATAGTATACATACTCTATAAAACTAGGACCATCCCAAAACATAGATTATTAATGTAATACCTTGTGAGGAGATCCCTTGAGACATGAACCAACGTGGTAAATTAGGCAACATAATCATTAATTGAATCGTACCTTTAATCCAAAATCATTATCTCATGGGACGTACCCACACTCATTGTCTATGGGTAGATCTACTGATATAATACAACTATATAATTTGTTCATGTGGGATTTTCATGCCTCATATATAGCAACATTGAATCCCACCAATTGCAACCTATGACTTCCAACACATATATGGAAATGTATACATCATATGCCTAAGGTGTTTTTAAATTCTCAATGATTTATTTTACATGTACCTGCCAATGAAAGGATCACTAGTTCTCTTTTTTAGAGATAACTCTAATTTATTATGTTTTGTATACTCTTGGTTATTATCCACCATCTAGGCCTAATCTCAACCACCAAATCCATCGAGTTATTAGATCATATGAATAAAATATTACACTAGATTCATATCAATATGAGTGTTCTTATAAGGGGTATTCTTCATAGCACCCTATCTTTCCCTGGATGATTACTTTCTTAGAGTCATTTACTACAAGACAGAAAAATTAAGCTTTAATAAGAACAATTTAGTCTTGAAAAACATCAAATCGATGAAAAGGAATTGCCATCAAGGGTTTAAAAAAGAAACACCAGCATAAAAAGAATCTCCAAATGAAATATGGAGTAGAAAAATGAATAAGTTCATATATTTTCCAATGTATATGGTTTGGCCATAATGTTATGGAAACTGTTACCCAACCATGTAGGTTACATTTGTGGATGCACACGTGGTTTAGTCTTAATATCAAAAATGTTCCTAAATAGTGTACCTCTTCTAGACCTCACTATTTTGACCCAATGCACATGAAATCCCAAGATATCACCATGTAATTTCTATACTATAGATAAATATGTCAAAATATCCTCAAAAAACCCATTAAAAAGCTCAAAATGTTATCAAAATTCAAGACCACCCATCGAAACATGATGTTCAACATGAAGAAGAGTTGGCCAAGTACTGATCTGGCCATACCTATTGAGTCATGATAGTCCTAGATCTAGTTTAACACTAAATCAAAAATAAAAAATAAAATATGATACAATTTTGTTAAAAAATGGTATGTGATGTCTTTATTCGAGATGAACCGACCTATCACTAGAACTGACCCATCACATGGTACAAATCACGTTCGTGGTCACCCTGAGATGGAAGAAATCACTAGGAATAAGGAACATAAAATTATTAATGGTTTCTCTCCTCTTAAACCTATTTAAACCATCCATGAACTGGGATGTTCATACCAATATCACCAGTATCTACAGAATATAGCACAACATAGAGAAAAACGTAGCATAGACTACACAAGTACCCTATGAAATAAGAACAATCATATAAAAACATATCATAATAGGACATAACACACATAATCTCTTATAAGATCAAAAAACACTAATTAATTCTAATTAGAAAAAATACATCCTGTATATATATCATAAAGAATATGTATCTAAAATGATTCCAAACCATTAAATCCCTATGATACCATGACTTGTCTAAAAATTATCATATGTTGGTAGTGATGAAGAGCCAGTAATATACATAGTTTCATTTCCTTTACCCGTTTCTAGTAAAAAACTTCTATTTATTCCCAATAACATATGTTGGGTATTGGTCCCAAATCCTTATAGGACAATACTATTAATCAATTTTTGGGTTTTATGCATTGATAAACCAATAATCTAGTATGAAAATTCATTTTAAAAAATAAATAACATTTAAAATATTATTTATTTAAATAAATACATTTAAATCCATTTAGTTTTCATAAAAGAATCATGTTTCCCAAAAAAATATACATTTTGGATAAAAAAAGGAATCAGGGTATTATGGTCCAATATGTTCAATAAATCCAAAAATCCATAACCAGGGTATGAATAAACATCATCAAAATATAAATATATATTTGGAAGTTGGAATAACACATAATATCACATCAAAAAGGTGCGAAAATTATATAAGATCATATAAATAAACTACCAATGAGTTATGTTCACTAAGGGTTAAAATAACAAGGTACTAATGTGAGTGACATGAAAACAATTTTCTACCACAATAAAAATGTGTATTATCACATAGAATTACGTTGTCCTAACTCTAATAGATCTCATTGTATTCATGTTAAAACAAATTAATGCATTAACAATATTACTCTTAATGTCTACCACATACCCTAATAAAAATAATTTAGGATGCCTTAGTCATCATACCAAAGGCTCACATAGTAACATGGGAATATTTTCACACACCCCATGTATTCCCCATGTTATGCTCAATGAAAATAATAATCAGATCACATGTGTTATACACCTAAATACATTTAAATAGAAACATTAATAAACAAACATTTTCATTTTATAGATCCCTATTCCAAAAGGTCAAACCATTTATAAAATATCATTATAATTTTATTTAAAATCATAAAATCTCATCGATCCAATTTATCAAACATTATGATTTCACTTAGGACAACCATAATTGAAAAACACACTTTAAATACTCAAATTTACAAAAAAACACGAATCAAGCCAAACATTAAACAAAAAACATTAGTAATTCGATTTAATGGAAATATGATAAAAAAATTCAATTAGATTTAAAATTTAAATATAATCCTTAGAAAATTACCATAAATAGATATACCTACATAGAAATGGATCCAACATCATTTCCTATGTTGAAGACCACAAATAATATTTAAGAGAAGGCCTTACATGCATATTTCATTAGAAAAAAACCAAATCCACCTATTATAACCCTAAGGCAAGCCAAACCCACCATATAGGGTTGCACACATCCATGAAAATGATAGAAAAGTATTATATGGGAGAACATAAGAGGAAGAATCAGGGAAAATGATTTAACTAAAGCCATGAAACTAATATCCAAATAATAATCCACAAGCAAAGGAGGGGGAACACATCTAAACGATGGATAAGGAGATACATATTAATGGGAGAAGAAAATGGGGGCAAAAATTATATAAAAATATAAGGTCATTTTATCAAATAACAATCACTTTAATGAGTTCAGTAGATTGCGTGGTTTGGCTACACAATTATAAAATTGATCTGTAAAATGTTTGAGAGTGAGAACCCCCACAAAAACAGGCTTCCTTGTTTTCATAGGGGTCACACAGTTTGAAAACTATTATCAAAATATGTATAAGATAGTTTTTAAAAACTAAAAACACTTGAATATTTATCAACCAAATTAGGAAAAACATGTGAAAATACTATTATTATGTCCTCCTTCATAAAAACTAAAATTTCCAAAATCCAGAACCTAGGAACCCCAATGGAAAATGAAATGATAAATAAAATTCAAAATTAGATATACCAATGAACCAATTTGTTCAGGTAATGATCATGACTTATAAAGTTCATACCAAATATTCTATTGATATGAAATATGAGACATGTAATTAAATATTATTTTAAAAATATATAAAATTTATACATGTGTGGAATCATCAATAATAAATCATCACCCTCCAAGATAATAAAATATATTAGGAATATGGAATGAAAATAAACATATAACATTTGGAGAATTTATAAACAAAATTTTCTTCACTTGTTTTGTTAAGGATATCAAATTATTCCCCTATATAAACAATTAGATATAAAACAATTTCCATTTGTAATCACATGTATATAAAATACAACTATAAGGAACCGGCTGTAAACATGTTATAATCTAGGAAATTCTATTATAATTAAATTCTTTACAATACCAAAGATATTTTGGGTTTATTGTTTTATAAAGATATATCATAATTCATACATATCAACCCATAGTTGTAAAAAGTGGGTATTACTAAAACAAATTAACATTTTTTCCTAATAAAAATCTTTTTAATTAAAACATGAAATTTTTTCAGGAAATATTTTCACAACATTCCTATTGGATTTTCCTTTTTATATTACCCATCCTAAAACTATATGATTTTATTTAAACATTGGATTAGAAAAATACCATCACTAATAGATATAAATAGAAATAGGGAAACTGTTAGTGCATGAATACTTATAAATAAATGAAATATTTTCACAAAGACAAACTTCTAACCCAAAAAGTATCATATAATTACTTTGCGAAAAAATGATATTTCTATAAAACACAAAAAACATAAATAATTATATAATGGTAAATCAAGAAATTAAATTATTAATATTTTAACCTTATTGTCTACCATGTGATTTTTAACCCTCAGGGATACCATATAATTTAACCCTCCGAACTACCCTATGATATAACCATCACGACAACCTTATACTATAACCATCACAGTTATACTTGGAGTAACCATACGCTCAACATCCAAAATCAACACACGCAATGAATTAGAAGGAGTTATAGGACCAATCCTTAAACATAATCAATTAACACGAACAAAAAAATTATCATAAAACTAGAAAATTTATATTATAGAAAATAATTTCATTTTAAAAAAAACAGTAAATTAACGTTGGATTTTTATAGGAAAGTACCTTCCAAATATCGTATATTTGAAGTGAGAAATTATAAAAACAATTAATTATGTCTATAAACTATAATTTCACATAATGGAATATAAAATAATTAAAATTAAATTAAAAAATAATCTTTGTAAAACATAATCAATGAAGTAGAAGTTTAACCCAATGATTGTAAATTGTATTACGAATTCATATACCCTAGGTTCATCTTACTACAAGAATGTTAAACCCTCCTATATAATGGTTTAAAATGGGTTATTAATATATTAAATAATAATATTTATATTTTCAATTACTTATATGATATTATCAAAACAAATTTCCACCCATTTATTAATAATTTTTTGTTACATTCATTGTTTTGGGTGCATTTATTTCACTATTTTAAAGGTTATTTTATTATGTATTTTTTTATGAGAACAGAAAAAAAATACAGAATTGAAATTAAATTTTATTAATGAACCTTCAAAAAATTATATTTTATTATATATCATTTTCACAATATTGTATGAGTGTGAATCATTTGATAAAACATTGGTGATGAACATTGGTTTATTTTTTGTGAATTTTGATCATTAAGAACAGCTTCAGTTTTATTAATTAATATTATGTATAAACACGGGTTCCATAACATAATATACATTTTATATGTATAATAAAATATTATTAACCATATTAATGGTTTTATTAACATACATTAATGTGTTAGGGGAAATTTAAAACACATCTTCCACGATGTTGGTAAATCCACACATCACAGTCAATGTTTTTATTTTTAGAATTCAATGGAGAGGAGAGGAAATATTATGATGAATTTTTTCATAAACATGATAAAATTATAGAATATATAATATAATTGGGTTTTCATGACTCTTTGATAAGGGTACGTGAAAAATTAAAAGAAAATAAAAAGAATTGAAAAAATAGAAAATGAAAGAATATTTTTACTACTTGAATTCTCTTCACTGAGAACTTTTTTAAGGCCCTTGGTTTTGGAATTATGTTAATAAAAATAGGTCTCAAATGTGAGGAAGTTCTATGTTAAGGTATTTTGGCTTAAAATAAGAAAGATACATGGCTTTGATGTATGGGGTGAAGAGGTGCTGATAGGAGGTGTTTATAGTACAGGAGAGGACGATTTCTATTCAACTGGTCGTCACCACAGAACAAGGAAATTCGATCTTCATGAAACATTTAAGCCTGATAATAGGATTCAATGAGAAGAATATAATAGTGTAAGAGTTCTTTTGAACATGTGAAAATGTTTCCTACCAGTTCGAGGAGATCATCAATGTTGAACCGGATTAAACGGTAACTGATATGTCTGGAGAATTTTATAAGGAGTTCATGTCTAATAGTCTAAATTTTTCCATTAATAATTATTTTATTTTCTTTAATGTTTTTCCTTTGGTTTAACTTTATGGTTTCTCACATTTTCCCTAAATGTGTTTTTAATAAAAATTTAATTTTACAGTGAGGTGAGGGGTGTTTTCTCATTATTATACATAATAGTTTTTTTTAATTAGATCAATAATATGAATAGTTTGAGAATAAGAATCAAATATATTAAAATAATGAAGGATATTTCAATATATTTGGATTAAATTAGCCTTAATTCATCTATGAATCGATAAGTAAGGTATTTACCTTATATCATAAATTATTGTATTTCACGATTCACCAAAATTTCAGGTATTTCCAAAAAATCCCAAAAATTAACCTTAACAATTTTTTAACGTGTAGAATTAAAAAATGGACTCTATTTTTTGAAAATAAATTTATTAATATGAGAAATTAATTTTTAATTATAATAATAAAATATTCAAAAAATACCATTTTAAAACTAAATATTATTTTATGACACTATGAAAAAATAATTAATGTCTCAAAAAATTATCATAAAATTATAATAAAAAATATTAATTTATGAATCTATTTTAGGAAAATATATTTTCTTTTAAATAATTATGTTAATTATAACATTTTAATTAAATATTTAAGACTTAAAAATACCAAAACATAATTTAACATTCCCAAAACATTTATTTACTTATTCCATGATATAAATATATCAGGACTATACTTATAAGATACATAAATTTTATTTATAATATCTTAGGTGATGTTACTATTCTACTGGACAAATTAATATTCCTAATTGTCATGTTAATATTTGTAATTTGAAGTCACTATTCCATTAGTATATATTCCTTAATTTATATTAATACAACTTATTACATTATTAATTTATGAATAATTTTACTATATGATTCCAGATGGAAAGGAAAATTTTTTATATGTACTTGGGTTGTTACATTATCCCCACCTTCTATAAATTCCATCCCTGTAATTTTCATTTACTTAACTAATTAGTGATATTACCTTTTCCTCATAGAATTTTCAAATTCCAATGTTCCTTCTACAAACATGTGGTTTCACCATAAAACCATAACATAGTGAATTTCCTTATTCGGTAATACTTTCTCACAATGATCAAGAATATGAACCAGTTTTTCCTCATAAGAAAGGTTCTCTTCTAACTGAACTACTTCTGGGATCGAAACATGGGAAGGATATAGTACATACATTATCAACATCAAAACATGAAATACATTGTGTTCCTGAGATAAATATGAAGGAAAATATACTCTATAGGAAATAATTCCATATTTTTCCTAGATTTAATTAATTACAATGAACTATGAACTTATCTTTCCTTTCTTAACAAAACACATAAGTATTTTCAATGGTGATATTCTATGAAAAAAATTATTACCAACCTCAAAAGAGAAGATGTTCCACCTGTTATCTACGTAACTTTTCTGCATTCTCTGAGTTTTCATCATTTGTTGCAAGATCATCATCACATTTTCAGTGAAATCCCCTACAAATTACGGTCCCATGAAATTATTTTACCCAACATCATCCCAATTAGATGGAGTTTGACATCAATTCCCATATAATGCCTCAAAATGATCCATCACTATACTGTAATAAATAATATTTTTATATGAAAACTCAAATAAATAAATATGTTTATTGGAAAATTCCTAGTAATCCATTGAACAAGCTCCAAGCATTCCTTCCAAGGTCTGAATGGTTCACCCATTCTCTCTACTAGTTTGCGGATGAAAAAAAATCTATAATTTAATTCAGTTCCCAATGATTTTTTAATTCCATTCCAAAAGTTATATGTGAATCTGTGATCATGGTCAAATACAGTAGAGATAGGAACACCATTTAATTTGAAAATCACATTGAGGTACTGTCGATAAATATTATCTACAAAAAATGGGTCTTGAATGGGAAATAAAATTGAATATTTAGCGAATCGATCCAAAATTACCCAAACCACATTATTACCTTGAAATAAAATTGTTTATCCGACCATGAAGTCCATGGATATATTTTCCCATTTCTACTCTGGCACTAAAAAAAGTTATATACCCCCTTTAGGTTTTTCAATATTCTTTAACCTATTGATGTGTTAAAAATTTCTCTGTAAAATAGGTCATATCATTTTTCATTCCATCCCACCAGTAATACACTTTATGGTCTTTATAAAACATAGTACATTAAGGATGAACTGAAAATGGAGAACTATGAGATTTAAAGAACAATTCATTCTTTAGTTGTGAATCAGAAGGAACAAATAATCTCTTTCCAAATCTAAAAAATAATATTTTTCAACGTTTAATTATGGAAACATACCCCTATTAACCAATTATACCTTTTCTATAACTCAATGTTTTTATTCTATGGGTACTTAATTTTTTTCTATAGGGATGACTGCATTGACACATGAATAAAATCAGAGGAATTTCTGGAACCAACAAAATCCAATCCAAAATTCATAAAATCATTAATCATGTGGGTTTGATCAAAGTTTAACATAGTTAATGGTGCATGTTGTTTTCAAATCATGGCATATGGCACCCTTTTCATCTTTAACAGGATTGTAATTGATTGTCCAATCATAATCCTTCATCAGTCTAAGGAATTTGGTTTACAACATGCTTAATTCCTTCTTCATGAATATATTCATCATACATTTATGCTCAATATATATTTCAAATTTGGATCTGTATAAATGATGCCTCTGATTATTTAAAGGGAAAACCATAGCTACTAATTCCAAATCATGTGTTTGATAATTTTAATCTTGAGTTTTAAATTGTATTCAATCAAAAGTAATTACCATATCATTCAATATTAGAACACAACCAAGTCCCTTAAATGAAGAATCATTGTTGATACAAATTTTAACATTTATAGAAGGAATATCCAAAACATGAGCATTCCCCAATCACTTCTTTAGTTCCGGAAAAAACATCACATTCTTCTATCTAAATAAATTTAACCCCTTTTCATTTTGACATAGTTAGCCTTCTATATAACCATGAATTTTTTTAAAAAAACGATAGTAATATCTTTCAAATCTATAAAATATAAAAATCTATCTAACATATATAGGTCATAAAAATTCATCAACCGCAATTTTTTTGGTAAGATAATATTTTATTCTATCTTTATTTAAAATTTTCCAAGGAAAACTAATCTATTTCAACCAAAAATCATATTTCCAATTTTTTTTGTTAAATTATTTTATTTGAGAATATTTAAGACATTCCATAAATGTTTTTTAAGATCCAAATAACTTTTTTTAATTGACCAAAGTATCATTAATAAAAACAACAACAAAATAAAACAACGGTTCACTAAATATTAGATTCAAAATACCCATGAATAAAATAGGATCATTTGTCAAACCAATGTTTATAAAAAACTCATAATTCCCATATCTAGTACAAAAATCTATTTTTAGGATGTTATCATCCTTTACCTTTAGCTGGTGGTACCCAGATCCCATGTCAATATAAGAATAATACTGATCTCCCTAGAGTAGATAAAAAAAGGCACTGATATGAGGAAAATGATACATATTCATAATGGTAATATTATTCAAATATCTATATTAAATGAAAAGTCTATTGGAACCATCATTATTTTTAATGAACAATATAAGAACACCCCCATGGAGAAGTTAAAGAATAAATCAATCCTTTATCAATAAATTCATGCAAATAATTTTTCAATTCAATAAGTTCCACATGATCCATTAAATAAGGGGGTTTTGAAATTGACTTATAATCAGAAACAATGTAAATGAGAATTTCATAATCCAAATTAGGTATAACAATGGGTAACTCATTAGAAAAATATATATATACATTTAACATTAGAACCTCCTTTATTTTAATATATTTCTTCTTTTTGACAATATATTCAAGAAATCATTCATTTCTATATTTTAACAGTTTCTCAACTTCTTGGTGTGTTATCAATGGTATGGTTTCATTATTGTAGACAAACTAAAACCCATTCTATAAAAAAATAACTTTTTCTATATAATCTTTCTTACATGAAAAATTTAAATCCATTCCATACCCAAAATAATATCAAACTATAATAAGGGGAAAACAATAAGACTTTTAGGTAATGAATTTCCATAAAAAATGACATGAAGATTATTACAGTTCCATTTTTCAATAATATTTTTCCCTAGTGTTTTAACCACAATCTCTCATTTCACTTCTTCTGGAGAAATTTCCAATTTAAAGGAAAATTTCTCACAAATAATGTAATGTATGGACTTGATTTCAAAAATTACATTAGTAAAATATGAGTAAACAAAAAAGTATCAAATAATGTATCATTGGATGACAAGGAATCTGCTAGCATACTCACAAATGATCTCATTGCACCTTCCTTCTAATAATCTATCTGTTTTACATCATCTAGATCGTTATTTGGGAAGCCATTTACATATTGACCCTCATCACAACATTCAAAATGCATTATATTTTTCTTATTAGAAATAATCTTAAGATCATTTTCATTTTAATGTCAGGACATATGTCCAGGCTTACCACATCAAAAACTATTCTTATATTTTTAGGCATTCTATAGGGTTTTTTTATCACACTTTTCACAAACTACAAAATAGAATTTCATACCTTTAGATTTCGTTGATTGATTTATACCATTAGCTTTTCATATTTACCACTTATTATTCTTGTTTTCAAATTACATTTAATCATCATACAACCCTATTTCTACCCTATTACTACCTAATAAAATATTATCATTATATTTGAATTCATTAGAGTTGAATTCCATTTGATATCTTGGATTAAATATTAACTAAAAACAATTTATTTTTCTATCAAAATCCCAAATAATATTTCGATAGTACCTTCCCAATAGGGAGAAGTTTGATTCATACACAACCATTGAATCCTGGTCTATTTTTTTCAATTCAAGGAATGTATTTTCCATCCTATTCTGAACAACCATAAGAAAATTGTTTTCAATGAAATGATTATTAAATTAATCTCATTCGAAGGCATCAATTTCATCATTATCCATGATATTCTTTATTGTTGACCACCACTGGTCAGTTTCATCTTCAAAAAGATAAATAGAAAGACTAACCATTTTATTATCTGAACACTCTATTGTATAAAATATATTTCCAAGGTATTTAATCCATCCTATAACCACTAATAGTTCAAAAGATCCAGTAAATTAATAAGGGTGTTTCATCATAAAGGTTTACACTATTTTCATGTTCCTTTGTGGTAAATCTAGATGATCTCTTGCAAGGATTAAAGCTCCATTTAATCTTGTTTAAACTGATCTATTACTTTCAAAAACTATTCTTTTCCAATTCCCACCATTATAGGTTGAGGATTCCGAAACATATCAATATCTTGGAACCTTCTTACATTGGCATCCTAGTTTCTTCTATAGATAACTATTATGAATAAAAATATCATAGATTAAAAGAACAATGTAATGTGGAAATGATTTATCATGTCAACGTAATCCTAAGGTACAAATAATTTATGGTATTATATTAACATCATCCTAACCATTAATGTTATATAAATTGTTCTTTGATAAAAACTATATGGATTTTTCTATAAACATTACATAATATATTAAATTAATTTATAATCCACTTATTTACATTCCTGAAGATATTTACTATTTAGAGTTTTAAAAGATATGAAATAATTCATATATATGAACCCACACATGTACAAAGTGGTTACTGCTAAAAAAATATAAATTATTTCATAATACAAATACTTTTTAATTGAAGAAAGATATTTTTTCATTAAAAGTATTGAAAAAATTAATATTGGCTTCTAATTTTCTCTTACCCATCCTTAAAACCTGTGAAACCCATTTAAAAACCTGGGATGATCACAAAAGCTTAGTAAGGGATGTAAAAAGAAGGAAAAAATAGCTAGTACATGAATACATATAAAAAAATAAATCATTTTCACAATGATAGAAATATCACCAAATAAGTATCATATAGTTTACCTAAAAAGTCTCAGATACTGTGGATAAATGGTCCTTTGAAAAATATATATATAAAGAATGATGAGTAAAGCATTACAAAGGATTATTGAAAATATGATTGTGTACTTTACTAAAAATATCAGTCTCCAACATTGGAGAACAATATTATGGGGTTGTGAATGACCACATCAAGTTCATATTCATTACCAATTAGTTTGAAAAAACACAAGAAACATGATTTTGCACCTTGAAATCATGTGAGACCACCAATTTGAGCTGAGCGACTGTGTTAAGACAATCCACAAAATGTGGTAGAATACATAAAGGAACCTTCCTTGTTATGGTTTTTAATTACATAAAAGCTATTTTACAGTAATATTCAATCCATAACAGGTTCAAAATATATTGGACATCATAGACAACTACATTTACCTTTTCCCAAAGCTCACATTCACAAGCCATCCCAATCATAATGTAGTGATTGAATAACCCTTTGACAAAGAAATGTTGTTTTAGGAAGACACCTCCAAAAACCCAAGGACAATGGTGTGCAAGAAGCTTTCCCATCATTTTTCACATTGATCCATGGGTGGATTGAAGGTATCTATAAAAACTATGTGACCATTTTTTGTTTCCATGTCCATCCTTGTAACGACCCGATTCTGGAGCCCCTCCACTGGTGCCCCATACCCGGTTCGCCACATGACCTGAAGTGCGTTTCCCCGAACGCCAGAGGCTGCCGATTAGCAGCGAGGTACTTGGTGAGTTGGTGGGGAAACTATGACCTCATTCGATAAGGTATACAAGGTAAGAATACAACAATAAACAGCGGAAGCAGTAAAAAACATGCATAACAACAGAAACAAAATAGCGGAAGCAATGTAGATATATAACTATGATGAAAATGATGCAGCAGGTATAAGTATCTAAGGAAAACAGCAAACACAACAACGTTCTGAAATACAACGGAAACCAAGTGCAAAAGAAAACAAAGTAAGCTCCTCAGCATCGCGAGCCACGGCTCGGTCCCATGCTCCCCAGCTCCTGGTGCAATCAAGATCCTGAAGTAGAAGGGTGCTTTCCCTTGTCTATACCTACAGAAAAATAGTCTTCTTGGGCCCAAAAGCATGGCCCAAACAGGGTATGAGACATAATCCCAGTAGGCAATCACACAAAGATTTGTGCCTAACAGTCAATGAATACATGACAGTAATAAAACAAGTAGCAGTAAACAAAAAAGCACAAGCAGCTACAATCCACAGTTCTAACAAGTATAACACACAAGTAAGTAGCCAGCAACAAAAGAAGGAACAGGTAACCCTCTGGGTAGTTCTCACAGTCTAACCCCTATGGTTAAACCTATAAGTACTAACAACCATATGGGAGGCACACACAGTCTCACCCCTCTGGTTCAACTACGTAATTAAGCAGACTCTCTGGGGAAGCAGTCACCATCAATTCCCCATATAGTCTCGTATCATGCTAAAGGCTCTCTAGGGAAGAACTCAATGTCAATTCCCCCTGTGTCCCGCGTCATGGATCTACAGACTCTCTGGGGAAGCACTCAATGTCAATTCCCCCTGTGGTCTCGCATCCTAATTAAAAGACACTCTGGAGAAGCCCTTCTATCAATTCTTCCTTTGGTCCACTACTTTAGGTTCTCAAAGTCCTGAGTATAACTAAACATGCTCAGTGCGCGTGTATATCATCCATGTAAACCTCAAGAACTAATTGGTTATCATCTAAGGCTCAATAATAAAACAAGGCAACAGACCACAATCCTACAACTAGGCATGGCAACTGGAAAAACGCCAAACATGCAGAACAAGCATGGCAAAGAAATCTGAGCACAAACAAAATAATCTAATCACAAGCAATAACCTCTACTAAAGCAATCAAGCAAAGCATTAATGTAACAAGGGAAAAACAGGAAACACGCAATACCCTGTTCAAGGGTATTGGCGAGAATTGCACAAACTAATCATCAACTTTCTATGGAAAGGCACAAAACACCTACCTCGATCCTAGGAGATCGATATACGTGAACCTCGACGGCATATTCCCCTTATAACGACGTAGATCTGAGAAAATGCACAAAATTTTCATCCCACGATAACTTGAAAACAAAGAGGAATCAAGAAATAAGGCTCAAGCAGAAGGATGAACTCAGCGCTGCGATTCCAACGCCATCGACCGTGCTAGAATCGGAGAACTGACAGCAAGGCGGGAACCCGTCGAAGATCCGGTCATACGGTCGCTCTCAGATGGACGAAAGTTGAAGAAGAAGATGAAACTGGGGGTTAGCCCTGACCCCGGTCCGTTTAATGAAAAAAAGAAAGTACACGGTGTGTAATTTTAGAGTACATGGCGTGTACTGGGTCCTTTTCGTACTCCGCAAAAATGTCCTCCACGTCACCCCTACACACCGTGTGTGTGGCCTGGGCACGGCCAGCACACGGCTTCGAGCCTGATCAGAGTACACGACATGTACTCAAAAAGTACACGGTGTGTACTCTAAAAATTACCATAAACCTCATTTTTCTCAAAAACTCCAGAAAAAGGAAAAACATACCTGAATAAAGATCCGAGTTCTTACAAACTTCCCCCCTTAAATAAATCCATCCCTGAATTTCCTTAATGAGGCGGAGAAGAAGAAACCCCGAACAGCTTCGGCCACTACGATCGTACATCGGCCTCCCTCTCCCAGGTCTCATCCTGTACATTCCCGTGCTGCCATAGCACCCGTACCAGAGGAACAAACCGCCCACGGAGAACCTTCATACTGCGATCGACAATCCGGATAGGGTGCTCCTCAAACGATGCATCCGCTTCATGCTCGACTTCCTCGGGATGAAATACGTGAGATGGGTCTGAAAAGTAACGTTGGAGCTGAGAGACGTGGAAGACGTCGTGCATGGCCCGATACCTCTGAGGTAGCTATAACCGATATGCGACTGGCCCCACTATCTCCAAGACCTCAAACGGCCCGACGTACCGTGGTGAAAGCTTACCCTGCCTCCGAATCCTTTTTTATCCCAACCTCGGTGCGACACGCAGGAAAACCTGTTCTCCGACCTCGAACTCCAGAGGTCTTCTCTGCTGATCAACATAAGACTTCTGTCGAGACTGCGTTGTAGTCATCCTCTTCCGAATCAGCTCTATCTGCTCTGAAGTCTCCTGAACAAGAAGAGGTCCCAGCAAAGCTGCCTATCCTACCTCCAGCCAGCATAAGGGTGATCATTATGACCTATCGTACAGATCCTTGTATGGTGCCATCTGAATGGTCGCCTGAAAACTGTTATTGAAGGAAAACTCCACCAGAGGAATATGCTTCTCCCAAGAACCGCAAAGGTATAGAATGGAAGCTCAGATCATATCCTCAAGCACCTGGATCGTGCGCTTGGACTGGCCATTAGTCTTGGGATGGTAAGATATACTCAAAAGTACCTGTGTACCCAAGGCCTTCTGAAGTCCCTGCCAGAACTGAGAGGTAAGGCGTGTATCTCTGTCTGAAACAATAGAGAGAGAAACTCCATGCAGACGAACGATCTCTCTGATGTAAAGTCATCCCAGATCATCGACACTAAAGGTATCCTTGATCGGAAAGAAGTGAGTAACCTTCGTAAGGCTGTCGACGACAACCCAAACAGCATCATTCCCTCGAGGTGATCTCGGCAACCCGATCACGAAGTCCATCACAACATCATTCCACTTCCACTCTGGAATGGGTAACTGCTGTAAAAGGCCTACTGGTCGCTGATGCTCCGCTTTCACCTACTGAAAAGTAGAACATCTCATGAAAAAACTAGAAACATCCTTCTTCATACCTGGCCACCGGCACTGGTGATGAATATCCCGATACATTTTGGTGATGCCAGGATGAACTACCCAAACAGAGGAATGGAAATCCTGCATCAGATTCTCGCGTATGTCTGCTGGCATCCATACGTGTTCCTGGAAATGCAAGATCTCATCCTCACCCACCTTCCATCCAGGAAGAGGGTCCCCTTCTGACACACTCTCCCACAGGACTAAGCCTTCCGAGTCTGATAGCTACCTCATCCATACTTGATCAAGTAGCGTGGAGGTAACAGCTACAGAAGATAGAAAAGTATGTACCCGTCTGTCGTGCACCTCCAGATGTATCATAGAGAATAGAGCCATCAGCTGCCAATCACTACTGGCCTCCTGAACCGCCTGAATTTGAGTTCTCCTGCTCAACGCATCAGCCACTGCGTTGCCCTTACCCGATGTATAGGCGAGCTCGAAGTCAAAAGACTGTAGATACTCAACCCACCTGTGCTGCCTCAGATTCAGATCACGCTGAGTGAAGATATACTTGGGACTCTTGTGGTCAGTGAAAACCACAAAGTGCTCTCCCAGAAGATAGTGTCTCCAATAGTGCAAGGCATGAACAACAGCTGCCAACTCCAGATCGTGCATAGGGTAGTTACTCTCATGTGGCCTCAACTGCCGAGACCCATGCGCAACGACTCCATCTCCTTGCATAAGCACAACTCCCAGCCCGATACCCGAAGCATCACAGTAAACAGTGTAGCTCTTTCCTAGCTCTTGCAAGACTAGTATCGGTGCTAACGTCAACCTCCCTTTCATATCCTGAAAGGCTGACTCACAAGAATCTGACCATAAGAACTTCTCCCCCTTCTTGGTTAGACCTGTCAAAGGTGCTGCTAGACGAGAAAAGTTCTTAATGAAGCCTCTGTAGTATCCATCCAACCCTAGGAAGATCTGTACCTCAAAAAAGTTCTTCGGATGCTCCCAGGAAACTACAGGTATCACTTTCTCTGGGTCCACAGATACTCCTGCCTCTTAGATGACGTGACCCAAGAAGTGAATCTGATCCATACAGAAATGGAACTTCGAGAGTTTAGCATAAAACCGATGCTCTCTCAGTGTACTCAGAACGATCTCAAGATGGGTGGCATGGTCGTGTCGAGTGTGAGAGTACACCAAGATATCGTCCACAAAGACCACGAAGAAGGAATCCAAGTAAGGTTGGAACACTCAGTTCATCAGTTCCATGAAAACTGCAGGTGCGTTCATGAGTCTGAAAGGCATGACTGTATACTCGTAAAGACCATACCTACTCCTGAAGGCTGTCAGAGGTATATCTAATAGTCTAACGCGCAACTGATGATATCTGTACCTCAAGTCGATCTTCTAGAACACTCAGGCTCCTCTAAGCTGACTGAAAAGGTCATCAATCCGCAGCAATAGATATCGGTTCTTGACCGTCAACTGGTTCAACTTTCGACAATCCACACAGATCCAAAGGGTACCATCTTCCTTCTTCGCAAACAGAATAGGAGAACCCTAAGGAGAAGTAATGGGTTAGATGAAACCCTTAGCCTGTAGCTCCTCTAACTGCTTCTTGAGCTCCTAAAACTCAGGTGTGGCCATCTTGTAGGGAGGAATGGACACCAGTTCCCCTCCTAGCATGATCTCAATAGAGAATTCTACCTCACGCTCCATAGGCAAACCTGAAAAGTCTTCTGGAAAGACATCCCTGAAGCGATCCACCACTGGAGGAAAGTCCAACTGTAGAGTCCCCTGATCATCCAGATAAAGACTAGAAATCTGGGCCGTCACTCCTCCTAGCCCAAGATGCTCGAGTCCCGCCCGACTCGCCTGAACGTCCCATTCGCCTCTATGAAGGAAATATTCACCCTCTAGTGAAAATGAAACTAACTCTGCGGCGATAATAGTCAACGACTACCTAGAAGGGAATCAACCAGTCCATGCCAAGGATGACATCATAGCCTGTCATCTCTAGGACATAGAGATCTCATAAGAAGTGATACCCTGTCACCTAGAGAGGGCACTCTCTACACTGGCGTACACTAGTTGTCCTCGTTCCCAAAGGTGTGTCTAGTGTCAACGAGTCGGCAGAAGAAAAGATGCAGAGTCCAAGGCTCTCCACAATGGAAACAGAAATAAAACTATGCGTAGCACCAGTATCGAAAAGGGTTGAAGATAAAATTGAGGCTACTAAAATCATACCTCTAATAGTAGAAGGGCCGGGATCTTGCTCATGATAAGTCTGATCCATGGTGAAAGACTGGCCTGCACTGCAGCCCTGCGCCCCTGACTGACCACTCTGAGCTGAACCTCCCTGCTGGTGCTGAGGGACTGGTGGCTGACCACCACAGCCTCGACCTCCACCTCGGCTCGAATGGTCGAAAGAACTCTAGTTCCCTAATTGGTGAGAGACTGGGGGGGGGGGGGATGCTCATGTACAAGGAGTCATGGAAGAACCCCGGTCACCAGCTACTGGTGAGAAAACTGACAGAAACACTGAAGGTGACCCATCTTGCCGCAATATCGGTACTCCACGAGGTCTCTCTGGCACTACGGCTTCATGTGACCTGTCCGGCCGCACTGGTATCATGTCACCTGGCTGCCTAATGATGCGTCACACTTCCTCGAATCACCACGCGTAGAATCCCTACGGTGCTTCTTGCTGTCATCTGGAGGATGGATAACTCTGGAAGGAGAACCACCCTGGCTCGCAGCTCTGGAGTCTCTCAGATTGCGCTCTCCAATCAATGCCTGGTTGATGATGGAAGTAATGGAAGTCAGCTTGAAGATGTTCACCTGCGAGCGGATCTACCACCTGAGTCCATCCTCAAACTTCCTCACCAATAACACCCCACTCCTATCCTGAAGGGGTGTAAAACACTGCAGCCTAGTGAAACGAGAGGAATACTCCATGACAGATTGGGTACCCTGCTCTAAGCTCATGAACTCCCGGGCTTGATCAGCCCTCAGGGTCTCCGAGTAGAAGTAGTCATAGAACATGCGCTGGAACTCCTCCCAAGCCATAGCATGCTGCTGAACCGCATGTGAGATCATGTCCCACCACCTCTTGGCGGAGTCTTGGAGCATGTAGGTGGAGAGATTGACCCGCCTCTCTGGAGGTGTCTTTAGATGCTCGAAGATAGTCAGCATGGATTCCAGCCATGACTCTATAGCCTGAGGTCCTCCATCCCCCGAGAACGTGGGAGGATGCTGCTGCTGAAAGACCCACATCAAGTTTTCCATAGACGAGGCAGGAGGCGGTGCTCCCTGGAAGGCCTGCATTATCCTCATGAAACCTTCCCTGAACTGTGCATCAGCGCCCGTGACTGGTACAACAACCGGTGCCAAGGTTGGCTCGGCTGGGGGATCGACAGGAAGTCCCTGATCAGCCCTGTCTGGTGTCTGATCACTGCCTAACGATATATGTATGACCAGAGGACGTCTCTGAGGCATAACTCTGAAAGATCAAAAGCACACCTTAGATCAGGAAAACAAGGATAGAGAACACAAGAGTACAGAACGGGAACAAGGGAATAAAAACACACAATATTGCAAAACACGACTACATGGCATGTATAAAAACTACATGGCGTGTCTACTTAAGCCGCTGACATGGGCGTGTACCCCTTCCCTACAAGTCGTGTACACTTCAAACTACACGATGTGTTGACCCCCACACACGACATGTACTTGAAAACTATTCCCTTGCCCGAGTCTCCTTACACGGCTAACCCGCACGGTCCAACTCAACTCGAGGCTACACGGCGTGCTCGAAACAAACACGGTGTGTACTGGAAAAGGCTTCGGTGGCCTGTGTTGTTAAGAACATGGCTGTCTACATGGCTGAACCTTACACGACGTGCTCCGAACAAACACGACATGTATAGCCGAAGGTGACACCGCCCCGTGTTGTTTGTGACACGGTCGGGTGCCTAGGCAAGACTACACGGCGTGTTCCGAACAAACACGGCGTGCGTAAAAGAAGGTCACACCGGCCCGTGTTGTTCGTGACACGGCCAAGTACCTGGGCAGGACTACACGGCGTGTTCCCTACGTACTCGTCGTGTTCTACCCGAGCTTCTGTGACCCGTGTTGTTAGTGACACGACCGGGTACACGGCTCCAAACTCACACGGCGTGTACCAATGGTACATAGCGTGTTCCCGAAGTTACTCCCACGACACCATGTTCTTCTCACATGGTCAGTGACATGACCTGAAAACTACACGGTGTGTATCTAAAAAGTACACGCCGTGTATTCTGGGTTTTTCTGGGCAGTAGCTCAGAAACTGCACAGAATTCTAGAAACACTAAAAACAAGGGAAAAGATGCCAAATTCCAATCCGTGAGGGCCCATAACACCTCCAGAACCAAAATTTGGCGTTCATTTTGAGCAAGGAACAAAACAACAGTTTTCTAACACAACAGCAGAGAATCTATCAAGCATCTATCACAACAGCATGCATAATTTACATAGATCCTATCACAGCAGGGTGCAATCGCTAATGCACCCTAGATGGTATGGCAAGAATGCATGAAATTTTGTTTCTACAAGTGGATATATGATTCATGAGATGGAATACCCTCATCTCATCGGGTTGTAACAGAAATAGAATCGAAATATCAAAACACTAACCACACAAGTTATACGAATCACTCTAGGTGAAAACATACCAACCATAAAATCTCAAAACCAGAAAACTGCAATTAACGAGGTAGTATGGCTTTTCCCTGTATAGGGGTTAGATACTCCCGGGCACAGCTTAATACCAAGAACCGAATCCGTCCTATCCCTGGATAAAGTCTCCAAACAGTAAAGCAAGAGAAAAGAACTACTCTGATACCACATTGTAATGACCCGAGTCCAGAGCCCCTCCACTGGTGCCCCGTACCCGGTTCTCCACATGACCTCAAGCGTGTTTCCCCAAATTCCAGAGGCTGTCGACTAGCAGCGAGGGCCTTGGTGAGTCGATGGGGAAACTATTCCCTCATTCGGTAAGGTATACACGGTAAGAAAACAACAATAAACAGCGGAAGTAGTAAACAACATGCATAACAACAGAAACCAAACAGCGGAAGCAATGTAGATATATAACTATGATGACAATGATGCAGCAGGTACAAGTATCTAAGGAAAATAGAAAACACAACAACGTGCTGAAATACAATTAAAACCAATTGCAAAAGAAAACAAAGTAATCTCCTCAGCATCGCGAGCCACGGCTCAGTCCCATGCTCCCCAACTCCTGGTGCAATCAAGATCCTGAAGTAAAAGGGCGCTTTCCCTTGTCTATACCTATAGAAACATAGTCTTCTTAGGCCCAAAAACATGGCCCAAATAGGATGTGAGACACAATCCTAGTAGGCAATCACCCAAATATTTGTGCCTAATAGTCAATGAATACATGGCAGTTATAAAACAAGAAGTAGTAAACAGAAAAGCACAAGAAGCTACAATCCACAGTTCTAACAAGTATAGCACAAAAGTAAGCAAACAACAACAAAAGAAGGAACATGTAACCCTCTGTGTAGCTCTCAAAGTATAACCCCTATGGTTCAACCTATAAGTACTAGCAACCTTCTGGGAGGCACACACAGTCTCACCCCTCTGGTTCAGCTACATAATTAAGTAGACTCTCTGAGGAAGCGCTCACCGTCAATTCCCCCTATAGTCTTGTATCGTGATAAATGATCTATGGGGAAGCACTAAACGTCAATTACCCCTGTGGCCCGCATCGTGTATCTACAGACTCTCTGGGGAAGCACTCAACGTCAATTCCCCCTGTGGTCTGGCATCATAATTAAAAGACACTCTCGAGAAGCCCTTCCATCAATTCTCCCTTTGGTCCACTACTCTAGGTTCTCACAGTCCTGAATATAACTAAACATGCTCAGCGTGTGTGTATATCATCCAAGTAAACCTCAAGAACTACTTGGATATCATCTAAGGCTCAACAAAAAAACAAGGCAACAGTCCACAATCCTACAACTAGGCATGGAAACTAGCAAAATGCCAAACAGGAAGAACAATAATGGAAAAGAAATCTGAGCACAAACAAAATAATCTAATCACAAGTAATAACTTCAATTAAAGCAATCAAGCAAAGCAGGCAAGTAACAAGGGAAAAACAGGAAACATGCAATACCCCGTTCAAGGGTATTGGAGAGAATTGCACAAAATATTCATCAACTTTCTACGGAAAGGCACAAAACACCTACCTCGATCCTAGGAGATTGATATATGTGAACTTCGATGAGAGATTCCCCTTAGAAAGACATAGATCTGAGAAAACACACAAAACGTTCATCCCACGATAACTTGAAAACAAGGAGGAATCAAGAAACAAGGCTTAAGCAGAAGGAAGAAATCACCGCTGCGATTCCAACGCAATCGACCGTGCTTGAATCGGAGAACGGACGGTGAGGCGGGAACCCGTCGAAGATCCGGCTGTATGGTTGCTCTCAGATGGACGAAAGCTGAAGAATAAGACGAAACTAGGGGTTAGGCGCGACCCCGGTCCGTTTAATGAGAAAAAAGAAAGTACACGGCGTGTACTTTTAGAGTACACGATGTGTACTAGGTCTTTTCCGTACTCTGCCAAAAAAGGCCTCCACATCACCCCTACACACCATGTGTGTGGCCTGGGAACAACCAACACACGACTTCAAGCCGGATCAGAGTACACGGCGTGAACTTTAAAAATTTCCAGAAACTTCATTTTTCTCAAAAAATCCAGAAAAAGGAAAAACATACCTGAACGAATATCTGGGTTCGTACAATCCTGACACACCTAGAAGCATGAAAATATTCAATTCATTCATGATGTTATTCAGTCTTCCAATTTATACCCTTGATTATGCATAATCGTTATAATGAATGTATATCATTCATGACTGTATAATGGCTTGTTTTCCCTCAAAAACCTTTTCATTTCTGTTCCTCCATATATCAGCAAATGCGGAAGAATCTACTGCTGAATGTAGGTTATGGGCCTATACAATGAAATCAGTAGTGGAATTCCTAGACATGAATTCATGAAGCTGCATGTTTTTATCAATTTTCATAAAAAACAAGAATATAATGCCAGTCCATTGGTTCTGTGCGAAACTGATTATTAAGAAAATGTGATGTGAACTTTCTACAATGATCTAATTTAGGATAGAGACTAAAAAATATGAAATATAGCATTTTGAGTTAGTCATGTGTGGTTATGCAGTTTTCCCAGATCTTCTATTGATGAATAAACTGATATTTCAATATAAAATTATTTTTTAATTGCATTAACCAATATGGATTTTGAGTGGAGTACCCACATTGATTTTTTAATACTCCTTAGTGTTGAGATGTCGAACCCTGTTGGGTTTCCATAGAATAGAATAACAATCCATGATATTATATTTTTGTATAGCCATGTGGACATTCTATGGGATCAAACTATCATAGCATTTTAATTGTGAAAAAATCATTAATCTAAATGTGTATATCATCAGGTTGAATACTCATGTTTTCCTACAGTTGGTTCTCAAGTAAAATAATTAACATTGGATCCCCTGCCTACAATCCATTTACAATCATATTTGAGGCTACTAAAGGAATTTTTTATGGATGACCAAATAGATGAGTAAATATAATATTTGTAATCATTCAACATCCTTTATTTAACCCTTATAGTAAGGAAGACTCTAGAAGCATCATTGCAAGGTAAATTCCATGTAAATTTTTATATAAGGACATCATTAAAAATCTTGAGGTATTCAACCACAAGGCCTCCCAATTCCACTAGTGAAATACACTACTTCCATGAAATATTAATCCACTCAAGTTCATGAACTAATCCGGTCCATATAAAGTTCTTAACCAAGAATTGAAGCTCCTTTATAATACCTCTCTGTCATCTATATATTAAAAAGGCTTAAATAAACTTGGATGTGATTACATAGTTAAAAAGAAAAAACCTTCCAACCTTGGTTATT
Organism: Viscum album; assembly: GCA_963277665.1. Classification (NCBI taxonomy): domain Eukaryota; kingdom Viridiplantae; phylum Streptophyta; class Magnoliopsida; order Santalales; family Viscaceae; genus Viscum; species Viscum album. Next base: position 1,586,542,521 of record OY728155.1, read on the forward strand.
AAATTCCCTTTCCACCTTTTCATTTTATTCACAATACAATAGTATATTCTTTCAAAATAATGCCGCTTCACCATAACCCAAAATTGGGGAACACCATGGTAATGGGATCATATAGTTACTTTGAGAAAACAAGAGGTTCCCAAAAAACGAAGAAAATATAAATAATGCCATAAATGTATGATGGGGAATTACTTGATTAATATTGTAACCCTCATTGTTAAATTATTATTTTTAACCCTCGTGACTACCATACAATGTAACCTTTATGGCTACCTCATTATGTAACCTTGAGGGATACCTTATGATATAACAATCACTGCTACACTTGAAGTAACCATACGATCAAACCTACAACATAGTCATAACCAATGAATTTAAGGAAAATATAGGTCCCACCCTTCATCATAAAAAATTACCAAGAACCAGAAAATAATCATAATTTAATAATACTTACATCAAAGAAATATTTACTTTTTAAAAATAGAAAACAAAAATTAAAAGTAGATTATTAAAGAAAATCCCCTTATGAATATCTTATATTTGAGGTGAGAATTGAAAAAAAGAATGGAATTTCAATATACAATTAAAATATGCATAATAAAAAATAATATAATCAAAATTCAATTTATAAATAATCTTAGTAAATAAATTAATGAAATAAAATGTTAATCCAAATAATAGCAACTGCATTATGATTTCCTTTAATTTAGGTTCGTCTTAATTAAAACATGTTCATACCTTATATATAATTGTTTAAATAGTGTTATGAATATATTAAAGAACCATATTCTTATTTATAATTACATATATCATACTATCATAACATCTTTCAACCAATTTATTAATTTTATTTTGCTACAATCATTATTTTGGGTGCATTTATTTTATGGTTTCCATAGTTGTTTTATGGTGGGTTCTCTTTCCGGAAGGGAGAAATACACAATTGAAATTACATTTTATTAATGAACCTCAAATATATTAAATATTTTTATAAATAATTTTTATTATAAATTATGAGTATGAATCATTAGATAAAACAATAGTGATGGACATTAGTTCATTTTGGTGAATTTTTATCATTACGAGCCACTATTGTGTTATTAATTAATATTATGTATAAACACTGGTTCCATAAAATAACATAAAATATAATATGTATAATAAAATATTATTTAAAAATATTATTGTGTTATTATTGGTTTTATGACCAGCATTGAATGCGATAATGGAAATTGAGAACACATCGTCCAAAATGTTCATAAGTCGACACATCACATATTGTGTTTTTATTTTTAGAATAAAAGGAAAAGGATAAGAAGTATATTGATGAATTATTCCATAAAACTGATAATAATAAATTATATATAATATTTTAGAGTTTTATTGTCTCTTGGATAAGGGTGCTGAAATGATTATATAAATAGAAAAAGAATTGAAATGAGAATAAATGAAAATCAATATGGATTTTTACCTCTTAAATTCTATTCATTGAGAACCAACTTATGGACCATAGTTTTGGAATTTGGTTGAGACCAAATGTTATTGGACATGGGAAAGAGGCTTATTAAGGTATTTGTGCATTAATTAATCAATCTACAATGATTTGAGGTATGGGGGTAAGAGGCAGTAAGGGTTTGTATTTATAGTGGAAGAGAGGAGTGTTTTCTCTGTATTATATTAATTAGTTTACTAATATGGATCAAGACTATGAATTATTTTACAATTATCTTAAAATATATTAAAATAATAAAGGATAGTTATATATTTTTTGTCTTACATCCACCATACATCATCTATGACTCAATAAATCTTGTATTTATCTTATATCATAAATTACAATATTTCTATAGTCACTAAAAATTCATGTATGTTTTAAAAAACCCAAAAGTTCACCCCAATCATTTTTTAAAATTTAGTATTAAAAAAATAACATCATTTTTTATAATAAATATATAAATATGATAAAATTAAAGTTTAATTAAAATCATATTTTATTCGAAAAATACTAGTTTTCCAACTATAAATGATTTTATAAAACATTGAAATATTAATTAACATCTCATTAAATTATCATATAATCATAATACAAAGAAATTAATAATTTATTAATGTATTTCATGAGAAAATATTTTTTAAAATTATTATATTAATTATAAAATTGTAATTAAATTATTATGACTTACAAAAATAACAACACTTAATTTATCATTTCCAAAACATTTATTTACTTATTCTATGAAATAAATATATAATGATTAACCTTATAGGATACATAAATTTTATTTATACTATCATAGATGATTTTAGTATTCTATTGGTCATATATATAATCCTAATGGTTATGTTACTATTCATAAGGTCAAGATACTATTCCATCAGTATAAATTTTTTGATTTCTAAAAATATAACTTATTTAATTATGTATTTATTATGAATTTGACTATTTAACTCCAGAATGAAATTTAATTATTTTATAAGTAACTATGATGTTCCACCATCTACAAATATAAATTTAGGGACATGAATCCCTGTCCAAGAATAACCTTACGAACATGAAACAACTTTCACACATAACATAGTGAACATGAAATTTGTATCATGAATATCATAGTTTTACACGATTTTTCCATATTTATCCAACTCATGGTATTTATATAAAAAACCTAACCATCATGAAACATTAAACCCTAAATACAACATACGATAAAAAAAATCAATATTTTGTCTTCAAATAATCGAATGGAAGGAAATGGGTTCTGAAAACATTTCATTATAATAATTATAATACATCTAGTTATTGAATAAAGATGGTGACATTTGATAATATCTAAACTTAACCATATTTAACATCAATGGACGTTATCATTGAAATACATTTATACTAAAAGACCTTTAAAATCATTCATAAGGAAAATACCAATTCAATTTTCAAATAACATATTTAAACAAAATATATTTTTAAAATAGTAAAGAATCCATTGTAATTGAAAACAAATATAGAAACATATATATTATGTTTGAAAACATTGACCAGTTATGGTGGTTGGAAATTCGGTTCATGTCATAATAATTAATATAAATATTCTATTCACACATAATTTTCAAAATACCTTGTTCACATAATGAAAAGAAGATACTTTTAATATTCTTATTTAAAGAAATTAAAACATGTTTAAAAACATATTTTATCAATAATTTATGAATATTTAAAAATACCATTGAAATTATTTTTCAAAATGTGGATATATAATAAAAATAATTTGCGATCAAAATAGCGGCAATATGTTAGAATTTTATAAAGGCATTTTTTATGAATCATTTTATTATCCAAAGAGAGGTAAATGGTAATAAGATATGTAAATTCCATAAACATAGGATAATAAAAATGAATTGAATTTATAAAGTAAGTATCAAATAATTTCCCATAATACAAATTCCATCCAAATGAATATTGATTAATTTGATATTGGAAAACAAATCCCATAAATATTTATAAAATTATAAATTTTAATCCCTATGAAAGAATAAAATAACATGAGTATTTAAATATTATTTTCATAAGGCTATTAATGATATAACATGTTATTTAGGTGTCACATATACATTCGAAATTATAATTTTTTCATAATGTAACATATGTAACAAAGAAGAAAATCTTAGATGATGAAACCTTACAATATTAGAAACAACTGAATCAAACCAACTTGAAAGAGAAAAAATTATATAGAATAGTAAATATCCATAAAAATCATTAAAAAATATAAAAATAAATTCATGTCTATCATATACCCCTGATAATAAAATTAAGTGGTTAATATGGAATATGTGTCAGAAAAATTTAATTTAGACGAGAAACCCTCACCTCATGTCTCGCATTACATCAGATCTGTTTGAAACAAATTTTTCTTAAAATATATTTATGAATAAATATTATATAAACATCATAATTTATATTACATGATATATTAATTAATTATAACATCTTATCACAAGTTTATCAATAATGAATATGAAAATTAAAGTTCACGGTGATAACTATTTTTCATTCTTGTTACAATTCTGTAGTCCCAGTCCTTCTATATTGATCAGGTTTCCATCATATCATGAATTTTAATAATGTTTTAATTATCATATATAATCATTATATCCACTTTTATATCTATTTATTCAAAATTATGATGACAAACTCAATTCTTCACTTTATTATGACGGCGGTCTCCACATATACACCAGTTGTGTTTCCAATTTTCTATGGATGGAGTGAATGAGAGGTAAATAATAATTTAGTATTAAAAAATCATTATCATGTCATTTATATCATATGTCTACACACACATTAAATCTCTAATTATTACAATACTAATAAATAAAATAAATTATATACAAATCACATCACAACATGGTGTTGGTTGCCCACACATTCACAGGAATGGTGTTATTACATTTCATGGAATGGAATGGAAAGAAGTTTAAAAATATATTATAATTATATATTTTTATTTATTTCATTATGATATAATTAATAATTAATTATCCCATAATAATGAACCGTCAATTATTTTGATGGAGCCTCATCACCACATGGGGATGGTAATCCATACATACGCATGAGTGATGGATTTTATTTCCCATTTTATGGAAAGGATGAGGAAAATGGATGACATATTGACATAATATAAATTTAGTTATGTTAAATATAAATAGTCCTGAAATATAAAGTGGATGAAATTTATCTATAGGGTTTGGATGAAGAAATGAAATAAGAATTATTCGGTTATTAGTTAAACCACTTGTTTGATAATCCACTTTTGTCTAACACCATAATCCTTGAAAGGATTTTCTTTTAGAAATACCAAAATATCTAGGTTGTGTGAATGGATCCTATGAAGGTATTGTGGTTTCCATTATTTGAGATAAAAGGCGCATAAAGTATGGATATGAGAGGAGGCATAGAATCTATTCATTATGGAGGTAAATAAAACATTTCAAATTACTTATAATATTAAATAAAGTATATAACATAATAATATCATGAGGCATTAGAGCACTCAATATTAGAATATAATATTATACAATTTCAAAATAAATATAATAAATTCACATTAAGACATGTTTTCAATACATTTTATTCCTTATCTAATAGTTAGACCACATTTATCCCATTTTATCCTTAACAATCTTAACATAAAGTTTTACCATGATAAAATAATTATATAAATAAAAATATAATGGGAATTATGTAGATATTTAGACTTCTTGGTTAATATTTCTAGTCCATTTTATCATATTAAATTACTACCAGTTGATTGAATTATTTTTATTATAAGAACCCAAAACGCCTTGAAAAAACATCAGGAAAATTTATGATTTAATCATAAAAATAATTTCACATTAAAATAATGTAATATGTTGGGTTTGATGTTTTTTAGTTATGTATTAATAAATGGAAGATTTTTATACTTTTGAATCATTCTAAAACCTAATTTTATCTTCAATCCTTGAAATTAAATGAAAATACACAAACCAAAATATTTTCATGAAAATATATCTTCTCTTAAAATAACAGAATTTGGGGTTCTGAATTTGAAAATAATATTTTAAAATGTATAATTTAACTCAATAATCAAATATTTAGTTTAAAACCATTCATCCAATAGGATAAAATAATGTTTTATAGAGATATTGCATATTTAACCCACAGTTTCAACTTTGTTTTAACTCTTTTACTCAGGTGGAAAAGATATTCAACATGGATATTATTCATAATAAATTTATTAACATCATTAGTCAGTAGTGATTTGTTAAAAAAATTAATATAAAAATCATAACATTCAAAAATAAATTAAAACCATGTGTTTTATGCACCAAAAATGATCCTATAGAAAATCCATTATAATGATTATTCCAATGTAAATAATTATATAATTTTGAAAAAATAGTTACTTGTATTAATTTAATATAAAATTAAAATCATAATATGGAATAATAAGGAAATGAAATGAGTGTTTAAAAAAATATAAATTTTATATTATTCTATGAAAAATCAATCTTAAAAAATAGAAATCATAACCATAAGATAATATTTAATTGCTAATTTCAAAAATAAAATTCATTTTACAAAATTTAATTTCAAAAATTTTAATAAATAAATTATAATATATTCTCACTGAAATAAATAACATAATTTATAATTGAAATATATATTTGTGTCATAAAATGAATATACTAAAAATTGGGTTCTTATATATTATGTGTAAATAAATATATTTAAATTAAGTAGATGATTTTTATATATCTATAATATATTTTTTAATCCTATTGATACCAATATATTTTGTGGAATGTTTAGTGTGACATCCCAGACCCAAATGACACTTAATATGTTCCTTGAGCCAGATGGGCCACATATACTCGAGTGCATCTCCCCAAAATCTAGAGCCTTCTAACCTAAATCGAGATCCTAGGGTGTGCCTTTGGAAAAACTATTCCCTAAATACCAGAGTGTAGTGCAATAGATAAATAAAAACATAGGTAAATATTAGAAGCAATATAACTAATCATAAAGCACAATGTAAAATACATACAACTATATGAATAACTGAATCAACTAGAATAACTGATGATGATATGTTATTTCACATGTAAACAAGAAATCATGAATACAAGAAAACATGCATAACATGTTCCACAAAAGTATAATGTAAATAATTTTTTTATCCCAAGAATCTGGATCGATGGATCAATAATTTTCTATTAGGAACAATCATAAACAGTAAGCAGTCAATTTTTCGAAGTCATATACATTCCTTTATCAACATATGCATTCATGTAATCTTCCCCAGGTATTGATTGGATCCCGAAGAGGGTGGGATATTATTCTTAGAAGGCCACCATCAATAGTGTCTATAATATCTGGCATGTGTAATAGAAATGTTATCATAATAATGAATGAATATATATATATATAGTAAATTATTACAATGTAACTAAATACTAATGTACCTGCTTCAGCCCTTGGATGGTATCTGAACATATAACAAGGTCATTATTTTTTTGTTACGACTTTATAAATAATTCACATTTTATCCATAGTGAGGGTTTAGAGATTTAACAAGTAAACCTATAATGATATTTAATATTGAAGTTCCAATGTAGTAACCAACGAAATTTAGTCCTTAGGGGTTTCCAACTCAGTAATTATTGTAGTCTTTCTGATGTTTAAGAGTGTAATCTAAGGAGAATTGTCCAATACATTCCACAATAATATTCCTACCGAGTCCAAGGAGATCATCCAAGGTAAAATTGGAATATTGAATGACTAGTCCCGATGGTATTGAACCATGGAACATAATTTTCAAAGAACAATCTAAGGGGTGTATCCAAGTCATCCTATATTACTACATGAGGGTTCATATAGTGTTATATCAAGCATCCGAAGTTAGAAAAATATCAGTTTTTAGGTGGGTCATAATGTAATCAAGTCATACAATTGAATTTGTAATGAGTTCCTCAAGTGCTTAAGGCATTCCCTCAGAAATACATGGTGATATCAAGTGAGGACACATCTATTTTGATAAAGATGTCATATATAACTCATAATGTTCAATTCATTACCTTTCATTACAGTAACAAGGATAATTATGCATGGAACCATTTAATCAATTAATAATTAATCAATAACTTCATTTGGTTAAAGCCTTGCCTTTCATTACTATGACAGTTTAATGTCGCATGAAACCATTCATTAAATCCATTTATCAAATTTTCATTAATTATGTATAATAAGTCCATGTTATATAATTATCATACCTTCTAATTTCTATTTCACATTTAATTATCAATTGATGTACTTACCTTATGCGAGTCATGTTATGAGAATACATAGTTCATTACATTATGAAATTCTCAAATTAGAGCATCACATTTAATATATAAAACTACCCTTAGAAGGATCAAAACACAGAATACCTGAATGGTGGCTCAATCATGTCAAAACACTAAAACTAAAATTATGGAAAACATTATACATTGGATAGATAGAGTTGTGGGTGAAACGACTAAAAACTATACACATATTTGGAAAGAGCATAACCATATGGTCCTAATAATTATAATAATTGATTATAATTTCAATTATTGGCACCTGATTATATCGAAAGGCCTCATATTACAATTCATAAATCAATGACCTTGAGGTATGGGTTGTAGACCACCCACCATAGGCTTTTATGACTCTCTACATCTAGTATCAACCTTTGATATGTATTAGAATGTAGTAGATATGATAAAAGGGGGAAAATAAAAATACCTTGATAAATAAGTCAAGAGTAGTAGATAAGATTAATGGATTAAATAGACTCTAGTACTTACTGTTTCACATCCAATGTGATGAACATAAGCTCAGATAGATTTCAGATGAAGAAAATCTCACAATCCCTATCACAAGTCTTAAAAACATAAAAAATTCGAGAAAATGGAGTTTATGTAAACTAGAATTTAGGTTAGGTAATAACGTAGGTTTAATGAGATAATTATGGATAAAATGGTGAAGTAACCCAAAATTTATCATGTTCATGGGTTGTCGACAGAAGTTGAAAAACCATGAAACAAACATGCATGAGCACCTATATGTAGAGGTGTACCACATGGTCTGTTGGTAGAGTTTTGACAATAAAGCACCAACCGTATGAGATGGCTCTGCCTGAAAATACATACCATTCAAATAGTTAGATATAACAGTGCTACCTGACTGCACCATTTTATCTAACTGTGTGATATAGCCATTTTTCCAAAATGATGGGTTTTGAGATCCAAATATGCTCTTTAAATCCTTGGGAGCTTCCCTAACTCAATGAAAATTCATATTCAGTCCAAAATAAAGACATAGAATAAAATTTAATGGATCCATACCTGAGGGAAAAGTTATATTCTCATATTCTTCCCCCATTAAATGAACTCATACTAAGTTCACATTCTATGGGTTATGAAACATTTTCTGAGAACAACTCCTATTACTAGACATGTATGTCAACCTCCCACTCCCAAGTTTTGTCTTGAACATGGCCATGCTTCCATAACACCAACACTAGAGGGACATATCCACCTCATAGTGATTTCATGCTCTATTAAATAATGCATACTTAATACTTTTCAACAATATAATCGACATATAACTCGACTTCCTTGGGATCAAAAGTATTATGTGAGCAAGCATTATTTTGGAGAAGCTATGAATTGTGTAATACATAATTCATGGAAAGGTGACCATGAGGTAATAAATCCCATTAGGCAACCAACCAGACTCACTCTAAGATCTAAAATGGACCTACATAATGAGGTAATATATTCCTATTCTTTTGTAACTATCTATGCCCTAGTTTGGGTGATAACTATAGGAAAATAATAAAGCTGATATCGAACTCCATATGACTCCTTTAATAATCAGCAGGATTTTTCATTCTAGATATATTAGTAGTCATACACTTTCTAATCGAATGAACCTACTCCAAATTATCCTAAACAAGATGATAACCTTTAAGGGTTTCCTCGCCTACCTCTATCTATCATAGTGGTGAATGAAAATACCTACTATAAGGCCTCAAAATGATCTATTTGAATTTTCACCTAAAATAAGGTAGTATAAAAGAACTCAATGAGGGGATATGATTCTCCCAAAAAAACCTAAAATCAATGAAACAAGCTCATAATATATCCTCTAGAACACATATTTTCTGTTCTGACTATCCATTGGTCTGAGTATGAAAATTTATGTGTATAAGCACTAATGTTATTGTGGCCTTCTACAATACCTTCCCGAATAGTGATGTGAAATGATCATGTATATCTGAAATGATTGTATTAGGTACCCCATGTAGTTATATGATTATATAGACATATAATCTTCATAACTCATCAACTGAGAATGTCTCTTGAATTGGAATGTAGTGATCCACTTTCTTTATCCCATCAACGACCACACATACAACCTCACTACCTCTAGGCGTCCTAGGTAACTAGATTACAAATTCCATGGAAAAATCTTCCCATTTCCATTTTTGGACTAGAAGAGGTTGTAACAAGACTGCATGATTCTATTCCTCTAATATAACCTATTGATATTCTGAACAACTAGTTATTAAGCATGTTATCTTATGTTTCATCCTGTTCCACATATATTATCATCGCATATCTAGATACTTCGTGGAGATGCCTGGATGAACTGCCCACATAGAAGCGTGGGACACACATATAAAATCCTTTATCATATACCTAGGAACCCATACTTATCCCTAAATCCACACGATGTCACCATTATCCACAGACTAATCTGAAGGTAGGTTATCTCCTAATATACACCCAAGGAGAACCAAGCCCTTGGGATCTGAAAATTGACTACCCATCAATTTTTCAAGGAGGGAATAGGTGACTATCAATGATGAGAGGTAAGAGTAATCAGGTATATAATGGAACTCTATAGGTATCTAAAAAAGGGGGCCATTAACTTCCATTTTATTGATAGATTTCTTGACAGAATGCGCCTAAGTTTATTGAGTCTGCTCATCTACCACAACATTTCCCTTATTTGGAGTGTAGAAATGTTCAAAATCGAAGGATTATAGATATTCCACCCATTTATATTGTCAGAGGTTTAGGTCACACTGAGTAAAGATATATTTAATGCTCTTGTGTTATGTGCATACCACAAAGCTCTCACATAAAAGATAGTCTTTCCAGTTGCATAAAAAACAAACAACTCCTACTAGACTTTGTTTATGCATTCAGTAATTTCTCTCATTAAGCATCAACTACTAAGATTCATACACAAATATTATACCCTCATTCATAAGCACTGCTCTAAGTAGGTTCCCTGATGCATTAAAAATACGAACTAACTTTTACCATGCTCTGAAAGAATCTTAATAGGTTGTGAGACAAGCCTCCCATTCATCTCCTAAAGGTATTTCTCACATGATTCTAACCACATGAACATGACACCCTTATTTTTAAGATAGGTAAGAGACAAAGGAAGGTGGGAATAGTCCAATATGAAATGACTATAATATCCAGTCAACCCCAAGAAACTCTACAAACCAAATATATTCTTCATATTGTCCCAATAAACTATAGTAGTACCTTTTTTGGGTCAATAGATACTCATGACACTAATATTATATAACCCAAGAACTAAACATTGTCCCTCTAGAAGTGGACCTTATAAATATTTTCATAAATATGATGCACACTTAGTGCACTCAAAATGATATCAATATGATTGGCGTGGTAATTACGATTTTGCAAATACACCAAAATTTATTCCACAAAGAACATAACAAAAGACTAGAGATAGGTATGGAAAACATATTCATTAGACCCATGAAAATGGAGGGCATGTTCGTAAGACCAAATGGCATAACAAGGTACTCATAAAGATGATGCATGCTATATAAATGTATATGAGGTTTTTGTAATAGCCTTACCCACACCTAATGATAAACTGATATCAAGTCAATCATCGAGAAGATCATATCTCCCCAAATCTGGTCAAATAGATCTTTTATTTGAGGCTCTGGATACCGATTTTGATTGGACGATGGTTCAACCTTCTATAATCCATATAGAGATGTAAGGTTCCATCCTACTTCTTTGAGAAAGACATGAGCAGACCCCATGAGGATGTAATGTTCCCTATAAAACCATTAGCATCTAAACCGTCTAATAACCTATGTAACTCCTTATGCTATGTATGTTCCCTCTTATGTGGAGGAATTTACACTGAAGGTACTACTAAAAATGATTGATCACAAACTATACCTCTCTTTAAGGAGGTAATCTAGAAAATTCATTATTGAAAATGTCCATAAAATTATCCACAACTAGTGGGAATTATGTTTGACATAAAACTAAATCCTCACTAAAGAGATTTGAAATCTAGGTAGTTGCTCCACCTAGCCCAAGATGCTCTAGTCCCACCCTACCATCTTAGAAATCTCACTCTTCCTTATGTTGTTAATTGATGCTCTATGGTGATGTAAACGATACCCTGTGGTGATAGTATTCTAAAGAAGCATGATACTAAACCAACTGTTCTACACTGAGAATAACATTGAAACCTAACGCCATGAGAACAAAGAGGTTCAATGGGAAAAGTTAATTTCAAACATCAATAGGGTTGTGCCTACATTAGCATATTCCCTCTAAAAACACTTCAAATGGTGAATCTAGAGTCATTGCACCATAATAATATTGTATCAACATTACAAGAATCTCCTTGATAGATACAGAGATATAATAGATCAAATACATTGTATCAAATATAGCCGATACCATTTTAGATTCCATAATAATAGTAATGCATACCATATATTGTCCAACAACATGATCATTATGTATCAGTTGTAGTGCGTTCACTTGGATAGATCTATGACCTTGTACAATAGCTAGACTACCATGATCATTACTGGTCTATTGGTGTTGCTAGTGATCAGGTGTCTGACTACTATAGCCATGACTTATTCCTCAACCAATCATGCCGGTTCTATTCCAGCTCAATTCCTGACACAACTGAAAAGAACCCTCTCTAGAAGGTGGAGCTGTGGTGCATCCTTTTCAACGAGATGTTAGTGGAAAGGTCCTAAAAAACCTCTAGAGATATCCCTTTTCGCTGCATGTTGGGAAATCTATTAGGTCTCTATCATAATTAGGATTCAGGTGCCATTAACATCCAAAATGATGATACACTATAGAGATATCAAAACAAGTACACTATTTGTTACTAACTAGAAAATTATCCTAAAGGGAAAATTTCCATCCAATGAGAGAACTACTATCGTTCTATGACATTGTTCTTATATTCCAGGTGTTATTTACATCCATCAGGTTATGAACACTGATTTGATCCTGATAGACTGTAACACCCTGACCCCAGAAGCCCAAAGTCAGTGCATTATTACATATCATTGGCATGATCACAAAAGATAATGTCTCAAAATTATAATTAGTTTAGTATCCTTGGAAGTACTAGATACATTCATAAGTTTTACATTTCATCATAAAATGGAAAACAACAACAACATTGTTTATATAGACAACACTAAGATCCCATAGAATATCCATGCAGGTCTGTAATAATAAACTTCTTCTCATTCTGGGAATAATAAAACATAGAAAGGGGTTAGCTCAGATGCTCAGTAAGGATAACAATATAGAAGAAACTTTCATAAATAAGCATAAACATTTAAGGCAATGTATAAGACTAAAACAAAATCCTTTTAAACATGAAATTTAGCATAATATGGAAAAGATAAAATCAAATAAATTCATTTACTTATTCACATGGATATTCTACTTGTTGAATAATCACATGCAATATCAATAGCCACTTTCATAATGATGGAATGCATAATTCTAGACTTCATAACAACATCTTCAAGGCCTTGTGCCAAGACTACAAATAAGATTTTGTCAAGGCCTTGTGCCACGAAACTAGTTTGTCTCATGAGACCTACCGATTCATTGAGGATTTATAGCAGGATCCACCCATCACATACTAAGTCCAATGCATTCCTCATATGAAATGTTTGAAACATAACATAAACATTTTTATTAAAACTACCATACGAAATGTCAATACTTGATCCAAAAACCATGAATAGTATAAAAATAGCACATCCACAGTCAAACATAACTCATTAAATACAATATGGAAGATTTTATTGTAAAAGATTAACCGCAATAGAGAATAATGAAGTATATTGACATAGATGAAAACCATCATCAAAACTATTTGAGAAAAATACCACCTTTTTTCTTGAAATCATTTAAAAGTCATACTTTTTGTCAAGAAACCGTTTAAAAATAGATTTTTTGAATCAAAGTATCCCATACAGCTTAGATACTCTTAAAATGAATTATAATTTTAAAACTTTAATGTTCATATAAATAAATTCTTAAAACCATTTCTAAAATATGGACATTAATGAGAAAGATTTAGAATCATAAATCTTTAAAACATTTAAAATGATATTTTAGTTAGAGTTCCTAACCAAAAGAGAGACACTTGAATACAAATAGTTGAGATAATAAAAAATTTATAATATCATGAGAATAAATGGATTCATGATATACTATGTCAAAGTACATTATATACACCACATAAAAGTGAACTGGTGTATTACAATAAAGAAGTCTCAATGGAATGTAAATTGAGATGAAATTTCTTATAAAGACCGTATCCTTAGGTTAAAGATAAATAAACAACCTAATTATGTGTGAAAAATATAAATACAGTCAATATGGTTGAAAATTTAGTGTAAATCAATCAGAGGACATTCACACATATTCTTTTAAAAACAACACCAATGAATTGGATGTTTAACTCAATAAATGGAGATTTAGTTAAAATTACTCTTATCAAGTTCATATCGATGACTTGAGAATTTATCGATGGAGTGATTATGTGTATCATAAGTATATCCACAGAAAGGGGACTGGAAATCACTACAAAAATAATAAATATTGATTCCACACATAATCATGGAGTAAAATAATCAATAAAGTATTCATAAATCCCAATGAGTGGAAATTGAAAATTGAAATTCCCTTACTGATTCGGTAACTTATGAAAAATACACCCCATGAAAGAAGTATCATAAAATGAATATGTAAATACCCATACATTGAATTATATTACAAAAATAATACAATCAGGGGCAGTACATACTCCACACAAAAGGAAATAGTGTCCAATATAGCATGAATCTTGCGGGAATAAAAGTGAGATGAAAAACCCTTACTTCATTGTAATCAATCGAGTTATATAAACAAGAGTTAATAAAAAAAATTAATCCCATAATACCATGAACATAAATAGAATCATGATTATATATATAAAATGGAAGTACACAATACACCACATATAATAAATAAGTGGCGAATAATGGAAATCTCACGGAATTAAAAGTGAGATAAGAAACCCATTACTTTGTACTTTTCCTAGGTCAAGGGTAGGTTAAACTCTTGTATAATGATGAAATAATTGTTATTAAATTATTAAAGAATCATATACATTAATATGATATCATATATGATCTTTTAATATTGCTTTGTTAATAATATCTTAGTATTATCATCGTTTCAGGGGTTAACGGATTCATTTTCCTTTATATTCTTTGTTATGTGAGTCATATTTGTTATGGATGGGATTTATTTTATTCATATCCAGAATTATATCAAGTCTATAAACATTATTTTTAATTATCAAATGAATATTAGTCTTGAATGGATACGATGGGGAATGAATCTCATCGCGTTCGTGGAGACGGTAATCCATACGTACGAACGAGCGACACTATCATTCTTTTGATATTAAAATAATATATAATTGGATGGAATATCATATATACAGAATAATTATCATGTTATATTTATTATTTACATCAATTACACATCATTATTATACACATCCAAATAATAATGTATTGAATAACAATTACACCACGACGTGGAGACGGTAAGTCGTACGTACGCACGTATGGTGACATGTCATTCAATGGATGGATAAAAAAATGAATATGTTTTGACCATATTTATAATAAAATCACAGTATATAGAAGATATTGGATTTATTATTTTATAATGGAATAACAAATAAAGAGGAAGAGGAAGAAGAAAGTAACTTGAAAGAGGTGATGAAATATTTACCTCTTCTTCAGGTTCTTCATTTTGATTTCATCAAAAGGGCTCATTAGGTTGTAATTATGACTGAAGGAAGGCCTCTAGGATGAAGGGAGGATAGTTTAGAGGGTATTTTGGCAGGGGTTGGCCGATCCAAAAGGATTTGAAGGAGCGAATTTGAGGGAGGGGGGGGGGTGCCCTTTTATAAGAGGGGTGAGGGGCACCTTTGAAAAAACTAGAAATATTATTTTATAATAAAATAAATTTCAGTTTATAATGGCTCAAAAATAGATTATTTAAAGGATATGGGGGGTATGGGTCTAAAAACACTCAACCAATAGGTTTTAGAAAGTTTTGGGTCACTATATTAACCTTATCTTTTTTATTTAACTCTTAGTTAAATAGTTTGACATTTACCATGTCTCTTTGTATTTTTATATTATACAGTTAATAAACTTACTATATAATTTCAAGAGCACCCTAAGTGGTTAGTTAATGATACAAATATTATTATATAAGTCTTTGGGATGAACCTTAGATTTTATAGGAATAGAATATCAATTAATAATATAATATTTATTTAAAAAACTCTTTTATGTCAATTTTGACACAATTTGGTATTTTGTTTTTTCTAAATTCATATCAACATTATTAATTCGAAAAAATTAATCTAACCAACCATAACATTTCATATTAATCTATAAAATTAGTGTAATTCATAAAAAGTCTCAAATTACATTTATGTGTATATTTATAATATCAATTATTTTAATATTTCATTAATTAGGTAATTACTGCATCATCATTGTGTCATAAATAAATTAAATTATTTAATGTCTAAAAAATATAAATAAAATACCATAATGTAGGAAATATTTTTATCTTTATAATTAATATTTATAGTCAAATTTATCTTTTGTGTAACCCTATATTAAAAATGTTTTAGTTATTAAACATTGATTTTAACTCTTTTAACTCTTCTTTGAATTAAATAATAATAAATGTCCTAATCTAATCCAAGTGGACCAAAGAGGTTCATATTTTATTCCTAAGGTTTTTTTGGTCTATTTATACTTATCCAATAGAATTAGTACATGTGTTAGGGTAATAATAATATCATTTTTACCCTTAATTACCCTATTTACTTTTAACCGTGGTAAATAAAAGTAAAAAGTTACTATTAAAAAAAACTATTTTCATCTTATTGAACCAAATTTTACTTACTGATATCAACCATGTCTCTTGGATTTTTGAAATTCAATTCACAAAAGCGGGAAAATTATGTTTTATTCAAATTTGCAAATGCTCCTAGTAGTTGGGTAACAGATGGTTAAAAGTTCAATAAAATATATATATATATATAATTATTATAAACTGACTCCAATGAATTAAATTGATCTTATATAGGTATTATGTATCTATTTTGACCTAGAATAAATTTTAATAAAATAAATAATTATTTAGAAAAATCGGTTTTAAACTATAACAGAGTGTTTTTCACTATTCATCAAAAATTGACACTTTTCAGAAAAATAAAAAACATTCACCCTAAGATAATTTCAATATTACGAATCAAAAAATGAAGTCCATTTTGAAAGATAAAATTTATAAAATTTCAAAAATTGGGTATTATTATTCATAATGGCTAGTTTGATTGGTCGCGGTGTGTTAGAATATTGAAGTTGCGTATAATGCAAGCTATTACATTATTCAAAGGGAAATGTATCGTGGATGCTTGGGGTGTTACATAGACTATGTCAGAAAATGTAACTAATTGAAATACTTTCACTTACATATAAATGGAATACACAGGCCCATCCTCGAATCGTCTGACATGCAAAATCTCATCACATGATAGAAGTAGTGAAAAGTGTTGTAACTTAATGAAATGCGATTAATATTCCAAAACTATCAAAGAGCCCTACTCAGGACACATAAAATCTCTAGTTGTGGCGTCTCTCTAAATCCAAGGGAAGAACATATTAAATAAAACTATCTGGAAGTCATCCCATTTCATTTATTGAAGGATATTATCCAAGTTAACCTCATCCAACCAATTATTGGATGAATCCTAAAGCATGTGTGTGGAAAGATTGACCCTCCTATATAGAGGTGTCTCCAGATTCTCAAATATGGTTAGAATCACCTATAGAAAAAAAATAAACATCCTGCAGACTTCCATCCCCCAAGTAGGTTGAAGGATACGAAATCCAAGACTCATGAGTTAGATTATCCATCATAGGTGTAGCTCATGGAGCACCCATCATGTACTGCATCAGATATATGAAGCTTTCCCAGACATGGGAATCTGTTCCTAAACTATGTACAAAAGGTGGTGTCTCAAGTTTTACTCATGGTAGTATGACTAGAGGCTCAAGGCCAACCACATATAGAATATTGTCATTTCCACACTCCTGGCATACAATATGAGGACATCTTGGTGGCATTGTTCTAGAAATTCCAGACACACTCATCGTAACAAACATATAGCAGATAGATAACAACACTTCAAGAATATAAATAAGAAAAATATCACTACATAAGGTATACTACCCAAACTACTCGCCTCAATGACCATGTATCAGTACGTTCTCAAGTATAAGTTTCATTTACTTTTACATTTTATTATTTTGTAAAATATTTACCATTCATAAACCTGAATATTTGGGATAAGGAGTGGATAAAATTTCATTTTAAATGTCAATTATCACTTTATAATAGAAATCTATTCCCATTTAATCAGCTCCCATTTACCTTATCACAAAAAACAACCCCCACTAATTTATAGCATAATGGGTCGACTCGTAAATTATTCATCCCAACCCACGAGTGACCATATACCTCATGGATTGAGATAGGAAAAAACTCAATTAGAACCAATAATAATACTACCATTAACTAACTATCACTATATCACTCGACAATCTAACACATATTATGAAATGAACAATAGGGAAATGAACATATAATGAATGAAAATATGCTTGACAACAGAATTCTATGTTCCTATAATGATGCATTTAACAATTAACCTTTCCATAAAATCATCTAACCAAATATTAATTTTCACGACCCGAACCTTACTAGGGATCGAGCTGAAACTACCCCAAGCCCGCCTCCATAATCCAGGGGCTGGCGACTAGCACCGAAGGCCCAATTACTAGGGGAGGCCTTTGCGTAAAAAACTGTACACACATACCCAACCAACTCAATGAAAAAGTGAAAGGGAAAAGAAAAAAAAATGATGCAACATTGCAATAAAAGGGAAACCAATCATATATACATCAGCCTCTAAATAGTGTAAGTACAAGAAAAGTAATGCTGAAAGGGAAAAAGAAAAAATACACACCTAACTATAAATGTGCCACAACTCGGATATAGGTGAAAAAGTAAAACAATTGGGAGTGTCCCACTCTTGAATCCCAAGCTAAAACCACTGCACACGGTCCAAGCACTCCAAACCCCTATGCTCCTCCAATATCATGAACAACCTATCTATCATCTGCCAGGGCACACCAAATATGGGAAAAGCCAAGTAGGGGTGAGTATGAGAATATTCAGTAGGATGACACAAAGGCTCAAGGGAGTAGCAAGAGAGGTACTGAATAGTGGATCTGTAAGATATATAACAAAATAAGACCAGTATGGGAACATAGTACATTAAGAGTGAACACAATTATAGATCAACCCAACAAGATAGTGAAATTAGACCCATCCAAACAAAAGGAGCTCGAAACGGTGATGTGATGAACTCCCCATCAAATCCTTGCTACTTATAGTAGGAGAGTGGACTTGTCCAACCACGAGAATCTAGACACAGAAAGCACGTGGCATACCCCATGCGTCTTAGCCTCTCTTCAAAGGGGAGTAGCCAAAGACCAAGGAGTGGTCTCTATAAAAAGGATATATATATATATATTCTCAGTCAATGAATCCCAAATGAGGGATTAAGGGGATGTCGATCTCATAACTCAGCCCAAGAAAGTGAGTAGCCATTAGTTCATAGTAAAACCATCTAAAATTCCCAACACATTGTCACATATTCCCAAGAACGCCAAAGTCAAAGGTTCCCAATTCACCACACCCTGATAATATCTACTTTAGGTGGCACTGACTTAGCCACACATTTTTAGGTCACCTCACAAGGACACGTCTCAGTGGGGAAAGTGAACCTCTTCTTTATGGGTCCATAGGTAGGTCGAACCGTGCCTCACCATCATGTCACACAGTCAAGGGTTTTTTTGAACCATATGAGACTAGGCTACCCAGCCCACCAGAAGGGTCAGCCTGATATCTCAATGGGAACTATGCTCTGGGTCATACCAGTATCTCCTCGGGGACTACACTCTAGGTCAGCCTCATATCTCCTTAGGAACTATGCTCTAGGTCAGCCTAGTATCTCCTCGGGACTATGCTCTAGTTCATCCCACAATCTCCTCAGGGAATACCCTCTGGGCCAGCCCAATATCTCCTTGGGGACTAACCTCTAGGTTTTCCAGGTATCTCTTCAAGAACTACCCTCAGGGTCTTCTTGGTATCTCTTCAGATACTACCCTCTAGGTCAGTCCTATATCTCCTCGGGGACTTCGCTTCCCGGCATGGTGGGAGGGTCTACCAAAAACTGAACTAGTCATCCCTGTTTGATGGTACCCCATAGAATTCATTGAGGATCACTGGCCAACCCTACAAGATTATACCTATTAGAAATTCACTGAGGAACACAGATCATCCCTGCTGGATAGTACGTCTTAAAAAATAATCGAGGAACTCTGATCATCCCCACTATATGGTACCTCTAATAAATAACTTAGGAACACTGGCCATTCCTATCGGATGGTACCTCTTAGAAATCACTATGGAAAACTGGTCATCCCTGCTGGATGGTACCTCTCAGAAATCACTGAGGAACACTGGACGTCCCTATTGGATGGTACCTCTCAAAAAGCACTAAGGAACACTGATTATCCCTACTGAATAGTACCTCTAAGAAAGCATGCCACTGCAGTCATCAGGTGTCACCTCGAATAGGAGTCACACCATGAACATCTCCCATCGTATATCAAAATCCACTACGGAGGGAACCATCAAATTCTACACAGAGAAACACTCAGTATATGCTACTCATATTCTAATGTGTGAGTCCAAAAGAAGGAGATATGAGAGCTAGAGATTCGTAAAGTGGTATGCGGTGCATGTGGGGACCACACATTGTGTAGCCTCACCTCTTCACATGGCGGTGTAGCATTCCATACTCGGGTACTAAACTACAAATCAAGTACCCCTTAGGTGTGAAAGTGTACTCACAGATTACATGAAATCTCTAGCCAAAAAGGATAACGAGCGTGCGATGCTCATTGTTAAAGCGAAGGGAGAAAACATACTTTTACTCGTAGGCCTCCTCAAATGGCACTAGATAACCACACAAATCACACTATTGCGATCCTTGTTGTAAAACACACAAGATCGAAAATTCATTCACCTTAAACATAAATCCGATGGAAAAGTAATATGTCGCCACATTATGCTTGATTGGCATTACCTGGGCCCCACACCTTGGTCCTAAAATAAATTTTATGGATCCCGCCATTGCGACCCTCTCAGAAAAACATATGGTATCGACTAATCGTTCATTGAGAACGCATAATAGGAGAAAAATATGCATTCCACCATAACATGTGTAAACCAGGCCTCATGGGGCCCACTCCTTGACCTCGACATAAATATCCAAAATTGATATTGAAATATTTATCTTAATTTCAGGGTCATAGCGTCACAGAAAGTTCGTCATTTCGACAACATATGAGGGAAATAAGTCTGATACAAGAACCCACCATAATAATAATAATAATATTATTATTATTGTTATTATTGGGTGTTCTGTGGACCCGTGCCATGAACCAAAATTTAATATTCAACATTAGACTTAAATCGACAGTCTTAATGACAAAATCACATCGCCACTGATGATATGTTAATTGGACGTCACCCACAGAAGTTATGGCAATTCAAAGAATTAATAATAATAATATATTATTATTATTTGAGTGTTTTGGGTACCCAATCCACATACCCATAAAATATATCTAATATTTGACTTGGAATGTTCGTCTAGGAGTTAGGGTTGCACTGTTGCTGACGTTTCATGAAACTGACACCATATGAAAATGATATGACCAAAAATAAGGTTTTCACACAAAAATAATGATAATAATATTTTATTATTATTATTTTACTAAACCATAATTTGATTTCCATGCACAAAGACTCCCACAATTCCCTTTTTTCATGAATAATAATGTCACCCTTTACTTTGAATTTTCTTTTATTATTTATTCATTTTGTTTTCTCATTGTCTCTCCAATCAACTTTTTTGTTCCCTGATTTGCACCTTCTCTTAATTGTAGGCTTCCTCTACACCCGCTTGAACCACCACCATGATTTATGCATGAATCTTTTCCCTTAATTAGCCATATTTACGAGCAACCCCTGATTAGCCATCCTCCTGATTGCCTTGCCGGAAAGTCCCCGCCGACCACCATTGTGCACCCTACTCCGCTGCACCGACACCCGCCTAGACACCCGCAACACCAGCCTACCTCCTTGGTATGTTGCTTCTTGAACTTATGCACAACCTACCTTTCCTAGAGTCGCACCCTGAAGACAATCCAGACACTGAATGAAACCACACACAATTATGTCCCTCTTCAGCCATACAAAAGGAGTCATCACCATCCAACATCCCCTCAGATATGAAGCTTCCAAATTTGACCAAAATCCACACAAACAAATTCTTAACACTTAATGAAACCACATATAAGATTTTATCTTCTCAAAATAAAACATCTCAAATCCTTAATCTAATTTATAGAATAACTCTTACAAAAAGTACGGTAGAATTTTAAATTAATTATTTTTCATTTATTTTCCTCTCATTATTCTTCAACATCCACATGGCCTCCCCAATTTAAAATAAATTTATTAATATAATAATTAAATATAAATGTTTTTATATATAAAGAAAAATCATTCTTACCTCCCTCCAAATGATTTAAAAAAGTGAATACATCACTTATGATACGTGCTGAATACTGCCTCATTAAAATACATGGTCTATATTTCATAACCTGTAAACATGGATTGTCATAATTTTTAAATTAATTAATATATGTTATTTTATTATTTTTTATATCCATAAATTATAAAATAATTCCTACATTCATTTTGTTCTATGGAATATGGGAACATCGATAATGTGTAAAAAAGGACTACTATATCCTAAAAGAAACATGTTTCTCTTTCCTATAGAGACCTTAATTAATTATCCAAACATCATAAAATAGTATTCAACACTTTATTAACATCAATATAATATATTTATGCCCCATTAATAATGATATTTTTTCAAATGAATCACATTCTTAACCATAATATCCAATAAGATATATCTTGTTCATGTTTAGTCGGTTTAATAACCTATGAGAATAGTGCTATAATTTTATATCATGGAAGACTATGTGAACATGGATATTTGTGTTATTATAATCAAATATGTAAATAAATTTTTTATTTGTTTCTGTTAACTATATATTAGTATTTAATTCATTATTAATATACAAATTTTGTTAGTTAAAAATTAAAAAAAGAAGCATATTTATAAATTTTACCATTATGTTGTATAACTAAAAATAGCTTCTATTGATAAAAAATATTATGTATCATTATGAATAAAATAATATAGTATCATTAAAAGTATAGTAAACTATAAATTTCAAGAAAAATTATACGGCTCAAAATCAACATTACAATCCATTCATTAGACAAAAAAATAACAACATATGGTTATGAAAATATGTGATAACTAACTTATGAATGTATTAAAAATAATTATATAAAAAATAATATGTTTTAGAAATTAATATTGTTTAAAAAGAATTTATTATAATTTATATGATTATATTACATTATTTGAACATGTTTTTGTGGAATCCCTAAACACAAGTAATGTTGTATCATCTCAATTTCTTATCATTGAGTAATGACTTGTTCTGTGAATGTAATTTAACTTAAATGGTGCATTTACTTAGTATTGGATATATAATTTTATTAATTATCTAATCTTTGTGTTTTTATGTAAAAATCAATCTGACTCTTTTATTGAGTTTTTATTAAAATGTTTCTTATGTCATAAGGGGTTTTATTGACTCAGCTTATTTTCTTGAAACATAATTATTCTTCTATGAATATTGTTTTAATATAATGTTTTAATCATTTATTTTATGATACTATATTTTATTATCTATCTTGATAAAGATAAATTTATAATTCATATATATATAGATGAATTTATTTCACAAATTTTATATCGTTGATAATAATAATTCCCAACCTCATTGATGAACATTTATCCTTCATATCTATATTTTCTCTTACCTACAATTTTCTCCATTATATTGTAAAATTTATTTCTCTCTCTCTCATGTGAACATAATATATCCCATTTACACATTGAAAAATGCTTCATGATGGACACATTTTATAAAGTGGGTTGTCAATATAATATTTTTAAATATTTAAATGGTTTCTATTTCATGGCCTTATGTTTTATCATCCACTACACGTATCCATTAGCAAACTAGTTTATCATTTTGAGGCTCTGTTATAGATGATTCTCTTTTAAATAAAATGTGTTCAATTGTTTTGACTTAAACTCATTTAAAATTTATTTTTAGTGTGGTATGTAACTTTGGTTTATGAAATTGGTAATATTGTTTTAAAAAATTACTCTTATATTTTGTTTCACTACTATGAGGATAATCATTTATGATGTTTCTAATAAATTTTATAATTTTGTTTCTAGTTGATTTTTATTATTTATTATTTCTAATTGAAAATTAAATATTTTAAAATTTTTGAAATAAAAATGATCGATTTTGAAAACTAATTTAAAATTGTAAAAAAGAATTTTAATTTATTATGCTAAAATAAAGAGACCTTCTCTGTTATTATGACTTCTCAATGATTTTTTTCGTCAAAATATCATTCACCTGCCAAATTTCATATCATAAAACAATTTTTATTAAATAATGAAGGTAATTTTTTATTTATCACAATGTAATTATTTTTTATGAAATGTTTTTATACTATTTTTATGCTTTTCAACTAGATTTTTTTTATATTTTATGTGAATAATTAAATAATATCAAAAAGAAGTTTTACATATAAGTAAAATGTTTTGAGTTTCTTTATTTTACTATGGGGATATGTATTTATTTCACCATCAATAAAATAATTCAGAATTACTTATACAATATTATTGGAATGTTTTTTTATGAAACTCGTCCCTTTTCCGTTGTTTAATTTCTTTATGTTCAACGTATGATTTTTTTCATGTTCTAATGGAGCATATATGTATAAATGATTTATATGTGACATGTTTTAACTATATAAAACTCTAATTTATTTGATAATATAATATATTTCAATAGAAAATAATTGGAATCATGTAATGATTCTCAGTACCCTTTGGAAAATAGGTTTTGATACCTATTCCACTATGGGAAAAAACTCATGCTGGATCAACTCTAGCGAACCAAGTTAAACATAAATAAAATAGTCATTGGACTCGTGTTTTATATAATTCACCTCATAATTATTCATAAATACATAATATGGATGTAATTGTTGTCTTAAACTTGTGCTACATAGACAACATATTTTACAATAAAATTATCATTTCTCTATTACATTGATTTTTTATATCTTACTCTAGAAATATCATATTATATAATAATATTCATAACTGTGGGAATGAATATATAATAAATCATTGAGATTGAATTCTCCGTAATGAAAAAATATCAATTTTTAAACATTTTAATACATAATCATGAGAAAATACATGTGTAATATAGAATTACTGTGTAAAACCATCATTGGATCACAAGTAAAGATAATTAAAAATGATTTAGCATTAGGGATCAACGAATAGAATCTTTATAATAATGAATTGTCCTCAGAATCATGGATTAGAAGAATTTAATAGAAATAAAAAACTTGAAAGCATAACATAATAAAGTGTAAAAACTTTAGAACATGGAATAACATAAATATTTGTTAGTTTATTGAAAAAAAAGAATATTTTAGAGTAGTGAAACAAAAATAAACATATAAAATTATTTGAACTCATATTATTCTATCACATTCACAAAAACATGTGAACAATGATTCTCTCATCTCGTTGATTGACAAAGTTTGTGACTAAAGGTTATCTAAACTAATTCCCAAAAAACAACAATTGAAAAAAGATTCCCATACGAAATTATCAAAAAAAACATATGATTAAGCATCCCTCATCTTATTCACAAAAATTATTTTATGAAAAAATATTTTTATATATAATTCAATCAAAATTCCATTTTATTGCATGATATAAATCCATTACCAATTCATTTGAGGGAGATATATGTCCCCGCCTAAAATAACACACACACACAAATATATTATACTAATAATTCAACATTTCATGATATACAATGGGAAATAAAATGTGATTCACTAATCAAATAAAATATAACCTACCTATAGAAAAAATACATTTTAAAATATTTCAAGAATATATCATTGAAAATTAAAAAAATCATGTAAATGGTTGATACCAAAAATTTAATCAAACTAATATATTATTTCAAAATAACATTTTAAAGGATATTATTTAAATAAATTTTAAAGAAATAGGGACTTTAGATATATAATGGAAATAATTGTTGAAACTTTTATTGTGTTTGTTTGAAAACATTTTTCCCATGGATGGAAAAATTACATTATGGTCACATTGAGATGTCATTTATTAATATTAAGTGAAGGAACATTGAAATATATTACTTTTAAAAAATATTGATATATAATATAAATTTGAAAATACATAAGGATATCTAACTTATTTTCGATGGGATGATAAAAATGTTGAATTTGATTTGATAGAAAAATCATTTGACCATTTTCAAAGAGCATTGTTGAAATCCTACATCTAAAAGAGTATCATAAAAATTGTTTTCATAATAGGAGAAAATAAATATGAGGTAAAAATGATAAAATAAGTATTTGTATCTCTGAGTATAAAGGAGTATATTAGAAGGAAACAAAAATATTGTCATGTAAGGGAATCCATTATTATGGAGGGTGTGAATTATTTAATATTCCTGAATTTTCAAGAAGTGAACTCGTCATTTTGAACTATTTGAGTCAAAATTGTCTTCCCATAATAAAAATAATGTATAAAATTTGAAAACAAAATGAATCCAAAGGAGAAACATTATAACTCAAGAATAAAGATATGTATATAAAATCCTTAAATTTTATGAATGATATCAATCATAGTTCAATGAAATGAATATAATTAAATGAATGGATTTATACAAGTTAATAATTAATTTGTGAAATTATATTTCACATGGGTATTATTTATAAAATTAAATATTATATTGTTGCATTATAACAATAATAAATTAATGAATTGATATTGATATCGAATCCATTTCCATTATTCCACTCTTATTCAAATGTACCCAAAACTATTATATGAATTTAATAAATATCATAAACAAAAAAATTTTAAACTTTTTCTTATGCATAACCTTTTAGAGTCCCCATTTGTAGTAATGGAATTATATGATATTAGTTTTTGGTACTCTCTAAATGAAGAATGAAAATCAAGTAGTGATTTTGGAAACATGATTACTTAAAAAAATGAGTATCATATGGGTTTAATGTGTATGACAAGTAGTAACCCATTAATAAAAAATTAAATGAAAAGTAAACGATTCCTAAAGAAAATATGGAAGAATATTTTCTTTTAATTCAAAAATCTAACAAATAAAGATGATCATGATTTAAAATGATGAAGGTGTGAATCTTATATTGTCCTTGGACTCATATAACTAATAAAATATATAACTCATTGAGATTTATGATATGAAAACTTTTTTTAATATTATATTTTTTATCCAACTCCAAAATTTGACCACCAGTGATATTTATAAAAATTATAACCTAGCCATTAAATTGGTGGTTTTAAATCATATTAAAAAATTAATGAAATATATATATATATATATATATTTAAAACTAAAATATAATTATTGAAATATGTTTAGTAAATAATAAGTAAATTATTAGTCATGAAATTTAATTATTCAAAAAGAAGTTTTATTCAAAAATAATTTTTAGTTCTTTACATGAATAAATATTATAATTAATTTTTTGAAATTTTATACAATTTTTTTGGTAAATAAATATAATTATATAAACTTTAAAATAAAATTATTCATTGGATAATGTTATTGGATTTTTTTTGGAAAATGGTTATTCTTCATGAATAATTATAAATATCGATATTTTCTAAAAATATCTTTTTTTTCTCAATAAAATAAAAAATTTAAGAGTCTCATTCTATTTTGAATAGCATTTAATGAAAAATAATTATAATTTTTAATATATAACACACTAAATTTATTTTTAATATACTTTAGATTTTACTTTTTTATATGTTTGTCATTGGGTTTAATAAAATGTTATTTTTGAACACTGTTTTAAAGTTTAGAATGTTTCTCCATTTAAATTAACTAATAAAACCACTATTGAGAAATTATATAAATTTAATGTATATATAATATATTTTTAAATATTAATTTTTAATAATGAAATTATTATTATTAGTAATATTGTTAATATCAAATCATATTTTCATTGAAGAATAAAATTTTTTAATCCCACTTAATCATCGCATCTATAGGATTATTTTAAAATTAAATTATTTCAATTTGGTAAATTTAATTAGTTAAATCTGAGTCCATATTTCTAATTAGAATAATGAAAATTTTAT
This sequence comes from Viscum album, assembly GCA_963277665.1. Lineage (NCBI taxonomy): Eukaryota > Viridiplantae > Streptophyta > Magnoliopsida > Santalales > Viscaceae > Viscum > Viscum album. The sequence goes on from OY728155.1 coordinate 1,586,571,073, forward strand.
TTTTCATATCAACTAATTTGAAAACATACTGGATAGTGAAAATAGTGCATATAATTACCATGGTTAAGGTGAAAATAGTTTGATATGGGTGTTTAACCAAAACAATAAGGGTACAAATGACTTAATCATTTCTAAAAATTAAAATTTATGTCTATAACTTGACCTTATAATTCTTAATAATAAATATTTTTCAATTATGAACCTTTTTTCGTGTAAAAAATATGGGTACACCAATTTCTTTTCAAAAATAATAAGTGTTCCACTCACCTCACTTATAAAATGCAACCCACTCTATCCTCATATTGAAACGTTCAAACACTAATAGAAAATAGACCTGCACTAATAGCTCGTAACTGTTCGTATAGGCTATATTAATGGTTTGGGTGAACATGGGCTATCGTGGTGTCGGTATAGACCAATACAAATTGTTTCTAGACACTGTTGGTATAGGTGGATATACCAATGGTTTTGGAACCATTCATATATGTGACATGAATTAACTTACTACAATTTTAGTAACATATACCAATATTTTGTAAAATCATGAGTATAACATTGAAAAAAATACATGGTCACATGATTCTATCCCTGGACCACCACTTTATTCATCACGTTCCTAACCACTATTCCATTTCCCTTATTTGTATATCAATATATATTTATATATATATTTATATAAAATTTGGATATAGATAGAAAATTGTGGGAATAAGTCTTCCTATGAAATTATTTTTGTGTCTGGTGAAATTTTTTTCCCACTAGATGGTGGTAACATTATAACCACAGTTTAGAAAAACAATTGGTATAGGACTTAAAAAAACCCTATACCAATGGTCTTACAAAAAACGTGGGTATGGGTCTCGAAAAAACCCTATACCAATGATTTACATTAAACCATTTTCTGTGTATCCTGAAAAATATCATATACCCATAGTTTCCCGAAAACCATGTTTATCGGGTCCCATACTATTCCACTTCTAACGATTCTAAAAAAACATGGTTATAGGGGTACATAAAACCATGGTCTTTCCCAAAACTGTGGGTATAGGTCCATTTTCTAGTGGTGGAATACATTCTGTAGACACTACCCACCAAAAAAACTTATAAAATTCCATATCATCATCCTAGAATCATTTTATGGTCACAACTCCATTATAGTAATACATTAGGTATAAATCTAAATAGGCGGTATGTGAAGAGGTAAAATACCTACTTATGAAATTTATTTATTTATTTATTCATCCAATTCATTAAATAATTATTAAAATATAATTATATATTATCAATGGTGTCTCATGTATTCTTATATATTATATATTAATATCATAATCTTAATACATATCCTCTTCCATCAAATGTGATTTCACATCTTTATTTTTGTGTACGGAAGACTACAACCTCGCTAACTGACATAATGTTTCTTCCAATATCTCAAAATATTTATTTTTATAGTGGTGGATTTAATCTATATATATTATAATTATAATATATTAATAATTATTTTCCTATTTGATCACATTTAAGTTTTTTTCTTTTTATTAAATATGGGATACTATTACGTCGCTCGTGTGTATGAAAGAATACTACCTCATGATGTTATGTGATTCATTTTACACCAATGATTTTCATTTATTGTAATAAAAATGATTTTGATGAATATATGTGACATAAATGATGTCATAATTATATTAATGAAATATTTATCATTGTTTTCTGGAATAATTATAATGTCGTTCATGTACGTACGGACTACTGCCTCTATAAAGTGACTTGATTCTTCTTTCATCGCCAAATCATAATAGTGATATATATATAATTATAATTAACGAAATATTATTTTATTTAAGATATTTTTATAATTTTGGGATTATATAATAATATATACCCTCTTTCTATAACTATCGTTGATAAATGGAAAATTTTCTCATGCGTACGTACGACCTTCTATCTTCAGGATCATAATATAGTTAATTTATTATAAAAAAATTTCATGTTCGGTTTGAAAAGTTTTTACTGAATGATAAATACAATAACTATTTCGTCATTATTATTGTTTAAATTTTTATATAAGGACCTCTTTGACCGTGGTCAACTTGCAAAATATATTGTGAAACAATGACCCAAAAATTCTAAAATGACCAAAATTGGACTTAAATGATTATGTATTCAATTATGTAATTATAATGAAAATATAAATGATTTATGTATAAATTATAATACCAAAAATATGATCCCTTGAAACAAAATATGTAACTAAATATTTCAATATAGTATTCAATTGACATTGAAGGAATATTTGTATTTAAGGAAGTGTTTTCTCATTTAAAATTTTATTTCTGTAATAAATAATCCATATTATCCACATTTTTTTACTGTGTGCTGTATATACTACAACTATACATTTAACAGCATAAATACATAATATATCATGGTATTTAATGTATTTATTTCAATAATTTCATTCACTAGGAATTCACATCATGTTTTCTAAGTGGAAAAATAATTTATTAATTAAATTTATTTTCATTTGGTTAAATTACTTATTTTTTAGAATTTTTATGTCATTATTATGTTTATAAGGAGTTTTGATTATATGATATTGTATTTACACTTATTATATGTGGTTTTACATTATATTCACATATTTTATTCATTGATAAATTCTCAAATTCAATTATATGATTTATGTAAGGGTTATTCATCTCAAATTCTCTTTCTTTGACACATACATTATATCATATTCACTAGTATTCATTTATAAGGTATATATCCATTCCATTTACATGATATATCTTGAAAACAATTTTTTTACCAAAAAAATATAGGTTCTACACAAGTTGGCCATTAAAAAATTTAATGAAAAGTAAAGGTACAAATTTAAGCATTGCATGGGGGTTTACAATCGTGGGAGTGGACTAGTACATTCATATCTGCATCCACCAACAATTAACAGCACAAAGGAGTCCTAAATGATCACATTGTACTAATTTCCATGATTTTTCTATTTGATGGTTAATCCACCACATGATTTGATTCCCTATAACCACGAGAAACTATTATGTGGAGAAGCTTGGCCTAGTTTAGATATAGAATCCAACGTGGGAGAATGCACCATGGTATATTTCTTGTTCATGATTTCTGAAAATTTACAGAAAGTTATAAATACAATTTAATCCATATTATATTCCATCTATGAAATACATCATACATTATAGCATAAAAATGGTCTATAATTCAGTTTCATGATATATTATGATCAAAATATAGTGACGGATAAAACCTTTAAAAATATCACTATGAGTGAAAAATACACTTCCACATATTGAGATCCCTAACATTCCAAGGCTACACCATCAAAATTTTCTTTAACACATTGATAAATTAAAGGAATATATTGATTTATCTTAACTTAGAAAGGTTACCTTTTCATTCTAAAAATGACAATCAATTTTGGAGGTTGAGATCATTTAAGTTGTTTTCAATGTCACCAACATACAATCCTGAAGAAATATTCATTTCTCAGGGCCTATCTAGTGCACCTTTATGAAATGATAAGGGGAGGTTATCTAATATAGAGGCTTTCTGATTTGTCCAAATAAAATTGAAGAGGGTAACTGCAACAATGGGCTGTACATTCTGAATTTTAGGGCTTCTTCCATATTTTCTATTGGGAATCACTAGTTCATAAAACTTTCACTGCATAGATAGATCAATACCAAACAATATTTCAATGCAATTCCATAACTTCTATGAATAAGTGCATCTCAAAAATTTGATCATGACAAATTCGTCATCTCCCATACATATATGACCTGATGATACAAAGAACTTGCTAGACATCATCAATAGGTCAGGGGAGGGAAATCAGTTCTTCTATATTATCCATAGTATAAGGAATATTAATTGTGGGAAAAAGGGTTCCTTGAATTTAACAATCCATACAAGTTTTTAGGTGGATCCATCACACTATAGGAAGTAGAACTCCTTAGTGTTAAAATAGTAATTTCTATTTTTCATCCATATAATAATTTTATTATCCATAGATGAATTAATTTTAGTTTACAAATGATCTTATAGAGAAAAAATTATAGAAAGATGGTTACTATGGGTTAAGAACTCAGAAATATTCATATAAAAGTTAATTAGAGGCACATCAATAATATTGAGAGTGATGTCTAATAAGGGGGTAACCTTTCTATTAAGGAAGGACTATCAACTAAACCATCAATTGTAATTATGCATTATTTCTTTGAAATATTCTCTTAGTGTGGGGAAACAAATGAACTATGATAATGGGGATACCCATTTAGAATCTTCATCATGAACTTACATGATATGAAATAAATGGATGTATCATTAGAGATTAATATTCTACATGTGATCTAATGAATAAGGCTATCATTAAAAATCACTAGATCCCAGATACCATAACCACTAATCTAAATGGGCTTAATACACTCCATATAGGATACAATAATCATCTTCCTTTCATTCCTTGAGCCATTCCAAATGAAGTTCATCATCATGAATTGGAGATCATTGAGATGAATTATATGCCATATTTAGATTGAAAATTAATAAAAACATTTTGATGAAATCGCAGGATTAATGAGGAACACCCGCCCATCAAGAGACATCACTTTCGTTTTTCATTTGGCCAACTAGTTAGTGACACCAGAGCATAAAAGTTGAAGATAATGACTACAAACCTCCCCCCAAAGTATGGTAACTCCCAGATAATTGAAATGGATGGAGTCATTATTCACACCCAGAGTACTAAAGACCATATTTTTCTTACCAATAGTTATCCCCTATCTAAATACATTAAATGATTTGTTCTATCTTATGGTCAGACCAGCCACTATCTCATCGTGAGAAAAGAAGAAATTAATCATAGAGATGGTTTTCCAATAGGATTTCACAACAAAAATAATTTCATAAACATATAGTAGTTTTTATGGGATGAAACTGTCTCTCTTATGTTTGATGTATATATTGAAAAAATTTGTGTGAGTTCATTTGTCACGACCCGTCCTCAGGACCCGTGCCGTGACTACCCCAAGCCCACCTTCGATAGGCCAGGGGCTGGAGACTATCACCAAAGGCGTAAATCCCGATATAAAGGGGAAGGCATTGCCTTTAAAAAGTAAAAAAACACACATTGTAAGCTAGAAAAAGTAAACACTAAGTAACTGAGTACAATAGTAGTGCAGAAAAGTAAGTGGGCCAAAATACAAACCCAAACTGAAAGTAAAGTACAACTGGAAAAAAAGTACAACAACTGAAAGTAAAGCAGCAATGTCGAGTCATCCACTAGAAGTCCCACCAGACGGGTGGGTACAGATAGCCTCCTCAGCTCTTCAGGTCCAGCCATCCGCTCCGTGTACGTCCCACCCAGTGGACCACCTCCAGGTACCGACCTGCTCCACAAGCCTCAAACATGATCAGAGTTGTCCGTCGTCTGCATCCAACACAACGTAGTGCGGGCATAGCCCTTGTAGGGGTGAGTATACACTACTCAGTAGGGACCCCGAGACCCCCGAAGGTCTCCCAGAATCCACAGAGGATAATCCACAATGGAAAGATGAAATCAAGAAGTAACAACCAACACAAAATAGGTATATGCCCATACATATACCTAAGTCATCATTTCCAGTTCGGCTCCAACATTTGAACCCATGTTCGATCAAGTCCACATATGATAGTACAACCCAATCCACACAGGATAACACAACCCAATCCACATAGTAAAGCAAGTCAATCAAATCAAAGATATTGATTTAATGTAAAGACTCAGCACACATAGGTATAATTCTTCGTAAGGTGATAGAGATGATCAGATGTAGCCACTGATTCCTCTAGCTGAGACCCACGTAGGATACAAGTACTGTAGTCATCGCAACCGAACCCGTGGAGGATTATTGTACGGTTGTCGTCGTTGTCGAACCCACGGAGGATTCCAGTATGATAGTCTTCACCGTTGAACCCACAGAGGATTCCAGTATGGTTGTCGTCACTGCCGAACCCACGGAGGATTTCAGTGCAGTCGTAGTCGTCGAACCCACGGAGGATTCCAGTACGAAAGTTTTCACCGTCGAACCCACATAGGATTTCAGTATGGTAGCCTTCATCGTCGAACCCACGGAGGATTCCAGTACGAAAGTCTTCATCGTCGAACCCATAGAGGATTCCAGTGTAAAAGTCTTCACCGTCGAACCCACATAGGATTTAAGTACGGTAGTCTTCATCGTCGAACCCATGGAGGATTCCAGTACGAAAGTATTCATTGTCGAACCCATAGAGGATTTCAGTACGAAAGTCCTCACCATCGAACCCAGATAGGATTTCAGTACGGTAGTCTTCATCATCGAACCCACGGAGGATTCCAGTACGGTTGTCATCATCGTCGCAGCCAACTCTATGGTTCCCACACATAACACGCTCGATTCCGAGAGGGTCCGATCCTCGAGCCAAGTGGGTCGATACATCAAATGACACGTAGTCCAGATTTGATGTATCCCAAAGTTCCGCCTCATCGATAGGAACTCAACGTGACAGATTGTGCGTCAATCAGACGCCCGGTCTGAGAGTTAAAGGCTTTTTCATCCATGGGGCCTGGTTGGTTTTTATGTCAAAACCAACCCGACCGTACTCCAACCACGTCCAAACCTCGAGCGGAGTAAGCAAAAAGGTCCGTCTCACTAAGAGGAATCCAACAAAGTCGACGACATGTCAATCAGACGCCCGGAGCTCAAGTTATAAGCGTTTCGGCTCCGAGGGCCCGGTTGGTTTCGCGTTCGAACCAACCCTTTCGTACCCAAAGATCTCCGAAACCTTGAGTGTAATATAATGAAACTACCATCTCGATCCAAGGATAGCATCGCAACTAACAGTGCGTCGATTTGAGGTCCGTAGCCCAAGATATGGGCAAAAGACCGAAAGTGGTCCGAAAATGGGGGGTCTGGGCCCGGCCCGGCCGGCGCGGGCGGCCCGGCCCGATGCGGGCGGCTCGGACTAGCGTGGGCGGCCTGACCCGGTACGGCCGGTGTGGCCCGGTGCGGCCGGTCCGGCTCAGCGGGTGCCGCGAGCGCTGAGCAGACGCGGGGGGGGGGGGGGGGGGGGGTGCGCTGCCCCCCTTGCTAACAGACGCGACGTTGGTTGCCGCGTCTCCCCCAGATCCGGTGCGTCCACAGGATCTGGTCATCCCGCTGCCGCGACGGCTTCTGCCGGCGGCGCGCCGGGGCGCCGCCGCCTTCGGGCAGCCGGCAGCGCCTTCCGCGGACCACCAGACATGCTCCGGTGGTCCGTTTTGCCCGATGTCTGTGCCTGCGGCTCTCCCGGGACCTGTAGATTACTGCGAAGGGTTCAAAATACCTTTGCGGACCGCTACGTCGTCGTCTTTCGATCCGCACACCAATAAAAAAACTGCGGAGGGTTGTCGGGCGGTGTTTGTTCGGCCCGCACCCTCCACGTTAGGTGTTTTTCAAAATAAAATCTTTAAAAGACATGCTTTAAATGAGGGCATATTTTATTCAAGGTAAAATTATTCAATCAACCTGAAATTAATAATACTCATGCACGAGGGGATAATTCACACATAAACATTATTCGAAAACCCCCTACCTCGATGAAGTCATTGAACGAGGTGTGTCTAAGGAAAGGGACGTCACGGAAGAGGATCGTCGGCGTCGCGGTACACGGCATCGCGAGGAAGAGGATCGTCAGCGTCTCAGTACACGACATCGTGTCATCGATCTCTGAGGAACTCGCGTTCTTCGTCGTCTTTCGTCGAAGGCCGGCGTTCTTCTTCGTTCTTAGCATTCTTCAACGAGGAAGGACATTCTTCAAGACTGGAGTAATTCCTCCCCAAATCGTCTCACACAACACAAAAAAATAATAAAATAAGGCCTTGGATTATTTTATTACTCATGCCATCTATTTTTGAAATTCAAAAATTAAATCATAATTTAATTATCGAGTGTTGACCAAATAATGAGGCATTTAATAATCCAATTAAACGCGAGAGTTGACTTGGAATTTAAGAGGGGGTGTGGGTGAGTTACTAAATTAAATGCACGTGGAAGGTAAAAGGAAATAAAGGGGGTGGGGATCATGTGGGCCCCACCTCACAAATATCCTACCTAGTGGAGTTAGGAACTAGTGGGTCCCACCCCAACATCCAAGCATAGGTTTAAACTACCTTAAATAAAAAAAAAATTGGTTGCACAAATTTTATTTTATTCATTACTTAACCCACTATTTTTAATAACCACAGCCGAGAAAATGCATCTCCAGAAAAGGTTTTCTTAAGAAATTACCGGCACTGCGGTTCCATCGGTACCCTCAGAATTCGATTCCGAGCACCGATTCAAAAGTTAGAAAAACCCGCTTGCTTGTTCACTAAACGTACCCGAGCTAAACTTCATAAATTGATTCCAGGCACACCGGGATTCGGAATCAGGTGCTGTTAGAAACTACGTTCTTGTAAAATCCAAAAGAAAATTAAGAAAAAAATTCCCTTGAAATTTACTGGTCTTTACATTAGTCCCACCTCAGGGATTTACATCCCTGTAAAGCTATAACACAAACTGGGGAAACAAAAGTTGTACTGAGCACGAAAATAAGCCTCCTACTCCCCTGTGATATCCTGGAGGTTCCCGTGCTGCCATCTGATGCGCACTAGAGGAATCGACCGCCCACGTAGGACCCGCTCATGTCGATCCTCGATCTCCACCGGAACCTCCACAAAAGTCACCCCATCATCAAAGATATGATCCGGGTCACGCACGTATCTCCTCAGATGAGATACGTGGAAGTCGCCGTGCACTTGGTGCAATTGAGGTGGAGGGGTCAAGTGGTAAACCACCTCGCCTATCCCATTGAGGACCAAGAAGGGTCCTATGAAGTATGGAGATAACTTGCCGCCCCGGCCAAATATCTGTAATCCATGTCGAGGTGAGACCCATAGGAAAACATTGTCACCATCCGCGAACTCTAGTGGTCTCCGCCTCCTGTCATCACAAGACTTTTGTCAGCTCTGAGCTGTCCTCATCCGCTCTTGTATGACCTGGACCTTCTCTGATACTACAAGAGCTGCTAAGATTTCATCTTTGCTGATAAGAGAAATCCGGTCTCATCCCCAGGATGAACCACGTTCTCTGCCAAATACAGTCAATCCCGACATGGATGATACTAATCCATACCAAGTATGACGTCGTAAGGCCTCGACGCTACTACCAAGAGATCCAACCATTACTATCGCCTCCAAGGTTTGAGTCACACTGTTGGCATCAGTGTGTGGTCACTGGGTCTCCCCCAGTAGGTATCTCAAAAGTGAGGGTCAAGTCAATAGTTTTAAATCGGAACCTCTCGGTAACCACACAAAGAGAGGACATGAAAGTAAATGCAACAAATAAAGGTGTCTTTTATAACTACAGCTCAAGGTAAAAAGACAGAAAGCATCCACAAACAAACATCAACAAAGCTAGAAGAAACATGAACAAAAGTTTCCCTGTCTGGAGCTAGTCCCACTCCTGTCTATCTGCTCCCGGAGCTCCATGATCGTAGGCCTCAACTGCCTGAAGCTGAGCTCTTCCCTATCCACCTGTTCCCTACGGTCAGGTTGGTCTCCCAGATGGTGGTGGTGGTAGGGCCTCAAAGCGTCGTCCACCAACCGCTGCTCGGCCATCTCCTCTGCCACGCCCGCCTGCTCCCTACGGACCGCCATGGTCAAACCTCTTCCTGGGAGGTCCCTTTACCGCCTAATTCTCATCTGCAGGACGGGTCGGGCAGTCTTGAGCCATGTGACCCTACCCGCCGCATGCGTAGCATTGCCTGCTCCTCTTGTAGCTGGCTCTCCTTCGTGTTCCCCGCACAACCGAATCTTCACCTTGAGATTGCCCATCTAATGGTCTAGACTATTTGGACCTCTGTGTCACCTGTCTACTACCCGCTGTAAAAGACTCCACTACGGGTCGTCCTGCGGAGGGTCCTGCCGCTGGTGACTACTCGGCGAGAAAACTCTCTACTAGAAGGGCTCTCTCCAACACCTCTGCCTGCGTCGGAATGTTGAGGGAGATCATCGAAGCCCTGATCTCATGCCTCAGTCCCTACTCAAAGGTACGGGCCCAGAAGAATGGGTCCCATACCATATCTGTGGAGTAGCGCAAGAGATCAGTAAACCTTGCCATGTACTGGGCCATGGTCATGCTGCACTGCCGCAGCTATAGTAGCTCCTAGATGCGCACCGCACAGAGGGTGGCTGGGACGAACTCCGAGAGGAAGATTCTCTCAAAGTACATCCATAGGATAGATGCCTCTTCGTGCACCTGGAGCATCAAGCTCCACCATCTGCCTACTGTCGTGTGCAAGAGGCTCGCTGCGAGGATCACCAAGAGGTCAGCTGGTGTCCCCAATAACCAGAAAACTCGCACAACCACCTACAACCAATCTTCGGCTGCCCGAGGGTCCATCTCCACGGGGAACCTGGGCGGTATCTGATGCAGAAACTCATACAGTGTACTTAGGCGACGTGCACTCTCAGCGGCTGGGGCAGGTGGCATCAGTGGCTCTACGGGTAGTGGTACCGCCAGTGCCTCCACTGAAACGGGCCCTGCACCGAGGCCTCATCGCTCGGTGGGTTGTCGTCTCGCACAAAGCTCGGAACCCTAGCTGGCTGCCGTCGTGGGGTCATCCTAAAAAGAGATAGGTGCGCCATGGTCAAACAGTATATCTGGTGAGCTGACTCAAAGTAATCACAAATAAAACCTTTGAAAGACACATACAATCAATGTTTTCGTGCATTGAGTCAGAAATCAGAAGTCAGGGTCCTGGTGTACGGATATGTCGGTCACCGCACAAACACTGGACTCCCTGGACTGATAACCACACTCAATACCCATAACACTATCGCTTCACATAGAAGAAAGATCAGAGTCCTGAGTTCTGCGGTAGAACCGAACTCCTCTAATACCAATTTGTCACGACCCATCCTCAGGACCCGTGCTGTGACTACACCAAGCCCGCCTTCCATAGGCCAGGGGCTGGTGACTAGCACCAAAGGAGTAAATCCCGGTATAAAGGGGAAGGCATTGCCTTTATAAAGCAAACAAACACCACATAGTAAGACAACAGTAGTAAACACTAAGTAACTGAGTACAATAGTAGTGCGGAAAAGTAAGTGGGCCAGAATACAAACCCAAAATGAAAGTAAAGTAAAACTAGAAAGAAATTACAACAACTGAAAGTAAATCAGCAACGTAGAGTCGTCCAGTAGAAGTCCCACCTCAAGGGTGGGTACAGATATCCTTCTCAGCTCCTCGGGTCTAGCCGTCCGCTCCGTGTACGTCCCGCCCAGTGGACCACCTCCAGGTACCGACCTGCTCCACAAGCCTCAACCACGATCAGAGCTGTCTGTCGTCTGCATCCAACACAACGTAGTGCGGGCATAGCCCGTGCAGGGGTGAGTATACGCTACTCAGTAGGGACCCTGAGACCCCCGAAGGTCTCCTAGAATCCACAGAGGATAATACACAAAGGAAAGATAAAATCACAAAGTAACAACCAACACTACTTAGGTATATTCCCATACATATACCTAAGTCATCAATTCCAGTTTGGATCCAACATCCAAGCCCAAGTTCGATCACGTCCACATAGGATAGTACAACCCAATCCACACAGGATAACACAACCCAATCCACATAGGAAATCAAGTCAATCAAATCAAAGATATTGATTGAAATTCAAGACTCACCTCACACAGGTATACTTCTTCATAAGGTGATAGAGATGATCAGATGTATCCACTGATTCATCTAGCTGGGACCCACGTAGGATACAAGTACTGTAGTCGTCGCCGCCGAACCCACGAAGGATTCTTGTATGGTTGTCGTCGTCGTCGAACCCACTAAGGATTTGAGTACGATAGTCTTCACCGTCAAACCCACAGAGGATTCTAGTACGGTTGTCATCACTGCCAATCCCATGGAGGATTTCAGTGCAGTCGTAGTCGTCGATGTCACGACCCGTCCTCGGGGCCCGTGCCGTGACTACCCCAAACCCGCCTTCCATAGGCCAGGGGCTGGCGACTAGCACCAAGGCGTAATTCCCAGTAAAAAGGGAAGGCATTGCCTTTGTAAAGTAAACAAACACCATAGAGAAAGCAAGCAGAAGTAAACACTAAGTAAAAACTGGGTACAACAGTCAGTGCAGAAAAGTAAGTGGTCCAGAATACAAACCCAAAGTGAAAGTAAAGTACAACTAAAAAAGGGAGTACAAAATCTGAAAAGTAAAGCTGCAGCCTCGAGCCGTCCACTGGAAGACCCACCTGAAGGTTGGGTACAGATAGCCTCCACAGCTCCTCGGTTCCAGCCGTCCGCTCCGAGTACGTCTCGCCCAGTGGTCCACCTCCAGGTACCGACCTGCTCCGCAAGCCCCAACCATGATCAGCGATGTCCGTCGTCTGCAACGAACACAACGTAGTGCGGGCATAGCCCGTGCATGGGTGAGTATAAGCTACTCAGTAGGGACCCTGAGACCCCCGAAGGTCTCCCAGAATCCACAAAGGATAATCCACAAAGGAAAGATACAATAACGAAGTAACATCCAACACTACATAGGTATATGCCCATACATATACCTAAGTCATCAATTCTCGTTCGGCTCCAACATCCGATCCCAAGTACAACCCAGTCCACACATGAAAACACAACCCAATCCACACAGGAAAGCATAATGTAATCCACACAGGATTTCAAGTCAATCTTATCGATGATAAGGATTGAAAGTCAAGATTCAGCTCACACAGGTATACTTCTTCGTAAGATGAGAGAGATGATCAGATGTAGCCACTGATTCATCTAAGCCATCGGACCCACATAGGATTGATAGGTACTAACCCCGCAATGACCCACACAGTATCGATAGGTAACTAACACCCGCAATGACCCACAAAGGATCAGACCCACATAGGATCTGTAGGCGCTGGCCCACACAGGACCACTGAGCGCTGACCCACACAGGATCTGACCCACACTAGATTGGTAGCACTGATCCACGTAGGATCGCCGAGTGCTATAGTCGTCGCCGTCGAATCCACGGAGAATTTTTTCACAGTCGTCATCGTCGTCGTAGTCGCAGTCAGCTCTAGGGTTCTCGCACACAGCAAGCTCATTCGGGAGGGTCCGCTCCACGAGCCGAGGGGATGATACATCAACTAACATGAAGCCCTGAGTTGATGTATCCAAAAGCTCCGTATTGTCAATAGGAACTCAACGTCACAGACGGCGCGTCAATCGGACGCCCGGTCTGAGAGTTATTGGATTTTTTGTCCCAGGGGCCTGATTGTTTTTTAAGTCAAAACCAACCCGACCAAACTCCAACTGCATCCAAACCTCGAGCGGAGTAAGCCAAAAGGTTCGTCTCACTAAGAGGAATCCAACAAAGTCGACGACACGTCAATCGGACATCCGGTGCTCAAGTTATAAGTGTTTCCGCTCTGAGGGCCCGGTTGGTTTCGTGTACGAACCAACCCGGCCGAATCCAAAGTACTCATAAAACTTTAGTGTAATATACCGAAACGACCTTCTCGATTCAAGGATTTCTACGCAACTAACGGTGCATCGATCAGAGGTCCGTAGCAAAAGTTATGGGCAAAAGACCGAAATGGTCCGAAAATGGGGGGGGTCTGGGCCCGGTCCGACCCAGCCCAAACCCCCCTGAGTTGGCCCGAACTGGGTCGACCCGACCCGGGTCCGGGTCCGACCTGGCCGGGCGTGGCCTGGACCAGCCGGTGCAGCCTGGGTGGCCTGGCCCGGTGCGGTCGGTCTGGCCCGGGGCGGCGTGGCATCAGTCGAGCGGGTCGGCTCGGCACTGGCCGAGCGGCCATGCAAAAAGGGAGCGCCACCCCCTTGAATGAAACAGAGGCCCCCGCGTGGGGGCCGCTCCTTTCCAACGGATGCGGCCTAGCACCGCGTCCCCGCCCCCTCTGTCCCATGCGGTCATGGGATCAGCAGCCTACCGCCGCGACTTCAGCCGCGACGGCCCTTCCCGGCGGCGCGCCGGGCGCCGCAGCCTCCGGCCGCCGGTGCTGTCGTGCCGGCAAGACCCGCCGACGCGGTTTTCCGCGGACCACCGGACGCGCTCCAGTGGTCCGTTTTGCCTGCCGTCTTCGCCAGTTGTCCTCCCAGGATCAGCTCTTCACTGCGAAGACCTCAAAATGCCCGTGCGGCCTGCTTCATCATCGCCCGCTGATCCGCACACCAAGAACGAAGAAACGGTGGGTTCAAACTTGTTCGTTGGTCCTCACCCACCGTGTTAGCGGTTTAAACGGATTCCGACAAATTTTAAACACATGCCGAAGATATAAATCACATAGATTTAATTGAACCAAAACCTTTACCTAAATCGTCGTCGAGTGAGGGTTCGTCGTGGAATTGCGCGTCGTGGTAGAAGGCATAGAGGTAGGGGGATCGTTGCATCACCGAGAAAGGATTCGTCAGCGTCGCGTCGTCGATCTCCGAGGATCCGTCGTTCTTGTCGACCTTCTTCGGAGGTTGGCGTTCTTCGCGTTCTTTGTCGAGGAAGGAGTGTTTCACGACTTGAGTGATTTCTCCCAAACCCTCTCGCACAACCAACCTCTAATAAAATAAGACTTGTCTTATTTTATTAACACACAAGCCAACGAATTGAATTTAAAAAAAAATTGAAACAATCAATTAATTGAATTTATTGAGGAGTTTAAACCACCCAATTAACAAGTCGTTTATTATCCAGATTAAACGCAAGGGTTGACTTCATTAAAAAGGGGGTGGGGGGTGTAGGTGCATTACTTAATTAAAGGAGGGGGTTTGAAAAAGGGTGGGGATTGTGTGGGACCCACCCCACAAATATCCTACCTAGTGTTGTAGGATATTGTGGGTCCCAATTTAACCTCCTAGCTTAGGTTAAACAAATTAAAATAAAATAACTTGGTTTCCCAATTTTATTTTATTCATTTACTTAACCCGAAAATTTAAAAACCACACCCGACCAAAGGCAACTCCGGAAAAGGTGTTTTTAAACAATTACCGGCACTGAGATTCCATCGGTGCCCTCAAAATTCGATTCTGAGCACCGTTTCAAAAGTTAGAAAAACCCGCTCGTTCATTCACTGAACGAACCCGAGCTAAACTTCCGAAAATGATTCTGGGCACACCGGGCCTTGGAATTAGGTGCCGTCAGAAACTGCATTCTTGTAAATTCCCAAATAAAATTAAGAAAAAAAATTTCCTTAAATTTTACGGGTCTTTACATCACTCCCACCTCAGGGATTTACTTCCCCGTAAAGATACATCAAAAAATAGGGAAAAAAATGTGGGTACTGAGCATGAATCTGAGCCTCCCGCTCCCAAGTGCTCTCCTGGAGGTTCCCGTGCTGCCATCTGATGTGCACTAGAGGAATCGACCATCCACATAGGACCCAATCATGTCGATCATCAATCTCTACTAGGACCTCCGTAAAAGTCACCCCATCATCTACGTCTAGCTCCCCATGGTCAATGATATGCGTCGGGTCGTGCACGTATCTCCTCAGTTGAGATACGTGGAAGACGTCTTGCACCCGGTGCAACTGAGGTGGTAGAGCCATGGGATAAGCCACTTCACCAATCCTGCTGAGGACCTGGAATGGTCCGATGAAGCACGGAGATAACTTGCCACCTCGGCCAAATCTCCGTAATCCACATCGAGGTGAGACCTGCAAGAAGACGTGGTCGTCATACGCGAACTCAAGTGGCCTCCACCTCCTATTAGCATATGACTTCTGCCGGCTCTGAGCTGTCCTCATCCGCTCCTGGACGACCAGGACCTTCTCTGTCATGTCCTGGACCATCTATGGTCCCACAAGTGTGGACTCCATAGGGTCTGTCCAGCACAGAGGTGATCTGCAAGGTCGGCCGTACAACGCCTCGTATGGTGCCATCCCGATGGTGGAGTGGTAGCTGTTTTTGTACACGAACTCCTCCAAGGGTAGGTGATCCTCCCAGCTGCGACCAAAGTCGAGGACTCATGCACGGAGCATGTCCTCGAGAGTCTGAATGGTCCTCTCTATCTGTCCATCTGTCTGAGGGTGAAAGGTGGTGCTCAGATGTAGCTGCGTCCCGAATGCCTCATGCAACCCCTTACAATGCCAAGAAGTAAAGCGAGCATCTCAGGAGAAAATAGATGATGGCACACCATGAAGTCGTACAATCTCCTGAACGTAGAGACATCCCAGGCTCTCCACTGAGCCCTTCTCTCTGATGGGTAAGAAATGAGCCGACTTGGTGAGTCGGTCGACAATCACCCAAATGGAGTCATGACCTCTAGAAGTGCATGGAAGTCCAATCATAAAGTCCATAGATATGACGTCCCAATTCCACTCCGGGACCTCCAAGGGATGCACCAAGCCTGCTGGTACCTGGTGCTCTGCCTTCACCTGCTGGCAGGTGAGGCATCGAGAAACAAACTCTACCAAAACCTTCTTCATACCCGGCCACCAGTGCTGTCATCTGAGATCTTGTTACATCTTCACCACTCCAGGATGTACCTCCAAAGGGGAAGTGTGAAACTCTCTCAGCACTTCCTCTCGTAAAGAAACTGGTACCAAGGTACGTCCTATGAAAAGGACGTCATTCTCTCCTCCTACAGAGAAACCATAAGGTGACTGTCCTGAGGATATCTTCACACGCCGTGTCTCACAGTCGGCATCCCCACGATGTGCCTCTCTGACCCGCTGCAGTAGTGGAGGAGTGACTATGAGTGACTGAAGGAAGTCTGCTCCATCTCTATCCATGAAGGATATCTGCAAAGTGGCTAGCTGCTCTGTCGCCTCCCCAAGTAGCTGAATACCCGTCCTCCTGCTGAGAGCATCAGCTACTACGTTCCCCTTTCCATGAGTATAGACTATCTCAAAGTCATAGTCCTGGAGGAACTCGAGCCATCACTGCTGTCTCAGGTTCCTGTCCTTCTACGAGAAAATGTTCCTGAGACTTTGATGGTCAGAATAGATTGTGAAGTGCTCTCCCATCAGATAGTGTCGCCACATATTCAGAGCGAAGACCACTGCTGCTAACTCCAGGTCATGGGTAGAGTAGTTCTACTCATGCTGCCTCAACTGACGTGATCCATAGGTGATCACGGCCCGCTCCTGCATCAGGACACATCCGAGTTCGGTTCCTGATGCATCGCAGTAAACTACGTACCCAACTCCCTCCTCCGGTAGCCTCAAGATATGCGCGCTGGTCAATCTCTGTCTCACCTCCTAGAAGCTCTTCTGACATCTGTCTGACCACACGAAGGGTTTCCCCTTCTTCATCAAAGCTGAGTGTGGTGCCGCAACTCTGGAAAAGTCTGGCACAGACCTCCTGTAGTACCCAGCTAGACCCAAGAAACTCCGCACCTCCATCACGTTCCTGGGTGGATCCCAAGCTAGCACTGCATCGATCTTCGCAAGGTTCACCACAAATCCCGCCTCAGAGATGACTTGTCCCAAGAAGTGGACCTAACATAACCATAACTGACACTTAGAGAGTTTTCCATAAAGCTGGTGCCCTCGGATTGTGTCTAGTACAACCCGCAAGTGGTAAGCGTGCTCCTCCTCAGTCGTCGAGTATATCAAAATATCATCGATGAAGACCATGAAAAATTAATCGAGGTATGGCTGAAAGATCATGTTCATGAGGCCCATGAACACTGTTGGAACATTGGTTACGCCGAATGGCATAACCAAGAACTCATTGTGGTCATACCGACATCTGAAGGCCATCTTCTACACGTCCTCGTCCCGAACTCAAAGATGATGATAGCCTGATCTAAGGTCTATCATTGAGAACCATCATGCTCCCTTGAGCTGATCGAATAGGTCATCAATCCTTGGTAGCGGATACTTGTTCCTCACTGTCACCTGGTTTAGGCGACGATAGTCGACACAAAGTTGCAAGCTCCCGTCCGCCTTCTTGGCGAACAATATCAGGGAAGCCCAGGGTGAAACACTGGGTTGGATGAATCCCTTTCCCTGCAAGTCCTCCAACTATACTCGTAGCTCTCGAAGCTCGGTGGGAGCCATCTGATATGCTGGGGTGGATATCGGGGATGTCCCGGGGTACAGATCAATATAAAAGTCTACCTCTCTGCGAGGAGGTAGTCCTGGAACGTCATTGGGGAAAATGTCTGCATACTGATCCACCACTGTAGGAAAACTAGGACTCCACACATCAACTGCTCCTAGGATGAGGCTAGCCAACTGATGAGTGATGGGCTATCCTCTCTTTTACAAGAGTCCATCCTATGCTGCGAAGGTTCCCTTCTCACCGGTGAAGGTGAACCTGCTCCCGTAGGTGCGTACACACCGCACCTTGCACCTAATACAGTCAATCTGAGCATGGAATGTAGATAACCAATCAATGCCCAAGATGACGACGTAAGGCCTCGACGCTGCTATAAGAAGATCCCAGCCGAAGCTCTCGCCTCCTAGAGTAAGCTCACACTGCCGACACCAGTGCGTAATCGTCGAGTCTGCTCCTGTAGGAGTCTCTAGCCGTAAGGATCGAGCCAACGGCTCTGTCGGAATCTCTGAGATCCAAACAAGGGCAGTGGCTATGAAAGAATGACTCGCTTCTGTGTCTATAAGAACTGCAACAAGGGTGGAATAGACACAGATAGTACCTTGAATCATCTCTGGGGCACCGTGGTCGTAGGCCTCCGCTGCCTGGAGCTATGCCTGTCTCTTCCCTCCAGCTCCCTGTGGTAGGGGTGGACCTTCTGGTGGTGGGTGTGGTAGAGCCTCAAAGCGTCGCCCACCACCTGTTGATCGGCCAGCTCCTCCTCCTCGTCCTCCTGCTCCCGGCGGACCACCACGGTCGACCCTCTGCCTCTGCCTGGGTGGCCCCTCAACCGTCTGCTGCTCCTCGGTACGACGGGTCGGGCAGTCACGAGCCATGTGGCCCTGCCCGCCGCATGCGTAGCACTGTCTTCCCCTTGAAAGAGTGGATCTGCACTATGTGCCCCACACCTCTGAGCCAGTGTCCTGAGGTCATCTGCCTGAGGGTCTGGTCTTCGTGGGTCCATGTGTCATCCGTCGACTACCTGCTGCAGAAGACTCTGCTACGTGCCTCCCTACGGTAGGTCTCTCTGCTGATGTAGGCTCAGAAAGGAAGCTCTTGATGAGAAGGGCTTGCTATAGTACACCTTCCTGAGTCAGAATGCTGAGGGAGATCAGCGATGCCCTGATCTCCTGCCTCAATCCCTGCTCGAAGGTTTGTGCCCAGATGAATTGGTCCTGTACCATGTCCGTCGAATAGCGCGAGAGATCTGTAAATCTCACCAAGTACTGGGCGACTGTCAAGATGCCTTGCCGCAGCTGTAGAAGATCCTAGATGCGCACTGCACGGAGGGTGGCTGGGACGAACTCCAAGCAGAAGAGGCTCTCAAAGTCTGTCCAGAGGAGAGATGCCTCATCGTGCACCTGGAGCATCAAGCTCCACCATCTGCCTGCTATCGCGTGTAGGAGGCTCGCTACGAGGATCACCATGAGGTCTCCTGGTGTCCTCACTAACCTGAAAACTCATACAACAGCCTCCATCCAATCCTAGGCTGCCTGAGGGTCCGTCTCCCCACGGAACCTGGGCGGTGGCTGACACTGAAACTCGTACAGTGCACTAAGGCGACGTGCATTGTCAGCGGCTGGGGCTGGTAGCATCGGTGGCTCGGCAGGTAGAGGTATCGCCGATGCCTCTACTATCAAAGGGCCCTGTACCAAGGCCTCGTTGCTCGATGGACTGTCGTCACGCACAACGCTCGAAACCCTAGCTGGCTGCCATCATGGGGCCTTCCTGAAAAGAAACAGGTGGGCCACGGTCAAACAGTATACCTGGTGAGCTGACATAAAGTAATCACAACGAAAACTTGAAACACACAAGCAATCAATGTTTTCGTGCATTAAGTCGGAAATCAGAAGACAGTGTCCTGGTGTATAGATACGTCAGCCGCCGCACCAACACTAGACTCCCTGGACTGATAACCACACCCAATACCCTTAACACTATTGCTTCACATAGTAGAAAGATCAGAGTCCAAAGTTCTGCGGTAGAACCGAACTCCTCTGATACCAATTTGTCACGACCCGTCCTCGGGGCCCGTGCCGTGACTACCCCAAGCCCGCCTTCCATAGGCCAGGGGCTGGCAACTAGCACCAAGGCGTAATTCCCGGTAAAAAGGGAAGGCATTGCCTTTGTAAAGTAAAAAAACACCATAGAGAAAGCAAGCAGAAGTAAACACTAAGTAAAAACTGGGTACAACAGTAAGTGTGGAGAAGTAAGTGGGCCAGAATACAAACACAAACTGAAAGTAAACTACAACATAAAAAGGGAGTACAACAACTGAAAAGTAAAGCCACAACCTCGAGCCGTCCACTAGAAGTCCCACCTGAAGGGTGGGTACAGATAGCCTCCACATCTCCTCGGGTCCAGCCTTCTGCTCCGAGTACGTCCCGCCCAGTGGTCCACCTCCAAGTACCGACCTGCTATGCAAGCCCCAACCACGATCAGCGCTGTCCATTGTCTACAACCAACACAACGTAGTGCGGGCACATCCCGTACATGGTTGAGTATAAGCTACTCAGTAGGGACTCCGAGACCCCCGAAGGTCTCCCAGAATCCACAAAGGATAATCCACAAAGGAAAGATACAATCACGAAATAATATCTAACACTACTTAGGTATATGCCCATACATATACCTAAGTCATCAATTCTCGTTCAGCTCCAACATCCGAGCCCTAGTACAACCCAGTTCACACAGGAAAACAGAACCCAATCCACACAGGAATGAATAACATAATCCACACAGGATTTCAAGTCAATCTTATCGAAGATAAGGATTGAAAGTCAAGATTCATCTCACACATGTATACTTCTTCGTAAGACGAGAGAGATGACCAGATGTATCCACTGATTCATCTAAGCCATCAGACCCACACATGATCGATAGGTACTAACCCCCGCAATGACCCAAACAGGATCGATAGGTAACTAACCCCCGCAATGACCCACACAAGATCGGACCCACACATGATCTGCAGGCACTGGCCCACACAGGACCGCTGAGCGCTGATTCACATTGGATATGACCCTCACAGGATTGGTAGCACTGATCCACGTAGGTTCGATGAGTGCTGTAGTCGTCGCCGTCATCGAATCTATGGAGGATTTCTGCACAGTCGTCATCGTCGTCGCAGTTGCAGCCGGCTCTAGGGTTCTTGCACACACCAAGCTCGTTCGGGAGGGTCCGCTCCACGAGCTGAGGGGATGATACATCAACTGACACGAAGTCCAGAGTTGATGTATCCAAAAGTTCCGTATCATCAATAGGAACTCAACGTCATAGACGGCGCGTCAATCGGACACCCGGTCTGAGAGTTATTGGCTTTTTCGTCCTAGGGGCCCCGTTGGTTTTAAGTCAAAACCAACCCGACCGTACTCCAACTGCATCCAAACCTTGAGCAGAGTAAGCCAAAAGTTACGTCTCATTATGAGGAATCCATCAAAGTCGACGACACATCAATCGGACGTCCGGTGCTCAAGTTATAAGCGTTCCTGCTCTGAGGGCCTGGTTGGTTTCGTGTACGAACCAACCCGGCCGAACCCAAAGAACTCATAAACCTTGAGTGTAATATACCAAAACGACCGCCTTGATCTGAGGATCACTAAGCAACTGAAGGTGCATTGATTGGAGGTCTGTAGCCCATGTTATGGGTAACAGACCGAAACAGTCTGAAAATGGGGGGGTCTGGGCCCGATCCGACCCGGCCCAACCCCCCTGGGTCGGCCCGAACAGGGTCGACCCGACCCGGGTCCGGGTCCGACCCTACGGGACGCGGCTCGGCCCATCCCGTTCATGGCGTCCTGGCCCGGGGCAGCTCGGCGCTGGCCGAGCGGCCGCGCAAAAAGGGTGTGCCACCCCCTTGAATGAAACCGCGACCCCCGCGTGGGGGCCTCTCCTTGCCAACAGACGCGGCCTAGCGCCGTGTCCCCGCCCCCTCGGTCCCGCGCGGTTGCGGGACCAGCAGCCTGCCGCCGCAACTTCAGCCGCGGCGGCCCTTCCCAGTGGCGCTCCGAGCGCCTCCGCCTCCTGGCGGCCGGCCGGTGCGGGCCACCTTCTCTGGCCGCCGGTGCCGCCGTGCCGGCGAGGCGCGCTGGCGGGGTTTTCCGTAGACCACCGGACGCGCTCCGGTGGTCTGTTTTGCCTGCCGTCTTCACCAGCGGTCCTCCCGGGATCGGCTCTTCACTACGAAGACCTCAAAATACCCTTATGGCCTGCTTCATCATCGCCCGCCGATCCGCACACCAAGAACGAAGAAACGGTGTGTTCAGACTTGTTCGTTGGTCCGCACCCACCGCGTTAGCGGTTTAAACTGCTTCCGAAAAATTTTAAACACATACTGAGGATATAAATCACATAGATTTAATTCAACCAAAATCCCTACCTCAAGCGTCGTTGAGGGAGGGTTCGTCACGGAATTGCACGTCGCGGAAGAAGGCGTCGCAGAAGGGGGATCGTCGCGTCGCGGAGAAAGGATTCATCAGCGTCGCGTCATCGATCTCCGAGGATCTGGCGTTCTTGTCGACCTTCGTCGGAGGTCGGCGTTCCTCGCATTCTTCGCGTTATTCGCATTCTTCGCGTTCTTCGTCGAGGAAGGAGTGTTTCACGGCTTGAGTGATTTCTCCCAAACCCTCTCGCACAACCAACCTATAATAAAATAAGACTTGTCTTATTTTATTAAAACACAAGACAATGATTTGAATTTCCAAAAAAAAAGTGAAATAATCAATTAAGTGAATTAATTAATGAGTTTAAACCGCCAAATTAATGAGGAATTTATTATCTAGATCAAACGCAAGGGTTGACTTCATTAATAAAGGGGGGGGGGGGGGGGGGTGCAGGTGCATTACTTAATTAAAGGAGGGGGTTTGAAAAAGGGTGGGGCTCATGTGGGCCCCACTCCACAAATATCTTACCTAGTGGTGTAGGATAGTGTGGGTCCCACTTTAACCTCTTAGCTTAGATTAAACAACTTAAAATAAAATAACTTGGTTGCCCCATTTTATTTTATTCATTTACTTAACCCGAAAATTTAAAAACCACACCCGAGAAAACACAACTCTGGACAAGGATTTTCTAAGCAATTACCGGCGCTGCAATTCCATCGGTGCCCTTGGAAATTAGATTCCGAGCACCGGTTCAAAAGTTAGAAAAACCCGCTCGTTCGTTCACTGAACATACACGAGCTAAACTTCATAAAATGATTCAGGGCACACCGGGCCTCGGAATCAGGTGCCGTGAGAAACTGCGTTCTTGTAAAATCCCAAAGAAAATTAAGAAAAAAAAAATTCCTTGAATTTTACGGGTCTTTGTAGTCGAACCCATGGAGGATTCCAGTACAAAAGTCTTCACCATCGAACCCACATAGGATTTAAGTACGGTAGTCTTCATCGTCGAACCCACAGAGGATTTCAGAATGGAAGTCTTCATCATCGAACCCACGGAGGATTCCAGTACAAAAGTCTTCACCGTCGAACCCACATAGGATTTCAGTACGGTAGTATTCATCGTCAAACCCATGGAGGATTCCAGTACGAAAGTCTTACCCATAGAACCCACAGAGGATTCCAGTATGAAAGTATTCATAGTCGAACCCACATAGGATTTCAGTACGGTAGTCTTCATCGTCGAACCCACGGAGGATTCCAGTACGGTTGTCATCGTCGTCGCAGCCAACTCTAGGGTTCCCGCACATAGCACGCTCGATTCTGGGAGGGTCCGCTCCTTGATCCAAGTGGGTTGATACATCAACTGACACGTAGTCCATAGTTGATGTATCCCAAAGTTCCGCCTCATCGATAAAAACTCAACGTGACAGACGGCGCGTCAATCGGACGCCCGGTCTGAGAGTTAAAGGCTTTTTTGTTCCAGGGGCCCGGTTGGGTTTTAAGTCAAAACCAACATGACCGTACTCCAACTGCGTCCATAAACTCGATCAGAGTAATCCAAAAGGTCCGTCTCACTAAGAGGTATCCAACAAAGTTGACGGCACGCCAATCGGACGTCCGGAGCTCAAGTTATAAGCATTTCCGCTCTGAGGGCCCTGTTGGTTTTGCGTTCGAACCAACCCGGCCGTACCAAAACTTCTCCTAAACCTTGAGTTTAATACACCGAAATGAAGGTCTCGATCTGAGAATAACATCGCAACTGACAGTGCATCGATCAGAGGTCCGCAGGCCAAGATATGGACAAAAGACCGAAAGTGGTCAGAAAATGGGGGGTCTGGGCCCGACCCGACCCAACCCCCCTGGGTCGGCCCGAACCGGGTCGACCCGACCTGGGTCTGGGTCCGTCCCATCAGGGCGCGGCCCGGACCGGCACAAGCGGCCTGACCCTGTGCGGCCAGTCCGGCTCAGCGGGTACCGCGCGTGCTGAGCGAACGTGGCGGGGGGGGGGGGGGGTGCGCTGCCCCCCTTGCTAATGGACGCGGTGTTGGTCACCGTGTCTCCCCCCGGATCCCGCACGGCCGCAGCTTCAGCCATGGAGGCTCCTGACAGCAGCGCGCCGGGGCGCCACTGCCTCCGGGTGGGCGGCCGGTGCCGACCTCCGCCTTCGGCCGCCGGCGCCGCCGCGCCGGCGCATCCCGCCGACAGCGCCTTCCGCGGACCACCGGACGCGTTCTGGTGGTCCGTTTTGCCCGCTGTCTACGCTTGCGGCTCTCCCGGGACCCGTAGATTAATGCGAAGGGTTCAAAATGCCTTTGTGGCACACTTCTCCGCCACCCGTCGATCCGAACACCAATAAAAAAACTACGGAGGTTTGTCGGGCCGTGTTTGTTCGGCCCGCACCCTCTGCATTAGGTGTTTTCCAAAAGGCAATCTTTAAAAGACATGCTCTAAATGAGGGCATAGTTTATTCAAGGTAAAATTATTCAATCACCCTGAAATTAAAAATACTCATGCACGAGTGGATAATTCACACATAAACTTTATTCGATACCCCCTACCTCGATGAAGTCATCGAACGAGGTTTGTCGCGAGAAAGGGACGTCGTGGAAGAGGATCGTCTGAATTACGGTACACGACGTCGCGAGGAAGAGGATCGTCGGCGTCGCGGTACACGGCGTCACATCGTAGATCTCCGAGGAACTCGCGTTCTTCATCGTCTATCATCGGAGGCCGGCATTCTTCATCGTTCTTCGGGTTCTTCAATGAGGAAGGACGTTCTTCAAGACTGGAGTAATTTCTCCCCAAATCTTCTCGCACAATAAAACAACAATAATAAAATATGGTCTTGCCTTATTTTATTACTCAAGCCATCTATTTTTGAAATTAAAAAATTAAATCACGATTTAATTATCGAGCGTTGACCAAATAATGAGGCATTTAATAATCCAATTAAACACGAGAGTTGACTTGGCATTTAAGAGGGGGTGAGAGTGAGTTACTAAATTAAATGCACGTGGAAGGTAAAAGGAAATAAATGGTGTGGGGATCGTGTGGGACCCACCTCACTAATATCCTACCTGGTGTAGTTAGAAACTAGTGGGTCTCACCCCAACCTCCAAGCATAGGTTTAAACTACATAAATAAAAATAAATTTGGTTGCACGAATTTTATTTTATTCATTACTTAACCCACTATTTTGAATAACCACACCCGAGAAAACGCAACTCCAGAAAAGGTGTTCTTAAGTAATTACCGGTGCTGCGGTTCCATCGGTTCCCTCAGAATTCGATTCCGAGCACCGGTTCAAAAGTTAGAAAAACCCGCTCGCTCGTTCACTGAACGTACCTGAGCTAAACTTCGGAAGTTGATTCCGGGCACACCGGGCCTCAGAATCAGCTTTTGTCAAAAACTGCGTTCTTCTAGAATCCCAAAGCAAATTAAGAAAAGAATTCCCTTAAAATTTATGGGTCTTTACATCATTAAAGGATCTACACAAGTATTCTTCAATAATGGAAAATATGAGTCCTAAGAGGAGGTCACCATGTCTCATGAGTCGGGTGAATTGGAAATAACCCTTATAGAAACTGTTAATTAATATATAAAAACATTCAAATAAAAAAATTATTTTTACAATATTTAAAAAATGATTTTTTGTTATAATTTCACGGAGATTATAATTAAAGAGTTATCAAAGTGTTAAATGCATTATGATATCATCTTCTTTTTATCATGATTTATCAAGTTCAAGTTTCTATTTTAGAAAATAATATGATAATACATTCTATGTCCTTATCTATTTTATTCTCTTATGGTAATAAATTTTTTTCACATGTTTAATTTTCTCTAACTCCATTATTTTTTGAAGAAACATCATGAATGTTGTAAGTATGTGATAAAGATATTGAATTTATTTTTTTGATCAGGTGTCTCTCTCTTCCTTAGACATGTTTTCAAAAATGTTTCAATAAAATTTTGATTCTCAAAATAATTAATTTCCTAAATCCATTTTACAATAGCACTTACCTTCTTTTCAAAGTATTTAAATGTAAGTTTCATCATTTTATCTAAATGGGTTATAATTGACTCCCATTTTCAATTTTTTAAAAATAATTCTTAATTTTAAACTTATAACTTGAACAGATTATCCTACCATCATGTACATTATATTCCTTGAATATTCTTTTATAGGTTTCCATGTTTGTTTTCAATGAAATTAATTTGGTAAATATTTTGGGTTTAATTAGTTATTAAATGTTATTTTAAAAATGAAAAGTTTATTTCACTCAATTTTATTAACTATATTTAATGGTATATCCATTCATCACATCAAATACTATTATTGTTAATTTTGATTGGAGGATAATATTTTGTAGTCAAACCATCCCCTTTATTTAACTAGATGGATTTTGAATTCTTCAGTGAAATTATTATGTAAATCATATATTTTCCATTGGATAATCATGTTTCAAATAGATTTTTATGGAAGAAATATCATTTAAATGGGTTAATCATATTTCAATGAGACTATTATGAAACCTCTCTCATTTCAATGGGTTAATCTTACATCAAATATATTGTTATGAAAACCATTTCGTTTCCATATATTTATCACGATTCAAAGAAATTGTTATGGAACCTATTTAATTTCAACATATTTATCATCATTCAATGATATTTTCATCGAACCTTTTTATTTTTAATCAGATAATCATGTTATTCAATGAATAAAGGTTATTTTAATGGGATTCTAATGAAATTAATTATTTATGTACTTTGTTCATGATACAATTCATGGATTGTGTTTATAATGATGACATGTCCCATTTTAGAACAATGTTGTGTGGTTATTAAAAAAACTAAGGATAAGTGGTTAATTTAGTGACCAAGGATGGGTGCTTCTATGATAATCCAATGATGGTTGATTTTGTTATATCCTTCCAACTCATTTGGTACACTAGAGATGTAAGTTAACCATATTGGTTATTCAATTTGTAGGAATGTGATCTGATGATTATATTCAAAGACACCAATATGCTTTATCTATTAAATAAATCAGTTTATAATGTTTTTTATTGATAATATTGATAACACATTCATTCTGATTATTGATTCTGGTCAATCTAGCCTCTGTTTAATCCTCAATACATGTTTTCTTGTTTTGGGATCTAGATATTTATTTTTTGTAATATTATGAATTTCTACTCAAGCACTTTCTTTATTTCATTATACCCTTATGTTATTCTTATGCCCCATAATGAAATTCAACATTAGATTCTTACATTTAATCTTATTTCTGATTTGATCTGTCGTATCATATGATTCAATTTTACCAGTTTATGAAGATTCATGATGAATGAATTATGTCTAAATGGTTTTCATATAGATTATGTCGATGATATACTTAAAACATTGATAATATTTTTGTATTGGGTGAATACATTAATCTTTTTTAAAATGTTTTTTATGAAACCATGAAGTCATCAGTTTTTACTGAGTCTCTAAAATGGGAATCCTAAATGGTACTTGGGAATGTATGTGATCCAATATTTTCCTTTTGATGTTATATGTATTGTATTGTGAATGTTGGGTCACCATCATTAGGATCAATGAAAGAAATGTAATGATTATTTTTTCTATTCCGAATCTGGTATAGTGGGTCTGGGGATTGTATAGTTGGTATTAGAGGAAAGCTTTAGATATCTTTAGAGAATATTAAGTTTTCATGTGAGGTTATCTTAAGAGTTATAGACACCATAATAGCCCTATAAGATAATGTTTGATCATATGTTCAAATTCAAAGACACACCATTTGAGGTTATTTTGGATAAAAAGTTTTTTATTTATGAAATAATTTACTTTTATCTTTTGGTAATACTATTTAATTTTAATGAATAATAATTATTTCATCATAAGGTGGTTTAAAAAATTTGGTCAAAATACTACCATGTGATTACAATTTTGTTTTGGATAATTTCTAAATTAAGGTGGAATAAGATCATTAATTCCTTTCATTATGTATTATTTTAAAATATTGGATTAGTTATTTAGTCATGAAATTTCTTCTTAAATATACATTTTTTGGTGAAAAAAGGGATTTTGGTGGAAATTTGATAATAGAAAAAATTACACATGTCAAGTATGTGTATTTAACTATATATTAAGTATAAATAGACAAAAAATACATAAAATCAATGATAATGATCTTGAAATAGAAAATTTATTCTACTACCTTCATTTTTGATAAACCAATGGTCTTTTCAGCCTCCAATGATTTATGATTTTGAGGTCTATAAAACTCAATTGGTCATTCACCTTAATATTATCAACAATCTTACCATTGTCCACAATTATTTATGCTTTTATTTTATGTCCTAATATTGACATCCCATATTTTTCTCTATTTTATAAACCTATAAACAATTATTCTAGATGAACTTTGAATATCATTTTCCCTCTTCTCAAGTTGATTTATTATTAACCCTTATTACAATGTGGGTTTCTAAAAAATGTATTTTCAATTCTCTAACCAATAATTACTGATATTAGGGTGAAATTTAAATGATGCAATTTATTAAAGTGTGGGGGAGAATTTAACACCATGAGATATTATGAAAATAGTTCATGACTTGATAGCTTAGTCGACACCAAACATTGAAAATAAACGAATGACAATATATATAACCATTATAACCTTACAACTTAATTGGTGGCTATGAATTGTAATAAAAAATTTAAGAAATATTTATATATCGTAATAAATATAAATTATTGATAATTGTTTATAAAATAATCAATCAAATTCTTTTAAGGTAGTTTTATTCTTCAAAAATATGTGTTCTTGAAAAATTATTTTTTATGATTTTCATGTGAAAAAAAATTAAATATTGGAACTATTATAAAATATATTTGGGAACAGGAAATTCATATATAAATGTTTCATAAAAAAATTTCCTTGGGGGAATTTTTTTTATTTTTTAGAAAATCTTGAATTTTCCTAAATAGTGAAAAATATAGATATTCTATAAAATGTCAATTATTTTCAATAAATTATTAAATTTTGAAATATAATTATTTATTTAATATGAATTAATGTATCCTAATAATTATTTATTAATATTCAATATACTTAATTTATTTTATTATATTTTTGTCTTTGGGTTTAAAAATGGGAGTCTCCTGATTTTTAATTAATTAATATTAAATTAAATTCAGAATGATTTAAATTAAATTCAGAGATTATATATTAATATATATTAATTTATATTCATAAAAGTATAATTATTATTAGTCTGAGTTTTACTATAAAATCATTTTTCTCATAAAAAATACACTTTTTGAAAACCAACCTTCTCATCACATCTACATGTTTAATTTTAAATTATATTTTAAAAATTATCTATATTAAATTTATTTAATTGATTCCATATTCTGAATAATAATAATTTTTATTATCTAATATTTTCAAATTTATTTTTTAACATAATGAATAATAAAAACATTGAAAATAAATTACCACTACTTAGGTGAAAACATTTTTACCCGAAGTTAAAAAAATGATAAATGGTTCAAATGGCCTAAAAAAAATTATAAAAAATAATACATGGTTATATATTGACCTTATAATTCCTTATTCCTTTTAATAATTTATTTTAATCCTTTTTTATTTGTGAAAAATGTTATTACGTTATTTTTTCAAAAGCGATAAGTGTGCCATAAACATTGTTCATAAAAGGCAACCTCTCTCCTCACTTATTCACACATTCAATACCTTATGTCTCATCCAATAAATAACAAAATAACTTCAAAACATAAATACAAAATTCTAAATACAAAATCCTAAAATTTATTTATTGGTCATAAATAATTTCTAGAAATACTTTTTGTATAATCATAAAAAGGTTGCCTGAGAAGAGGTAAAACTCAATCTTATGAAGTATTTTTTTATTACATCTTCCACCTCAATAAAATATTATTCAAATATTATAACACGATAAAACAATTTTATGAAATATAATAATTTTTTAATATATTACTGGAATAACCTACATCCATAACCTCTTCAATAAAAATTGATGTGAAATTATCATTCGAGTTTACAAAAGTCTACCGACTCATGAACTGAAGTCATTCTTTTCCCATCATCAACTCTCACGGGATTTTATAATGATGAGTTTATAATATATATATGATGGTTTTAATTTATTTATCATTATTAATCAATTATAAAAAAAATATATTTTTTAAATTATATTTCACTGGGGATATGTTAAAGTCACTCATGTGTACCACATATTACCACCTCACGAAGTGATGTGATTCGTTCTTCACTAACTCTTCACATGGATGGTAATATAGATAATTTGAATTAATATTTCACATATAAATGAAACAATATTTATATTTATTACATAATTATCATTATTATGAGAAAATATATCTTTCTTGAACATAGAAATATTTATGATGATCGTGTATGTGTAGACTACCGCCTCTATGAATCGATGTGATTCTCTATTTTATCCCTGTATCACCAGAATGATATATATAAATATATGTAATGAAATTTTATGGTTTTGATGATATTATGATTATTCTATAAATATAAATTATTAAATACCTTCTATAATACTCCATTCATCCATGGTACGCTTCCTTTTTAAATAATTTAATAGCGTGCGATATACGCAACATCAAGTTCAAGCACCCCACAACCTATCAAACTAGTTTTTTAAAAGAGGTTATGAATAGTTTTAACTATATTCTGAATTTTATATATCCCATATAATTTTAACATTAATTTTATTTCTTAGATAAAATATAAGTAAAAATTCAATTTTTTAGATAAAATAAGTATTTTTCAAAAAATACTATTTTTCGGCCTTTTAATGGAGAACCATTTATAAATCCTATGCATGACACTGTTATATATTTAATTTAATGAGAATAAATTATTATTTATATTTGGGACATAAATATTTAGTTTGGATAAATATTTTTTACTTTTCGGATAACAATAATATTTTGATGAATAATAAAATAATACTAATTTTTAATTGAAAACAACTTTTATAATCAAAATAATTTATAGTGTCAAATTATACATCTAAGTGGTTCTAAATTTAAATTAGATTATATTTTTATCATTTAATTAATTTATGACAGTAGAATTATTTTACATTAAAATTCGACACAATCACCTATCCAACTTTTAATAGTTTTTACTTCCTAAAAACCATCTTTCTAGTTTTCACAATGTGAATGAATTTTAAATTCATTTATGCCATCTCTGTGTTATGAATTTGGGAAAAATGATTCCGTATTTCAAATCATATGGCCCCAATTGTGTAAATAGGTACCTTTTTTTCAACATTATGAATAGTAACTTCAATAATTATTTTATTTACCATGGTTAAAGGGTTAATCTGGTAAATAAGGGTAAAAAATAAAATTATAATAACATTAAACAACCATAACACATGTCTTAATAATATATTAGGATATATTTCCGACCATGGGCTTCCTTGGGTCGATTTTGGGACCCCGTGGAGCCACTTGGGTGTGAAAATGACATTTTATAAGAATTAATTTAATGTATAAAAAATATAGCATAAACATATATCTTTCACTAAAACTATTTTTATATGGTGTTATATAATTGTTCTCTTTGACTATAAATAGTCATTATAAATTTAAAAATATTTCCTACATCATGATATTGAATTTATAATTTTTAGATCACAGATAAATATATTTATTTTGGACACGATGATGATGCAATGATTACCTAATTGATTAATTATTCAAATAAATGAATTTGTAATTATTAAAATAAATATAATTTGAACATATTGATTACATACAATAATTTTACTGATTAATTTGACATATTAGGGATGATAATAAATCCTTCGATTTGAAGGAATCATGTTTTTATGACTTTAACAAACATAAATTACTAAATAGTTTCAAAATTGATATAAATGAGTTTTTAAATCAAATACTATATTATTAAATCATATAAAAAATACAAAAATCTAAAGTTTAGTCAAATAACTTTTATAGTGATATAAATTACATAAATTATTTACTTTAGGTTCTCTTCTCATTTTATAGTAATGATATTAACCATGTATAAGAAGACGTGGTAAGTGTTATGTTATTTTAAAAAGGGCTATGTTTAAAAGAAGAGGTTACTTTTATGAACTAAATATGTATAAACCCAATTGGTTGAGATTATTGTGACCCATATTTTTCTCATCCTTTTAATAAATCAATTTGGAGTTATTATAAACTGAAAATCTTTTTATATTAAATTAATATTTCAAGAGTTCTCCTAAAGTGCCCCTCACCCATCTTATAAAAGGGAACCTCCCTTTATCTTTAACTCACACTCTAGAGCCATTTCGTGTGGCCAAAACCTAACATTTCTCCTCTATAACTCCCTCACTTCATCCTAGTGACCGGAATTTGGGCATAGAGCCATAATATGGAGCACTCTTGTTCAAATCAAAAGAAAATACTAGAATAAAAGGTAATCATTTTATTCATTCTTTTAAAGATCATTTCTTCTTATGCTTACTCTTACTAAGTTATTACCATACTAAAGTAATAAATACATCATATATTATATGCAGATATGTTGTTAAGATTATGGGACAACCATATTTCACTATTTACGCATCTAATGAATAACAATACTACCTTGTGTGAATATTAATGGCTTGCCGTCTCTACGTCATGGTGTAAAATGTTTTTCATTTACACTGTATTTCCATGGGTATAACAATGAATATAAAAGATTTAAATAATAAATATAACATGATATTTATTCTTTAAAATTCAAATTCCATCCAGTTACATAATATTTTTCAATTACGTAAATGATATTATCGCTTGTGTGTATGTATGGCTTACCATCTCCACGACACGATGAGATTGATTCTCCACTTTAACCATCCAAGAATAATTATAAAAAATATATTATTCATAATTATGAAATATATCTCCTAATAAGTCTACTAAAATTATATATATATATATATATTTATGTAAATAAATTTCATTCACTTAATCCCATTCAATATGATAAGAAAACTGAAACGAGGTTCATGCGTACGTATGACCTACCGTCTCCATGAACGGTGTATTCTATTTTATATCAATATTATATATACATATATATTATGAATATATATTATATATAAAAAATATTATACATTATTGAATTATGTAAATCATGATCTATTTAATCAAGAATAACATGTCAAAACACGTACAATAAACAAAACAATATTTCCTAAAATGTTGCATTTACTTGGAATTGTTATTTAACAGGTAATATAAAGTCATAAAATATTCATATATGATATCATTAATTTTTTTTTGATTCTAATATAAGTTAATAATATATTTTAAAAAATTATATAGGAGTTTTGGGCATGTACGAAGAGTATCGAATCTAAGGTAAGGGTTAATTCTACAATCTCATTATTATATGAGATTGTTTATGTGTAAGTATTTATGGGGACATATTTAAAATCCATTTCCATGATTAATAAAACTATTTTTAAAAGTAATCATTTATTTTTTTATGTAAGGTTATCTTTATCTATGTCATCATTTTAAATGTTTTAATGATTTATTTTTCTACGTCGGTTTTATTAATGTCCATGTTTTTGAACTGATTTTAAGGATTTATTTATACAGGAATGATTGTTTTAAAATGTTAATTATATCAATCATGTTATTTATTCCACACTTAAACATAATCTATTACATAAAATTTCACTTAATGAAACTCTATGGATCGATAGGTCTAGTGTCTATGGAAATTAGGAACATTACATAACAACTTAAAACAAAAAACCCAACATCTTTATTGAAAACTTCTTTTATGGGACCACAACATTCATTCGTACTTAGCATTACATGGGATAACCTGAGGATATACATATGAAAAGGGTGAGCTATAAAACCCATCAAGGGATTAAACAAGACATAACATGAAGAATATAGTACCTGTTAAGAAAATGGCATATCAATGTAACATAAGATAAACATGAACATAAAGGCATGATATAACATGATTATCATAACATGGAAATGTGGATACAACATTTAACAAGATATTAGCATGAGCCAATGCCCACTGCACATGGAGCATGAGTAAACCCAAGATAAACATGAATTATCCTGAGTAAACCATCATTTCATTTGATGTATCATGATACTATTCTTTACCGTATGCATTAGAGCGTAATCAGGGCACACCCTTCTTAATCATTTAATTTCATGCATAATTGCACCACATGGATCATATAACATTGATTTATTAAAAAGAATAATTTATTCCTTCCTTAAGGAATGTAAAATTTATATATGAAACTCCATAATCAATATGTAAATGTTTTATAAAGGTGAATAACCTTGATAAATAAATGGGCATGGTATTCACCACACAATGACTTTTTCTTGGAAAATCATGGTTTGATTTCAGAAGCGTAACGACGTGACATAAGAATTCGTAAAAATGGTTGATTATAGTGTAATGGGCGTATCATCAGATGTACATAAAATTGATAGTATGTAGGTCAAATGGATTCAGGTTTGAACATATATAATGGAGTTTGTATTCATAAAACTAAATAATTTCATGAATGTAAATGAGGAATAAAAATCCCTTATGGAATTTCGGCATGGTAATAGGTGTACATGGAAGAAATTAATGGGATATAATGGGGTATATAATCATTAAATAATAAGGAGGGATGTATGGGGGAGGTTTAAAATCATACCCCAACATTTTTAACTGAAAATAAAATGGAATAACAATAAAATGAAATTTGGACAAAAATGAGAAAAGAAGAAATCCCTTACTTGGAAGTGTGATCACAAAGGCTTAGGAGAGGCTTGATAGTGTCTTATTGGGAGTTTGAGGCACTGTGGGAGGATTATAGAGTGAGTATGGAAGGGGTTGGTAGAGCTCTAAATGCTTTTAGTGAAGAGGCAGTGGGATCTTGTGAGGGTTTATATATGAAAAGACATGAAATTATTTATTATTTATGTTTTGGCCACAACACATTAAACGATTAAAAATAAAAAACCAAACCCGGCTTTTTGCACATGGTTTTTACAAAAGTGAAGTAGAAAACATTATTTTATAGAGAAAATGGATGAAATTATTAAAATATTAGTCTTGGTTATGTGGAGTTGAGTCACACTCTCATGGAAATCATTTTAAAACGAAAAAATGTTTTATAAGTCTTGGAGGGTCCACCATGGCTATGAAAAATAAATCGAACAAACCTAAAATAACATTATTTTAATGGTAAAACATATATTGTCAGAAAAACACTGTTTATAGTATTTTATTACATCACTATTATGTCATTATGATGTCATAAAACACATTATATATTTAAACATTACTTAATTTTTTACCCAAATATTCGATTATCTCATAAAATAATGAAAAAATAAATATTGGATAATTTCGATATCAAAATTACAAATACAATATTCATTTTATCTAAATAATTTTCATAATATGTGTTGTTTTACTTTTAAAATAAATCAACATTTATTGAAAATTCATTGGTTTTGATAAAAACATCTTTCAAACCATTATAAAAATAAAAATTGTTTTCATAAAAATTATTCGATCATTTATATTTAATAAAATGTAATTTAGTAATAATATTTTAATAAAATATTATTCAATTATAAAATCCATTAATTCATTAAAATAGATTCCTTAATTGAATATTAACTAAAAATACTAATTTCTCTTTAAAAATTATTTACAAAGTAACAACTATAAAATGAATTCATTATTATATAAAAAAATAATGAACATAATCATTATTCTAATTTCTTGTTACATAACCCCTTATAACACCCGCATAAGACCTAAGGGTAAGGTCTGTGATGGTGATAGACCCTTGGGATGGCTCAGATAACATCACTCAGGTTGTAATCTCTATCAACTTCCACTTCTCCCATAGGGTGTTCCGTTCGATCTTAACATGTTGAAGCTCATTTTGATCTTTTTCAAGAGAAAACCCTAGTGATGCCACCTCCATTTTGAGATTTATCAAATGAGCTTCATACAGATCAATTTTACTGGATGAGGTCATTGCTTCCATTGTATGATTAAATAGGATTTGTTGGAGCCCTATATTTATACTAATCAATTGATCACTGTTCAACTACAATATTAGAAATGGTAAAAATTATTAACGGTAATTTGAAATCCAAAATCATAAAATCAAATAATTTCATATTTTATATAACCATAATAGGACATTTAATTTTATCAAGATGAATTTTCATTAATAAAAGTTTGGTCTGTTATAATCATCCCCCCTATAAAAATTTCTCCCTCGAAATTTCTTTTTCTCATACTAAAACAGATGTGGGTAACTCTGCATCATCACATCCTCTGATTCCAACATTTCTTCTTCAAACTTGTGGTTTCTTCACCACAATTTCTCAAGGGGAATTGTCTTATTTCGTAAAATTTTTTCCCTACGATCTAATATCTTCATCGGATTCTCTTCATAGAAGAAGTAATTATCCAATGGTACCACCTACGGATTGAGTACATGTGATGGGTTAGGTATGTACTTCCTCAAGAGTGATACATAGAATACATTAGGTAATTGACATAGGTTTAGTGGGAGAGCGAGTCAATAGGCCACTACTTCAATGTGAACAAGGATCTCAAAAGGTCCAATTTAACATGGACTGAGCTTTCCCTTCATCCCAAATCTCTTAACTATCTTCCAAAGTGATATGTAGAGGAATACCATGTCTCTGACATCAAACTCTATGTATCGTCGATGATTATCAGCATTTCTCTTTTATCGAACCTAGACAGCTTTAATGTGATGTGGAATGGTCTTGACCTTCTCCACCATATCTAGACCTATGAGGTTTCTATCCCCAACATCAACCCAACATGCCGGTGTTCTACCCCACTTCCTAGAAAAGGATTTATAAGGAGCCTTTTGGATTCTTGGGTGGGAACTTTTTTTGTAAGAGAAATAAACTAGAGGAAGAGGTTGATCCCATCATCCATTGAAGTCCATTGAAAATTCTCTCAACATTTCCTCGAGTGTTTGGATAGTTCACTCAGAATGGAAATAATTTTGAGGATGATAAGTCGTACTGAAGTTCAGCTCAGTATTCAGAGAATATTGAAGACACTTCCAAAACATAGAGGTGAATCTCAGACCTCAAATGGATACAAAATATAGTGGTCCTCTATAAATCATTACCACATATCTAATGTATATCTATTCAAGTTGATCCAATGATAAATCCTACCAAATTTCAATGAAGTGTGCAGTCCTTGTTAGATGATCCATAACAACACAGAGAGTATTTTTTATTTGGATGTCTTCAGATGTTCGATGACAAAGTACATAGTGATGTTCTACCATTTCCATTTTGGTGTGGGTAATGGTTTCATCATCCCCTTAGACATATTACTCTCATCCTTCACTTGCTAATATATCATGCACATTGGTGTATACTCAGCGATCTCCTTCATCATGTTATAACACCCATAATTCTATCAGATATCTTGATATATTTTTTTGTTTCCTAGTTGAATGGAGAAGTTTGAACTATGTGCATAATTAAAAAGTTATTTATTTAAATTCAGATTTGATGGAACACATAGTCTTGAACCAAATCTCATAGTTCCATTTTCATTAACATTGAATTTCGAGGATTTCCCTGTTTTGATAGTTTCTATATTCTTCCGAATTCCCAAATCATCCTTTTGAGTATCCTTTATCCTTTACAAAAGAGATGGTTGATACTTCATTTATTAAAGAATTGATGATGTTCACTTCTTTATGATTCCCATGTTTACCTTAATCAAATATAAGAAGATTGGGTTTTTTTAATTATCATCAATGATAGAATCGTTTGGTCCTTTCTACATAGAGCATCTACCACCTTGTTTGCTTTCCTAGGGTTGTAATGGATTGAGCGGTCATAGTCTTTGATCTACTATAACCATCTTTATTGGAACATATTCAACATTTTCTATTTGAATATACACTTGAGGATTTTGTGATCAATTGGGAATTCAACATCTCTTCTAGGAGGAAGACCAGACAATTCCTTAGGAAACACCTCAGCGAATTATCTCATAATAGCCATGTATTCATTGACTGTGGCTTCCTTAGATTAAATCATCTAAGCAAGATATGAATTCTCATAGAGTATTAATATTGATTCTTGAGATGATGGTGCTAAATAAGATTCATCCTCTACCATGCACTTCTATAAAATCGGGGGGTCGATTCACCAAATAGAAAGTGATTTCCCTTTCATGGTAATTTATGATGGCTCTATATTAGGATATCCAATCCATGAAAATAATTGCATAAAATTCCACCAAAGGGGGTATGATTAAGTTCACTGGGAAGTTCAATCCACAAATTATGATAGGTTATGAGTTATATTCTTGGGTTGCAATGATTGCCCCATTTTCTATTCTCACTGACAACATTACTTCCATGATTTTTGGTGGTGTTGGAATTGTTCTAAAAAAAATTTAGGATATATAAGAATGCGTAGAACCATAATAAAAAATTATGTTCTTTATTCTTGAATGAATAACTAGCGTACCGGTCCCCAGATCATTTTTGGGGTTCACTTTGGCGGTAGTGACTGGCAAATACCACCCTTGCTGCCATAGAGGTAGTTCATGCCTCTGAAAACCCTTGTATTAGGTTACTGGTTTGAAATTAGTCTTGTTTTCTTACATTTGAAGCAATGAACAATGTGTTGGGGGACAAAAAAAGGTTTCCCCTCTTACGCTACCCTGGGTTTTTCATGCCGATAGTTAATGGCCAGGTGCATTTCACTTCAACACCTAAATCATTTCTTCGACCCCTTCAGGAAATTTCTTGGGTGCTTATTTATACACCATTAAAAATTAGGGTGGAAGGTTTTATTTTCACCGTTGGATTTATCCATTGGATGACCAGAATTTAAGACCACCTTATTCTCTTTATCCCCATGATACATGTGAGATTCGTCGATCTCCATTTCGACTTTGATGGCACATCAGACAATTTCCACAGAGATCTCGAAGTCATGGATCGTTATGGATTTCTATGAGCTAGGTTTTAGCTGACCAAACAAGTGGTCAACCTTTTATTTTGGGCTAAAGTCAAATCCAGAGGAATATCATGCAAGCCTTGTGAAGTTTTACTCATATGCTTCGATGGATTTGTCAACATTTTTCTTGAGGGAAATGATGTTAATTTCCATCTTAATTCTAAGGGTATGAGGATAATACTTATTGAAAAAACATTTTCTAGAAATCCTTCCATTCCAACGACTTGATACATTTCTTAGGCTTCGTATTTTTTATCAATGTCCACCATTGATCTGCTTCACCCTTGTAACACCCGAACCCAAGTTACCCAGATTCAGTGCATTTTTTTAATACATGGTCATGATTACAATGAATCATTTCCTGATGGACCGATTGGTTTAGTAGTTTTGAAAAATAAATTACATACATGAACATTACAGCACAATATAAAATGAAAAACAACAACAACATTGTCTCCATAGAACACATTCATATCCCGTAGACTATCCCCACAGGTTAATCGTAATATAATTCTTCAAATCCTGGAAAAAATAAACCATAGAACGGGGTGAGCTCAGATGCTCAGTAAAGATAACAATACAACAAAAACTTTCACAAATAAGCATAAACATTTAAGGAAATGTATAAAACTAAAACAAAACCCTTTAAACATAAATTTTTTCAAAATATGGGAAAGATAAAACAAATAATTCCATTTAAATATTCACATGGATATTCTACTAGTAAAATAATCAAATGTAATATCAATTGCTAATTTAATAATGACAGAATGCATAATTCCATACTTCATAACCACATAGTCAAGGCCCTATGTCAAGAATAAAAATTAGATTTTTTCAAGGCCTTGTGACAAGACACTAGCTTATCTCATGAGACATACTAGTTCATCAAGGAGATATAGTGGGCTCCACCCGCCACTTTCTAATTCCAATGCATTTCTCATATTAAAAGGTTTAAACATAACATAAACATTTGTATTAAAACATTCATAAAAAATTTCAATAATTTATCTATAAAACATGAATGGTATAAAAATAACACATACACAGTCAAACATATCACAAAACATTCAATACAATTTGAAAGATTTGTATCATAATAAATACATCTTGATCAAGAATAATATCCCGAAATGGATGTTGACAGAGGTGAAAATGATCAGTAAAAAAACATTATGATAAATTTCCCTTTTCATGAAATCAATGAAAAGTCATATAAATTAATTCATTTAAAATATAGTTTTGAATAAAAGTGTCCCACACCACTTAGAAAAATTTGAAAGTAATTAACATTTTAAAACATTCATGACCATATAAATAAATCCTTATATCCATTTTGAAAACAGGGACATTAATGAGAAAGGTTTAGAAGAATAAATCTTTAAAAAATTTAAAATTATGTTTTAGTAAAAATTCCCTTAAAAATAAACCATTTTAACAAACTTTTAGGAAACATGGACATGGATAGTAAATATTTCCCAGTAGATATTTACGTAAAAACAACCTCAGATAATAAAGAGATTTTGTAATTAACCATTACCTTGCACTTTCCTTTGGTCGAGGGTAATTTTAACATCCATTATAATAACCATAGTATGTTATTAAATTATAAGAGAACCATATTAATATTTATTATATCATATATGATTCATTTATGACTTTATACTACCCATTTAATAATGATTTCCATGTTAAATTAACATTTCGGGTAATAATCGCTTTCATTATCGTACGGGTTTGAACTTTTTATTCTTGATCGTATCATTTAGATCAAGATTTACATACTTCTAGAATATGTAACATGATTTATATTTCATAAATATTTAGAATATATATATGTATAATATATATATATATGAAATGGAAAGCACCATTTATGGAGATGGTAGGCCGTACGTACACATTAATGTTGTTTTCGTTTTCATATCGAATTGTATAGAAGTGAATAAGATATATGCGTGTAAAAAAAACACACACACACACAAATATCTATTAAATAAAATTATTATTTAATATATTACATACTTTTTAATAATATATATTTTTATAATCACCGTTGAATTGTGAATGTGGAAATGAATCTCATTGCGTCGTGGAGACGGTAATCCGTACATACACACGAGTGACATGTTCATTATATTGATGGTGAAATCACATGTAATTGGATGGTATATCATATATAAATAATCATTAACATGTTATATTTATTATTTAAATCATTTATACTCATTATTATACCCATCCAAATAATTAAGTGTTTGAATTACAAACTACACCAGGACGTGGAGACAGTAAGTCGTACAAATGAACGTATGGTGAATTTATCATTTATAGGATGAACATAATAACGAATATGATTGTACCATATTTATAATAACATCAAAATATTTACAAGTTACTAGAGTTATTATTTTGGGATGGAAACAACAAAGAAAGATGAAGTGGAAGAAGAAAATAACTTGAATGATGGTGGTGAAATTATTACCATTTTTCGGGTGTTTCCTTTTGAGATGATCAAAAGGGCTCATTAGGTTGGATTTAAGATAAATGTAAGGACTCAAGGTTGATGTGAGGATAGTTGAGAGTATATTTGGGAAGGTGTTGGCCGAGCCAAATGGCTTTGGCGGTGTGAAATTAAGAGAAGGGGAAGTACCCTTTTATAATAGAGGTGAGGGTCATTTTGGAAAAGCTTGAAATATTAATTTATAATAAAATTATTTTCGTTTTTAAATGGCTCAAAAATAAATTATTTCACGAATTATGTGGTTATGGGTCTAAATCCTATCAACTAATAGGTTTTGGACAAGTTTAGGTTACCTTTTTAACCTTATCTTGTAGATTTAACTCTTAGTTAAATAGTTTAACTTTTACCACATCTTCTTGTATTCTTACACTATATTGTCAATAAACATACTCAAAACTTCCAAGAGAACCAAAAGTAGTTCATTAATGAAACATATAATATAATTTAATCCCTTTGGCCAAACCATAGATTTTTTGGAATATTATATCAACCAATAATATAGTATTTGTTTTAAAAATTAATTTATGTCAATTTTGACACTATTTGGTATTTTGTTTTTGTGAAAGTAATAAAAACCTTATCACTTCGAACAAAATTTTTCAAATCAACCCTAAAATGTCATATTAAACTATAAAATTAGTGTAATTCATCAAAAGTTTCAATTTATATTTATTTGGATATTTATAATATTAATTATTTTAATATTTATTAAATAAGGTAATTACACCATCATCATTGTCTAATAAATAAATTAAATTATTTAATGTAGAAAAATTATAAATAAAATACCATGATGTAAGAAATATTTATATCTTTCTAATAAGTATTTATAGTCTAATTTATCTTATGTGTGTCCCTATATTAAAAATTGTTTAGTTATTAAACTTTAAATTTAACACTTTTAACTCTTCTTAAAATAAAATAATAAGAAATGTCCTAATCTAATCTATGTGGACCAA
The DNA here is from genome assembly GCA_963277665.1 of Viscum album. NCBI lineage: Eukaryota > Viridiplantae > Streptophyta > Magnoliopsida > Santalales > Viscaceae > Viscum > Viscum album. The sequence continues at coordinate 1,586,614,199 of OY728155.1, forward strand.
AGAAGATCATATATTATTTCCAAGGTTGGTTTTGGATGAATTACACTTATAAAATATAATTAGGACATTTTTAGGGTAATTATAATAACATTTTTAGCCTTAATTATCTTATTAACTTTTAACCGTGGTAAATAAAAGTCAAAAGTTACTATTCACCAAAAATTATTTAATATTATTGAACCAAATTTTACTTACCGATTTCAACTATGTCTCTTAGATTTTTTAAATTAAACTCAAATAAGTGGTAAAATTATTTTTTTGGCAAATTTGTAAATGCTCATAGAAGGTGGGTAAAAGACGGAAAAAAGTTCGATAAAAATTTATACATCTAAACTTATTATAAAATGAATCTAATGAATTAAATTGAACATATATATGTATTATATAAAAATTTTTACTTAAAATAAATTTAAATAGAGTAAATAATTATTCAAATAAAAGGTTGGTTTTAAATAATAACGTTGTGTTTTTCACTATTTATCAAAAATTGAATGTTTTCAAGAAAATATCAAAAAAAATCACCCAAAGCTAATTTTGATATTTAGAATTCAAAAATGAAGTCTATTTTACCAAATTAAAAACATAGAAGTTTTATTAATTAATTTAAAATTTATTCCTGTTGTTAAAACCAAAAAGCGGGTTTTTAAAAAGTAAAAACTATCAAACGATTGACATGTGTTTATGTCAAATTTAAATATGAAATTACTTATAATGACCTAAATTGTATTGAATGATAGAAATAAAATATAATTATACTTCCAAACCATTAAAATGTAAAATATAACACCATTAATTATCTTGATTAAAATGGTTTTTTTAAGTTATTTTTTTTGTATTTTTCACTATTCACCCAAATATGAAAGCTATCAGAAAAACACCAAAAATTTATCAAAACTATATTTTCATGTCCCAATTCTAAAAAAAAGTTTATTTTGTAAAATTGAATATATAAAAGTTTCAAATATTGGATGTAAAAAGGGTTGTCCATTAAAAGGTGGTAAAATTGCATTTTTTGAAAAATATTTTCTTTATCTGAAAAAATGAATTTCTTCTTATATTATATCTAAGAAACACATAATATGGATGATAAATTTTATATGTAATATATAAAATAAAAAATATAGATAATACTATTCATAACCTCTTTTGAACAACTAGTTTGGTAAGTTGTGCGCTAAAACTCGGTGTTGCGTATAGAGCAAGTTATTGAATTATTTTGAAGAAATAACGTACTATGATATATTGGGGTGTTACATACTCCCCTAATTCAATAAATTTAATCCTCAAAATTTGAAATTGTTCTTCAAAAATAAAAGGTTAAAAATAGAAAAATACCTTTGTGGAAAACCCACATCAGAAATTGGGTTAACAAAATTTATTCTTAATAAGAGGGAAAGTGAAATGAAAAAGTGACCACCAAATTATGATCTCAATTAGCATAAAATTGGTGGAAATTAGAGACACATATTTGGAGGAAAAATGAAAATATTTATAGGTATTTATTGAGGCTATCAATCACAAACAAGTGTAAAATTGAGTGCCTCAAATCTATCAATCTGTGATGATTTAAAATATCATCGGTTCGACAATACATAAGGTTTTAGGATAACTCATTTTTGGTTTTAAGATACCTTACATAAATATTAAGAATGAATTTATTCATAGAATAAGAGGAAAAAAATATACTTGATAAGTTGAGATTCATCCTTCAACTAATTCCAACCATAAACTCACCTTTCACTCTAAAAGATAATAATATTCAAAAATATTCTATTTATCGTAATCGTATTGGGTTCTAAAAACAATGAATTTATAAATCATTTTTCAGAATATTTAAAAAAACTACATTACATGAACCATGAAATCACATAGTAAAGTGGTAGGTGATGCACCCTTGTTGCCCTTCGGGTGCGTGTTCAAGTCTCACAGCCTTGCCGGACGCGACGGGTTGTCGCCCAACCTCTGGGTTGTCCTTTTTATTACAATCCAAAAATAATCTCAAGAAATTATTTAACCTTAACAATAGTATCCAATGTCAAACTTAATCGTTTCCAACCATAAGAATTATTCAAGATACTTCTATCGAAACTGACAGTCCAAAATTTATAAGGAAGGTAAACACAATGAAGATCCTTTTTTCCATGTAATAACATTTGAATACCTTCATCATGTATTCTTTTAAAACACTATAACACCCTGAATTACCAAAAAAACTTATTGATTACATTTATTCTCCCTTATTCTTGATAGAATATTGGATATACTCCTTCAATTCAAAAATGTTGTAAACTCCAACAATGACGGAATATACAAATCATTAATTAGTTTTAGGGTAGTCAAGAATATCCAATATAATTTATCCAAATCAATCTTATATTATTCCAAAATCACTACATCAGTATCAGAACCATATTACGGTTTATCTTTCTCTCAACCATATATTTTTCAAAAAAAATTAACCTGCTATTGAGTCACTTTTCTTGGTTTCGTAGAATCTCAAGTCCTTAATGAAATAGTACTGTATTAAAATCCTTATATATTTTATACATCTTATAACATGTACATCATTAATACAATACTTAAATGACACAATACTTTAACAAAATAAAAACTCTACTCATTTCTCTTCATCTTCGTTAGTATCATAACTTGATTATTATCCAATAGCTGCATTTGGGGTATACTCTGATGATTTGGACATTGATTTTCATAGTGTCCCATGTCCTTGAATATTAATCATTGTACATTTGAAACATTTTTATTACCCTTGAAATCACGTACTAGGTGTCCTTTTTCTCCACACTTATAATAAACTTCCATTCTCTTCAAGAATTTACCAAGGTGATTCTTTCCACAGTAATAAAATATGGAAAAATCCTTCTTTCCCCTCTTCCCTTTATCCGTATTTCTCTATTCCATATTTTTATTCTATTGCTTATCTTCAAAGCCACAGGACTCTGAGAATTCATTACATATCTTATTAACACATGATACTATTTCTTCACATAATGAGAATACGTGGGAGATTATTTCCCTTTTAAATGTTAGCCTAATACCATGAAAGATATGATTCTTCTTAATCTTTAAATAATGCATATTTCAAGAATTCTCATTCCATCTAATAGGCACCATTTATAAACAATGAAATACACTAGGTTAGTTTATAAATCACAATGCATAATTCTAAACTTGTAAAATACGTAAGGTAAATCGAAAATATTACGTATATAATCTATAATCATAAAATGGTGTCTTTGAGGATGTATTTACTCCTAAATCCTTAATAATGACTTGTAATGAAAATTTTAATTATCCCAAGCATATCCCCCGAGAGTGTTGTAACCAAGAGTGCAGTAAGGCCCGTTGTCGTGTTCCAGGATTCCCTGGGTCAAGCCCGAAACTCCTCGTCAGAGTTTTCACTCTAAGTCAAATCTATGCCAGAGCCACCTCTACCTACTCAGATCTAGAAATGGATTTATTTCTTGAAAAATACACAAAATCTCTACATTACCAAAATTTTAGGAAGCTCTTCTATACTAATCCTTAAATTCAATCACATGGTAATGTTATCTAATCGGAGTTTATCAAAATCTATTTCTATGGTTGTTTCTAATTTCCTTTGATACCAACTATAACACCCCAACCCCAGTTACCCAGAGTCAGTGCATTATTTTAATACATTGGAATGATTACAAGGAATCATGTCCCGAAGGACCGACTAGTTTTGCAATCTTGGAAAATAGATTACATACATGAATGTTATATTACATTATAAAATGAAAAACAACAAAAATATTATCTCCATTGACCACATTCATATCCCTCAGACTATCCCTATTGGTCTGTCAAAATATACGTCTTTGTATCTTGGAAAAAATAAATCATATAAAGGGGTGAGCTCAGATGCTCAGTAAGGATAACGGTATAGCAAAAACTTTCATAAATAACTATTAACATTTAAGGAATTGCATAAAAATAAATCAAAAAGCCTTTTATACTTAAACCATAGCATAATATGGAAACTATATAACAAATAATTTCATTTACTTATTCACATGGATATTATACTAGTCGAATAAACTCATGTAATATCAATTGAAATTTTCATAATGATGGAATGCATAATTCCAGACTTCATAACCACATAGTCAAGGCCTTATACCAAGACTACAAATAAGATTTTTTCAAGGCCTTTTTCCAAGACACTAGTTTTTATTATGAGACCCACCGATGCATCAAGAAGCTATAGCAGGCTCCACCTATCACCTACTAATTCCAATGCATTCCTCATATGAAAAGGTTTAAACAAAACATAAACATTCATATTAAAATTAGAAAAAAATGTTAGTACTTTATCCATAAACCATGAATGGTATAAAAATAACACATCCATAGTCAAACATATCACAAGACCTTAAATAAATTATTGAATATTTGTATCATACTAAATCAACCTCGATCAAGAATAATATCCCGTATAGGATGTTGACAGAGTTGAAAATTATCATTAATTTTTTTTTTGAGAAATATCCCTTTTTCATGAAATCATTTAAAAGTCATATAAAGGATTTCATTTAAAAGATAGTTTGGAAAAAATTACCCCATACCACTTTTAATCTTTTGAATGGAATTAACATTTTAAAACATTCTTGTTCATATAAATAAATCCTTAAAACTATTATGAAAACATGGTCATTAATTAGAAATGTTTAGAAGAATAAATCATTAAAACATATAAAATGATGTTTTAGTAAAAAGTCCCTTTAAAATAATACCTTTTGGAAACACTGTTTTGATACATGGACATGGATAATAAATATGTCTCAGTAGATACTTACGTAAAAACAACCTCAGATAATAAAGAGATTGTGAAATTATCTCACACCTTGTAATTTTCTTTGGTCGAGGATATGTTTAACCTCCTATATAATGACCACAGTTTGTTATTAAATTATACCAAAATCATATTCATATCTATTATATCATACATGATTCATTAATTAATTTATAATACCCATTTTATAATGATTTCTATGATAAATTAATATTTCGGGTAATAATCGCTTTCTTTATCGTGCGTGTTTTAACTTGTTATTTTTTATTATATTATTTAGATCATTATTTACATAACTACAGAATATAAAACATGATTTATATATAATATATATTTAGAAAATAAATATTTATAATAGATAGATATATGAAATGGAAAAAACCATTTATGGAGACGGTAGGCCGTACGTACGCAAAAAAGATGTTTTCGTTTTCATATCGCATTGAATAGAAGTAAGTGAATAAGACATATGTTAGTAAATACATACATACATACATACACACACACAAATATATATATATATTAAGTAGAATTATTATGTATTATATCACATACATATTAATAATATATATTTTTATAATCATCGTTGAATGTTGAATGTGGAAATTAATCCAATTGCGTCGTGGACACAGTAATCCGTACATACACACGAGAAACAATATAAGTATATTGATGTTGATATCATATGTAATTGAATGGAATATTATATATACAGAATAATTAACATGTTATATTTATTATTTACATTATTTATACACATTATTATACCCATCCAAATAATGAAGTGTTTGAATAACAAACTACAACACGACATGGAGACGACAAGCTGTACGTATGCACGTATGAGGAATTTTTCATTTATAGGATGGATAGAATAATGAATATGGTTTTACCATATTTATAATATAATAAAAATTTGTATAAGGTACTAGAATTTTTTTTATGGAATCAACAAATAAAGAGGAAGGGGAAGAAGAAAAGAACTTGAAAGAGGGTGGTGAAATTATTACCTCTTCTTTGGGTGTTTTCTTAAGTTGATCAAAAGGGCTCCTCAGGTTGGATTTCTGATCAAATTAAGGCCTCTAGTTTGACAGGAGGATATTTGAGAGGATATTTGGGTAGGGTTTCTCCAAGACAAATGGCTTTGGAGATGTGAAATTAAGAGAAGGGGAAGTACCCTTTTATAAGAGAGGTGAGGGTCACTTTTGGAAAATCTTGAAATATTATTTTATAATAAAATAATATTCGGTCTCTAATGGCTCAAAAATGAATTATTTAGAGAATTAGGTGGTTATGGGTCGAAATAATATAAAAAAATAGTTTTTAGACAAGTTTAGGTTACAATTTTAACCTTATATTTTAGATTCAACTCTTAGTTAAATAATTTAACTTTTACCACGTCTTCTTGTATTATTACACTATATGGTTAATAAAATCACTCTACACTTTCAAGAGAATATTAAGTGGTACATAAATGACATATATAATATTTTTTATGATCTTTTTCTGACCCTTAGATTTTTAGGAATATTATATCAACCAATAATATAGTATTTGTTTTAAAAATAAATTTATGTCAATTTTGACACTATTTGGAATTTTGTTTTTGTGGAAGTCCTAACAACCATATAAATTAGAAAAAAATTTATCTCATCAACCCTAACATGTCATATTGATCTTGAAATTTTTTGGAATTCATCATAAGTCTCAATTTACAATTATTTAGATATTTATAATATCAATTATTTTAATATTTCATTAATAAGGTAATTACTGCATCATCATTATGTCGTAAATAAATTACATTTTTTAATGTTTAAAAATCATAAATAAAATACCAGGATGTAGGAATTTTTTTATCATTCTAATGAAAATTTATAGTAGAATTTAGCTTATGTGTAACCCTATATTGAAAATGGTTTAGTTTATAATCTTTGAATTTAAAACATTTATATCTTTTTTAAATAAAATAATAATAAATGTACTTATCTAATCCATGCAGACCAAAGATGATCATATTTTATTCCTTAGGTTGTTTTTGGTCGAATTACACTTATCTAATAGAATTAGGACTTGTTTTTGGGTAATTATAATATAATTTTTCCGATTAATTACCCTATTTACTTTTAACCATGGTAAATAAAAGTCAAAATTTACTATTCACAAAATGATTATTTTCATCTTATTGGACCAAATTGTACATACGGATTACAACATAGTATCTTGTATTTAATAAATTCAACTCATAGAAGCTTTAAAATTATGTTTTATGCAAATTTGTAAATGCTCCTAGAAGGTGGGTAAATGATGGTAAAATGTTCGATAAAATTTTATATATCTAAACTTATTATAAATTGATGTCAATGAATTAAATTGAACATATATAAGTAATTTTATATCTATTTTTAAAAAAAAAATTTAAATAAAATAAATAATTATTTAAATAAAACGTTTTTTTAAATAATAACATAGTTTTTTTCACTATTCATCAAAAAATTGAATGTTTTTAGAAAAATACCAAAAATTCATCCTAATATAATTTTGATATCAATAATTCTAAAATAAAGTTTATTTTACCAAATTAAAAACATATAAGTTTCATTTATTAATTTAAAATTAATTCCCATTGTCAAAACCAAAAAGAGGGTTTTTAAGAAGTAAAAACTATCAAAAGATTGACATGTGTTTATGTCAAATTTAAATGTGAAATTATTCATAATGACCTAAATTGTATTGAATGATAAAAATATAGTATAATTATAATTTCTAACCACTCAAATGTATAATTGAAAACTATAAATAATTTTGAATAAAAATAATTTAAATTAAAATTTAGTATATTTCATTATTCACCCAAATATGAAAGTTATCAGAAAACATGAAAACTTCATCAAATCTATATTTTAATCTCCCAATTATAAATAATATGTTTATTTTTGTCATATTAAATTTATAAAAGTGTCAAATATTGGATTTAAAAAGGGTTCTTTATTAAAAGGTGGTGAAATTGTATTTTGGGAGAAATACTTCCTTTATCTGAAAAAATAAATTTTTTCTTATATTATATCTAATAAACACTAAATATGGATGTAAAAATTTATATGGAATATATAAAATTCAAAATGCTGATAATACTATTTGTAACCGCTTTTGAACAGCTAGTTTGGTAAGTCATGGTGCGCTCGAACTCGGTGTTGCGTGTAGTGTAAGTTATTGAATTATTTTGAAAAAATAACGTACTATGAAATGTTGGGGTGTTACAACCCTCCTTATAATATACATCTAGAATAACCTTCTCTGGTTCATATCATTGAAGTGTGGAGAATATCTTTTCAAAAGAGTTGATCCATTATTCGACGATTGATGGATCATATGATCCATTAAAAGTAGGAGGCCTTTATCTCATGAAGCTCTTAATTATGACTTTTTCTATCTTAGGGGGATTGACTATTATTCTTTACCCATGTTTCTATTCAAAACATGAGTTCACTAAGAGAGTATCGTGACAATGTTTGTGATTCCACCCCCCGTCATATTGGGCATCTCATTAGAACTGTCATCACATTGATCTTCACATCAGTTTTTAGCCTAATCCATCCTACTATCAGCCATTTACCGGAATAAAAGGAATGTTTGGGGTAACACATAAAGGGTAATCCAAAGACAAAAATAGAGGACATATAAATTACTTTTATTTACTCAACTTTTGAATTTATAGGCTTCAATTTATGTTATCAATGATCTATTTACCAATATATATTCTTTAGGGAAAATTATTTAATTCCCATAATAATGGTTCATATTATGCTTATGAATTTACCAAAACATATCCCTCTAGAGTGTTGTAACAAAGAGTTTAGCTATGCCCACTGTCATGCACCAGTTCCTATTCGTGTCTAGTTCAAATTAGTTTTTTTCATTTTACCTATATATACATCTGTGCCTGAGCCGCCTCTACCTTCTCGTATCTAGATAGGGATTTATTTTCTTGATAAATCACTTAATAAATAATCACCAAAATTTAGGGATGTTTTTATTACACTTAGTATTATCCCTATGTCTTTCTATAGGATTTTCAAACCCTAATCCAAAAAAATACCTAAACCTATACTCTGATACCAACAATAACAACCCTTCTATTTGTTACACACCTAAACATAATTTATTACATAAAAATACACATAAGGAAACTATAAAGATCTATATTTCTATTATCTTTATAAATTAGGAACATTACATATCAATGTAGAACATAAAACCCAACATATTTTTTGAATCATCTTTTAAGAGACCACAACATTATTTTGTACTTAGCATTGCATGGGATAACCTGAGGACAAGAATATGATAAGGGTGAGCTATAATTCCCAGTAAGGAGTAAAAAAGTAATAAAATTAAGAATATGGTACATGTTAGAAAATAGTCATATCAATAGAGCATAAGAGAAACATAAAAATAAAGGCATGATACTGCATGATTATAGTAACATGGAAATGTGGCAACAACATTTAACATGACATTAGCATGATCCAAGGCCCATTTTACATGGATCATTATTAATATATAATTGAACATGAATTATCAGGAGTAATCCATCATTTCACTTTATGTATCATGATATTATTCTTTACCAAATTCATTGGAGTGCTATTAGGGAACAACCTTCTTAATCATTTCATTACATGCATAATTGTGATGCATAGATCATATAACATTGATTCATTAAACATCATCATTTATTCCACGATGATGGAATGTAAAATTCATACACAAAACTCTATAATAAATAAGTAAATTTTCAGAAATGTGAATACCCATGATAAGAAAATGGTCATGATATTCACTACACAATGACTCTGGCTTGGAAAATCGCGGTGCAATTTCGGCAGCGTAACAATGTGACATTGGAATTCATAAAAATGGTTGATGAGAGTGGAAAGGGTGTCTCATAATATGTTCATAAAATGTAATTTAATGGGTTCATATAGATACATGTCCCAATATATGTAATTCTATTTAGATTCTTAAAACAAAAGAATTTCTCGGATATAAATGTGGAAGAGAAATCCCATATGGAATTTCAGCATGGTAAATAAGGTACAAGGAAAGAAATTAATGAGAGATAAAGGGGAATATCATCATTAAAACATAAGGAGAGAAGTATGGGGGAGGTTATAAATCATACCACAAAATATTTAATTGATAATAAAAGGGAATGACAACACAATGAAATTTGGACAAAAATAAGAATGGAAGAAATCCCTTACTTTGAGGTGTGAATGCAAAGGATTGGGAGAGGCTTGATAAATGATTCTTCAGAGAATGGGGTACCTTGGGATAATTATAGTGATAGGATGGAAAGGTTTGGATGAGTTCTAAGGTAATTTAGTGAAGAGGAAGTGGGAGCTTGGGTGTATATTTATTTTAAAAGGGAGGTAATTCATTATTATTTAGGTTCTGGACACCACATATAAAACCAATCAAAAACACAAAACATCCCATGGTTTTTCCCAAGGTTTTTCCAAATGGGAGTGTAGAAAATTATTTTACAAGGACAATAGACGAACTTATTAATATATTAGGCTTTATTATGTGATGTTGAGTCACACTCTTATGGAAATCCTTTTAAAATGACACAATGTTTTATAAGTCTTGGAGGGTCCACTAAGGCTTTGAAAAATAAATCAAAAAAACCTAAAATCACATTATATTAATGGTAAAACATATATTGGATGAAAAAATGTTTATTTTATTTTATTACATCACTATTGGGTCATTATGATTTCATAGAACAAATTATATATTTAAACGGTATTTAATTTTTACCCAAAAATTCGACTGTCTTAGAAAATTTTGAAAATTTCATCGTTGGATAATTTTGAAGTCCATATTACAAAAATAAAATCCATTTTATTTAAATATTTATATAAATATGGTAATTTTATACTTTAAAAATAAAACCCGACATTTATAAAAAATTTATGGGTTTTGACAAAAATAGCTTTCAGTCCTTAATAAAAATTACAATTGTATTCATAAAAATTATATGATCCTTTATATTTAATAAAAAGTAATTTAGTAATAATATTTTTTTTAAAATATTATTAAATTAAAAAATCCATTAACTCATAAAAATTTATTTCTTAATTGAATATTAACTAAAAATACTATTTTTTTCTTTAAAAATTATTTATAAAGAAACAATAATAAAATAAATTCTTTATTATATACAAAAAATAATGCACATAATCATAGTGCTAAGGTATTTTTTCATAAACCCTAATTAAACTCACATAAGACCTATGGGTAATGTGTGTGATGGTGACAAACTCTTGGGGTGGCTTCGAAAACATCGCCAATGTGTTAATCTATATCAAATTCCACTTATCCTATAGGCGGTTCGGTTCGAGTGTAACATGTTGAAGCTTGGCTTAGGATTGGTAAAGAACGAATCCTAGAGATGCCAACTCATTTTTGAGCTCTAAAAAATGTGCTCCGTACAGAGTAGTTTTACAGGATGAGACCATCTCTCCCTTGGTCTTAGTAAATTTGATTTGTTAATGGCCTTTATTTATACTAATCAATTGATCACTATTCAACTACTACATTATAAATGGTAAAAAATAATAATGGTATTTTGAAATCCAAAATCATAAAACCAAAGAGGTTCATTTGTTATATATCCATAATAATACATTTATTTAGATCAATATAATTTTAATTAATAATATTTTGGGTCGTTCCATTAATTCCTTTCAAAAGATTCAAAGTGGTATGGGGCAATTTGATTAAAAAATCTCTTGTAAATGAATTTATTAATAAATTTTGAGACAAAATTATTTTAGGAAAAGGGATATTTCTCTCAAAGAGTGTTACTGATCATTCTAATCTTTTTCAGGAACCTTTAATTTAAATTAGTCTTGATTGAGGTTGATTTGTTATAATAGAATCTTCAATATTGTATTGAAGGTGTTAAGACATGCTTTACTATGGATGTGATATTTTTATACCATTCATGATTTATGGTTAAAGTTATAATGACCCAGAAATTCCATGATTTTTTTTAAATTAATTGGTATTATTAACAGTCTTTGAAAATTTACGGCGTATAATTTTGAGGCGCGGTGTTCCCAGAATGAATTTCTGAAATTTTTTTGGGTACATTCAGTAAACATGTGGGTGAAATTTTCTATCTTTTTAAATGGTGATCAGATTAAAAATCTGAGGGCACTGTTGAATCCACGACACAAAGATTTTCTTAAGGGAAACATTACTTCAACCATAGTTGGTCATGAAAAAAACATAATTTTTGAACTTTTTAAAGAAAAGTAAAATAATATGTAATTTCCATTTTATTGCATTTTCATTTTCTAACCACCTGTTAAGCAGTGGTGGTGGGGACCACATAGGTGTCCATACCTTGAATTATGGGGTGTTAATTGAATGGTTACACTTTGGTTGCCTAACCACCCATTTCGTAATTAATGAGAAACTTTATTAACTTCAATTAGTGAGGCATATTAATAACATCAACTAATAAACCAAATTAATTTTTTAAGGCATTTCATGCCATTACCCCACTTATTTAAATAGATATCGGGGTGGGGTTTGGTCACGGCTTCTTCAAGTGAGGAAACTCTGGCAAACTCTGGCGGTAACACCCAATGTCAGAGGATGGAATCACGAGCGGAAATGATTTGGGATTGACGAATGCTGACGACTCCATCGAATATGGATGCTCCTCTTGCCGCAACTGCAACACCTCCAATAGATCGTGAGTTAGTTGGTTTAGGTTCATTGATGTTCCCTCTCTTCCTATTCTAGAAAAATATAACAAACACGGACCAAATGACTAAAAGTTTGATCATCATCTCATCAAAGCATATGGGTAGTTGTTGCAGGATCTTAAATTCGTGGATTATTCTTAATATTGTTTATTATTAATTTTACTCATGTTTAAAACGCTGGCGCAGGGGGAACATGATGAAACCATTAAGGCTAAGACCCTCCGCTAACCTTTTCCTTGGTGCGTTCTTTGTGGTGAAATAATGAACACAACAGCAAGTCATTTTTGAGGGCTGCAAAATGACGATGACATCCCGAGAGGACTGCAGGCGTGTCTAAGAAAAAGAACGGACCATCGAGGAACACCCGGTGGCCCATGGATGAAATGTCTACGGATGATGGCGGTGTCCGGAAACCGCTATCTACGGTGGAAGAGTGGCACCGCTCTTCGCTGCGCTGGTCGGACGAGTATCCAATTGCACCCGACTATAGAGTAGGAGGCGGTGACCTATCGTGCGCCGCGTTGAAGGGCCATGGACTGATGCTGCGGCAGTGGAAAAGGCCGAGACCCGCCTCCTTCAGTTCTCGTGGGAGACAAGGCGGCGCCACCTGGCGCCACAATAAGGTGAAACAGAAGAAGTCTATGAGTCATTCAAGAGGCAGGATCCATGAAGAGAGATGGTCCTTTTGACATACTCTACGATAGTTATGGAGAATTCTGGAGTACGTCCCGGTTGGATCGACTTCGAATCTAACCAGGCCCTCAGTACTAAAATTACAATAACATACAGACTAGGAATCCGGTAGGCGCATCGTCTGTTACGTTGGAACCATTATGAAGTGACCTAACATTAGGTTACTTCTTCATCAGACTTCATACCGATTGAAATATGAGTTATTTCTTGAGGAGAGGTTCTCCCTGATTCAAGCGTGTAGTGAGAGGGAATCTAGTTGCTAGCTATGACATGAAGAAGAATAGAGACCAATGTTGTTTAGCATCATAAACTCCAGAGTATGATGATCTATCTATATGACTAATAATTCCTACCCCTGAACCAACGACCAATACAGGTCAGTACCATTGACCAATACGGGACAACACCAGCGACCAATACGGGTCCACACCAGCGACCAATACGGGTCTGCATCTAGCGACCAATACGGGTCAGTATATAGTGACCTATATGGGTCAACAGTAGAGTTACAATAGAAAGGATGGTAAGGATTTACAACTATTCATCATAATCATAATTTCCATCAAGTTATACCATTAGATTGATCTGCCTATTTTTGTTTGTGCTTCATGATTTATATCATGTTTGTGATATTACCTTTGTGGTATTTTCATGGTATGTTTTTTTGTGGATTACTGAGAGACCATCCGGGGTCTCGGGGTCCCCTACTGGGTATTTTTATACTCACCCCTACATGGGCTCCACCCACACCAGTGTGTTTGTTACACACTACTAATGCTCTAAGGCTGACATTGGAGGTTTGGGACTTCAAAGAGATTGGTGCGACGAGAGTAGTCAAGATCCTATTCTTCATCTTTAGACTTATAGATACTACCCTCCTGGTAGAGATCTAGGGTAAATGTGACAATTGTTTACTTTATTTTCAGTTTATAGTGTTTGTATTCAGACCCATTTTTTTTCAGTTTACAGTTGTACTTGTCGGTGTACATTACTCTCATTATTATACCTTACTTTTGTGGGTTGGTTACTTCATTTTCCCTTTTTTAGTGTGTACAGATATCTAAGGCAATGACTTCCCAATTCATGAGAAGACTTTAGGTTCTAGTCACCAACCCCTGGCATTTGGAAGGAAGGCTTGGATAGTCACATTTGGGCCCTGTGGGACCGTTCATGGCAAAATAGTATCAAATAGCGGTCGGTTCTTCTAGAAAAACTAAGAGTCTTTTTTCTTTGATGAAATGGTGTAATGTGTCTTGTGATATTTTTTTAGTACAAGGAGTCTAGTGTTGGTGCGGTGGCCAACATATCCATACACTAGGACCCTAAATTTTGTTTTCTATCTCGGTACATGAAAACAGTGGTAGCTAATGTTTTGAAAAATATTCTTGATCTTTCTTGAGTCTGATCACCAGGTATAACTTTTTGACAATGGTTCATATGTTTGTTATAGGATACTTCCACAAAGATAGTTAGCCATGATTTCGATTAGAGATCATGGTAGTAGCCCACCGAGCGACGAGAAATCGGTACAGGGACAACTCACAGTGACGAAACCTTTGGGTGGTGCACCAGCATCACCAACACCCATTGAGAAGTAGATGTTACAAGTAGATCATGAATGTAATTTGAGTGCGTTGCATGAGTTCCATAAATAGATTCCGATAAGGTTTTGAGGTGATATGGACCCCCAGTTAGTAGAGGACTGACTTGAGGAAGTTTCACGGGTCTTTCGCTTAGTCAAGACACCCGACAAGAAGATGGCCATTCTAGCTGATAGAATTCTTCAGGGATCAATACGATGATATTGGAGCTCAATGCTCTAGGTGCATGAGGAGATGACCCTAACCTAGCCGGACATTGAGATCCTTTTCAGGGTAAAGATCATGCCAACAAAACTATGCTCTGTGCATATTCAAGAGCTTCTACATCTGCAGAGGGGTAGCCAGACTGTGGCTCAGTACTCGGCGAGATTTAATAACCTCTCTTTATACTCCACTAACATGGTATGAGAACCATACCTCATGGCCTGGACCTTTGAGTAGGGTCTCCTATGAGAGACTAGAGCTGCAATAGTTTCTATCAGCCTCCCGAAATAGGATGTGGTGCTAGAGTGAGCTTTACTGATGGAGAGTTTCCTTACTGAGAAGGCAATGACATTGAGAGTCCCTACTAGAGGACATTTAGTTGAGTCATCTGCAGCTGGCAGTAGACATATGACATAGAAGCCCAAGTAGGCTAGACCTTCTAGAGGGTGACCCAGGGATGCATGGTCAGAGGTGCAAGGCACGAGGGGCCGAGGGAGAAACCAGAAAAGCATGATATGTTTTTCCTATGGGGGATAGGGTCACAGAGCTCATGAATGTCTAATTCCACATATGGATGACTAGCAGATTGTGGAGGGGCCATCGAGACAGCTTAAGCAGCATAATATGATCCTCATCTAGGTGGAATACAGGCCTGACTACGGGTATTAAAGGCTCATAATCCTGATGTCCCTGATATGATATGATGTATTATCTATATATTCTCTACTTTAGAAGCAGTGCTTATCGACACAGATTCTAGACATTCTTTCCTTACCGCATACTTAGTTCAAGAAACTAATATTCTGACGGATCTTTTAGCTCCAACATTGTGTTTGGATTATTTTATGGTAGGAGATTCATCGGTCACACACAGGTGCCGACAGTGGGATCTTATTCAAAGATGAGATAATTTCATATGGTATCTTTTAGTAGCAGTGTTGAAGCCCTACGACGTCATTCTAGGCTTGGAATGTCTATCAGCAGTTCATGCACATATTGAATACAAGAGATGTATAGTGCGATGTACGCACCGAGATGGAGGCCAATTTACCATTGTTGGGGAGAAGGAAAACAAAGCAGTAAGAGATAGACTTACACTCAGGAGGGTACAGCAGATTACATATCGTCTGGCTTGCACGACCTTCAACATGGTGGATGAGGTGAGTCTATAGTTCCCAGTGGTGGTGGACGAGTATGAGGACATCATTCAAGAAGATGTCCCAAGACTAACTCCTCATAGAGAGGTGGACTTCCAAAATTGAATTGTACCCCAGAACAACAACGATATCTACACCAGCATATTGGATGGCCCCTGCGGAGCTCCTCGAGCCGAGGGTACAATTGGAGGACTTATAGAGGAAGGAATTCGTAAGGCCTAGTGATTCTTCATGGGTATCCTTGGTGTTGTTTTCCAAGAAGGCATGAAAATGTTTGAGGCTATGCATGAAATTCTGCTGCCTAAACCAGGTGACCATGAAGAACAATAATCCTATGCCCAGGATCGATGATATTTTTGACTAGTTGAAGGGGTCACGTTGGTTTTCAAAGATAGACCTCAGATCATGCTATCACCAGCTCAGGGTATGAGACAAGGACGTAATGAAGACATTTTTTAGATTCCGGTATGACCATTATGAGTTCCTGGTGATGCCATTCAATGTGACCAACACTCCAGCAGTGTTCATGGAGCTCATGAATAGGATCATTCAGCTATACATTGATCGCTTCGTGGTGGTCTTCATCGACGACATCTTGGTGTACTCAGCGTCTGAGGAAGAGCAAGATGTACACTTAAGGATAGTTCTGGACGAACTATGGGAGAACACATTATATGGGAAGCTCTCATAGTGTGAGTTCTGGATATGGATGGTCCACTTCTTTGGACACATCATCTCAGAGGCTGCAGTTGCAGTGGATCCAGTGAATATAGAGACAAAACTTTCTTGGGAGCCACCCGAGAGTGTAACTGAGGTGCAGAGATTCCTTGGATTAGCAGGAAACAAAGGGAGGTTCGTTCTTGATTTTCCCAGATTAGTTGCACCTATGAACGCCTTGATGGATAAATGGAAACCCTTCTTATGGTCAGAGTCATTCCAACATAGCTTTCAATGGCTGAGGCATATCTTAACTAGTGCTCTCATCCGGAGGTTTCCAAATGAGGGAACTTACTACATGGTTTACTGTGATGCATCAAGGAATGAACTCAGTTTTATCCAAATGCTGGATGATGTAGTTATTTCTTGTGGATCATAATAGATGTGGCCTCATGAAAAAAATTATGTGACTCATGACTTGATGTTGGAAGCAGTAGTCTTCTCACTAATGATGTTGAAACACTACTTTATGTGAGAGAAATTCATTATTTACTCTGACCACAATAGTATCAGATATATCTTCACACAAGAATTATATGAATCTGAGACATTAAAATTGGCTAGAGTTCCTCTAGCTCTATGACTTTGAGATAGTCTATGCTCATGGGAAGGGGAACGTAATGGTAGATTCACTTAGCTAGATATCATGTCCGAATCTACTGGATGAGGCTTCAGATCAGTTAGCCTTGCTTTAGTTATTCTATGTGGATAGAGATGAGATAGTCTATCTCCAGTTAATGGTAGTTTCTACTCCACTCCTTTAGCATGTCATGGAGGCACAACTTGGAGACAGTAGCTGTGAGACTATGCTTGCTCAGATATCCTTAGGCCATGCACCAGATGAGTACTCCGAAGGTGGGGAGCACATTACACTTTTCATAGGATGTACAATTATACCCATGTCTCTACGAGAAGAGTTGCTAAGGGAGTTCCTTACATCCCACTTGTATGTATATCCATGCACGATGAAAATTTATAAGGAGCTCTAGCATCAGTACTAGTGACCAAGGATAAAGAAAGATGTGATAGAGTTTGTTTCTAGATGCCTCACATGCCAACAAGTGAAGGCCAAACACCATGTACCAGCAGTCTTGACCCAACCCCTTGAGATACCACAATAGAAGTGGGAAGGGATATTGATGGAATTAATGATGGGGTTACCACGTACATCCAGAGGGAACAATACCATCTGGGTGTTCGTTGACCAACTCACTATGTTGGCCCAATTCCTTTATATTTGAGAGAAGGGTTTGGTAGGGATCTTGGGATGTATCTACTTTCAAGAGATCATGCAAATTATCAGGGTTCCTTCAATGATAGTCTCAAATCATGACATATGCTTCACATCCTGGTTATGGAAATGATTGTAGGAGGATTTAGGGACTCAACTTCACTTGAGTAAAACTTTTCACTCATAGACTTATGGCCAGACTAGGAAAACCATCTAGACCATAGTGGACATTCTTCGTTCTTGTGTCCTAGATTTTTGTCGCAGTTGAGAGGTCCACCTACCTTTGCTGGATTTTGTGTACAACAACATCTATCACTCCACCATTGGTATTTCCCCATTTTTAGGGGTTGTATGGAATACTGTGCCCATCACATTTGTGCTGGACAGATCCAGGAGATCCAGTACTCATGAGCCCAAAGATGGTATAGGCTACCAGTGAAAAGGTACAGGTCATCTAAGAACAGATGAAGACTACATAGAGCTGACATAAGTCCTTTTCTAATAGGCGACATAGACCACTGTAGTTCTAGGAGGGGGCCAAGTATTCTTGCAAGCCACCCCCCGAAAGGGAATGCAAGGATTTGGTCAAGGCCTAAAACTCTGAATGGGGTTTATCTAACTGTTCCTGATACATTGGAGGATCTGCAAGGTGGCATACCACTTGGAACTACCACCGTAGTTGGAGAAGTTGAACGAAGTCATCTATGTATCCCATAAATGAAGATAAGTGCATGACCCATCTCACGTCATCGACCATGGAAAGATGGAGATTGATGACAAGGTGACTATTGCGAAGTACCCATTGGAGATAGTGGATCGATAGTAGTGGATCCTTCATTGGTGGTCAATACCTTTGGAACATGTTCTGTTGATGCAAGGAAATATCTATGAGAGAACATGGGAGAGAGAGGCTCATATGCATTCCCAGTACCCCTCCGTGTTTGTGTATCCTTGTTCGGATTTCGAGAAAGAAAAGCCCTAAGGTGGGTAGAATTTAATGACCTGGAAATTCCATGATTTTTTAAAATAATTGTGATTATTACGAGTCAGAAAAAATTGACAGCTCGTGATTCAGAGACCCAGTGTGCCTAAAATAAATTTATGAACTTTTTTAAGGTACATTCAATAAATGTGTGGGCGGTGTTTACTATCTTTTGAACCAGTGCTTGAATTAAAAATTAAAGGGCACCGTTGAATCTGTAGCACCCATATTTTCTGAAGGAAAGAATCACTTCAACCATAGTAGGTCGGGAGAAAAAGCTAAATTTTGGTCTTTTTAAAGAAAAGTAAAATAACATGTAATTGTTATTTTATTTTTTTCTTTTTCAAACCACATGTTGAGTGGTGATGGCAGGGACCACAAATGTTGTCAAACCAATAATTATGGGGTGTTAATTTCATGGTTACAATTTGGTTTTGTATCCACACCTCGCGTAATTAATGAGACTCTTTAATTATGTAAATTAGTGTGGCACATTAATTTCGTCAATTAATGAACTTAATTAATTCCACAAGGCGTTTCTCGCCTTCCCCGCCCCCTATTTAAATAGAGATCAAGGTGGTGTTTTGGCATGAAATCTTCAAGCAAGAAAACTCTGGAAAAGTCCTACGACAACACCCACCGATAGGGGACGGAAGCACTGGCGGTAACGATCTGGGATCGGCGAACACCAACGACACCATCCAACATGAACGCTCCACCCGCTGCAACCACGAAACCTTCAATGAATATTGAATTAGGGGGTTTATATACTTTGATGTTACTTCCCTTAACATTCATTAAAAATATAATGAAGGCGGACCAACTGACTTAAGGGTTGATCTGTATCTCGTCAAAGCATGCAGATGGTTGTTGCTAGATTTTAAATTCAGGGATTATTCTACATTTCCATTAGTATTAATTTTCCATAGGTTTAAAATGATGACGTAGAGGGCATGTTCCAAAACCAACAAGTTTCGGACCCTTCTCTAATCTTTTCCTTGGTGCGTCCTTAGTGGCAGAATAAAAAACATGGAGGAAAAGAATTTTTGAGGGCCGTAAAACGACAACAAAATCCTAAGAGAACCACATGCACGTCAGGTGGGAAGAATGTACCACTAGGGCTCACCCAGTGGAATGTAGAAGAAACACCACTGTGGCAACATCACAGAGGCGTCAGTGAACAGTGCATACAGATGAGGGGGTGGCCAAAAAACCCTTGTCTGCAGTGGAAGAGCGGCGATGCTCGGTGTCGCAGTGGTCGGAAGGGCGGCATGCAGCGGATGACCATAGAGGCAGAGGTGGCGCATCATCACAAGCCATGTTGAAGGGACGCATCTCAAAGACATGGCAGTGGGGATGGCCAAGACCTACCTCTTGTGGGACCCATGGTTGAAAAGGCGGTTCCACATGGTGCTACACTTATGTGAAACTGAATGGCTCTATGAGACGTTCAAGAGCCAGACCGCGCGCCCCGTTCGTGGCGCCCCAGTAGGCCAGGTTGGTCTGCAGCCTAGCATACCAGGACTGCCATAGACCTAGCTAGGCTAGGTTGACCTGAACTGGGTCTAGTCAGCCCAGGCCGGGTCAGTCCGACCGTGTCAGATCAGACCCAGACTCCTCTCGGGCCCAGAAACGCTTAAGTGACTGCAACTTGTGAACCAGACATCCATTTGACAAAACGTTTATGGAATTGGGATCCTTGATTTGATACTGTACTTTTGAGATACTTCTTGAGATTTTTGGAGTATTATGTAGTAGAATCGGGTTGTATCGACTCTGAATCCAACCGCGCCCTCAGCACTAAAATTCCAATAAGTTATAGATCAGGCGTTCGGTTAATGCATTGTCTGTTGCATTGAAACCCTTGTGATGTGATAGATCATTGGGTCACTATTTCATAGGACTTCGTACCTATTAAAATACAACCAATGGATTGAGGAGAGGTTCTACCAGTTTTAAGCATGCCATGAACGAGAATCTAGTGGCTGACTGTGACACGAAGAAGAAGGGTGACTAAGGCGGGTCATCATCAGAAACTCTAGAGGTGGACGATCTAGCTTTATGACTAATCATCCCTAACTTTGCACCAGAAACCAATACGGGTTAGCTCCAGTGACTTGTAGGGGTCAACACCAGTGACCAGTACGGGTCCACACTAGCGACCAGTGCGGGTTGGCACAAGTGACTAATAAGGTTCAGTACCAGCGACCAATACGGGTCAGCAACAACAACCAATATAGGTCAACGTGTAGAGGCCAATATGGGTCAACATATAGTGACCTATACAGGGAAACCGTAGAGTTATTATTGATTGGAGGATCTGGATTTATGACTAGTCATCCCTATTCAAGTAACCTTGATGTTATACCGTTAGAGTGAGCTGACTCTTTTAGTTTGTGCTTCATGATTTAGATCATTCTTTGTGATATTTCCTTTTTGGCATTTTCATGCGATGATTAAGTGACCATTTGGGGTATCAGGGTACACTACTGGGTATTGTTATACTCACCCCTGCACAGGTTCTTCCCGCACATGTGTGTCTGGTGTAGACTAGTGATGCTCCAAGGCAGACTTTGGAGGTTCAAGACTTGGTGGAGATTGGTGTGATGGGAGAAGTTGAGATCATCTTCTTCAACTTCAAAATTATTGCTACTACCCTCTAGGTAGAGATATAGGGATGATGCGATATTTGTTAAGATTTTTTCAGTTTTTTAGGGATTGTATTACGGCCCATAGTTTTCAGTTTATAGTTGTACTTGAGGTTGTACTTTACTCTCATTATGTTACCTTACTTTAATTGATTTTTTACTTCAGTTTACCTTTTTGAGTGTGTACAGTTCATTAAGGAAATGCCTTCCCTATTCATGAAAATCCTTCATGTGCTAGTCACCAACCCCTAGCCTATGGAAGGCATGATTTGGGTAGTCACGTCTGGGCCTCGTGGGACCCATTGTGACAAAAAGTTTTAACATTTTATATGCTAGTTTTAATACAAATTTTTATGTTATGTTTCACCCATTACATATGAGGAATCAATTTGAGTTAGTAAATGATCGGTGGGGCTTGTTATCTCCCCTAAATGTAACGGTATGTCTCATGAGACAATCTATTGTCTTAGAACAAGGGCTTGATATAATATTTGTGAAGGGTTTTGGCATAAGGTCTTGACGTATTAGTTATTATGTTTGTCATTATGCATTCCCTTGTTATGAAATTAGTTATTACATGTGATTATTTGAGTAGTAGAATATCCATGTTCATGTTTATATCATAATTTTTGAATTATTATTTCCATATTATATTAAATATTATCTTTTAAAAGGATGATGTTTTTATTATACATATTTACTTAAATGTTATAGATTCCGCTGAATTATTTACCCTTACTGAGCATCTGAGCTCACCACATTCTTATGTTTTAATTTACCTGGATGAAAAGAAGTGTATTGTGATTGATATGAATGGTTATGCTTGGGGAATAATGGAAATATAAATGGATTATTTATATTTTTTATATATTATAAATTGTAATGTATCATTCGTGTTGGTAATCTATTTTCTGATACTACTAAACTGATCGGTTCTTCTGGACTTGATTCATTGTAATAATACCAATGTATTAACATAATGCATAGGCTCTAGGTAACTGGGTTCTGGGAATTATAGTAGGTATCATAGGATTTTTATAAAAAACCTTGTAAATAGATTTAGAATACATATATTGAGGATCATTACCCTAATATATAATTTCAGGATAAGTATAGAAGAAGCCCCTATAATTTTTGAAAAGTATGTATTACATTGATATTACAAGAAGTACATAATTGTATTGATACTACATGTGAATGTGGTTCTGAAATAGATCTACCATGTGGTGAAAACTCTTACAAGGTGATCAGATCTTGACATGGGGTATCCTAGTACATGACAACATGCCTTACTACGTACCTGGTTTGACACTTCTGGGGGATACGCTTAGGATAATTCATATTTTATTTACACACCATTATGAAGTATTTAGGAGTAAAAATATCCTCAAAGGAACCATATTTATGATTAAGGATTAGATATTCATAAAATTTTCAATTTATGTTATGTATTTTACTAGTTTGGGAGTATTCATTATGATTCAATACCTAATCTAGAGTATTCCACTGTTTAGAAATGGATTCTAGTGGTGGAAATGGAAATAATATCAATGAAAAAAATATATTTAATGATTTTACTCCTATTCAAGAAAATTATATTGTAGATGGTGACACAACTGGTAGATAATAGCTTATAACAATACTGGGTTGGATGACTCAGGTTACGAATAAATACCTTACCTGTATGGTGCAACCAAATCCACAATGCAGTGAATCACTATTTGACCGCTTCATTAGTCTAAAACCTCAAAATTTAATTGGGAATACAAATCCTTATGTAGCTAATAATTGGATAAGTTTCATTGAGAAAATATGTTTTACTTTGGGAAGTAACAAAAAGGAAAGGTTGTCACAATATTTTATCATCTTTTAGGAGACGCAGTTCAATAGTAGTCACTAATTCAAAAAACAAATGAGGATGAAGAAGTTGGAAATATGCAATGGAAGGAGTTTAAAAAACTTTTTCTAGAAAAATACATTCTTTGTAAACAAAGAGGTAATATGAGAAGACAATTTTTAAGTCTGAGACAAATAGGGGATGAGAATGTTGCAAATGATGAGGCTAACTTCACAATGTTCCCAAGGAAAGATTCAAACTATATACGTAATCTAATAAGTAATATTGAATGATTATTTGGTAGGTAAAAATATTTCCCCTGATGGGGATTGGTCTCAAAATAATTCTCATCGTATTAAGATATATACTCATTTGCAATCATGATAGAAAAGAAACTATATATGTATTATGAAATTAAAGTAAATCAAGAGAAGAATAGAATGGTGGAGCAAGAGACAGATAGAGGGAAAATTTAAAGAAAGTATTTTCTCTTATGTGATAAATGTGGGAAGAAAGTCCCTAGTATTTTCCTAAAAGGAATGGGTGTTTGTTACAGATGTAGAGAAAAAGACCACCAAGATCATGATTTCAAGGGGAAAAAAGGATGTCAATGTTCAAGGCTATAATTACAATTAAATATGACATTATGAAAATGATTATTCAAAGCTTCTAGGGAATATATCATAGAGAAAGGAAATTGATCAATGTCAAGCTTATGTTGTTACTACAGTTGAAGTGGAATAATTATAGTATTTGTGTTTTTGGATTCATGAATTATATTCTTCTTACAAGAAGAATGTGATATATATAAGAATTGTAGTGAAATACTTTTTATTTTAGTAAATATTTTAATATGATAATGGTAATCATATATTTATTATGTAATAATTAGAGCAACATTAAATTGTCTGGAGAATCTGATGTTACAATCTAATTTGGCAATTTAGAGACCTTATAGACAGTAAATGGATAGGATTATTTTTGATAACTTGAGAGGATAGAATGGATTACGTTAAACTTTAGATAGTATTGTTTATGGTTAACACATTTCTTAAGATTATTTTTTGAATTTTAAATTACAATAGTTTATGAAAAAGGAAAACCTACAGGTTGGGTGATAACCCATCACATCAGACAAAGATGGGGTAATCGAACCCACAACCTAAGTGGGATAAGTAATTATCGCCTACTAGTAGCCTATAGTAAGTCCCCAGTTATTATAAAATTATTTTCCTCATTTAAATTTTTTATTTTTATATTTGGAACCATATACGATGGAAATAAATAGAATATTTTTGAGTTGTATATTTTTAAGAGAAACATGAGCATGTGGTAGGAATTAGTTTAAGGATGAAACTCTGTATGTAAATTAAGTATTCTTTCGTTTTTTCTTAGTATATTAATTAAATAAATTCTACAACACTATAGAATGTATCAGAAAAAAAAATTCCTAGTACTTTGTTTTGTGATGAATCAAATGTTCCCTTTCATCGTTACAGATTTATAGATTTCTAGTTGTTAACATTATCCTAATAATATTCTCTATCACTCCCCATCAAGAATTTTATGGTTTTTTATCTTCCATATCCATGTTTTCATACATGTAACCCTAGTATGTGTTATTTCTGGTATCCTTCATATATACCATTATTTTTTAAAAAGAGGCCTCATTAATCTATTTTTGGATGTGGGATTTCAACTAAGATATTTTGAAATGTCAAAAAACTATTTTCAATTCTGAAATTAAATTGTGAGGACCCAATTTATTAATGTATGAGATAATGTAACAAACCAATCTTCAATGGTATGCTTTCTTTTTAAATAATTCAATAGTGTATGATGTACGCAACACCGAGTTCAAACACACCATGACCTATCAAAATAGCCGTTTAAAAGGGGTTATGAATATTATTAACCATATTTTAAATTTTATAAATCCCATATTATTTTAGCATTCATATTTTTTGTTTTATAGACATAATATATGAAAAAATTCAATTTTTCATATGAAAGAAGTATTTTTTTAAAAAAATGAATTTTTCTGCCTTCTAATGGAGAACCAGTTTTAAATATAATATTTGAAACATTTATATATTTAATTGGAATAAAATAAATTCTCCATTATAATAGTGGTGTAAAAATTTAGTTTCGATAATTTTTTGGTACTTTTCGGATAACATTCATATTTTGACGAATAATTAAAAATACTAAATTTTAATTCAAAACATCCTTTTTATTCTAAATAATTTATAGTGTTAAATTACACATATGTGGGGTTTTAAAGTATAATTAGATTATATATTTTTCATTTAATATAATTTAGGTCATTATAAGTATTTTTACATTTAAATTGGACATAAACACTGGTCAATCTTTTGATAGTTTTTACTTCCTAAAAACTCGGTTTCTAGTTTTGACAATGTGAATTAATTTAACATTAATTTATACTAATTCTATGTTTTAAATTTGAAAAAATGGGTTCCATATTTGTAATCAGATGTTCCTAATTGTGTAAATTTGTACCTTTTATTTTTCAACAATATGAATAGTAACATTAGTAATTATTTTATTCACCATGGTTAAAGGGTAAATCTGGTAAATTAGGGTAAAATATAATATTATAATAATACTAAACTACCCTAAAACATGTTATAATCATACTAGATGATATATATCTAAAACTTGTCTTCATTGTGTCGATTTTGGGACCCCATGGATCCACTTGGGCTTGAAAAGGACATTTTATAAGAATTAATTTAATGTATAGAAAAATATAACATAAACATGTATGTTTTACTAAAATAAATATATATGGGATTATATAATTGATATATTTGACTATAAAAAGGAATTATAAAGATTAAAATATTTTATACATCATAATATTTTATTTATATTTTTTATACATTGGATAAATATATTTATTTATGACATAGTGATGATACAATGACTGCCTTATTAATGAATTATTCAAATAAATAAATTTGTAATTATTAAAATAATTTTAATTTTAAATGTTTATTCCATTAAAATATATTCATGAGGACATTGAAATATTTGGTATTCTATAATTCCTTTTGTTAAAAGGAATCATTTTGTTATGACTTTAACAAAAATAATTTACAAAATATTGTCAAAATTGACAAAAATGAGTTTTTAAAACAAATACAATATTTTTAGATGATATAAAAATATTAATAATCTAATGTTATGAAAAATAACTGGGATAGTGATATAAATTTCATAAATGATACTCTTTAGGATCTTTTGGCATTTTATAGTAATGATATTAACCATGTACTAGAGGATATGCTAAGTGATAACATATTTTAGAAAGGGTTATATATAGAAGATAAGGTTAATTTTATGACCTAAAAATTTCTAAAACCTATTTTTTGAGAAAATATCGATCCATCCTCGTATTATCCTCGATATAAATTAATTTTTATCTACTAAAATCCGAATATAATTTTATACTAAATTAATATTTTAATATTTTTCTTATAGTGCCACTTTCCTCTCTTATAAAAGGGAACATCCCATTCCCTTTAACTGACACCAATAAAGAATTTTTTTATCCAAAAACCATTAATATATCTTCCCAACCCCCCTCACATCATCCTAGAGGCCTAACTTTTGGCATATAACCATTTTAATGAGAACTGTTTTGCAAATCAAGTGGAAATACTCGAAGATGATGTAATCGTTTTATCCCTTCTCTCATTGTTCATTTCTTCTTCTACTTACTCTTACTAAGTTGTTACCACACTGAAATAAAAAATCTGGAACATAATATATTCTATGATTTTGTTAAGATTATGGAAAAACCATATTCCTCTTATTTCCCATAATATTAAAAACAATACCACCATGCGTGCGTACATACGACTTACCATCTCCATGCTGTGGTGTAATTTTTTTTCTGTACACCTAAACTATTTGGGAATAAAGATGAATATAATGGATGTAAATAATACATATAATGTGATATTTCTTCTTTAAAATTAATATTCCATCCAATTACATACCATTTTACAATTAATGAAATGATATCATCTCTCGTGCGTACGTACGACCTACCATCTCCACGATGCGATGACATTCACTCTCCAATTTAACCATCCAAGAATAATTATAAAAGATATATTATTATTAATTATGTAATATAAGACCTAATAAGTATACTGAAATTATATATATATATATATGAATTCACATATATTTCATTCACTTACTTTCATTCAATAAAATAAGAAAATTGAAACAACGTTAATGCGTATATACGACATACCCTCTCCATGAATGGTGTATTCTATTTTATTTTCATATATATTATATATATTTATATTATGAATATATATGATATATAAATCATATTATTTATTCTATAATTAAGTAAATCATGACCTATGTAATCAAGAATAAAAAGAAAAAATGCGTATGAAAAAAAGAGAAATTACCTAAAATGTTATATTAACATGGAATTATTACTAAATGGGTAATATAAAGTAATAAAACAATGATATATGATATGATAAATATTATTATGATTTTTATATAACTTATTAATATTTTTTGAAAACATTATATTGGAGTTTCGGACACGTACTATGAGCATCAAATCTAAGGTAAGGGTTTATTATTCAATATCATTATTTTCCAAGATTGTTTATTTGTAAGTATTTATTGGGACATATTTATCACCCATGATCATGATTAATAAAAACTTTATTATAATAAAACTTTTAAGCTTTTATGGAAGGGTATATTTAACTAGATCATCATTTTATATGTTTTAATTAATTAATTTTCCAGTTCAATTTAATTTATGTCTACGTTTTATAAATTATTTTAAGGATTTATTTATATGGACATGATTATTTTAAATTATTAATACCTTTCAAAAGAATCAATGTGTTATGGGAAACATTTATACAAATATCACTTTTAAATCAATTCATTTATAAATTATATGACTTTTAAATGATTTCATGAAAAAAGGGGTTTTCTCGCAATGAGTTTTACTAATCTTTTTCAACTATGTCAACATCCTTTAATGGATATTATTATTGATTGAGGTTGATTTATTATAGTAAAATCTACCATATTTTATTCAATGACTTACGATATGTTGGATTATGGATGTGCTATATTTATAAGATTCATTGTTTATGGTTAAAGTATTAACATTTCGTATGCTAGTTTTAATACGAACGAGTACGTTATGTTTCACCCATTTCATATGAGGAATGAATTTGAAATAATAAGTGAAGGGCATGTCCTGCTATAGTCCGTCAATGCATTAGTAGTTATCATGAGTCAAACTAGTGTCTTGTAACAAGGAGTTCACAAAATAGTTGTGGATAGTATTGGCACAAGGCCTTAACGTAGTAGTTATTATGGCCAACATTATGAATTCCCTTATTATGAAATTAGTCATTACATGTGATTATTCAATTAGTATTATATTAATGTGCATGTTTATATTGTAATTTTTGAATTATTTTTCCCCTATTATATTCAATATTATGTTTTAAAAGGCAATTGTTTTTATTATACATCGTTACTTAATGTTTTATAGCTTCTGCAGAATTATTTAACTTTACTAAGAATCAAAACTCACCCCTTTCTTATGTTTTGTTTTCCCAGGATGTCAAGAAGTCTATTATGATTGAAATGCAGGGTAATTTTAGGGGAATAATTTTTTCTCAAAGTATTATTTATGTTGGGTTTTATGTTATAATGTGTAATGTATAATTCATGTATGTAATATATTTTCCATGACTGTTAAACTGATCAGTCCTTCGGAAATTGATTCCTTGTAATTTGGCCAGTGTATTAAAATAATTCACCATCTTTAGCTAACTGGGGTTGGGGCATTACACCTTATTTCCATAATTATCATTAAAAATTTGGAATGTTTCACATATATATATGTATGGCATATCATCTCAAGGATTGTAACACAATTCATTTTTCATAACCATTATTCCTGATTGGTTTTAAATGTACAGTCTATAACTAAATATGATAATAAATACACTATTAATATTTGGAATATTTTTAAATAATGACCACTTTTACCATGATCAACACACTGATTTTTTTAAACAATGAGACGAACGCACCCAAAACACTTAACATGGACTTAAAAAATTATGTATTCCAATATGTCATTAAAAATAAATAAAATAATTTATTTAAGGATATGTTGTTAAAATTTGAAAATTGTATTAGGATATAAAATATTTTATGTAACCATTTTATATATGAGTTAAATGGTATACAATGAAATTCTGCACTCAAGATATGATTTTCTCATATCACGTTTTAGTAATGTAAGAGATATCCATATTAAAAACTTATTTTATTGTTCAGTGTATTTAATTAATGATTACATAAAATAACATTATTTATTCATACATCAGTTTATTTTATGTTTATATTTCAATTATTTCATTATAGAGGAATTTATATGAAATTTAAAAAGTGTTAAATGATTTCCTATCTCATTTTATTTTCATTACGTTATATTAATTCATCGTTGACATTATTCTATCATGATTATGTGTTTAGTGGATTTTTAATATATTATATTATATTTTTACTTTTTTAATGTTTTTATAAATTTTATAGATATAATCAATTCACTGTTTATTTCTGAAATTGAGTGTTATGATTTTTGTAAGGGTTATTTGTCTGAAATTATCTTTCTTTGAGACTTAAATTTTTGATATGCCCCTATATTCAATTATGAGTAGTATATACATACATTTGAAAAGTTATATTGTGAAAATACATATGTTCATGATAATTAATGTATTGTTTTATGTTAATATTTAATTAGGACTACAAATGATGAGTTTCCAATGATGAAAATGATATATGTTATAATCTCATTTCATGAGGGGTTCTTTATGTTCATGTTTATATAGAGTAAAGTATTTAATATATTTTTACTGAAATAAATAATTTTTATTATCCTATGGTCATGAATATGGTCCATATGTTTAACTATCATTCCCTGTATTTTTTAGAAACATCGTGAAATTTATTATTAAGTGATTCTGATATTGTATTTTTAAATTAGATCTAATATTATTCTTCCCCTTATCCATTTTTCATAATTTTTTTTTAAAAAAAGTCCTTTAATAAATAAATGATTTAATAAATCCATTGTATAATATCTTTTACCTTAATTTTAATTCATATAAAATAAAATTTTATATCTTTTTTCCAATGTGGTACTTTTGAATATATTTTTAAAAAATGTTATTAAAGAAAGGTGTAATGTTATTACTTTTATAATATGAATTTATTTTACTTTCATTATTTCAAATGTTTTAAATAATGTTTCCATTGTGTTTTTACAATTTTATTTTCAATGAAAAATATTTTAACCATATTATTTGAATATTTGGTTTTTAAATGTGATTCTCAAAATTAAATGTTTATTTTCTTAAAAAATTATTTTAATGATCTATTATTAGTATTTTAATTGATCAATGTAAACAATGTTTACAATTTTATATTATCCCATGGGTATTGTTTCTTTTTATATAATCCAAATTCTTGGTCTGGATGGATTTTTATTTGTTTTCAAAGTGACTATTTGTAAACCAATTTCTTTTTCATTGGATCATCATGTTTCAAATATATTGATAAGGAACTGGTTTTCTTTACACTGGATAATCATGTTTCTAACAGATTATGATGAAACTTATTTATCTTCCATTTGTTTGTATGCTTTTATTTATTTTTTGGAACCCATTTATTTTCCATGGGATAATAAATATTCAAAGTTATTTTTATGGAACCAATTTCATTTCTACTATTTAATAATGATACAAGGAAACTTTTATAGGACTCATTTATCTTCTATATGATAATCAGCATTTGAAAGGAATATAGGTTTTTTCAAAGAGTTTATGATGAAACTAATTATCCATGTAATTTATTTTGGATTCAATTATGAGATATTTTTTACTATTATTTTTGGATTTGTAATAGACCAAGGATGACTGGTTCTGTAATATACCAAGGATATATTTTTGTCTTATTAACCATATACTAGTGGTTCCATTATAAACAAGCATTGTTGGGTCCGTTATAACCCTCTAATGCATTGTTTACACTATAAATTAATTAAACCATATTGGTTATTATATTGGTATAATGTTATGGGAAGATAATGTTCCAGGATTTCAATACTTTTTATCTATGATCTCAATGGGTTAGTAATGTGTCTTTCGATCAATATTCATAACACATGGCTTAAGATTATTTACTATGATGTATCAACCCTTCATTAAATTCTAATTTCATGATTTATGGTTTGGTGATCCACGTATTGATGCATTTGAATATTCTTATGGTATACTCATTATCTTTTTATTTGTCATCATACTATTATGATCCACCATTTCTCCCTGAATACATTCTACTGTAAATTATAACATTTACCCTTAATGAGAATTTGAGATCATCTTTTTCCGGATTCATTTTCCTTAGGTAATAAAGATTGATGTTGATATAATTATTTTAATAAATAATTAATAGTGACGATTATGGTGACTAACTGTGGAATGTGAAAATTTGATTATAGTTCGATATTGGTTTCATATTTATAAACCAACTTTTTATCAATCCATGATGTCAAGTGTTTATCCTCATTATTTAAAACTTTAAACCTATAAAATTCATGAGAATTTAAGTTCTCCATTATTTTAATTTTAATTTCTTTGTTTTTTATAGTAAAAATTGTGTCACCTTTATATTTATCAAATCCATAAATGAAAATTTTATGTTTTTAATGTCATATTCACGAGTGAGGGTTCAAGGGTGTTATCAAAGTGGACAATGTAATTAGATTAATGTGATATAATGTTAGTATATAATAAATAGATCATTTTTTTGATAGAAAATGATTGATTATAGACACACGGAATAGTGTTTTTAATGAATTAAAAATTCATAATATATAGAAATCATGAATTGAAAATAGGATGGGGAGAATAAAGGATTGATTTCAACACCACATCAATGATGTAAATGTGATTATTAAATCGGTATAATGGAAGATAAGTGTTCTATATCATTAATAGGGAAACATTTATACAATATGGATTGATTACATAAATGTGAATGTATAGTATTTTGAAAATAAAAAGGAATTATAAAAAAATATCCACTTCAATCAAAAATGGAAAGAGAGAACATACCCTAAGATGTATATTCAGAAGGTAGGGTATGACTCTAAAGAACAAATGGAACTCAACAAGAGGAATTTATGTAGTTTAATGTAAGAAAAAATTATGACCATTCCATTTATTTGGTATATTGATGATTGAATGGATTAGATCGAGCACCATTTACTACTAAAAAATGAAATTTTCCTGGAATCCAATGTTATGTATGTGGTAATAATGGAATATCATGTGTATTAGATATGATAGATAATTTATGTTAGTAGGGTGAATAAATTTAATGTGAGACTGCCTTTAATATGTAACAAGGATTCACAAATTCTATAATTATCATACTAATTATTAAATATATGATATTCATTAATAACCCAAATTTTACATTATTAATCAGGATTAAAAATTAAAAATTTGTCATTATATAGTTTCTAAAAATTTGAAAATACCATTCATTCAACAATCCATCATTCTAAATCAAAATATTTCATCCATTTATCATATTTTTATTTCTATGTTGTATAATATTAACCTTTAAATAAAAAAAATAATGTGTAATAATTCTTTTTTGTAAGAAGATGACATTTTAATTGTTAGGTGTTATAAATATTATTAAACAATTACCAATAAAATAAGTTCTAATTATCTTATATATATATATATATATTAAAATGCTAAATTAGTGTTAAAAATAAAAATATATGCATTTAATTTATAAAAAATACTGAATAATTTGGTAGGTAACAATCATTAAAAAATATCATTTTAAAACTGAAGAAAATTGTCTCCAAATGAAAAATCATATTAATGACTATAAATAAAGTGGTATATATTTGATAATTTAGACCCATTGATTCAAAATTTTAAATCTAGTTTTCTTATTCCATTCATACATTTAAAGAGATTTAATTTAATATAATATATTTTTAATGTATAAAAATAATTATTGTAAATTATTACATGCAATTTAAAATATCAAAAACTTGTCTAAAAATAATTAATATTTAAAATTTTACAATCCTAAGTATAAATAAAATTTTATTTTAAGAAAATGATTCCTAAATTTATATGTTATACTTATTATAATGTTAAAGAATTTGTATTGTTATAAATATTATATTTTACTATACACCTAATTTTTTTGTGTGAATAATCTGAAAAATATATCACTATTTAATATGTAAATGATATATTGAAATATAAATTTAGTTATTGGATGATTTACATGAAAAAATTTATTAATATTTTTTATCATTAAGAGCATATAATATAATGAAACACAACTCATATGGGAAAACATATTTTTCATTATTAAATATTCATTTTTGTATAAATTAGAAATTAAAATATTGTTAGCATGATCATCATTAAATAAATAAATAATTATATTATTAAATCATGGTAAAATTAGTTCCTTGAAACATTATTCCAATTTATAGAATATATATTTTTATGAATAATCTGAATTTATAATAAATGATCTACTAAAAAATATAAAAATTCATGATATTTATTTATAAATAAATATATAATTACATATTAATATAAATATAATTTATACATGAATTACCCCTTTTGATATCTATGTTAAACCTAATCCCCTATAAGTGATGGTTCAAGTTTCATGTGGCTGATTAGCTTGTACAGATCATGTGTAAATCTTTATGATCTTTACCTTCTCTAGTATATGGTTTTTCTCAAACTATAATCACTGGAGTTCAAATTAGGCTTAGTGAAGTGCAAAGACCTGAGAATATACCACAATTATAGGATAATAAAATTGGTATTAATATAGAAAAATTCAACTCCCAGAGGCCATATAATTCTACATCCTTTATTGAATTTTCTATAGGGTTACTTAAGTTTATTATTTCTAATTTAGTTATCATGTTTCAATTATTATATTTAATATTAAAAATATGTCAATTTTTTTATTACTTTTATTATGGTTCATTGAGGGAAACACATTATTTAATGTATACTATTTTAAATTATAAAGTAAAGTGACATCATGGGTGGTTACATTCTACCCCTTCAATAACTTTTTTCGTCAATATTGTAATCGTTACATACTAATGAATTTTTTCCCAGGTTCTATAATATGACTCATGATTTTGTTTTTTAGAGCGGAAAATATAATATATTCAATAATAACTGTAGAAATATAAATATTTTTTTCTACTAACCATTTTAGATAAATATCATTCAATGGAACTGTGAAATTAATCCTTCAGAGGTGTTCATAAAGAGAAGGCGATCAACCGAGGCATATCCCATAAGATTATTTGTCCAGGTATGTAGACAAAGGCACACTAGTCATGAGTAAAATGTATAATGAATACAATACTAAAAAATCTTTGTGGGTTTATTACCCCTATATGGATCTATTTTACACCTATATCCACCTATGTGGAACCCAAAATCGATTTTTCGTTATGAAATTATCCAAATCAAGTCCTTAATAATATAACATTATATCAACATATACATAGAATCCTCTCTAGGTTTTCAATATCATTCTATAACTAAAACAATATGGTTCCCTAATCTAATCTATAATTTTAACTAAACTTTTCCTATGATAAAAACTATTGAGACTCAAGACAATCATCTATAATTTCTATAATAATTATATGATTTATATAATAAATCTCACAACAATATATACAACCGGAGGATGTAATGGATTTGTGTCATTGAGAATATCTATATAATCATCATATATTACTACACTATTTAAATATTTTCTAGAAACATGTACTTCTAGAACCACATCTAGACATATCGTATTATTTAATCATCTTCATAAACATGGGAAGGGAAAAATAAAAAGGGTTCACCATGAATTATTAGTAAAGAAAACATATCAACTAGTCATGCTTGTTAGGATATAAATAAAAAATGTAAAATATGTGATGTGATGAACTATCAGATAAAAATATCATCGAATGAGAAGAGAATATAGTAAAATATTATAGACCATTACATGTCATTGTACAAAATTATATGATTTCATAATGATTTTCAAAATCCTTTATTAAAAGTATATTATAGATATTATACCAAAAATGATACCATAACATATTATAGTGTATGATATTTACCATATAAAATACATTAAAATTTATGAAATTAACTGAAATAAGTATCATTATGGAAATGTGGAACAACTCTATGATATGAAAATATTATGAATCAATATTCTCATATCACATTCATAGAACTATGTTTTGAAAAAAATATTCAATTTTATTCACATAAAAACAAGTGAAAAAATATTCCCACGTGTAATTCTCTCAAAAAAATTGAGAAAAAATATTCTCCTAAATCAATTACATAGAAAAATGTGGAACAAACCCTACAAAATATCATTTATGAAACAAACATGGGAACAAAGCTTTATACATTCTATTTATATAACATTTCTTCATCACATGTGATATAAAACCATAACTAATGCATTGTATGGTGATACATAACACTGCACATAATTATCGATACATATGAGTTTCATAAGAAACCTATTTTTCAATATATCTTGAAATCATAAAGGAAAATAAATCTGATCCATTCATTACTTCACAATGAAGCCATGGAAAATAAAAATGTGTTTCACAATAGTTCAATATGATATAATAATTTTTTTCCAATATCATGTAAACTATTGATACCAAATATCATGTATTTCTTAAATTACATATCCTCATCCTAGAATCTTTTTTGTCATAACTCCATTATTGTAATACTATTGGTTTAAATCTAAATAGGCATTCTCTGAAGAGGTAAAATACCAAATTAAGCATTATTTATTTATTTATTCATCCACTTATTTAAATTATTCTTAAAATATAATCATATGCTATCAATGGTATATCATGTATACTGATATGTTGTATATTAAAATCACAATATTAATACATCTCCTCTTCCATCAAATATGATACCATATCTTCATTTTTGTGTACATAAGACTAACACCTCGCTACCGGATGCATTTTTTTCATCCAAAATATCATCCCATTGATTTTTTTAATGGTGGATTTAATGAATATATATTATAATTATAATATATTTTTACTTATTTTGTTATTTTATCACATTTATGTTTTTTCATTTCATTCAATAGGGGATATGATTACATTGCTTGTGGGTATGGAACGGTACTACCTTATGATGTTATGTGATTCATTTTCCACCAATTCATTAAATTTATATAAATAAGGACGATTTTAATGATTATTGGTGATCTAAATGATTTTATAATGATATTCAAGGAATAGTTTTCATTCTTTTCTTGAAAAATTATAATGTCCTTCATGTATGTGTGGACTACCGCAACAATAAAGTGCTATGATTCTTCATTCATCCCCAAATTAGAAAAATCATATATATAATTATATTTAATGAAATAATATTTTATTTATGATATTTTGATAATTATGGAATGATATAATAATGTATACCCTCATTCCATAACAATCATTGAAAAATAGAAACGTTACTAATGTGTACGAATGACATACAATCTTCATGATCATAATAATGTTAATTTCTCGTAACCAAATTTCATGATTATTTTTAAAAGTATAATTGAATAATATATAAAATAACTATTTCATTATTATTATTCTTTATATTTTTATAAAATAACCTCTTTGACCATGGTCAACTCACTGAATCTATTTTGAAATAATGACCCAAATATTCTAAAATCACCAAACGTGGACATAACTAATTATATATCCAAATATGTAATTATAATGAAAATATTAATGATTTATGAATACAGTTATATACCTAGAATAGGATCTAATGAAACAAAATATTTAACTAACTATTTTAATATAGGTGTGAATTGACATTGATGGAATGTCTGGAATCAAGGCTATGTTTTCTCAATTCAATATTTTTTCTGTAATAAATAAGCCAGATATCCATTTTTTACTATGTGGTGTATATAATATTACTTTACATGTAATAACATAAGTACCTCATATATCCTAGTATTTAAATTATATATTTCAATTATTTCAGTCGCAGGGAATTGACATCATGTTTTATTTATGGAAAAATACTTTATTAACTCAATTTTTTTTCATTTGTTTATGATACTTATTTGTTGGAATTTTCAGGTAATTATTATGTTTATAAAGAGTTTTGATTATATTATATTGTATTTACACATCTTTTATGTGGTTTTAAATTATATTCCCATATTCGATTCATTGATTAATTCTCAAATTCATTGGTTTGATTTATGTAAAGGTTATTCATCTGAACATCCCTTTCATTAAGATATATATTTATTGATTTTCACCAAAATTCATTAATAAGGTTTATATTCTATTCTTAACCATGATATATGTTGAAAATATTTATTTTTACCATAAAATTCTAGGTTTCACAGAAGCTAGAAATTAAATAATAGAATGAAAAGTAAATATAAATTGTTAAGAATTACAAGGTGTTTTAAAAAGGTTGTAGTGGACTAATCCATTCATATCTTCTCCCATTAATATTTCAAAGTACATGGGAGTCCTAATGATCACTTCAGACTCATTTCATTGATTTTTATCATTGATGGTGAGTCCACCACAAGATTTGATTACCTATAGCCATGGGAAATTGTTATGTTGAGATGCTTGGCCCAGTTTAGATATTTAATCCAATTAAAGAGAATTCCCCATTGTAAATTTGTAGTTCTTGATTTAGAAAAATTTACAAAAGGAATAAATCCAATTCAATCCAAATTATATTCTATCTATGAATGACATCATACTTTATAGCCAATAAATGGTTTATAATTTAGTTTCAATTTCTATAATCATCCCAATATAGTGATGGATAAAACAATTAAAAATTCCCATGTCGGTGAAAGATACACCTCCACATACCAATACCCTAACATTCCAAAGGTTGCACCATCAACATTGTCTTTAATACATGGAGAAATGGTAAGAATCCATTGAAATATTTAAAGCTATAGAGGCCACCATTGCCTGTTAGAAATTCCCATTAATTTATGGGGGTTGAGATCAATTAAATTGTTATCCATGTCACCAAAATACACTCTTGAAGAAATATTCATTTCTCAGTGCCTATCTAGTGAACCTTCATTGAATAATAGGGGATGGTTATCAAATATGGAGGTTTTCTAAGTTCTCCATGTAGAATTTAAGAGAGTAACCACAAATACTAACTGTATATTCTGAATTTGGGGGATTCTTTCACATTTTCTAAAATGAATCACTAGTTGGTAAAACTATCACTCCATTGATAGATCAATATAAAGCAATATTCCAATGTAATTCTATAACAACTATGTATAATTTCATCTTAAATATTGGAGCTTGATAGATTCATCATCTCCAAGGCATACATAACATGATGATACAAAGTACATGATAGACATCCTTAGTAGGTCATGGGTCGGTAATTGGTTCTTCCATATTATCCATAGGATAATGAACATTAATGGGGGAAAAAGGGTTCCTTGAATTTAAGAATCCATACTTGTGATTAGATGGATCCATTACACTTTAGGAAGTACAACTCCTTAGTATTGAAATAGTCATTTCTATTAGGCATCCATATCATAATTTCATTATCCAAAAATGAAATCATTTAAGTTTAAAAATGATCTTGTAGAGAAACAATGAATTAATGATGTCACTATGAGTTAATAACATAAAAAGAGTCAAATCAAACTTTTTGGGCATCACGTCAATAGTGTAGAGAGTGTTGTCAACCAAGGTTGTAACCTAGATATTGGGGAAGGATTATACAATGAAGAACTATTTGTAATTATGCACTATATCAGTTAAAGAATGTCTGAGTGAGTGGATAATAGATGAACTATAATAATGATGATACCCATTTATATTTTTCATTGGGAACCTACATAATAAGAAATCAATGTATGTATCATTAGAGATTAAAATATTCCTTTAGATAATAGTAATAAGGTTGTTATTAAAAATCACTAGATCCTAGATACCTAGGCCACCCATCTTGATGGTCTTAATACACTCTTTGCAGAAAACAATAATCATCTTCCTTTCATGAACTCACCTGATCCAAATGTAGTTCTTCATATTTCATTGGAGATCATTAAGAATAATTATAGTCCCGATTTAGATATATAATGAATACAAAAATTTTTATGTAATCAAAAAATTAATGAGGAACAACCTCCCATCTTGAGACATCACTTTCATTTTTTATCTACTCACCTAATTTGTGATGCCAGAGCTTAAGCCTTGAAGATACTGCATCTTCACCTTCCGCCAAATCAAGGTAACCCAGAGATAATTGAAATGCATAAAGTCTTTATTCACTCCAAGAATACTAAAGACCATATTTTTCTTACCAATAGTTATCCCCTCTCCAAAAACAATAAATGATTTATCCCATCTTGTGGTTGGACCAGCCACTCTCTCATAGAGAGAAAAGAAGGATTTAATCACATAGTTGTTTTTCCCTTAGGATTTCACAAAAATATAATTTCAAAAACATATAATAGTTATTGTGGGATAAAACTATCTCTCTCATCTTTGATGTATATATAGAAAAAATCTGGGTGAGTTCATTAAAGCATCTACATTAGTATTCTTATGTAATGGAAAACAGGATTCCAAAGAGGGGATCACCATGTCTAACACCTCTAGTGAATTGGAAATAACCTATGGGGAAACATTTTAATAAATTATAAAAAATTTCAATTAACACAATTATTTTTACAATATTTAAAATATTTTTATTATTAATTCACAAGGATTATAATTAAAGAGTTATCAATGTTTCAAAGGAATTATGATATCATCTACTTTATGTCAGATTTTTTTGTGTTCAAGTTTCATTTTGAGTAAATAATGTGATATTACATTCTAGGTCCTTACTTATTTTATTCACCTCTGGTAATGAAATTAGTTCACATTGTTAATTTTTTCTTCCTCCATTATTTATTGAAGAATCATCATAAATGTTGTTATTATGTGAAAAAGATCTATAATTTACATTTTTTATCTGGTGTCTCTCTCTTCCATATCCATGTTTTCAAAAATGTTATAATAAAATTTCAATTATAAAAATAAATAATTTTCTAAATCCATTTTACAAGATATTTTACCTTCTATTAAATATATTTAAATATTTATTTCATCATGTTATCTAAATGGGTTATAATTGACCACCAATTTCAAAATGTTTTGAAAATAATTCTTATTTATTACATTTATGACTTGAACATATAATGCTACCATAATTTACATTATTTTCCTTGAATAAACCTTTATAGGTGTCCATGTTTTTTTTCAATGAAAGTAATTTTGTAAATATTTTGGGTTTAATTACTTATTAAATGTTAATTTGAAAATGAATGTTTTATTTACCTCAATTATTTAATAATCATTTAATGGTATTTCCATTCATCACGTCAAAAACCATTGTTGTTAATTATGCTTCAATGAGAATGTTTTGTTGTCATACCATCCTAATTCTTTAACTAGATAGATTCTATATTTTTCAAAGAAATTATAATGGAAATCAATTATTTTCCATTGTCTAATCATGTTCAAAATTGACTGTTATAGAACCGACTTCATTTAAATGGGTAAATAATATTTTGACGAGACTATTATAAAACCCCTCTCATTTCCATGGGTTAATATTGTTTCAAATATATTATTATAAAACCCATTTCTTTTACATATATTTATCATGTTTCATATACATTGTTGTGGAACATGTTTATTTTCCACATATTAATCAATATTCAATGAGATTTTCATAGAACCTATTTATTTTTTATCTGTTAACCATGCTCAATGAATAATAAAATTTATTTCAATGAGTTTTTGATAAAATTAATTCTTTATGAAATTTTTTCATGATACCATTCTTGGATAGGGTTTATAATGATGACTGGTTCCATTATAGACCAATGTTGTGTTATTATTCTATAAAATGTAGATAGGTGTTTAATTTATTGACCAATGATGGGGGTTCCTATGATAATACAATAGAGGTTGGGTTTCTTATATCTCTCTAATACATTGGGTACTCTTGAGATGTAAGTTAACCATATTGGTTATTCCAATTGTAAGAAGTGATGTGATGATAATATTCAAAGATACCAAAAAGTATTATATACTAATTATATTAGTTTAAAATGTTTATTATGAATAATATTGATAACAAATTTCTCTTTATTATTGATTTTGATGAATTTGGCCTTTGTTTAGTCCTAAATATATGTTTTCTTATTTTTTTGATCTAGATTTCTATATGATGTAATATTATTAATCTCTACACATGAACTTTGATTATTTCATTATACACTTATGATCTTCTTATTCCCCATAATGAAATTAATGTTTTGATGCCTACATTTAAGCTTATTGATGTTTTGATCTCTCATATCATATGATTCAATTTTACAAGTTTATCAAGATTATGGAAGAATGAATTATGTCTATAAGGTTTTCATTGGGATTATGATTATGACATAATGTAAACATTGAAAATATTGGTGTATTGGGTGAATAAGTTAATCTTTTTTAACATGTTTATTTATTCCACCATGACGAAAATAGTTTTTATTGATTATCTAAAATGGTAATCCTAAAAGTTACTTGGGAATGTATGTGATCCAATTTTTTCCTTCTTATGTTATATGTATTCGATTGCAAAAATTGTGTCACCTTCATTGGGATCAATGAAGGAAATGTGATGATTATGTTTTCAATTCTGGATCTGTGATAGTGGATCTAGGGCTATTATTGTTGGTATCAGTGGAAATTATTAGATATCCTTAGATAATATTTTGTTTTCATGTGAGGTTATGTTAAGAGTTATGGACACCATAATAAGTCTATAATATTATGTTTGATCATATGTTCAAATTCATAGACACCAATTTTAAGGTTATTTTTAATAAAGGGTTATATATTTATGGAATAATTTAGTTTTCACTTTTGGTAATACTATTTAATTGTAATGGTTAATTATTATTTCATCCAAATATGGTTTAATAATTTTGGTAAAATATTACCATGTTATTACAATATTGTTTTGGAAAATTTCAAAATTATGATGGAATAACATCATTTTTCCTTTTATCATTATGTATTCTTTTAAAAGATGGGTTCAGTTCATTAGGGAGGAAAAAAAAATCTTAAATATACTTTTTTAGGAGAAAAAGAAGAGATTGTGGTGGAAATTGGATAATAAAAACAATTATATATGTCAAGTAAGAGTATTTAACTATATATTAAGATTAATTGGTCATAAAAGAAATCAAATCAATGATAATGATCTTGAAATAGAAAATTTATCCTACTACTTTAATGTTTGATAAACTAATAGTCTTTTCACTCTCTATAGATTTATGATTTCGAGGTCTATAACAATTAATTGGTCATTCACCTTAACATTATCAATAATCCTACCACTCTCTAAAATTGTTTATGAATTTATTTTATGTCCAAATATTTACATCCCATATTATTCTATATTTTTTAAACCAATTATCTATTATTCAAGGTGAACTATGAATATCATTTTCCCTCTTATCAAGTTGATTTTTTATTATCCTTTATTATAATAGGGGTTTCTAAAAAAATTATTTTCAGATCTATAACCATTGATTACAGAGATTAATTTGAAATTTAAATGATTCATTTTATTTAAGGGTGTGGGATGTTGTAACACCTTGAGATTTTAAAAAAAATCATGGCTTGATAACTTAGTCGACACCAAATATTGAACATAAATGAATGAAAATATATATAACCATTATAACCTTACAATTTAATTGGTGGGTATGAATTGTAATTACTAATTTATGATATATATATATATATATATATATATATCCTAACTAATATAAATTATTTATGATTTTTTAAGAAATAATCAATCAATTTTTTTGTAAAGTAAATTTTTTCTTCAAAATATATTTTATTAGAAATTATTTTTCATGATTTTTATGAAAAAATAATTAAATATTAGAAATATTATAAAATAAATTTGGAAATATTAATTTTATTTTTAAAATTCTCATAAAAAAAATTACATTGATTGAAATTATTGGATTTTTTAGAAAATCATGATTTTTTTTAAATAGTGAAAAATAGAGATTTTCTATAAAATGCCATTTATTTTAATTAAATTAATAAATTTATAATTATAAATATTTATTTCATATGAATTAATGTCACATAATAATTATTTATTTAAATTAAAAATACTTTATTTCATTTTAATCAACAACATAATGGATTTTAGTATTTGACTGTCTTTGGGTTTAAAAATTAGTGTCTTCTGATTTTTTATTAACTAATTTAAAAACCAATTAGTAATGAATTAAATTAAATTTAAATGTGAAATATTAATAAAGATTAATTTATATTTATAAAATGATAGTTATTATTAGTCCTAGGGTCAATATAAAATCATATTTCTAATAAAATATACACTTTTTGAAAACTT
Source organism: Viscum album (assembly GCA_963277665.1). Classification (NCBI taxonomy): domain Eukaryota; kingdom Viridiplantae; phylum Streptophyta; class Magnoliopsida; order Santalales; family Viscaceae; genus Viscum; species Viscum album. The sequence continues at coordinate 1,586,658,580 of OY728155.1, forward strand.
TCTTTTCATCACGTCTACAGGTTCAATTTTAAATAATATTTTTATAATTATCTATATTATATTTTTGATATTTGATTCAATATTTTGAATAATAATAATTTTTATTATCTAATATTTTCAACTTTATTTTTTACTACAGACAATAATGGAAACATTGAAAATAAATTACCACTAATATGGTGAAAACAGGTTTACGAGGATTTAAACAAAAATAATAAAGGGTCCAAAAGACATAAAAAGTTTATAAAAAGCATTACATGGTTATATATAGATCATATAATTTTTATTATCTTTAATACTTCATTTTAATCCTTTTTTATTTGTGAAAAATTTGGTTCCAATGTTTTTTTCAAAAGTTACAAGTGTGCCACTAACATCGCTCATAAAAGTCCACCCATCTCCTCTCTTAGTTACACATTCAAACCCTTCTCTTTCATCCAATAATTTAAAAAAAAAACTTCAAAACATCACTTCATTATTCTAAAATTCATTTATTGGTCATAAATGTTTTCTTATGATTACTTTGTGTATAATCATAAATAGGTGGTTCGAGAAGAGGAAAAATTCCAACTTATGTGTTGTCGTTTTAATAGTTCTTCCATTGTATAAAATATTAATCAACTATTACAATATGATAAAAATATTTTATAAAATATAATAATATTTTATTAAATTACTGGAATAACCTACATTCATAAACTCTCCAATCAAAATGGATGTAAAATTATCATTCAAGTTTATAAGAGTCTACTGACTCATGAATCAAAGTCATTCCTTTTCCATCATAAACTCTCAAATATTTTCATAATAATGATTTTATATTATATATATATGATGGATTTAATTTATTTATAATTATGCATATAATATAAAACATACAACTTTTTTAAATTCTATTTAATTGGGGATACGTTAACATCGCTCATGTGTACGACAGACTACTGCCTCACGAAGCGATGTGATTCTTTCTTCACTAAAACGTTACATGGATGGAAATATGGATAATTTTAATGAATATTTCATATATAAATTAAAAAACAGTAATATTCATGACATAATTATCATTATTGGGAGATTATATATCTTTCTTTCACAAAAAATTATTTATGATGATTGTTTATGTGTAGACTACCACCTCTATGAATCGATGCGATTAATTTTTAATCACTACATCACAAGAATGATATATATATATATATAAAGATACTATATGTTTTTTATGATATTATGATAATTATATAAAAATAAAATATTTTATACCCTATGAAACACCCCAATCTTCTACGGTACGCTTCCTTTTCAAATATTTCAATAACGTGTGATGTACGCAACACCAAGTTCGAGCACACCACGACTTATAAAACTATCCATTTAAAATACGTCATTAATATTATTAACAATATTTTTAATTTTATATATCCTATATTATTTTAACATTCAACTTTTCTAGTTCTTAGAAATAATATAAGTAAAATTTAAAATTATCAGATAAAAGAAGTATTTTTCAAAAAATGCAGTTTCTTAGACTTTAAATAGAGAAACCTTTTTACATTCAATTTTTAATAGCATTATATGTTTAATTTTATGAAAGTAAATTGTTATTTATAAAAGGTACATAAAAATTTATTTGGGATAAATATTTGGTACTTCTGTAAAAAGTTTAATATTTTGAAGAATAATAAAAAAAAATTAATCGAAAACAAAATTTTTAATCAAAATAATTTATAGTATTAATGTATTATCTGGGTGATTTTAAATTATTATTAGATTATATTTTTATCATGTAATTTAATTTATGTCATTAAAAGTATATTTACATTTAAATTGGACTTAAACACATGTCATTCTTTTGATAGTTTTGTCTTCGTAAAAACTCGCTTTCTAGTTTTTACAACGTGAATTAATTTTAAATTAATATATACCAACTCTCTGTATTGAATTTGTAAAAATGGATTCCATATTTGGAATCATAAGGTCCAATTTTTTTTTTACAGGTATATTTTATTTTTCGACATTATGAATAGTAAATTCAATATTTATTTTATTTAACATGGTTAAAGGGTAAAGATGGTAAATTGGGGAAAAATAATATTATAATAATATTAAACTAAACTAACTCATGTACTAATACTATTTTATGAGATATTGTTTCGACCATGGGCTTCCTTAGGTCGATTTTGGGACCCAATGTAGCCACTTGGGTGTGAAAATGTTATTTTATAAAAATTAATTTAAAGTATAGGAAACTATAACAAAAACATGTATATATCACTAAAACATATTTTATATGGGGTTATATAATTTACTTATTCAACTATAAATATTAATCTCAAAGATAAAAATATTTCCTAATTCATGATATTTTATTTATAAATTTTAGACCACAGATAAATATATTTATTTATGACACAGTGATGATGCCATGATTACCTTATTAATGAATTATTCAAATAAATGAACTGTTAAATATTAAAATAAATTTAATTTGAACATTTTGATGTCATCCATGAATTTTATATAAGATTGTGATATATTAGGGATGATTTAATTACTTTTTTTCTATGAAATCAAGTTTTTATGACTTAAAGAAAACTAAATTACTAAATAGTGCTAAAATTTATATAAATGAGTTTTAAACCATTACTATGTTATTAAAAGATATAAAAATCCTAAAAATAAACTATTTGTTCAAATAATAAGGATATTGATACCAATTTCATAAATGATCCAATTTAGGGTAACTTTCCATTTTATATTAATGATATTAACTATTTACAATAGGACATGGTAAGAGTTAACTTATTTTACAAAGGGTAAAATCCAAAATATAAGGTTAATTTTATGACCTTAACATGTCTAAAATCTATTGTTTGGGAGGATTTAGACCCATATTCATCTTATCCTAGAAATAAATCAATTTTTATCTAGTATAAACTGAAAATAGTTTTATAATAAATTAATATTTCAATATTTTTTCTAAAGTTCTCTTCGCCTCTCTTATAAAAGGGATCCTCCCTTTCTCTTTAACTCAGACATCTAGAGCTTTTTGGATCAGCCAAAACCTTTCCATTGCACCTCCCAGACTCCCTAAATTCATCCTAGATCTTTAAATTTCGGCAGATATCCATCATAAAGACCACTATTATTCAAATAAAAATAAATACTCGAAGAAGAGGTAATCATTTTATCCTTTCTTTCAAAGTTCATTTATTTTTCTACTTCCTCCAACTATGTTTTACAATAATAAAATAATAAATCCATTATATAATATATGATGACTTGTTTTTCAGATTATTGTACAACCATATTTTTCTTTTTACCCATCCTATGAAAAACAATACCACCATTCATGCGTATATACGACTTACCGTCTCCATGTTGTGGTGTAAAATATTTTTCATGTAAACCTTTTTTTATGAGTATAACGATAAATATAATGGATGTAAATAATACATATAACATGATATTGTTTCTGTAAAATTAATATTTTATCCAATTGTATACCATTTGAACTTTGAGGAAATGATATCATCGCTTGTGCGTACGTATGACCTACCATCTCCACAATACGATGCAATTTATTATCCACATTAACCACCCAAGAATAATTATAAAAAATATATTATTCATACTTATGAAATATATGACCTAATAAGTATACCGTAATGTTATATATATATATATTAATGTACATATATTTAATTCACTTACTTCCATTCAATATGATTAGAAAACAGAAACAAAATTCATGCATATGTACAACCTACCATCTCCATGAATGGTGTATATTCAGGAATAAAAAGATAAAACGCATACAAAAAACATAGTGATATTACCTAAAATGTTGAATTTACATGGAATTGTTAATAAATGGGTAATATAAATTTCTAAAAGAATCATATATGATATCATAAATATTTTTATGTTTCTTATATAAGTTAATAATATGTTTAAAAACATTATAAAGTATTTTGGGGTACGTATGGAGAGTATCCTATCTAAGTTAATGGTCAATTAATGAATCTCAATATTATCTTCGATTGTTTATGTGTAAGTATTTATTGGGATATATTTGTCATCCATGTGCTGTTTTAATAAATGAATATTTTATGGTTTTATGGAAGGGTATCTCTAACTAGATCATCATTTTTAATGTTTTAACAATTTATTTTTCTATGCCAATTTAATTAATGTACTTGTTTTTGAAATGATTTTAAAGATTTATTTAAATTTACATGATTGTTTTAAAATGTTAATTCCATCAAAAAAATTCAAAGTTCTATGGGAAACATTGATTAAAAAATCTCTTTTATATGTATTCCTTTATAAATTGGGATAGTTTTAAATGATTTCATGAAAAAGGGATATATCTCTCAAAGAGTTTTACTAATCATTCTCAACTTTTTCAGTATAGTTTAATTGATATTTTTCTCTATTGAGGTGGATTTATCATAATAAAATCTTCCATATTGTGTTGAATATGTTATGATATATTTGACTATGGATGTGATATTTTTATACCCTTCATGGTTTATGGTTAAAGTATTAACATTTCATATGATAGTTTTAATACGAATGTTTATGTTTTGTTAGACCCATTTCATATAAAAAATGCATTGGACATATTAAGTGATGGGCGGGGCCTACTATAACCCCTCGATTCACTGGAAGGTCTCATGATATAAACTAGTGTCTTGTCATAAGGCCTTGGAGAATATTTTTTAACGCTCTTTGAATAGGGCCTTGACATAGTAGTTATTTTGTCCAACATTATGAATTCCCTAGTTATGAAATTAGTTATTACATGTGATTAGTCGAATAGTATAATATCCATGTGCATGTTTATATGGTAATGTTTGAATTATTATTTCCATATTATGTTCATGATTATGTTTTAGAAGGATGCTATTTTTATTATACATCTTTCCTTAAAAGTTTATTGCTTTTTCGGAATTATTTACCCTTGATGAGCATCGGAGGTCACCCCTTTTTTGTGTATTATTTTCCTAGGATGACAAGAAGTGTATTATGAATTATCTTCAAGGTTATGCTTGGGGAATAATTTCATTATTAAAGGATTATTTATGCAGTGTTTTATGTTAGAAATTGTAATGTATCATTCATCTATGTAATCTATTTTCCAAGACTGCTAAACTAATCGGTCCTTTGGGACTTGTTTCATTGTAATCAAGCTAATGTATTAAAATTATGCACCAAATCTGTGTAACTAGGGTGAGGGAATTACAGTTTCTATCAATTTATGTTTATCAATAACCTTTGAAATATATTTATAATACATAGATTATAGAATGTAAACCAAAGATAAATATTCAGGATAAGTATAGAAGAACCCATAGAATTTTGGTAAAGTAGGGATTACATGGGTATTTGAAGTAGTACATCCTTGTCTGGATAATAAAATTTGATGTGGTTATGGAATAGATGTACCTCAGGGTGAAAAATCTGACAACTTGTTCCAAGCATGACTTGGCGTATCCTGGTACACGACAACGTGCCTTACTGTACTACTATTATGACCCTCCTGGGGGATATACTTAGGAGAATTCATATTTTCTTTACAAACAATTATTAAGGATTTATGAGTAAATATGACCTAGAAAGGCCAATATTTATGATTATGGATTACATATAATTAAAATTTTCAATTTATATTAACTGCTTTACTAGTTTGGAATTATACATCATGATTCATAACCTAATCTACCGTATTCCATTATTTAGAAATGGATCCCAGTTGAAAAATCGAAATTGTATCAACACACGAAATCCACGTAGGGATTGTTCTTGTATTCAAGATAATGATATTGGACCAGGTTATACAACTGCTATTGAAGATCTTATAACCATATAGGGACAACTGACTCAGGTTATGAATAATAACCTTACCTGTATAGAGCAGCCTGATCCACAATGTAGAGAATAAATTTTAGAAAACATCATGATATAACAACCTCCAAAATTAAATGGGACTATAAATCCATTTCTAATATAGCAGTTGATAAGTTCCTTAGAGAAAATATTTCTTACTTTTGGATGAAACTAAAGTGAAAAGGTTGCCATGTAAGTTTATCGTCTTTCATGAGATGTGGGTCAATGGTGGTTATTAATTCAAAAAAAAAAGAGGATGAGGAAGAGGGGAATCTGTAATGGATGTATTTTAAAGAACTTTTTCTAGAGAAATACTTTCTTCATGAACAATGAGCTAATATGGAAAGGAAATTTCGGAGTCCGAGACAAATAGAGGATAAAAATGTTGCAAATTATGAGGCTTACATTAAGAAGCTTCAAGGCACACTACAGAATACATATGTAAACAAAGGATTAATTTTAATAGATTTTTTGATGGATTAAAACCTTACCATCAGGGGCATTGTTGTCATAATATTTCTCATCGTATGATGATATAGTATCGTATGATATCAAGACGAGAAAGGAATTCTCTAATTCTTATGACAATAAAGTAACGAAAGAGAAGAAGGTAATGGTGGAGCAAGAGACAGATTAAGGAAAAAAGGTAAATAAGTATTTTCCCTTTATGTGATAAATATGGGAAGAAACACCCTTTTATTTTCCTAAAAGGGATTGGAGATTTTTAAAAATATGGAGAAAAAGTCCACCAAGACTGTGATTGCAAGGGAATGAAAGAGGATTCTAATGTTCAATTTTACAATTGCAATGAAATAAGACATTATGGGAAATATTGTCCAAATCATCAAGGAAATATATCCTAGAAGAAGAAAATTGATCAAGGTCAAGATTATGTTGTGACTACAATTGAAGTGGAATAATTAATGTATTTGTGTTTTTGAATTCATGAATTATATTATGATTAAACGATGATTGCGATATATATAAGGATTATACTATAGTATTTTTTGATTTAGTTATGGTTTTAATATGATGGAGTTAATCATATATTACTTATGTGATAATAAGAGAAAAATTACATTGTTTGTGGAATCTGATGTTACAATTGATTTTATAAATTTAGAGACCTTTTAGACAGAGATTTGACAGAAGTATTTTGGATAACTATAAAGGATAGAATAGATTAAGTTAAAAATTGGATAGTATTATTTATGGTTAAATCATTTCTTAAGATTATTTTTCAAATATTATAATACTATAGTTTCAGAAAAAAGACAACATATAGGTCACATGATAACCCATCACATCAGATAAAGATGCTGAAATCGAACCTAAAACCGAAGTGCGGCAAGGCTTTATTTCCTACCACTACCATAAAGGAAGTACCTATTTATTATAAAATAGTTTTATTAATTTAAATTTTAAATTTTTATTTTTTGAACCTTATATTATTGAGATAAATAGAATATTTTGGAGTTTTAACTTTTGAAAAGAAAGATGGGTTTGTGGTAGTAATTAGTTAAAGGATGAAACTCCAAATGTAAATTATGTATTATTCCTTGTGTTCTTAGTATATGAATTAAATTAATTCTATAACACTATGTAATGGTTCATAAAACCAAAAAAAATTCATAGAACTTTGTTTTATGATGAATCAAGTGGTCCGTTAGATCATCACAAATTTATAGTTTTCTGGTTGTTAACTTTCTCCTAATATTATTCTCTATAACTCTTCATCATAACTTGATAGTTTTCTTCACTTCCATATCCATGTTTTCATATATGGAATCCTTGTATGTGTTATTTTTGGAAACCATCACACATACCATTCTTTTTTTAAATAGAGGCCTCATTAATCCATTTTTTGAAGTGAGATTTCAACTAAGTTATTTTCAAATGTCAAACCCCTAGTTTTTAATTTCAAGTTTAAATTGAGATGATTCAATTTATTAAATATGTAGATAATATGTTGACCTAATCTTCCATGATACACTTCATTGTTATATAATTCAATAGCGTGCGATGTATACAACACCGAGTTGAAGCGAACCATGACCTATCAATATAGCCATTTAAAAGCGATTATGAATAGTATTAACCATATTTTAAATTTTATAAATCCCATATAATTTTAACAATAATATTTTATGTTTCTTAGAAATAATATAATTACATATTCAATTTTTCGAATAAAACAAGTATTTTTTCAAAAATGAAAATTTTCCTTCTTATAATGGAGAACCCTTTTTAAATCGAATATTTGACACATTTATATATCTAATTAGATAAAAATAAATTATTATTTACAAAAGGGAAATAAAAATTTCATTTGGATAAACATTTGGAACTTTTTTGATAACTTTCATATTTTGATGAATAGTGAAAAATACTAAATTTTAATTGAAAACTACATTTTTATTCGAAATAATTTGGAGTGTTAAATTATACATCTGAGTGGTTTTAGAGTATAATTATATTATATTTTTATAATTTAATAAAACTTTGGTCATTATATGTATTTATTCATTTAAATTGGTCATAAATATATGTAAATATTTTGATAGTCTTTATTTCCTAATAACCCGCTTTCTAGTTTTTATAACGTGAATTAATTAAAAATTAATTTCTGCCAACTATGTGTTTGTAATATAGAAAAATAGATACCATATTTGGAATCAGAATGTCTAAATTGGGTAAATTGGTACTTGTTTATTTTTCAACATTATGAACAGTAACTTTAGTATTTATTTTATTTACCCAAATTAAAGGGTAAATCTGGTAAATAAGGGCAAAAATAATATTATAGTAATATTAAACTACCCTAAAAAATATAATGATCAAATTTTATAATATATTACCAAACAATGGATTCCTTGGGGTGATTTTGCGACCCCATGGAGCCACTTGTGTGTGAAAAAAACATTTTATAAGAATTTATTTTAAGTATAGAAAAATATTACATAAACATGTATCTTTCCCTAAAATAATTTTCTTATGTGGTTATATAATTTGTATCTTTGACTATAAAAATTCATTCGAAGAACAAAAAAATATTTCCCAAATCATGATATTTTATTTATAATTTTTATACATTAGATAAATATATTTGTTTATGACATAATGATGATGCATGGATTACCTTATTAATGAATTATTCAAATAAATGAATTTATAAATACTAAAATAAATGTAATTTGAAAATTTTTATGAAATCAAAGATTTATATTGAGAAATTGACATATAAGGGATGCACTAATTCCTTTGGTTTCAATGATTCATGTTGTTATGACTTTAACAAAAATAAATTACTAAATATTGTTAAAATTGACATAAATGAGTTTTTAAAACAAATACATTATTATTAAATGATATAAAAATCCTGAAAATATAAATTTCACAAAAATAATTGTATATTTATACAAATTTCATAAATTATCTAATTTAGATTCTCTTTTCATTTTATAGTACATATATTAACCATGTACAAGAGGACATTGTAAGAGTTAACTTATTTTTACAAATAGTTAAATCTAAATGGTAAAGGCAATTTTATAACCTAAACATGTCTAAAACATATTTGTTGAGAATATTGCAAGACATCATTATCTTATCCTTAATATAAATCAATTTTTAGCTATAATAATTTGAAAATAATTTTATACTAAATTGATATTTTAATATTTGTCCTAAAGTGCCCCTCACCTCTCTTTTAAAAGGGAACTCCCTTTCTCTTTAAGTCACACCTCTAGACCTTTTGGTTTGAAAAAAACCTTCCCATTTATCCTTATAACATCCCTTACTTAATCCTAGAGGCCTGAATTTTTATAGAGAGCCATCCAAAGGAGCACTTTTGTTCAAATCAAAATGAAACACCCAACGAAAAGTTAATCGTTTTATCCATTCTTTCAAAGTTCATTTCTTCCTCTACAACCTCTTAATAAGTTTTTACCAGATGAAAATAATAACTCCAGAATATAATATATTCTATGATTTTGTTAAGATTATGGGAAAACCATGTTCCACTTTTTACCCATCCTATGAAAAACAATACCACCATGTGTGCATACGCATGGCTTGCCGTCTCCACACCACGGTGTAAATTGTTTTTCATGTACACCATATTTCTATGGGTATAATGATGAATATAATGGATGAAAGTAATAAATTTAACATTCTATTTCTTCTTTAAAATTTATATTCCATCCAATTCCATACCATTTGACCATTAATGAAATGGTGTTGTTGCTCATGCATATGTACGACCTACCATCTCCACGAGGCAATAAGATTCAATCTCCACTTTAACCAACCATGAATAAATATAAAAAAATATAATATATATTTATGAAATATAAGACCTAATAAGTCTACTAGAATGATATATAAATATATAAATATATAAATGTACATATATGTTATTCACTTACTTCTATTTAATATGATAAGAAAACAGAAACACCGTTCATGCGTATATACGACCTACCACCTCCTTGAATGGCGTATTCCATTTTATATACATATATAGTATATATATTTATATTATGAAAATATATGATATATAAATAATATTATACATTTTGGAATTAAGTAAATCATAATCTATAAAATCAAGAATTACAAGTCCAAACCCATACGATAAACTAAACGACATTACCTAAAATGATGCATTAACTTGGAATTGTTAATAAATGGGTAATATAAAGTAATAAAATAATTATATATGATATAATAAATATTTTTATTATTCTGATGTATATTAATGATATTATTAAAAACATTAAACTGCAGTTTCGTACATGTATGGAGAGTATCAGATATAAGGTAAGGGTTAATTCCTCCATCTCATTATTATCCGAGATTTTTTATGTGTAAGTATTTATTGGTACATATTTATCATCCATGTTCATGTTTAATAAAATGGTTTCAAAAATAATCTCTTAAGGTTTCATGGAAGGGAAACTTTAACTAGATCCTCATTTGAAATTTTTTAATGATTTATTTTTCTAACTCTATTTAATTAATGTCAATGTTTTACAAATGATTTTAAGAATTTATTTATATGGAAATGTTGGTTTTAAAATTTTAATTCCTTTAAAAATATTCAAAATGTAATAGGAAACATTGATTCATAAATCTCTTTTAAATTACTTCCTTTATAAATTGTGTGTCATTTAAATGATTTCTCGAAAAAGAGATATTTCTCTCAAATAGTTTTACTAATCATTTTGAACTATTTCATCATCATTTAATGGATATTATTATTTATTGAAGTTGATTTATTAAAATACAACATTCCATTTAGTATTGAATGAGTTATTACATGTATGCATATGGATGTTCTATTTTTATACCATTCAGGGTTTATGGTAAAAGTATTAACATTTTGTATGATATATTTAATACAAATTATTATGTTATGTTTCGACAATTTCATATGAGTAATGCCGTAGACTCAGTAAGTGATGGTCACAGACTACAATTACCCCTCGATGCATCAGTAGGAATCATGAGACAAACTAGTGTATTTGCACAAGGCCTTGATATAATATTTGTGAATATTCTTCACACAAGGCATTGACGTAGTAGTTGTTATGTCCAGCATTATGAATTCCATTATTATGAAATTAGTTATTACATTTGATTATTCGACTAGTAGAATATCTATGTGCATGATTATATGGTAATGTTGGAATTATGTTTTCCATTTTATGTTAAGGATAATATTTCAAAAGGTTATTCTTTTTATTATAAATTTTTCTTTAAGAGTTTATATATTCCACTGAATTATTTTCCCTTACAGAGCATCTGAGCTTACCCCTTTCTTATGTTTTATTTTCTTAGGATTACCAGAAGTGTATTATGATTCATATGAAGGGTTAATCTAGTTGAATATTTTTGTTCTCTAAAAATTATTTATGTTGTGTTTTATATTTGAAAGTGTAATGTATTGTTAATGTATGTGATCTATTTTCCAAGACTGTTAAACTGATCGGTCCTTCGGGACTTGATTCCTTGTAATAAGGACACAATTTTAAAATAATGCATTGACTTTGGTTAACTGGAGTGGGGGAATTAAAACTTATTTCTATAATTGTCATTAAAAAATTGAAATGTTCCACAAGAATATATGTGGCCTACCATCTGAAGGATTGTAACACAGTTCATTTTTCATAATAATTATTCATGATTAGTTTTAAATGTATAATTGATAACTAAATATAATAATAAATAAATTATTATTATTATTCTTGATATTTTTAAATAATGGAGACTTTTTCTTTGATCAAGACACTGAATTCGTTTCGAAATAATGAGATGAACGCCCTCAAATCACCTTACATGGACTTAACAAATTATGTATTCAAATATGTCATTAAAAATAAATAAAATAATTTTTTAAGTATATGGTGTTAAAATTAAAAATTTTATTAGGCTATAAAATATTTTATGTAACCTTATTATATTTTAGTTATAGGACATACAATGATATTCTATACTCAAGATAATATTTTCTCATATCAATTTTTAGTAATCTAAGACATATCCAGAATAACCAATTGTCTTAATTGTTCGGTATATTTAATTAACCATTACATAAAATTAAAATGAATTATTTATACATCATGGTATTTTATGTTTCTATTTGAATTATTTCGTTATAATAAAATTAATATGAAAATCTAAAAGTGTTAAATGATTACTTATCTCATTTTATTTTTCATTGGGTTATATTACTTCATCGTTGACATTATTCTATCATGATTATGTATGTAATGGATTTTGAATATATTATTTTTTATTTCTACTTACTTTATGTTGTTTTAAATTTAATAGATACAGTCAATTCATTGACTATTTTTGAAATTGTGTTTTATGATTTTTTAACGGTTATTTATCTCAAATTATCTTTCTTTGAGACATACATTTGTTATATTCACCTATATTGATTTATGTGTAGTATTACATTCCTTTGAAAAGTTGTATTATGAAAAAACATATGTTCATGATAATTAAAGTATTATTTATGTTATTATTTAATGAGGATTATAAATGATGAGTTTCAAAATATGAAAAGGATATATGTTATAATCTCATTTCATGTAGGGTTATTTAAGTTCATGTTTATATAGAGTAAATTATTTAATAGTATTTTCCTGAAATAAATAATTTTTATTATCAAATGGTCATCAATATGGTTCATAGTTTTAACTTTCATTCCCTCTATTTTATATAACCATCTAGAAATTTATTATTGAGGGACTCTAATATTGTATTATTTATTCAGATCAGGTATTTTTATTCCCCTTATCCATGTTTCATAATTTATTTTAAAAAATGGCCTTTACTAAAAACAAATGATTTACTAAATCTATTGTATATTATCTTTTAACTTAATTTTAATTCATATAATATTAAATTTCATAATTTTTTTCCAATTTGGTACTTTTGACACCATTTTTAAACAAATATATTAAAATAATGATTAATTATTATACATTTATAACGTGAAATTATTTTACATTCAGCATGTCAAATGTTTCACTTGATGTTCCCATTGGGTTTTTAAAATTTTATTTTCAAGGAAAAATATTTTCACATTATTTTTTTAATCATTAGTTTTTAAATGTGATTCTAAAAATATAAATTTAAATTTCTAAAAAATTATTTTTAATGATCTTTAATGATTATTTTAATTGATCAATGTAAATAAAGATTATTTTTATATATTATACCATTGGTATATATTGTTATGATGAAATCAAAATTATTTCTCTTGATCGATTTTTATTTTTCAATGATATTATTAGAGAACTAGTTTATTTTTCATTGGATAATCATGTTTCAAATTGATTGATAAGGAACCAGTTTCTATTCCACTGGATAATCATGTTCCAAAGTGACTATGATGAAATTTTTTTATCTTCAATTGGTTAATAAGGTTTTAATGATATTTTCTTCGGACCCATTTATTTTCCATGGTATAATAATGTTTCAAATTTATTTTTATGGAAACCATTTAATTTATACTATTTAATCATGATACCAAGAATCCTTTAGAGAAATCATTTTTCTTATATAGGTTAATAAATATCTGAAAAGAATAAAGGTTGTTTCAAAGAGTTTATGAGGACAATAATTATTTATTTAATTTATTCATGATAGAGTTATGGGATATTGTTTAACATTATGTGTGGTTCTATTATAGACCCAGGATGAGTGGTTCTATAATAATCCAAGGATATATTGTTCTATTATTAACCAAGTACTAGCGGTTCCATTATAAACAAAGACTATCGAGTCTATTATATACTTCCAATGCATTGGTTACAATATAGATTAATTTGATCATATTAGTTATTCTATTGGTAAGATATAATGTGAAGATAATTTTCTATGATTTCAATATTTTTTATCTATTATTTTAATGGGTTTATAATGTGAATTTTGATCAATATTCGTAACACATGGATCAAGACAATTTATTATGATGAATCATCCCTTCATTAAATTATAATTTCATGATTTTAGGTTTTATGATCTATGTATTGATGGTTATGGAAATTTTTATGGTTTACTCATTCACTTTTATTATGTCATCGTACAGTTATAATCCTCTTTTGTACCTTATAGACAGTCAATTATAAATTATTACATTTAACCTTAATGCAAATTTGATCTCATACTTATGAGGAATCCCTTTCCACAAGTAATAAAGATTGATGTTTATAAAATTATTTTAATATATAATTAATAGTTATGATGATGGTGACCTTATGTGGAATGTGAAAATATGATTGGAGTTCGATATTGGTTTCATCTTTATGAACCAGTTTTTTATGAATCCATGATGTCAAGAGTTTATCCTAATTATCTAAGACTCTAAAACAATTATTTTCAAGATAATTTAAGTTCTCCTGGATTTTTATTTTAAATTTTATGTTTTTTATTGTGAAAATTGGGTCCCCTTTATCTTTATAAAATCCATAAATGAAATGATTGTGTTTTTAATGTCATATTTGGAGGTAAGAGTTCAAGATTGTTCTAAAAAGGGAAAATTTAATTAGATTAATGTGATATAATGTTATTATATAATAAACAGTTCTTTATTTTGATAGAAAATGATTGATTATAGACACATGAAATCATGTTTTAAAATAATTAAAATGTCATAATATATGAAAATCATAAATTAAGAATAGGATGGGGGGAATCATGGATTGATTTCAACACCACCTCAACAATGTAAATGGGATTATTAAATTGGTATAATGAAAGATTAGTGTATTATATGATTCATATGGAAACAATTATATAATTTGGATTGATTACATAAGTGTGAATGTATTTTAATTTGAAAATAAAAATGTGTTATCACAAAATATTCACTTAAATCAAAAAGAGATAGGGAAAAAATACCCTAAGATTTATCACTTGAAGGTAGGGTAGGACTTCAAAGAAAAAATGGAACTCAATAAGAGGGATTTAAGGAGTTTAATGTAAGGTTAAATTAGGACCATTCCCTTGAAGGTGTATATTGATAATTGAATTGGTGGGAGTGCGCACAATTAACCACTCAAAAATATAACATTTTCTAGGAAAAAAACGTTATGTAAGTGGTAATAATGGAATATCATGTGTATTAGATATGATAGATAATTAATGATAGAAGGGAGGATAAATGTAAAGTGAGACCTGTTGGGACGACATTAATATATAACAAGGATTGAAAGATGGTGAAATTGGCCAACTAATTATTAAATATATGATATTCATATGTAACCCAAATCTTACATTATTAATCATGATTAAAAATTAAAAAATTGTAATTATATTATTTCTAAAAATTTGAAAATATCATTTTTACAACATTCCATCATTCAAAATAAAAATATTTCAACCATTAATCATATTTCAATTTCAATGTAGTGTCATATTAACCATTAAATCAAAAAATATAATGTGTAACCAAACTTTTTTGTAAAAAGTTGAAATTTAAATTATGAGGCAATATTAATATTATTAAACAATGATTAAAAAATAAATATGTTCTAACTGTATTTTATATATATATTCAAATGTTAAATTAGTGTTTAAAATAAGAATATAAGCATTTATTTTATGAAAAATATAGAATAATCACATAGGTAACTATGAATAAAAAAATTATCACTTTAAAATAGAAACTAATGGTTTCCCAATGAAAAATATCATTCATGACTATAAATAAAGTGGCCAATATTAATGATTGTTAATAAAGTGTTCCATATTTGATAATTTTGACCCATTGATTAAAATTTTTAAATCCAATATAATGATTCAACTCATACATTTTTAAAGATTTAATTTTATATAATTTATTTTTTATATATTAAAAAAATTAAAGTAAATTATTATTGGCATTTTAAAATATCAAAAAATGGGTGTAAAATATAAATAATATTTAAAAATTTATAATCCTAATATTAAATAAAATATTATTTTAGGGAAATAATCCATAAATTTATGTTTTATACATATTATGATATAAATGACATTGTATTTTTATAAATATTATATTATACAATACACCTAAAAATCAAATTTTTGAATAATCCTAAATATTTATTATTATTTAATTTCTAAATGATATATTCAAAAATTAAGTTACTTTTTTAAATATTAACATGATAACATTTACAAATACTTTTTATCATTATGAACACATAATATAACAAAACATAAATCACATGGGAAAATATATTTTTATTATTAAATATTAATTTTCCAATAAATTACTAATTATTATGTTGTAAACATAATATTAATAAAATAAATAAATATTTTTATTATAAAATCATGGTAAAATTAGTTCCTTGAAAAATTATTTCAATGTATAGAATATATATTATCACAAATAATCTGAAATTATAATAAATGTGCTATCAAAAAAATAAAAAAATCATGATATGACTTTATAAATGAATATATTATTACATATTGATATAATTGTAATTTATAAATGAATTACCCGTTTTTATCTTGACGTAAAACCATATAACATATAAGAAATTGTTCAAGTTTCAGGTAGCGGATCAGCTTGTACAGATCACGTGTAAATCTATATGATCTTTACCTTCTCCAATATATGGTTTTTCTTAAACTATAATCACTGGAGTTTATATTAGGCATAGTCAAGTGGAAACACTTGAGACTATACCACCATTATAGGATTATAAAAATGGCATTCATAAGGAAAACTCCAACTCCCAAAGGCCATATCCTTCTACACACGTTATTGATTTTTCTATAGGGTTACTTCAATTTAATATTTCTAATTTAATGACAGTGTTCTGATTATAATATTTCATATTAAAAATATTTCAACCTTTTTTTTAATTTTATTATGATTCATTTATGGGAACACATTATTTAATATATTATATTTTTAAGTATAAAATAAAGTGACAACATGGGTTGTCACATTCCACCCTTTAAATAAATTTTGTCCTCAATATTTTAATTGATACATACTAATGTAGTTTTTCACAGGTTTTATAATATGACTCTTGATTTTGATTTATTAAGAGGTGGAAATATAATAAATTCAATTATAAATGTGGAAATTAAATTGTTTTGTTTTATACTAACCATTTTCGATAAATATACATCAAATAAACTTTAAAATTAATCCTTCAGAGGAGTTCATAAAGAGAAGGTTACCAACCAAGGCATATCCACGTGGATTATTTGTCCAGGTATGTAGACATAGCCACACTTGTCAGGAATAAAATTGGGAATGGATACAATACTAAAAAAATATTTATGGGTTGACTACCCCAAGATACATATATTTCACATCTATATCCACCTACATGGAACCAAAAATCCATTTTTTTCTATGAAAAAAACCTAATCAGGTCTTTAATAATATATCATTATATCATCATTTACATTGAAACCTATCTAGATTTTCAATATTGTTCTAAAACCACAACACAAAGGTTCACTAATCTAATCTATAATTTTTTTAAAAAAAATTCCTCTGTTAAAAACTATAGAGGCACCAGACAATCATATATAAATTATATAATAATCCCATGATTTATATAATATATCTAACTATAATATATAATACCTAATGATGTAAAGGATTTGTTCCTTTGGGAATAGATATTTAAATATCATATTTTACTAAAATTATTAAATTTTTTCTATAAAGATGCTCTTCTGGAACCACATATGAACTTATCATATTATATAATAATCTTCATAAAATGGGAAGGGAAAAATAAAAATTTCTTTCCATGAATTCTTTGTAAAAGAAAATATATCAACTAGTCAGGTTTATTAAGATATAAATACAAAACTTTAAACATGTATAGTGATGAACTATTAGATAAAAATATCATCGAATGAAAAGATAAAATAATAAAACAATATAGACCAATACATATAATTTCACAAAAATATATGATCATATAATGATTTTCAAAATCCTTAATTAAAAGAATATAATATATATAATACAAAAATTTAATGCATAACATAATATAGTGTATGATATTTACCATATCGAATATATTAAAATTTATGAAAATCACAAAAATAAGTTGCATTATTGAAAAGTGCAACAACTCTAAGAAATAAAAATATTGTGAATCAATATTCTTACATCACATTCACATAAAAATATTTATAAAAAATTATTCAATTTTATTCACATAAAAAATTACAAAAATCATCCCACAAGTAATTCTCTAAAAACAATTGTGAAAAAATATTCTCCCATATCAATTACATTGAAAAATGTGGAAAAACCCTAAAAAATATCATTCATGAAACAAACATGGGAATAAGGCTTAATAAATTCTATTCATATAACATTTCTTCCTCGCATGTGATATAAATCTATAACCAATCCATTGGATGGTGATACATAACCTCACCCAAAATCGTCGATATATTTGAGTTTCATAAGAAATTGTTTTTCGATATATGACGAAATCACATGGGAAAATAAATAGGATCTATTCATCAATTCAAAATTAACCCATGTAAAATAAAAATGTGTTTCATAAGAGTTATACAAGATATCTTAAAAATTATTTGATATCATGTAAACTGTGGATAACCAAAAATAAATCATTCAAATATAGTATTTAATTAGATCCTTTACGAGGAGATTCATCAAAAATAATTTTTATTTAAATATATCCTTTTTATATATAGAAAAATTTAAGTGATGTCATAAAAATAATTTTAAAATGATTTTATATAAGGCCTAAAAGAATATATTATGGTGATATTAATAATACCGTTTTAAGGTGAAGTTAAAAACCTCTCTATTTTTTTAATAAAGATTCTTAAATAATATTTCATTGAAAAGATATGATTTTTATCATAAATATTGTTGAGTGTAAGATAAATCAACTTATTTTGAAAGGAGGCACTAACATTTTGTTCATTCTAAAAAAACATGTGGAATACACACATAAAAAAGTAAAAAAAATCCATTTTAAATTGGGTGAATATAATATTAATGTAATAAGATAAAACAAATATTTATATCTTAATATGTAATTTATACCATTATAAGGTAATAAAAATGTTTCAAAGTATCAGAAACTGTTATTATGTAATATGTGACTTATTCTTAAAAAAGATGCAATTTTTAAAATGAAGAGAACCCATGAGTAAGGTTTATTTTGATAAATATGATCTCCCATGATATAAATATATTAAAATATATTGACAGAAAATTATTCTCATATTGAAAAATTATAACTCAATAATCATATTAATTTTTGAAAACTAAATCATTTTAGGTAAGTTATTAGTCACAACCCTGAAAAAAAAGACCTTGAATAGAAGTCATGATTCCATGTTCAAAAATAATTTTTTTTATTTAAAGTGTGTAGTAGTTAAACTATTCAAATATATACTGTCTCATAGTATAAATAATCCCTCAAGGAAGGTTTATTGATAAATAATCCCTTACCTTATTTTTATTCTTAGTAAATGAACCTCAAACTACTATATAATGAACATAAATACCATAGTAAACTATTTTATAACTTTTTTCATAACCATAACTTCTTATATGATCCCTTATTTTGCAAAATCTTTTTAATATCCCATTAATGTTTTAAAATAAGACATTCTTTGATATCATATAAAATAGGTAACTCTGATTGGAAACAAGTAGAAAAAATTTATTACTTAAATGTTACTAATATAAACTAGCACTTAAATTAGTAGTTATGAATAAGATTAACTAATTTTTTAAATTTATATAATGGTGATAATAAATGAAATTACATTTATTAATCAATAAAAAATAATAATTTATTGTAATTAAAGTCACATTACTATTCAAAAAATATGTTTTCTTAAAAAATGTGATTTATTTTTTTTATGAAAATTTATTCCTAAAATTTTAAAAAATTATGAAATTTATATTATAAAATTAAGTTCATTTTTAATTCATAATATCAAGCTATAGTTAATGATAAATTTTTATAATTTTTTAAAAATATGTATTTTTCAATGAAAAGTGAAAAATACTAATTTTTTTAAGTTCAATTATTTACAAATAATATATATGTATTGAATTAAATATAAATATCAATTACCGAAATTTTATAATAAATCATAAAATTTTTTTAAATTAAAGGAAATTTAAACATCAATTTAGTATAAAATAATTTTATACTTTAAATAACAATTTTCTAAAAGAACCATTTTCATTCGGATTGTTCGATTAAATTTCATAATATATTCTTCCAATTACATGTCTAGAATGCGAAAAAAAATTAATCCATATTTTTAATCATGCTATAAAATTTTTGTAAACTATTAAATTTTATTTTTGGTCAATACAAATAGTATACTCTGTCAATATGATACCAAAATTAAGGGAAATCAGGTAATTAAAGTTAAATATAAAATAATAAGGTATATAAAATCACATTAAAAGGGGGATAAATTTTATTTGATGAATAAATTTCATCCATAAACCTCCCTGGTTCATTTTTATAGCCTTTTATTTCCATTTTTATTTAAATATTGTAATATATGAATTTTATAGATTAATAAATAGGGATACATAAATAATAAAAACATTTTTTCCAATTTTATTTTTTGTATAGATGTTGTTAATATTAATGTAATGAATAGATCTAAAAATTGACATTAATGATATTTTATAATAAATAATATTTCATTAAATAATACAAGATCTGAACAAGGAATGATTCATCCATGTGATTTGGATATAGTTTTTAATATAATTCATAGTCTTTGTAGTTGAGGATCTTCAATTTATAGTAGCTATGTTAACCCTTAATTAGAATCAAACATTGTTGTCTCGATAACTGTGAAAGGGATAACCAATGGGGTAAAACTAAAATATAATTATAAAAAAATTGTCAAAAAATGAATAATTTTTTATGGATGATCTAATTTCAACCCATACTGATCTTATATTTTAAATAAAGTAGTTTTGTACCATTTATAATTGGAAATTAATTTAAACTAATTTAATATTTATATAAATTCCAAGAGATCCCTCACATCTCTTAAAAAAGGGAATTTATTATTCTCTTGAATTCACACTTAAAACTCGATTTGGATCATCATATATATTCTAAAATCCATTACTAATAACCCTACTATCTGTTTATATAAATCATTTATGTATAAAACCAATCCTTGTGGTATTAATGTTTTAAGAAAATGAGATTTTACAAGGAATATGTATATTGTTTAGACAAATGATCTAGTTGAAAATATTATTCCAATTCAATAGAATCTTCATAAACTAAGAATATATTTCCAAATTTGTGTCATAAATATACTGGTATACTGTTATGTAATTGTGATAACCTATATCAATCTACTATTCCATTAAATGAGAAATGAATACATTGTTCATCTGTACGACAAACTACCACCTCACATACCGATGTAATTCATTTACCATTAAAATCTCATACTATTAGATCATAATGATGGAAGTAATGATTATATACTATAATCCTGAAATATAAATCATTTTCTTTTTTATATTTTAATTCAATAGAAAATGAATACATAATTCATGAATATAAGTGGAATACCACATATACGAAGTGCTGTGATTCATTTTTCATCAAATAAATTATATTAATGAAATATATAAGTATATTTCAAGAAGTAATATGATATTTTTGATTTAAATATAATTTTTAAAGATAAAATAATACTTACCTTATTTTGATAATGAACATTTAATAATGTAAACTTAATGCATGAATTATTACTACCGACCACCTCCATAATTGTAACATAGTTCGTTTTTCATATCCATATTTCATTATTACATTTAAAACTATATTTATTTAATTTTTTATTTATTTCTTGATTATTCTTTCTGATATGATTTAATAATGAGCTTTTCTTCCATATATAACCTATTGTATTTATTTTGGACATATGAACCAAATATCATCAAAACACATGACGTGATCTTATGTAATTGTTATAAAATGTAAATAATTTGGATAAAATTAATAACATAATTTAAAATTATTTTTATATAAAGTTATTAATTAATATTAGATTATTATTCAGGTAGATAAACAACATACATGATGATTCAGAACCATGGAAGGTGACTTTAATTGTAGAAATCATATTTAAACGATTCAATAAAAATTCATTTTGTCCTCAAAATAAATAATTTTAAAATTACTTTACGTATGTATATATATAGGAATATGTTAATTATAAATAAAAAAATGTGTTTATTTTTATAGAACATCATCTGTTTTCCATAATAATACATAAAAAAATGATTTTTTTTACAATATGTAATAATAGATGTTCTATTATATCACATATAGAGAAATTAACCCTTCCCAATGACATATCCATTTTTTGTTTTTTGTAATATTTTACATATTTAAATAAAATATAATCCATCATTTCATAGATTTTTATAATTTTAAAATGGGTGTTAAATTTTAATTCTTTTATCAATATCTAAAAATGTATTCTTCTCGGTAAATATAATAAGTTTACCATTAATGATTTTATGTATTATGTTATGGTTCACGAGAATTATTTATGAGGATGGGTAGTTCCATTAAAAAATGTTGGAGAGTGATCCCATTATATACCTATAATTAATTTTTTTAATGGGATATATTCTATTGATTAGGTTTCTCTTAAGATATTATAGAATGATATTGTTCTAGTTACTCAATTTGTAACTATGATAGTTATATTAAGTGAAACAAGGACTGTTATTCTATGTGTAATCTTGAAGGTTATCTCATTTGTAAATGTGATATTGAAATGATTCACTGAGTAATATTCATGTTTTATTTATGATTTTAATGTAATTTTATAGAAATTATATGATTTCTAATGGGAAGTTAAAAAACATATTTTTAAAGGAGATTATATGATAATTTTTATTGTGGAAATTAGAAAATAAAAAAAACTTTTCCAATTTTTTTATATGATTTTGTAGAACGGAATATGACTTTTATTTTCCCCTCTACAGTAATTATGATATGTTTTATCAAATTATTTTTGTATGATCCCATATTTTTCTAGGTACGTCCCTCTTAAGAATATTCATTATTTTTTATTTCGGGTGATTTTGGCCCCATTTGTAAACATTTGGTGTCATGTTTCATTATGGATACCTATAATTTGAATAAACAAAGACTTAGGTTTTGAGGAAAAATTTAGAAAAATTATATAGGATATAAATGGAGTGCCATTTTTTTGGAGAAAATGACATAAAGTTCAGGGATTTATGTTTATTTGAATTAATGAAAATCACATATAAATGGGACTTGTGTTATCACGAGTTCTTGGTATATTCAGAATATTTAATGGTGGTGAGGTTGTTTATATAGATAATGGGATAAAAACCATATGTAGAACATTTAAATACCATGTAAATGAAATAAACATAGTGTAATGTTCATGTGATATTATTATGCAGCTGTAGCGATGAGTTTTTTTGGCATATCCAATTAAATGTAGTTACCCGACATGTAACTATAATAAAACCCTTGAAATTCACAGACCTACTATTTTAAAATATTTTTTGTGGTTGAATTTTATTCTAACTCAATATAACCTTCTCCATTCGACTCTAGGGAGATGTCCTGGAAATATTGGAGGGCCAACCTCCCTTCCAGACAAATCTATAAAACATAAGATCCCATGTAAGTGGTGTTTGTCTAGTTTTCCCTTATCTAACTTATTTTTTCAGAAGTTTCAATCAAAAATATTTACAATGTTCAATTTTTGTTTCAATAATGATCAGTTTTGATATAGAATATTTTGGATGACAATCCTCACTTTCTTCATTATGAGGGTTTTTTGTTAGAAGCATTTTGTTCCTCGTCAGTTAAAGGTATAAGGTCTAAATCAAAACCTTGGGGTTTGATAATTTCCTTGAATATGCAATATTTTTATCAATCCAATGTCTCATGAACCTTAATTAATTAATTAATTAATGATATTATTTCTGGATTCCCTTGGTTTCAATTTTTTTTAGACCATACATATGGTTACCTATTGGATGAGTGATACGTGAATTCTAATATTTTATGGTTTTTAGCATGACATTAGAGTTAGGTGATTTATTGATAGAGAATCCTTATATTAGTACATACTAATTATTGACTTGGAAATTAATAAAATTTCGATATAAATAGAAGAGGTAATTGAATGAAAAATGGCCATTCCCATAATTAACATTTTATACCTAAGATATGATATTTTGATATCCATACTATTTAGACATGCATTTTGATCATTCCTAAAATTATTATATATCAGGGAATTTCCTTAAAACATGAACACTTACAGTTTGTAATTCATATATTGTTCACACTCATCCTAATCCCACATTGTAATGCATAAAGGGATATAATAAGGATATCGCAATGATTATTGGATTTTTTCCCAAATGTTGTAATGTTTATAAGGATTTGACCTAGATGTTGTTTTTCTTATAGGGCATTGAGAATAATGATCTAATTATATTGTGATTTCACCTGGATTGTTTTCATTAATCCATGATTATGGTTACGGTTTTCATGTATGTGATAAATGTTTATATATATTCAAGAATTATACTAAAGCATGTTAGTTTCCATAGTTATGATATAAGACATTATATATTCTTACATGGGGTCATATTGGTTTTTGTTTTATTTTATTAATTGTTTAATTAATCAGTACACCATGTTATCACTTCATTAAATACACTTCTTATTAGACATGTTTTTTAGATATTTTTGTATCCAGCAACTGAGTAATACTCACACCCTAATCAGGAATCCATTTCGGTACCCAATAGGATTGCATGGATTTAGGTTTAGATAAGGGTTAAAGACATTATTTTTTTTGTTTTTTTTGATAGATGGGTGGTTTTTTGGGGGCATGACCTCTATGGAATTTGGGAATGGGTAATTTTTAGTCTTTAATTGATATTGTCGTTATTTTCCTATTTTACTTCTACAATTATATTTATATACATCCTATCACATTAATATATTATTCATTTATTATTTATAGTATTATTCAGCTGGAATATATTATTCGTTTTTGTTACATCTATACTTTGATTTCATTTATAAGGATTATTTCTACTAATATGACACTTAATAAATGAGGGTATTGTATCCCCTTTATAAATTTCACACCCCCAATACTAGTTGGTAGACTCTGGTGTATAGGGAGGAGGTCTTGGGGTCTCATAACAAATCATTTTTTTCCACATTAGAAAGTGATGGATCTAAGGACGTTACAAGTGGTTTCAATGAAGTATTTTATTCTTTTCACCTACTTTACTATTTGAGAGAGGTAAAAAGTTTCCAATGGTTTTTCAAGACATAGTAATGAAATTATGAAAGGGAGTATCTAACCCATTCATGGTAGATAACATGATTTCCAATGGATGGGATTCATGCCTATGTTATATGCTATTAAAGTTGATTTAATTTCACCCCGAGTGATTCACATGACATGTGATGTTATTTTTTCTTTACATTTGTAATCATAGGTCTACATGGAATGAGATAAGTATGTATGAATCATAATTCAAACATAGGAATATATTTACATTCATTTTCATGATTGGGAAATTTTTATTTGCATGTAATTTATACATGACTATTGAACTATGATACGACATATCTGTTTTACATGATAAATAAAATTAATTAAAATTCCACACTAAAACACTTCCAATTTTTATAAAGACCAAGAGTTATTGGTTATCTGTATTAGTTACATGTCGAGGTTTAACTTGTTAATACTCAATGATCTATGGTACACACATTTCATGTAGAGAAAATATCTCTTCGTATTCTCCAAATTGAACTTTGATAGAGTGGAAATTAGCACATTCCTAACACATAATCACTATAGATTCCTATATTTCCTAAGGATCTTATGGATGCTTGTCTTTTTGATAGCTTCTGGAGGGTCCTACGATCCATGGAAAGAGAGATTGATCGTATTGTTCCATCAATGACTAAGATGAAAAGAAAATTACATCTACAACATCCTCCTACATTCACTGGGGATAGAGGAAACCAGGTAGCCAAGTTCTTGATCAATTCCTTCCAAATGATCTTTAAGAATCTTGATACACTGACAGATATAAGGGTAAATATTTCGGCCAATATGAATCATGGACATACTAAGAATTAGTAGGATATTTTATAGGAATCTATTAAACCTGATGATTTATCGTGGAAGGACTTTGAGAAGATTATCCAGATCTATTTCTATCCTAATTTTTTGATGTATGAAAAATGTTGTGAGGTTATTCACTTGACATAGATGGGAACGTCAGTGCTAGAATAGATTACAAATTTCACTGACTTATAATGTGTTGCACCAGCATTGGAAGATGATGAGATCTCTAGGGTGAGACATTATCAATATAGCCTTCATTATGAGATTTGTTCATGTGTTAATGTTTTTTGGTAGAGTAGTTTTTAGGATGTACTGAACCAAGAATTCATCACAGAAGGGAATCATAGAGAGGCCTCAAGCATTGGCCAGACAATTTAAGTAGAATGAAGAGGGAGCTATTATTTAGGTATCAACAAGTTCCCCATTGAGATTTTTCAACAAGGGAGTATTGGGAAAAGCAATCATGGAATTGGGAAAACATATTTAAAATGTGTTATATTGTAGTGATATTCATCTGGAATTTTGTCTAAAGTTCGTGGAGTATCCTTACCCCACACTTATGTGTCATATATATGGATGTTTGGGTCATCATCAGAGGTTATTTTAGAACTTTAAAAATAATCCCAATTGCAGGGGATCTGTACATGCTACCAATGTTAGGATGGGCCTCAATTATTGGATAGTATCAAGAGTTCCACTAGTCATTATGATCAAGGTAAGGGATGTGGTACCTAAATTCCCCAAGAAATGGAAATAGATCAAGGTATTCAAGATGAAGACTAGGTAATTGGGAAAATTCGGCTAAAGTTTATGAAGAAAACTTCAAATAATGTGGATATAGAATGGTCTTTCCTTAGAGGTATGGTTAGTGTATCATCTCATATAATTTTTTTTATAATTGATAATCAATGTCTTTTATATCTTATCTTTTTAAAAAAAATTGGGATTGGTTTTAGAAATCTTGTATAGTTATTTGATCACTAAAAACTATTGAGAGTGCAGATAGAGAATATCAAATGTTTAAAGGTATGTTATCTAGATATTGGTGGTCACTATTTTTTTGGATCTGTATTTGCATAAAATGATAGGCTTTGATTTGATTCATGGTATGGATTGGATAGTTCTATACCAAGATCAAATCTATTATTGAATGATGATATTTAACATTCTATAATGGGAAGAAGGAGGCTATTCTATCCCTGGTGAGTGAGATCATCAATATGGAATCTAACGCCCATTCAATAAAGATTGGATTTTCCTATGACTAAGATTTCTAGTTGGGGTTGACATAATGGTTTAATGATACATGATTATTTCTTCTAGTGATAGAATATTATAATTATGTATTCCCTAGATATTTCAATGGATTACCACCTGAGAAAGAGATTGAGATTATAATAAAGTTTGTGTCAGGATAAGAACCCATTTATCTCTCACATTACAAAATGGAACCAAAGATATTCTTGAGTTGAATTTATAACTGTGATGTTTGGAATATAAAGGTTTCATATAACCTAGTACCTATAATTGGGTTTCTATAATTCTCTTATGTAATAAATCTAATATGTGTTTGTGAATATGTGTATATTATAGGATCTTGAACAAGATTAAGGAATACAATCAATATCCTATTCTATGAATTGGTTATCGTTTCGATTATTTGAAAGGTTTTAATATCATCTTTAGGTTAAATTTTGAAATCAAGTTACCAACAGCTAAGGGTGAGACAAATAGACATACCTTAAAATACGTTTACAACTAGTTATGACTTGAATGAATTCATAGTAATTTCATTTGAGTCAAATAATGAACCAATGATATTCAAGGAATTGGTGATGATGATCTTTTATCCTTATCTAGAATGGTTTGGGGTGGTTTTTTAAATGATATCTAGTGTAATCTCAATCAACATATGATCATGTGTAATATCATAGGATTAACATGAGTTCATTAAGAGAGGATCGACTTTATGCCAAGATAACCAAATGTAGTTTCTATATCAATAAAGAGCACTTAGTTGGCCATGTCACCTTATAAGTAGGAGTGTCAGTGAACCCAATGTAGTTTTTAGTTGTAGTATCATTAAAAAAACTACAAACATATTCAATATTCAAGTAATTCAAGACTAAAAAGGTTATTATAATCACTATATTCATGATTTCTCCCATTTTTATGAACTAATATCTTGGTTGACAATGAAGGGGGTGATGGTTTTCTTTGTCAGATTCATGCAATAAATTTTTCATGGGATGAAAGGTAGATTGCTGTAATCACCTATCCAGATTTAACCAGTGTCGATTAAATCATGTACCATGTACTAATACACATCTAGAGTTTCTCCCAAATCAGTTCTAATGCAAGAGTATTGATAGTTTGCTTATGGATCTGGGAAACTCAATCCGCATGTGAGAAGTACCCTACTCAGTATCTAGTGTTATCAACAGTGGTACATGCTAGAGATTTTTTAGACACTAACACATGGGTGAGATATTTTTGGTATAAACACACCACGATATTTATAGGACCATCATTTCATAGCGAGACTTAATTCATCAGAATAGTTGGTGGGTCTAATATCAGTAGTCTTTCAAATTTATGTTGACTTATACATCAGGAAAGGGGAACATGATTATCAATAAATTAAGATCAAATAAACATAGAGAGGAACTAAGGGTGTCTTGTGATGAGTTTTTAATTATGCGACTCTTTGTAAAAATGCATCTAAATGTACTATAGTCTCAATTTTGATTAACTCTAATATTGAATTCCATTATACCATGGCTCTTCAACCAAATCAAAACTCAGAATTTATCTAATACTAAGAGATAAATTGTGAGGGAGAACTTATATTTTTAGGTGATAGCATTTTTATGGTCCCCTGGAATTGGAATGATTCTTCTTTTCTATGGCCATGTATGGTTTCTAAATGGATTTAATAAAGAGATGATGATGGTTTTTCTTGATTCTCGATGGGCGGTGAATCTTGCATTGAAAAATATGTATTGTAATCTCCAGATATATTACAAATTTTCTGAAATGAAGAAGGAGTTTGAAGAATTTTAGGATCAATTTTTTACCTTTCAGTAGGTGAAACCTGAGCATCAGAGGAAAAATAATATTTTTTACTATTTTTTCCATTCATGAATGGATGTTGGATGATGTAGCAATAAATTTTGTGACGTTATTTCCTTTAAAAAACTAAAAGAATTAAAATTTAGGGGTGATTTTGGAATGACTAGAAAATGTATGAAACTTCTTACCTATCATAGAGACCATCATATTTGATGATAGGGGAAGACTAAATGTGCTCTATGTGGTTCAGTGGAATAGTGTGTTGAGTTGTATCATTTGAGATAGAGATCCTTGTTTCACATCATGCATATAGAATTTTCTTCAGAATGATCTTGGATCAGAAGTTCTTTTGAACAAAACCTTTCATCCTCAGAATGATGATCAATCTAAGGGGACTATTTTTGTTCTAGAGGATGTGTTATGATCTTGTGTTTTTTATTTTGGTGGTTCATGGAAGAACATATGGCCCACAAGGAGTTTTAATATAATAATATCATTCATGCATTGATCTAAATAGAACCCTTTGAGCCTTTATATGCAAGTCCATTTCGTTTACCTCTTTGTTGGTTGGAGTCCAGTGAGTTATCGCTTTTTGGTCCTAGTCTTGTGCAAGATCTATTTGAGAAGTTTCAGTTGACCAGACAATGGTTGGTGACCATGAAGAGTATATATAAATTATATGATGACCATAAAATAAAACCTCTATAATTTGTGGTTTTTCATTATGTTTTCTTTTGGGTATCACCTAAATTGAATAAATATCATATCATAAAACAAGGTATACTAACACCCATGTTTGTTAGACGATTTGAGATAGTGGTAAGGGTTGGTCCAATGTAATACTATTTATCCCATACATTTTTCTATAGTTAGACGCATGATGTATTTTAGGTGTCGTAGATTCAATGATATTTTCCAAACCCTTCCCATGGGACAGACATATAAGAAGTAAAGATTTGTGCCAATGCATCATTCGAGAAGAATCTGATATCAGTTGTTGATCAGAGTGAGAAATATATTTCAGTAAGACAAAACCATTGGTTTTATTACAATGGATGCATGATAGAATTTAAGATGCGACCTAAGAGAGGGATTCCATCATGAAATAAAATGGCATCAATTATTTATTAAGACCTCAAAATAATTCTTGGAGTAGGTAGAGGATGAGTTGTTATATTTGGGGTGGTTGTAATATCCCTTATTTTTTCGGTGTGTCACTCTCTATATTTTCTATTAATATTTCACTTCGGTGAGTTTTTCGACATCATTAATCTATGGTGGTAATGCTTCATTAGGGATACATGTTTTTTGATTAAATGTTCCTGGTTTGTGAAGAAAACAATAGAAAAAAATAGGGTATACACGTGGAGATACTATTTGGGGATTTCACATATGTTTTTTTTGAATTAATGGATTCCATGTATAAATGGGTGAAATATTTTAAGGGTTTCATGGTATAATAATAATAATTAATTGGGTTTGTATTATTTATAAGGATAATGGGATCAAAATATATCTATATAACATTTACATGTCGTGTAAATGGATTACATGTCATGTATTGTTAGTGTGATTTTAATATTATTCCCAGGCAATGGGTTTTTCATAATATACCATTAAAATAACTATACTATCCTTAACTATATTACATGAAATTTAATTTACCAACCTACTTTTTTAATATATGTTTTATGGTATAAATTTATTCTAACTCATTGTAGCCTTCTCCTCTCGACCCAAGGGAACCTTCTAGTTGACTTTGGAGTTCTAACAACCCTTACACATGTCCCAATATATAATTCAATGCATGGAATGTGGTTTTTATTTAATTATCTCTTCTCTATCATGCTTCTATAGATATTGTGGAGTAATATCATGACCATTTTAATTTTTTTATATTGATCAGTTTAGATCTAAGAACCCTCTGGCAACCATCTAAACCTTCTTCACCTTGATTTTTTTCCATCGGAAGAATTGCTCTCAGCATTGGGAAAATATAAGGGGTATAAATATTAACCCTATGGTATTATAATTTCCTGAAATATGAAATATTATGATTATTCCAATGATATGTGTTCAAGAATTAATTATAAAATAATTGGGATTATTCCTTCGAGTCATTTGGTTTCAGTTTGTTTTTGAATTGGCTTATGGATTCTCGTTGGGTAAGAAAATTCAGAATGTAATTTTATTGGATAATGGGTTAATGATTGTTTATCCTGATAAAAAAACATAAGTTATTGATTGATATAGAATTCCTATGACATGGTTTAATTTATATTTATTTAAAAATAATTAAATTTTGATATAAATTTAAGAGGTAATTTAATGAAAAATGGTAATGTACATAATTATACATTGATTTTTATATTATCATATGGTGATATACATTTTATTAGTAAATTATTTGTGAGAATTTATGATCTAATTATAGATTGTGCATTATCATGGAACATGAAAACATGTATTCTATAATTCATATATTGAGCGGGTTTGTCCCAGTCCAATGTAGTAATTTTTTAGGCAATTGGCCTAGATGTTGTAATACTTATAGAGCTTTGACCTAGATATAATAATTAGCCAAATAATTTTTTTCATTTTCTAAATAAACCAAATTTTGGGTTAGTGGGAACCTCACAATCAAAATTTAATACAGACCACAACACCACAATTCAAACACTTCCGCAAACATCAATCCACAAAGCAATAAATTCATCAACAGCACACAAAAAAAACTTCTGGATCCAATTCAAAAACAACAAATCAGACTCAAAATCCTCATAGAATCAGGGACCTATATATAATAATTCTTATATGGATTTGACTCATATTTTTTAATTCCTATATGGATTTAGATGGGATTTTTTTACTGATTATTAGGATTTTAAATGGATTGTTGTGATTATTCCATGTTTATGGTTATGGTTGTCATGGTTTCATGACATGCTCAAAGTGATTCTTGCAAGACAGTAATGTAAGGTATTTTACAATGGTTATAAGGTTTTTGTTGGCATGGTTATGAGACATTATTGGAGATATTTTATTATGGGGATGAGGTACGTTGTTGTTATAATTTATTAATTGCCTAATTAGTTAATAGAATTTGACATCTATTTATTTCATGCAATTCTTGTTAGACTCGTTTGTTTTGACATTGTGGTGTTTACCTAAAAAGTAATACTCATAGTATATTGGGGACTTCATTTGGTACCCCATAATATTACATGTATTCAGGTTTGGATAATGGAAAAGGGAATTATTGTTGATTTTTTTCCTTCAAGATGTGATGCATTTTGAGGTTGGTTCATCATAGCATTTAGGATCAAGGAACCTAGAGTCTTTATTTAGGTATTCTATTCTTTTTATTATTTTTATTGTAGTATGAAATTTAGTTACATTACATTACATAATTATATGATTCCATTTATATTTATTGGAATACATAGTAGGATTTTATTGTTGGTCTCCCCTATGTCGATACTCAGATTACATTAATTTTTATGTATTTTTGATACTTCTATAACAATTCATACTATGTGTTATTGTATCTATAATAATCATTTAACACCCATTCTGGTTGTTGAATGCCTCTATCATATAGGGGTGCTCACATGAGGTCTCATAAACAACCGTTTTTGGCTATGATAAGGAGTTCCAGATCAGTGGATGTTACCCTTTCCGTATAAAAGAACATTTTATGGGTATGGAAATTTTTATTTTTAAGGATTTTTTTTAAAAAGTGAAATTTTTATAATTATTTAGTGTCTAATAGTTTCTTTATTTATTTTCATGGCCATAATGAGAATTTTTCGTTCATCCAATAATTTGATTCATAGGGTATAAGAATATATAATTGAAAATAAATAGTGAAGAATAATGAAATGAATTTTTTTTTTCATGAAAAGAAAACATGTTTTATTTTAAAAAACATTTCGTGGGAAACTTTGATACTGAGTAGAAGTTCATCCATTGTGATATATGGGTTTTTATATATGATCTATGATCTAGTTATCTAAAACTATTGACCATAAAAGATATTTGGGAAGTAATGTATGTGAATTATATTTTAATGTCAATAGAATATGTAATTTATAAGGTCAAGTACATACCTTTTATATCTAAGTAGGTTTTAAAGAAATTTTATATTTGAATGTTATCATGTAAGGTTTTATTAAGAGATATAGATACTATCATGATCTTACAAGTTCACTTTTTATTATATGATCAATGTCTTAGACACCAATTTTATGGTTTTATATAATGTATTTTTAGGATATTATTGATATTGTTGGATATTGGATTTATATGGTTAATTAATTTAGTTATTCGGGATATTAATGTTAATGTTTCTTGGAATTTTTAAGGGTATTGTCTTTACAAGTATCATTTATAGTACCCTAGAACACACCGAGAGGGGAGGGGTGAATCAGGTTGTCAACTTTTTCTTTTAATCTGATGGATCTTGTTCCCATACTGGTAGGAATCTATTAAAACTAAATGATGAGAATAAGCATAAAACTACTTATCAAATTCAAACAGATGACACAAAATAATATAATTGGGTCACCACTAAGGGATTGTCCAAAGATCATATGCCGACTAATTTTATTCACACCAATTTCCACTAATATACCATAGTTGTAGAGTATATTAGTTCAATCATAAACACTATATGCCATTCACACTAACTTTAGAATGATTTTAGGTAAATCCCATTTTTTCCCTCATTAAACATCCATTGACTTCCCCATGGTCACAGCTGTGGGTGATTTTCTAATGAATTTACCGACTTGAAGGTCTTTTAAATATATTTTCATTAAAGTATTTATCTAGGTCAAGAAGTGGACTCTTATTTCATCCATGTACTAGATTTATGCACTTGAAAGCACTGATCAAACAAGTCAGATAATCAAAACCTTATGCAATATCAACACATCACATGTTCTCAACACCTGATCTTGTGCTCATGATTTCAGATTAGCCTGCATGATGTATTTTTCACATCCCTTTCTTTCCTTGCCAACCTTATCTTTCATGAAACTAAACCAAATGGTTCAAATTAAATATTTAGACTAAATGAACAAATTGGGAACATGTTTAACTACATATGAATCTTTCTTGCTCAAGTATTTCATACGACAGAGAAACCAAATATACATTATAAAATTTCTAAGTCTTGAGTGGGGGTAAGACACCTATATATAGTACTCAATTACCCTACACATGTGATTCTATCAGATCACGCAAGACCATTTTGACATCACATTGGGACCATAAGTCTATTCTATGAAACCTCACCTTTCCCGCACATTCAAATAATTAGCACAATTTATTCCTTGGTCATCTTTTGATGAAATTATCCCAAACAATTCCTTTCCATTAAGTTTGCACAAAACCATAAATATTAGTCAAAAAATCCTTTTCAAAAACAAATTTCTTTGTTCTCTAATTTTTTGGGCCCAAAAAATTTGGTCACACTAGGAAACAATGCCACCTTCAATATTGTTGGCATCCTAAACTGTAAGATCTATCTCTTTGTAATATCCCATATCACATATTTGATGATTGAAAAAAACACAAACCTTAATCCATTTACAGAAAATACTGGCCTTGGTTACCATATCACTATCATTTTATAATGAAATAATTCATTTAATTATTTGATGAAAATCATTTATATATATTTAGAATAATTTATAATGAATGAATGAGTGTTGTATTTCAAAGGCTTTTAATCCCACATATATGATATTATTACAAATATTATTTCAAAATAATGTTAATTTTTTTAAATCTTTATATGTATTCAAATAGGATATAATAAATATTCAATATATCCAACACATTTTCAATGTCAAATATTTATATAGATTATTGTACCGCTTTTAACTGGTATAAAAAATCTCAACATATCTATCCCATTCATCCAGGTAAATAAAATAAAGAAATTTTATATATATATAATTTTGAAGATATGGACTTCATGCTGGATGATAAAGGGGATATCAATAGTATAAAAGAATACCATGATGTTTGTATTTAAACTATGAATTGTTTTCTAGTTATTTAAGAATGAAACATGGTTGAGTTTTTGTTGAAAACTAATAATTAAATATTTTATATAATTAGATTATAAGAATAATTTATTAAGGAATACGACAAAAAATATTGGTAAATGGTGTAATGATGTGTTCATATATATTATTCTCAATTATGACATTGTTTAATTTTATAAATATTGTGAGAATCCTGTAACACATATGAATTATTCTATAGTATGTTTAGTTATCAAAATTTGAAAACATAAGATAGATAGGATCAATAACAATGAATTCTGGAATAGTGAAAGGTTGATAATTTTTTGGTGACATTAATTGAGGTTTTATAAGTGTTAATGGTATATTTGATTATTTTATTTTTCATTTAAAAATAGTAATTTCTGTAATAATGGATTTAATCATTGTGGAAATAAGTTTTAGGTGTTTAGTAAAAATTTTGTTTTATATTATATATGATGATTATGGTAATTTATATGGATTTTAATAAGATTTTTTGGAATGTTATATGGATTATATAGATATAGTTTTAATACATAGATAACCCATATATCAATTGACAAATTTTCAAATACAACACGGTTGTGGGGATTGAAACTACAACCAAAGGGAGATATGATTTTAGTGCCCACCACTAACCTGCGTGATGTACTTGTTAGTATGAAATAATTTTTTACTTAAATGGTTTTATAGATAATTACTAAGTTGATTTTTGGGGAAAATATATAACATAGAGAACTATAAGATTATAATTTTTTTGGGATTAGATCATTTATTTTATTTTAGAAGAAGTTATCTATTTTTTCCCACTTTTAAATTATGGTAAATTTTTTTTATTATTTCATTTAGGGATTAATAAATAAATCATAATTTATAAATAATATATAAAAGATTTATAGGGCAAGAGGTTATTTATGGGAATGATTAGAATATCTTAGAGATTATTCGATTTGAGTATATAATTTTTTTATAATACATTAAGAGTTAATAATTTTAATTTTAAATATGTGTTAAATTAATTTGGTAAGAAAATATTATCATGATAATCTAAATTTTTGTGTTTTAATATTTTTATAATTATATTAAAGAATTGTGAGTATGTATCTATTTTGAAAATTCAGTTTTCTTACTGGGGATATGTAGATTAATGTAGAATTTATTCATATAAAGGCTTATTTTGTTGGAGAATTATTTTCTCTAATTATAAATATTATTTAATTTTTTATTGTCAAATGATAGGAGGTATTGATTTTTACCCATTTATAAATTAATATAATATGATAAAAGATATTTATAGTTCTTTATGATTAAATAAATTCATGTTGAAAACTTATCTTTCAGAAAAAAATTTGAAATAGTAGTGGAAATTGATTAAATTATTATTTTCAAGTATGTATATATCCTTGTGTTTTTAGTCTTTATGGAAATGAATTTTTTAAGTCTTATAAATAAATCTCAAATATTAAAAAAAATATTCTAATAAATTATCTTCCCAAGAATCATTGGTATTTTGACACCTCTTTTCTTTATGGATTTGTGGTCATTGACATTCTGATGATAATTAAATATATTGTGATCAATGTTCTCTGTCACTCTCCATTAGCATTTAGTCACACTATTTTTCTTCTATGTCAAAATTTTCACCTCCCACTAATAATCACCTATATGGAATCCTGTAATGGTTTACCCCACATGGACTTTGTACATACCTTTATATCTACGTAATAGTAAGTTTTATTAACACTTTTCATGATATGGGATTTCAAAAAATATATTTTAAATTTTTATCGTTTCATTTCTATGATCAAATTCGAATTATAAGGGCCCAATTTCCTAAATTATGGTGAAAATTTAATATCATAAGATTATGAAAAAGAAGATTGTGTTCAATAGATTACAAAATGGGGAACACAAAGTGTCCATAAGTAGGAAAATATTATTATTTAAATGTGTTAGTTATAACCATGTCGTCAAATTAGTGGGCATTAATAGGAATTACTAAATGTTGAACAATATTTAATGGTTATAATCAATAAAAATTTGAAGACTAATTCTTAGTATATTAGAACTCAATTTTTAGTAATTCCATTCTATCATTCAAAAATAGGTTTTATGCAAAAATTATTTTTATTGATTTTTATGAGATAATATAAAAAAAAAATTAGAATTTAGAAAATATATTTGAAAAAATAATATCTTTAATTTTTAAATAATAATATCAATGTTTTTTAATGGGAATTTTTTGGAATTTTCTGAAATGACTTATTTTTCAATGAATATTAAGAAATACCAATTTTATTTTATTTTTAAATGAATTACAATGTAAAATTATATTATTAAAGAAATTTGAAATAACATTATTTAATTTTTTTTAAAAATAATCTAATTATGGTTTTTGAATTTATGTTTATACTTTAATTTTGTATAAAATATTTTATAATAAAAAACATTTTTTGAATGAATAATTTTTCATCATGTTTTGGTAGATTACTTTATATTAAAATATGAAAATTATATGTTTTTTAATAAAAATATTTGCACCATATTTGATATCATGGGGTCCTTATTTTGTAAACCTGTCCCTTTCATTTTTAGTCAATATGAATAGTATCATTTCTAATTTGTTTACAACGAAAAAGGGTAAATATGATAATA
Organism: Viscum album; assembly: GCA_963277665.1. Lineage (NCBI taxonomy): Eukaryota > Viridiplantae > Streptophyta > Magnoliopsida > Santalales > Viscaceae > Viscum > Viscum album. The sequence continues at coordinate 1,586,696,943 of OY728155.1, forward strand.
AAACTTATTAATTAAATGATAAACAAAATAGAATGATTGTCACAAATTAATTAAAATTAATGGATGAATTCATTTCAAACATACTCATTCAAAATTATTTTATATTTTTTTTCATTTAGATGTGATTATGTATATTCAATTAAAAAATTAAATGAAATGTAAAAAATATAACACTCTTGTTTTTAATAACTATAAAAAAACACAGGGATAAGTATAGTATATGTTTGGTGATATATATTATCATGAAATATTAGTTATTTATAAACATCAAGGAATGTTATTCTAAATATTTAGTGGTGAAATATATACCTTAAATTCTTACAAGCTGTTGACGCCATAATTATTCAATTAGTGAAAAAATAAAATATATGATATTAAAAATACTAATTGCAATGCAATTTGGGATAATTAATTTTATCCATTAAATGAATATAATAATATAATAGGATATTTATGTAATAATTTTTAAAAATTTTATTATTTTCTTGATGTTTTTAATGAATAATTTACTGAATAGTTTTAAAAGTAACATTAATAATAATTAATAATAATTTTTTTAATTAAATGATATAAAATTACAACAAATAATATATTAATTTAGGTTATAATTATATGGATGATAATATTAAACATGAAACAATTAGGATATTTTTGGTTTCATTTTTAGAATATATCTTCACCATCAAGAAGAAAGATGAATTATTATCATGAAATGTTTGAAAGGGGTTAACGAGGTGTTAAAAATAAAAGATTATGGTTAAAACAAAGTCAAAACCTGTATAATTTTTTAGATTATGTTATTTAGACTAAACATCATTCTATCATATAAATAAATCTCTTTTGCACCATTTTTAATTGAAAATTAATTTAAATTATATTACTATTTTTATAATTTCCAAGAGTGTCCCTCCCTACACATATAAAAGGTTGCCTCTTAATTTCATTATTTCACATGTCAAATCCCATTTGGATCACATAATATCTCCCAAAATACCTTCACAACACCCCACAACACGTTCTAAAATCCATATTTACGGGATACTACAAATCTTGATGGTCTTAAGGTGTTATAGAATGGAGCTTTGACATTGAAGATGAATAGTTTTGAATAACATGTTTTACTTTTATTTCAAAATCCAATTTATAAAATATTTCATAAAATATAATTATATAAAAACATAAGTATATTCGTCAAACATAGATATTATTATTTCAATGTTTTATCATATATCCATCTCCACTTCTATCAAATGGAAGACAAACCCATCATTCATGTGTATGATAAACTATCACCTCAGGAACCGATGTAATTAGTTTTTCATCAAAATCTCTCACTGGTTGATTATAATGATGAAATTATTATTTATATATGATATTAATGAAATATATATCATTATTTAATGATAATACCGAATTTAAAATCTATTTATTTCATTCAATTAAAAAAGATATTCCATTCGTGCGTACAGGTGGACAACCACCTACATGGAGTGATGTGATTAGTTTTTCATCACCAAAACACATAATATATATATATATATATATATATTAAATTACACATCTTATTTTATTATAATTACATAGATTTAAAATATTATTTACCTTTATTCCATAATGACCATTGAAAAATGGAAAAGTTACTCAAGCATACTAACATCATACCACCACAATGATTCTAACATAATCTATTTTTCATAACAATACTTCAAGAATGGTTTTAAATATATTATTTATGTAAAAAAATTATAATTAAGTAATTATTTTTGATTGTTAGATGATAGAATAATGACCATTTCCACCATATCCAACCTAATGAAGTCATTTTGGACCTTTGAAATGAATATTATAAAAACATTAGATATGAACATATGTAATTTATATAACTTTGTAAAAATTGATAAAATATGAATATTAAACATGATAAAGGTATTGTAGAAATAAAAGAATTATTATATGTTTATTATTGAATTTAATAACTAATGTACTAGGTGTATCATACAAAAGGCATGAGAAATTTTTTAATAATATAATTTTTATGTTTCCCTTAAAAACAGATTTAAATAAAAATCTATTTTTTTTAAATTATATTATGAATGTAGTTATATATACATAAGTGAATTATAATTTAAAATTTACATTTATTTCATTTAAAGATTTTATTTTAAAAATATTTTTTCAAAATGTTTTGATATTATTTAAAAAATTAAATAATTAGATGTTTTATTTTATTGTCTATGGAGACAATAAAAATTCTCATTGAAATAATTATTCAGTTAATTTATTTTTTCTTTATAGGGTTTCTTTTTTTATAAAAACAAATCACATATTTCCCAATTTTATGGTTATTTTTAGATTTTTTTATATTTCAAAAGAGATATCATTATTAAAAAATATTTTCTTATAGGAGTAATAAAATTTTTAATGGTGCATGATTTTTTGTAATATATTGTGGTTCATGATAATTTTCAATGCAAATCAATTTGTTCATTATAAACCATGTGTTAGTGAAGCCATTATAGATCTCCATTACATTAGGTAAAAGGAAATAATTAATTGGTTAGTATTTTCTAATGATATTATAGAATTATAAAGTTATGGTTATTTAAATTGTTACCATGTTGGTTATTTTAAGTGTAACCATGATGGTTATTCTATGTCTTATCGTAACCTATATCCTAATTTTATATATGATAAGATAATTATTTATAAATTAAAATAAATGTTTTAACTATTATTTTTATTTATATTTACTTAAATCATACAATTTATCTTGGTAAGATAATAATATTTTGATTAATTGATAGTATATTCTACTTTTTTAAGTGAGAAATATAAATTTGTTAAAAATGTTTTCCTGAGTTTTTCATTATATTAGATAATCCTTTATGTTATTTATTTTTCATTAAAATTTATTATGAAATGTTTTATGAAAATCAATGGGTAGAAAAAAATATTTCTTGAGTATTAAAATGTTTATCTAGAGTCTAAATATGTTTTCAAGAAGAAAATTATTTTATATGTATTTGTGGAGTAGCAATTTATTTAATTATTTTTATACACTCTAACGAGATTTTAATGCTCATACCATTATTCAAAATTATTTTTATAGGGGTTTAGTAATTCTAAGGGAAGAGAATAAGATTGGTTGAGATTTTGGATGATTTTTCATGAAAATAAAAAAAAATTTATTTTAAATGTTTTATTTTATTGGGAAATTTTCTATTGAGTAGGATTCTCAACCATATGTTATATTTTTTTGTTTTGTATGATTCTTCACATAATCCACAAAAACTATATACCTAATAATATATTTTGGATATAATGTGAGTGAATTATATTTTAATGTAACATGAATATGTAATGTATTATGCTGGATCCTTACACCATTAAATGATATTAGATTGTTTATTTTCTAAATAAACATAGAAAATAATTGAATGGTTTATAGAACATGATGAGTATTCAAATGTATTATGAAATGGTTTTAATGATTTTGAATTATAGTGTCTCATTAGTATAAAATAATTTTTATAGTAATGGATTTATTATGTACATGTGTAATAATTTTCACATCGATATAAAAAGTCATACAACAAAGGAAGATAGTCAATTTTAATGATAATGAAGAGAATTACTAATAGATTTCAGAATATATACAACTATAAAAAATGGATTATGAAACAAACATAATGTGAGATATGGTTAGTATATCATATTAAGTGAATCATTATTATAGTAATTTATTGATATTTATTTCATTGAATAATAGTCTCATATAATTCGTAAGTATTTTAAAAATTAATATCTTAAATTGAAAAAAGAGGTAATTAATCAATGAGTCATTTTAGCTGCATGATGGATTAAAAATATTTATTATATAATGGGTTTATTTTGATAGATAGGGTAATTATCTTCTCAATATAGAATCATTTGTACATTAAGTGATTGATTATAAAAACATTTAATCATAATTAATTGAAAATAAAAAGTTATTATCACAAAATATATACTTGAATAAATATGAGCAGGTGAAAAACATTAACTTCTTAGTTAGGTTCCTAGGTCATTGGAGTACATAATACATCCTTAAGAAAAATTTGGGATGGATTTAGAGAGTGATATGAAGTTTAAATACATCACCAATTTCATTGGAGTATAGAGGGATGAAAAAATGGCCTGGAGTGAGTTCCATTTATATGTGAAAACATGAGGATTTTTCATATAATCCAATGTAAGGTTTGGGGATTGAATGGAATAGAATTTTTTATTGGAATGTTATGTGATTTAAATGAGTAATGCATATAAATTGTATGTGAGACATGTTGGTATGTTATTTTGTACCTAAAAAGGAATTCTATAATGTTTATGCAACCTTTTAATTATATAAAATTAAAGATAATTCTACCTGTAAATTAAAATTTTCATGTTAAAATAGAATTTTTGGATGCTAAGTGTGAACCTCACAATGAACAAAAAACTAAGTTTATGTATTGGCATCAAATAACACTAAATTTTATTTTTTTTAATTTTGGATCTATAGAGACATAATAAATTATATTTTGTGCTCATTTCCATACTATCTAGGTCATCTCCAAATAAGTATTCAAATATAAGATTATTTTTTTGTTAGGTGGGTATGTATTATTCAAATACACTCTTCCCCATAATAGAACAATGAAAAAGGGTGTGGCCATCATAGTTTATCCATAAATATTATTCCTCATTCAAGTAGACTTGTAACACACTTTTAAAATCTTTTTAGTGTCTTCAATTATTCCCAAACTGGGAAAATATTTATCATATATGTCATTGATATAGTGAATAAATAGTTCTAGAGTGGTATATGGAACAACAAAACACATCTTTATTAACATATTAATTAATTATAGAAGGTTAAGCATCAAGATTTTTAGACTCCTTCCATCAAATATTATTTTTTATAACCATATTAAAAATAAAATATGTCTTTTTCTATCTTTAGTGGTGACGTTTCATTACTAGATGATCAGGTTACTATAGACCATTATAAAGATTATTATTCCATTAATAGATGCATATTTTTTTATTATCTCTTTTAATATATAAGATTCAATCACTTGTTTCTCCGCATTCTTATAAAAATACTAAATTTATTCCTTCTCTTGAACCACTTCATTTCACAGAAAGAAACATAAATAGGAATTGATTTCCATTTTAAAAACATTATCTTCCTTGATTCCCCTAAACCTTTCCACTTCTCAGTATGCCTTTGTATGGATCCACCCCAAAAATAGTATTATCACATCATGATCTGACATATCAAATGTGGTATGCATTTCAATCTAGATAGAATCTTCCAAAAAACATGCATGTCAAACCATTATTTGTTTCCACTATCCCTCCCTAGCCCTTGGATACACATTCCAAAACATTAACCTATATCTAATAAAAAAAACTGTAGTATCTTTACCCCAAACATATCCACCCATATATATATGTAAGAACCCAGTTCTTGTTTTAGAGGTATGAGCTTCTTCTTTTCCATTTTTCCTTAAGTGATTTTGAGAAAATAGGGAAAATGGGGAAAAATACTCAATTTTGGAACTACACATCGTGTACTTATCCACACGCTGTGTACTTTTGGCCGTGTTGGGATGAGTACACGGGGCGTGTAGCCATGCCGGTGATGAAGGGTGTAAGAACCGACTACACGCCATGTAGTGGTACCTTACACGCCGTGTAGTCAGTCGCCAGGCTTGAACAGTAAGGCATTGGAGTCGCCGCCAGCTGGGCGGCAGTACACGCCGTGTTCTTGGGAGTACATGCCGTGTACTCTTGTCGGCAGATGAACAGTGTGGCGGTGCCGCCAAATGAACAGTAAAATGAAAGCAGTACACGCCGTGTACTCAGAAGTACATGCCGTGTACTTTTCATTTTCGGATTAAAATACGCAATATCCTCCTAATTTGGCAGAGGAGGCACTTGAGCCATTTTGGATCCAAAGGAGGAGGCCAGATCTTTGAAGATCCACCGGGCATTCTTCTAGAATCCGATTTGGCTTCAGACGATTTCGTTGGAACCGCACGGGTAAGACCTCTCCCCTCTTGGTACCATTCTTGCCAATTCTTCTCCCAACGTAAGTTATTTACGTTTGAATAGGTTTTGTTCTTCGTCAGATCTACGCCGTTCTTGGGCGTTTCTGAAGTCGGCGTTCGGGTATAGCATTCGTTGACGTGTAAGGTAGGTGGCTTTGTGTTATTTTCCAACTGTCGTGCATGTTTTGTGCGTTTTTATACCACGAACCCATGTTGGGGTGTCGTGAGGCTGAGGCCATTGTTATATTTAATGCCTAGAATTGCATAGGTGATTAAATTGTGGTAATAAAATGATGGTTGGGATCGTTGCTTGGATCCAGAACCACCCCCGGGGTGTGTTTCACTGTTTATCCATTTGGCCAGGATACCCGAGGGTATTTCTTTAAGGTAATAATTGTAGAATTCCCTTGAAAGGAATTGCTTGTTTACTGAATTTTGATATGTTGGGCATGGCCCGGTTACCTATATTAGCCTGAGGGCGTGACTATATTAGCCTGAGGGCGTGACTATATTAGCCTGAGGGCGTGACTATATTAGCCTGAGGGCGTGACTATATTAGTCTGAGGGCATGACTATATTAGCCTGAGGGCGTGACGATATTATCCTGAGGGCGAGATACTGGTTGGCCTGAGGTCTTGGTGTTGTTGAGCACAAAAATGTTACTAAATTAAAGAGATTAAATGAATAATAAAATGGAAATTTAACTGTTAAGTTAGTTACTTTTGAGTACTGCTTAGTTATTTCATTTTACTACTGCACACTTGTTGCATGCTTTACACACAGTTGAGCACGGGCCATTGGTGGGTGCCTACTGAGATATATTTATCACACCCTGTTTGGGTTACGCTTTTCGGCCCAAATAGATTACGTTGCTACAGGTGTAGATAGGGGCAAGAGTCCCTATACAGGTACTTGATTGTTGCTGTGGAGTAGGAGGGCATGGGACCGAGCCTAGGCTCGCGATGCCGCTGCTAGCTACTTTGCTTTCTTTACAGTACTCTATTTTCTACTATACAGTATTGATGTATAACATGTTCTGGCTATTTTCTTAGAACTTGAAACATGTAGCATCATCACTTATATATTGTTGGTTATATCCACTGCTGTAGTTACTTCAGTTGTGTATGTTTACTGCTTCCGCTTTTGTTGTATGTTTATTTTGAGTATTCCGCTGCGCTACACTTTGACAAATGAGGGCATAGTTTCCCCACTATCAGACCTGGGCCCTCACTGCTAGTCGGAAACCTATGGCATTTGGGGAAATGCGCTTTAGGTCACGTGGCGAACCGGGTTCGGGGCACCCGTTGCGTGGCACCCGGGTCTGGGACGTTACAAAGTGGTATCAGAGGCGGTTTCTTTTATTTGACTTACTATTTGGAGCCGTAGTCAGGGTTAGGACGAATAGTAGTTGGTAATAAGCTGTGCCCGGGTGTAGCTGACCTGTGTACAGGGAAAATCCAGTCTTCCTCGTATTTTGCATTCTTAGGTTTTTGCAATTTTACGGTTGATATGTTTTCACCATTGGGTGACACACTTGGATTTTTCTATTTATATTTTATCTGTGGGTTTTATTTAGTTGCAACTCGATGAGATGAGGGTATGCCATCTCATGCATCATATAGGCACATGCTAGATATCACATGCCATGCATAGTTTCCATGCCATGTAGGTGCATTATAAATTCTCATGTTGTTGTGATAGTTGTTGTGCTAGAAAAGCATGCTGTTGTGATAGCTGCTTAATAAATATTTGCCTTGTGATATGGTATTTTTTTGTGAGTTTTTTTATAGAATGGACGCCAAACTTTGGTCTTTGGGGAGTATGGGTCCTCATTAACCAGAATTTGGTGGATCATTGATTGGTAATTGGTTATAACACATATAAGATGTCAAACTTTGATTTGTGGGGTGTATGGGCCCTGACGGGTCGAAATTTGACAAGTAGGTGTTGTTTTTCAGTATTTTCTGGGTTCCAGAGAAGTTTCTGAGGCATAATGTCCGGAAAACCCAGAATACATGCCGTGTAGGACCTCATACATGCCGTGTGTGTTCTTCTGTTCGGGAAGAAAAATGAACTTTTTGAGTACACACCGTGTACCCTGAGTACACGCCGTGTAGTCTCTACCCGTGTCACAAACCGTGTGGGCGGCGACACGGGGTAGGGAAGAGGTTGGGTAAAACATTCTGTGTAGTTTTGTGCACACCGTGTGGTATTGACCCGGAGTCCGGCCATATAACTAACAACACGGGTCGGTGAACTCCTTGACGGAACACACCGTGTCAATTATAGACATGCCGTATAGTGTGACCTGGGGACTCGGCCGTGTAACAAACAACACGGGCCGATGTCGACTCTCCCGGAACACACCGTGTACCTTTGGGACACACCGTGTAGTCTTATCCGAGGACAGACCGTGTGGAGTTAGCCGTGTGGCTAGGAAACGGGATGGTGTACACGCCGTGTGTGGGTGAAACACGCCGTGTAGAGTAAAGCTGAGTAGTCGGTCGTGTCACAGACAACACAGGCAGTTGGAAAATAACACCGTACACGCCATGTAGATATTATAAACGCCGTGTAGTTTTGTTGAACGGAAGCTGTGTGGCTTAGTTGTGTAGAAAGACCCGAGCAGGGGAAAGGAAGTCAAGTACACGCCGTGTAGTCATTGTGCACGCCGTGTAGTCTTGTTTTTCCAATTTTGAATGCCTTCTTCCTCTTTTCCCTTTGTGGTTCCTTCACTTTTCGGTCTTAATAATCTTGAATCTGAGGCGTGCTTTTGACTTTGTAGAGTCATGCCGCCTAGACGACCGCGAGTTGTTTGCCAAGAGAGCGGCGATGATTATACTCTAGAGATGGTGGGCCATGGGATACCAATTGATCCACCTGCAGAGCCAGATGTGGCACCAGCTGTTATACAGGACACGGGCACGGAGGCGCAGTTCCGTGAAGGCTTATTGCGATTCATGCATACCTTTCTGGGAGCACCACAGGCTGCCACATCAATGGACGAGCTGACACATATCTTTCAACAGCAGCATCCACCTACGTTTTTAGGCGATGGAAGACCACAGGCTGCAGAGTCTTGGATAGGATTGATGCAAACTATTTTAGAGCATCTTGAGACGCCTCCAGGGTGGAGGGTCAAGCTCACGACTTACATGCTGCGTGATTCCGCCAAGAGGTGGTGGGATGTTAACACCCAGTCAGAGCATCACAGGGACATGGCGTGGGAGGATTTTCAGACAGTCTTCTATGACTTCTTATTTCCTGAGACGCTGAGGGAAGATATAGCTTGAGAGTTCAGGAATCTGTAGCAGGGCGCTATGTCAGTGATGGACTATTCTGCTCGTTTTATGGAGCTTCAGTGCTTTGAACCCGTGCCGGTGGGTGATGAGACGCTGAGAGCCAGACGTTTTGAAGATGGTATTCGGTATGACATCCGAGTGCTGGTGAATGTTTTTAGGTTACCTAATGTACACGCGATTGTGAACCAGGCATTGATTACAGAGAGAAACCTGTGAGAAGCTAGTGGGGTGGGCCAGGGTAGTTCAGCACCAGTTACAGGTACTATTTTTGCTGGCAAGAGGAGGAGACAGACAGACTTCTCTCAGGGTGGCAGTACCAGCCAGGCAGCTTCTACAGGTGGTCTGATCAGGTGCTACCAGTGTGGTAGAGAAGAGCACAAGAGACTGTAGTGTCCACGAGACCCAGTGGAGTGCCGAGATTGCGGCAATATGGGTCATCTACAGCACTTTTGCAGGGCGGTTCTACCAGTGGCTAGTGAGAGGGGTTCTGTGCAGACTTCGCGTGCGGGAGCAGGACCAGTGACTTCTTACCAGTCAGGGAACTGGAATGCATCAGAAGGTGCACGTAGAGATGGTGGTCATGGCCGTGGTAGCCAGACACTAGGATCTCAGAGGAAATAGGGCGGGACAACTCAGGGTAGCCAGACTGTGTCGCAGGGCCGTGGCACTGGACATGCATATGCAGTGCAACAGACCCAGCAGGAGCAGGATCCCAGACCTTCGACAGTCAGAGGTACTATTCTAGTAGCCTCTGTCTTGTCTTCAGTACTTTTTGATACATGTTCTACACATAGTTTCATATCTGTACCCGTTGTGGATAGCCTTGGGCTCAGTGTTTCTACTTCTTCTGATATCTTGACGCTAGACACTCCGTTGGGGACTAGGACGGTTAGTGTGCGTCAGTGCAAGGAGTTTCCCCTTGAGGTTGGTGGGTGTCACTTCCTATGGGACCTCTATGTCCTGGAGATGACAAGCTATGACGTCATTCTCGGAATGGACTGGTTGGTTCCCTTTCGAGCCTTTATAGACTGCTATCGTCGCAGGGTGCGTTTCACGTCACCAGGGGGCGGGGAGTTTCTATACAAGGGTGAGTGGGATGTTCAGGCGAGTCGAGCTGGACCAGAGCATCATGGGCGAGGTGGATTCAGAGCCCAGATTGTGAGCTTATATCTGGATGACCAGGGGACTTGTCAGACAGATTTCCCTCCAGTTGTCGATCGTTTCAGGTATGTCTTCCTGGACGACTTTTTAGGTCTACCTCCGGTACATGAGGTGGATTTCTCTATCGATCTTGTACCAGGAGCAGCACCGGTGTCCATTCCTCCTTATAGGATGGCCACGCCTAAGTTGAAGGAGATCAAGAGGCAGTTAAAGGAGCTACAAGCGAAGGGTTTTATCCGACCCAGTACTTCTCCTTGGGGTTCTCCGGTCCTCTTTGTGAAGAAGGAGGATGGTACCCATAGACTTTGTGTGGATTATCGGAAGCTGAACCAGTTGACGGTAAATAACCGATATCCCTCGCCGAGGATAGATGATCTATTTGATCAGATTTGTGGAGCACGAGTGTTCTCGAAGGTTGAATTGGGATCCAGATATCATTAGCTGCGCGTTAGACCATCTGATATACCTCTCACAGCTTTCAGGAGAAGGCATGGTCTATATGAGTATACGGTTATGCCATTCGGACTCACGAACACACCAACAGTTTTCATGGATCTGATGAATCGTGTGTTCCATCCATATCTTGATTCATTTGTGGAAGTATTTGTGGAATACATCTTGGTGTACTCTCACACTCAACACAACCATGCCACCCATATTGAGATCGTATTGAGTACACTGAGAGAGCATTGGTTATATGCTAAGCTCTCGAAGTGCCACTTTTGGATGGACCAGATTCACTTCCTGGGTCATATCATCTCAGAGGCAGGAGTTGCAGTAGACCCAGAGAAGGTGAGAGCAATAGTTTCCTGGGAGCATCCCAAGAGCGTGTTTGAGATACGAAGTTTCTTAGGGCTGGCTAGTTACTACAGACGTTTCATACAGGACTTCTCCAGCTTAGCAGCACCGTTGACAGGTCTGACCAAGAAGGGTGTGAAGTTTGTTTAGTCAGAAGTTTGTGAGACAGCTTTTCAGGACCTAAAGGGAAGGCTGACATCAGCACCAATCCTGATACTCCCAGAGAAGGGGAAGAGCTATACAGTTTACTGTGATGTGTTAGGGATTGGGCTGGGAGCCGTTTTGATGCAGGGCGACCGAGTTGTGGCATACGGGTCTCGGCAGTTGAGGCCACATGAGAGGAATTACTTGACGCACAACCTTGAGTTGGCTCCAGTTGTGCATGCGTTTCACTGTTGGAGACATTACCTGTTTGGAGAGCATTTTGTGGTTTTCACCGACCACAAAAGCCTCAAGTATATCTTTAATCAGCGTGACCTGAATCTGAGGTAGAGAAGGTGGGTCGAGTACCTACAGTCCTTCGATTTTGAGCTTTCCTATACACCTGGTAAAGGTAATGCAGTAGCCGATGTACGAAGCAGGAATACTCAGATTCATGCAGTGAAGGAGGCCAGTCTTGAGTGGCAGCATATGGCTTTGTTCTCTGAGATGCATCTAGAGGTGCATGACAGTCAGGGGCAGACTTATCTTTCCTCGTTAGCTGTGACTTCTACCCTCCTAAACAGAGTGAGGATGAGGCCGCTATCGGTTTTAGAAGGCCTAGTTCTACGGGAGTTAGTGGAAAGTGAGGACCCTCCTCCCAGTTGGTTGATAGGCGATGAAGAGGTCTTGTGTTTCCATGGACGTGTATGGGTTACAGGGGATATACTAGAGGAGCTGATGCGGGAGTTTCATGCTTCAGCTTGGGCAGTTCATCCCGGGGTTACCAAGATGTACCGAGACTTGAGACGTCAGTACTGGTGGCCGGGTATGAAGAGAGAGATATCTGGTTTTGTTACGAGATGTTCCACCTTTCAGCAGGTGAATGCATAGCATCAGAGACCAGTTGGGCAGTTACAACAGTTTCCTTTTCCGGAGTGGAAATGGATTGATGTCACGATGGATTTCGTGATGGGATTGCCGAGATCACCTCGAGGCAATGACGCCGTTTGGGTTGTTGTGGACAGACTTACGAATGTAGCTCACTTCTTGCCGATCAAGGAGAACTTTGGGTTGCACGAGGTCGGAAGGCTGTATATCCGAGAGATCGTACGTATGCATGGGGTCCTTCATTCAATCGTTTCAGATAGGGATGCCTGCTTCACGTCTCATTTCTAGCAGATTTTTCAGAGGGTGCTGGGTACACAGGTACTTCTGAGCACAACATACCATTCTCAGACAGATGGCCAGTCATAGCGGACGATACAGGTGCTAGAGGACATGCTGCGCGCATGCGTCCTAGACTTTGGGGGCTCTTGGGAGAAGCATATAACCTTAGTCTAGTTTTCCTATAACAATAGTTTTCAGGTAACTATTGAGATGGAACCATATGAGGCTTTATATGGTAGGCCATGCCGATCACCTTTGTACTGGTTAGAGGTTGGTGAGGTAGCTTTACTGGGACCACAGCTTGTCCAGGAGACATCTGAGCAGGTCCAGTTGATTCGGAAGCGGATGGCTACCGCACAGTCTCGTCAGAAGTCTTATGCTGATCGCCGCAGAAGACCTTTGGAGTTCGTGGTCTGGGATCAGGTTTTCTTGCGTGTTTCACCATGGCTGGGACACAAATGCATCAGGAGACAGGGTAAGCTTTCACCAAGGTATGTGGGACCATTTGACATTCTGGAGAGAGTCGGGCTGGTTTCCTATCGGTTGCAGTTACCGCAGCGGTACCGAGCCATGCACGACGTCTTCCACGTGTCTCAGTTGCGTCACTACCATTCAGACCCGTCTCACACCTTTCATCCAGAGGAGGTTGAGCTTCAGCATGATGCGTCCTTTGAAGAGCATACAATCCGTATTGTTGATAAGAGCACAAAGGTTCTCCGAGGCTGGTCAGTTCCTCTCATACGAGTGCTATGGCGGCATGGCCGAGTGCAGGATGAGACCTGGGAGAGGGAGGCCAATGTACGTGCTTAGTGGCCAGAGTTGTTCTGAGCTTTTTCTTCGTCATCCTTGGAAGGGAAATTCGGGGACGAATTGCTATAAGGGGGAATGTTTGTAAGAACCCGGTTCTTATTGTAGAGGTACGAGCTTCTTCTTTTCCTTTTTCCTTAAGTGATTTTGAGAAAATATGGAAAATGGGGAAAAATCCTCAATTTTGGAACTACAGGCGGTGTAATTATCCACACGCCGTGTACTTTTGGCCGTGTTGGGATGAGTACACGGGGCGTGTAGCCATGTCGGCGACGAAGGGTGTAGGAACCAACTACATGCTGTGTAGTGGTACCTTACACGCCGTGTAGTCAGTCTCCAGGCTTGAACAATAAGGCGGTGGAGTCGCCGCCAGCTGGGCGGCAGTACACGCCGTGTTCTTGGGAGTACATACCGTGTACTCTTTTCGGCAGATGAACAGTGTGGCGGTGCCTTCAAATGAACAGTTAAATGAAAGCAGTACACACCGTGTACTCAGAAGTACATGCCGTGTACTTTTCTTTTTCAGCTTAAAATAGGCAGTAGCCTCCTCATTTGGCAGAGGAGGCACTTGAGCCGTTTTGGAGCCAAAGGAGGTGGCCAGATCTTTGAAGATCCACTGGGCGTTGGTTTGGAATCCGATTCGGCTTCGGACAATTTCGTTGGAACCGCATGGATAAGCCCTCTCCCCTCCTGGTACCGTTCTTTCCTATTCTTCTCCCAACGTAAGTTATTTACATTTGAATGGGTTTTGTTCTTCGTCAGATATATGCCATTCTTGGGCGTTTTTGAAGTCGTCGTTCGGGTATAGCATTCATTGATGTATAAGGTAGGTGGCTTTGTGTTATTTTCCAACTGTCGTGCGTGTTTTGTGCATTTTTATACCATGAACCCATGTTGGGGTGTTGTGAGGTTGAGGCCATTGTTATATTTAATGCCTAGAATTGCATAGGTGATTAAATTGTGGTAATAAAATGCTGGTTGGGATCGTTTCTTGGATCTGGAACCACCCCCGGGGTGTGTTTCACTGTTTCACCATTGGGCCAGGATACCCGAGGGTATTCATTTAAGGTAATAATTGTAGAATTGCCTTGAGAGGAATTGCTTGTTTACTGCATTTTGATATGTTGGGCATGGCCCGGTTTCCTATATTAGCCTAAGGCCGTGACTATATTAGATTGAGGGCGTGACTATATTAGCCTGAGGGTGTGACTATATTAGCCTGATGGCGTGACTATATTAGCCTGAGGGCGTGATTATATTGGCCTGAGGGAGTGACTATATTAGACTGAGGGCGTGATTATATTAGCCTGAGGGTGTGACTATATTAGCCTGAGGGCGTGACTGTATTATCCTGAGGGTGAGATACTGGTTGGCCTGAGGGCTTGGTGCTATTGAGCACAAAAATTTTACTAAATTAAAGAGATTAAATGAATAATAAAATGGAAATTTAACTGTTAAGTTAGTTACTTTTGAGTACTGCTTAGTTATTGCATTTTACTACTGCACACTTGTTGCATGCTTTACACACAGTTGAGCATGGGCCTTTGGTGGGTGCCTACTGAGATATGTTTCTCACACCCTGTTTGGGTCACGCTTTTCGGCCCAAACAGATTACGTTGCTGCAGGTGTAGATACGGGCAAGAGTCCCTATACAGGTACTTGACTGTTGCTGTGGAGTATGAGGGCATGGGACCGAGCCTAGGCTCGTGATGCCAGTGCTAGCTGCTTTGATTGCTTTACTGTACTCTGTTTTCTTCTTTACTGTATTGATGTATAACATGTTCGGGCTGTTTTCTTAGAACTTGAAACATGTAACATCATCACTTATATACTGTTGTTTATATCCACTGCTGTAGTTACTTCAGTTTTGTATGTTTACTGCTTCCACTGTTGTTGTATGTTTATTTTGAGTATTCCGCTGCGCTACAATTTGACAACTGAGGTCATAGTTTCCCCACTATCAGACCTGGGCCCTCGCTGCTAGTCGGCAGCCTCTGGCGTTAGGGGAAATGCGCTTGAGGTCACGTGGCGAACCGGGCTCGGGGCACCAGTTGTGTGGCACTCGGGTCCGGGACGTTACAATATAGTATATTTGTGGATAAATATGTTTAGATATTTAGATCCAATTTCACTACTAAAACATAATACAACATGATTCCATCAGATTGGGATTTGACTATAGGATACAATTGGGAAACCATCACAATCATCATTCATCCAATAACCACATTTTTATCTAATCCACCACAATATGTTTAGTCGGAATGACTTCACTATTAATTTTATAATTGGTAACCATATCAATACATTTTTCAATGATCCTAGTTTTAAAAATGTTTTGAATTCATTTTCACATTCCACATTTTTTAGTTTATTGTCCCTGAACTCCAAAGATCTCTTTCCGTATTCCATCTTAAATTTCATTCCACGAATATAACTACTCTTACTATAGACCTACAGACAATTTTCAAGTTGTGAATAGAGATAATAGAACTCAGTCAAGATTCTACATTTGCATATCTTTAACTTTATTCGTCATGTTTAAACATAAACACTGGTATTTTTTTTGAAAAAAATTTAAGATAACCCTTGTAAAAAATAATTAATTTGAAGAATCTAAGTTTGGGATATATATAACACTATTACATTTCCAAAATGGATAAATTTTAATTATAAATCAATAAAAATAATTATCAAATGAACAACTTTATTTAAATAGTAGATATTTAAAATATCTGGTGTAATTAAATTTTTTTAACATTAATTACCAATTTTTTGAGTTTTAATTAATTTTTATATTTATTTAAAAATTATATTTATTTATTATTTTGAATAACATACACTTTATTAATAAAAAAATAATAGTTTTGAATAAATAATTTATTAATTTTTTTACCATTATAATGAATTTTTACATAAGCTAACCAAATCATTATGCCTAAAAATATGGTTGTATTTTTATGATAATTCAGATACATTAATTCAAAACATAAGGTCTATTTCTTATGATTAAATCACCAAATGTTCTAAAAATAAATTATACAATATAAATATATTTTAAATTAAAATAATATCAGAACCACAATATGTGAGTTATTAAATATAAAATATATGTTTGGAAACTATAATCAATACATTAAAATTAATTACAATAAATTATAAAATACATAATATTTAATTATCAAATTTAAGAATTTTTTTTGGAAAAAATATAATGTCAATAAAGTGACTATATTATTAGAGATAATATATATCAATATCCACCAAAAATTCAATTTTGAGATACATTTCAAAATTTTATTCTAATTTTATATATCAATAATATATCCAAAAATATTATTTTCGTCCAAATTAGCATCTTGGAATTTATAATTTTTTTTTAATTTTGAATAAAACATATATAGAAATGGTATTCTTGTTGAATAATTTATTTTTTTATATTAACACTTGAATTTGAAATAAAATTTTAATAAATACCGTGTTAAAATTTGTATCATGCAATATATATTCCTTGTAATTATTAAATTATTAAAAGGATTGTTACTAGAAACAAAACCATTATATTGATAAAATATATTTTTTTAACAAATTTGAATTGAAAAAAGCAAACCATTAATATGGTATGAATTCATGATATATATATATATATTACATATTAATATAATCCTAATTTCTACTTATACAACCCCATATAATCTATGTGTTAGATCCCTATATCAGATAATCTCTACTTGTAAATTCATGTGGTGGTTTAGCTAACATGGATCTTTTGGAAATACCCACAAACATGAAATTCTCTATTATAAGGACTATATAAAAACCTAATAACACATGTAAAACATTTTATTTTCTATAGAGATCCCTTGTGAGGTTACCTCTCTTCAGATCTTTGTCAAATGGGAACCGAATGGAAGACTTATACCTCAATACTCCACTTATCCAAAAGTACATTATTGATTTGGCATGAGGTTACATGATTATATAAAAGATAATTTAATGACTATATTTTAACAAAAAAACTTTATATTCAAAATATATCAATAATATTTTCATTTTAGTTTGGTTTAATGTTTGAAACAAGATATTAACTTTAATATTTATTTACAAAAAAAGTTTAATGAATTTTAAAGTTGTTATTTTCAATTTAAGAAAATGGTGGTTTTTATTGATCCTCTATAGAAAATAGGTTCGGATTCCTTATAGATGATTTGAAATATGATGTGTTTCCTAAGACATTGTGGGAAATGTTTACTGATACCTAATAAAATAAAGAAATAATAAAATCATAACTAATTGATTAAATTATTAATAATATGCATATATTTGAGAAACATTTATATAATCATTCTCCACAGATCATGTTTATTATCTCACACTCTTATGTCATGGAAAATTTTGTATTTTTTATTACATCTACTATTATCATGACTAAATGAGAAATATTATGATTCTATTTTCTTTTTTATAATGATATTTCTCCCACTGTATGGTTCTCTTGTATGATTTTTATATAAACTACGATGAAATGATGATATTATTTCTCTTATTGAATATTTGAGCTCACAATATTCTTTTGGTTCCATTCACAAGGTTATGAAGATAATTATAAATAATTTTGAGTATATATGGTGGTGTATAATAGTTATATTATGGATAAAGTTTCATAATTATAAATACATATGTTTCTTATATATTTGATCCCTGATGAAACTATACCTTTCAATCAAGGTATTATTTGTTTATTTTTATATATACGGTTAATTTCATGTATTTTAAAATAATAATATTTATATTCTAATCTGGGATCACCTAAATTTTTATCAAATAATATGTGTAATGTATTTATTACTATCTCCAGACTAAGTAGTGTGGGTTTGGGGTGATATAATATATGTCAGGGAAAAGAAAATAAAACATGTAAAATTACAACATGGAATGTACTAAACTGTTATATTATAGAAAAAATTATATTAATAATAAGAAAATAATCACCTAAAACTATTTAGAGTATATGAAATGAAATTAAAAATAATAGCACCAAACTAGATCAATAATTATAATTAATTATAAGTTTATATAAATGAAATAAATTAAAATGCAATGAAGGGTTAACAAAAACAACCTAGTCATTGATATGTTGGATAAAATTATATTCACATACAAAAAGTATTATTATGTGTTCTTGTGGTATAACTATCATTTTTTAATACACAAACTTGACCACTTATCACTAACTAAATTTCATAATTACTCCAAAATAATACCTGATAACTATTCTATCAAAATATATTATGTTACCAAAAATAAAATTACATTTGTGATCACTATATAGTGGAACATGTGAAATGTTTTTCACTAATGATAATTGAAAAAAATATAACCCCTATGAATTTATAAAGAATAAACACATCAAATAATTAATCAAATAAATAAACAACATAAAATATTAAATGGATAAATATATATAATATTTTTCAAAAAATTATATATTAGACATACTTGTCCCAGAAAATTACATGAATAAT
This sequence comes from Viscum album, assembly GCA_963277665.1. Lineage (NCBI taxonomy): Eukaryota > Viridiplantae > Streptophyta > Magnoliopsida > Santalales > Viscaceae > Viscum > Viscum album. The sequence continues at coordinate 1,586,715,918 of OY728155.1, forward strand.
GAAAGAAACACTCTACATGTTACTTAAAAAATAATAAAATTTAAACACTTATACAATTTCATTTAAAAGTTAATTCTTCGCACCAATATAATGGTAGCATAATCCATGAATACAAAACAAACTATTGAAAAAAAGACTACTCTCATACTAATATTATGTATTTATTTCAAATTAAAATCCTTTTTTCATGAAAATAATGTTTTATACTAATAATTTATGTAGAAAAATAATAACAAAATATAATGAATAGAAAATGAAAATAAATTTTCATTTTTAAAAATATTAATCATAAAATAAGTAATAATAATAAAACCATTCATTTGAAGATTTTCATGGAATATTAAAATACAACTAAAGGTTTATTAAATTAATGTTAAAATACATTAAAGATAACTCATAATTTTGCATTAATAACATAAATAAAACAATGATATCATATGCCCATTTCATTTCCTATATTATATTCATTATCATTTGTTTAATAAGAACGAAAATAATGGAATTAAAAATTTATAACGGGAAATTAATAAATCATAACCAATAAAAATTAATGTCATAAATAAAATATAAAGGTAATGAATAATCATTATTATTATATTATGGAAAATAGTCACATCCAAATCATTATGAAAATAGATAATAAAAAAGTATCATCATCATCATGGGAATCCACATTACGACCTATTGAAAATATCTTATACATGTAGTTGTGGGATAAATCTTCTAGTTGAAAATGTGACACTATAATAGTTAAAAACAATTGTTTCACTAGCCTTATTAGATAATAACTACTAATAATTTTTTTTAATAAACCTTAGACATTAATATCGAACTATTGGAAAATTAATCTCAAAAACCTTGATAGAACCATTAAATGATACCAATAATATAATATAAAGGCACATAATTTGTGCGAATAAAATATAAATAATACTTCAACTTAAAATAATTGAATCCATTAAAATAAGATATATAAAATCACATGTTATAATCCATTCACCCATTAGGAATACATCCCATTCAATTTTAAAATCACATCCTCAAATATCAAAAAATTGAATAATAATAAAAACTACAATATGGTTCATAATAATATGGATATGAGATGACATTAAACACATTTTTCTTATTGAAAATTTAAGATTCATGTATAAAATTATAAGCTTAATGTAATTAATATTATATATAATGAAGCATAACATAAATATTGAAACTAAATTCAATTTTTTATCATATAATTGCTTGATAATTTTATTATCACAAACATTACATGGAAATTATTGAGATGCATTTTATATAAACATTCCTTGGAATCTATAACGGTATAACAAAAATTTGGAAGGTATGTAATTGAATATATTGTTAACAACAATTTAATTTACTTTTAAAAATAATTTTTAGAATAAAAATAATTTAAAACATTCACCTACCTTTTTCAACATCAAATAAACTATAAAGGATAGAAACATCAGTCTATAACATGTATAATGATAATGGATACTCTAAAAGATGGTACATTAGGATTTTAAGTGGAGTTGAAAACAATATAATGTCCAATTTAATCATTTTTTATGAACCTCAATAATGTAATTTAAAATTCATGTTTCCATAATAATAATTATAAAGAAGAGGAAAAAAAGAGAGGTTTGAAATGATAAAGGGGTTACACTATCAAAATGATTTTGTAATGAAATAGTGGAGTGTTATTATAGTAGTGGGATGTTAAAGGATAATGGAAATCCATTGTATCCCTTTGATTTGGGAAATTAAATGGGATGTTATAGAGTTTTTATTTCCCATATCTATTAGAAACCACAATTAATTATATTCAATGTTATAATATAATATAAAATGTCAAAAAATAATTTTTAATTCACATAGTAGATAATAATATTATTTTTATTACATTGTCATATTAATCATTTCATTTAAAAAATTAGAGTTATTGATTAATTAAAATTATGAATAAATAATATATTTCATCTCAAATAGTTTTTTTATAATTATAGAACTATAATATTGAAACACATTTCAAAAAAATATATAACTATATTAAATAGTGAAGGTCGTTAATAAAAAATTCTAGAACATTTTTATGAAGATCATTAGTGTATCACCCCATTTCCTTTCTATTAGTGTTGTTTTATCCTTTGAATTGGTCTTCATTTTTCAATGGATTAGTATTTCTAAAAAAATAATTGGAAGGATACCTATTGTGTTGAATTTAAGGATTTATTGGAATTTTAATCATAAAAAATATTTTTGTTTTCTAGTCATAGGACAATTACCCAATGTATAATGGGCGTACATGTCATTTAATCACCATTGGAAAAAACATGTGGAATTGATACACAACATGAGATTTTTTTATTCATTATAAAGGTTACACATCATGTAATGAATAATATAAAATTTTAAGTAAAAAGTAAATAGTTTTCTATCGTATATGTTCTTTGATGACTTTAGGATATGAAATGGAATTATACACCATGTAATTTCCCAAGGATTGAGTCACTAGTCTTCATAGCTGAAATTATATTTCATCCTATTCCAAAACATCCCCCCATCAAAATAATGACTCTTAGGGATGATTATGGTTGACTCCCTCCAAACCATATCACATCATTCATTCATTGTTCACCCTTTTGGTTGGATTTATTCTATATGAGAAGGATATTATTATAGAACTTTTTTTGTAGTTTTAGATCTTGTTTTGGCAGCAGTTTTATGATCAATTTTTTTAATATAGATCCTTTTCAATTTCATAGTTATCCTTGTATTTTAATATCCATTCTCTCAGTTTCCATCCACCATTTTCGAAATAATCAAGGTTATGTTCTATTGTGTTATGATTTTCTATATAAGGGGTAAATTTTATTAATTGAATCTTGTTATTCATAAATTTATTTGAACGATTATTGATTTGATCTTATATGTTTTTTATAGTTATTTAATGGAGATTTAAATGTTTCCAATAGTGGATTTTCTTTAAAATGGAATTTATTTATATGGAAATGGGGTTTCAAACCCTATAGTATATTATGATGACATTGAAAACATTTTATAATATTGTGATCAAGGCTTGGAAAATATTTTTGGAAATTACATAATGGTAATTAAGGGTTTATCAGGAATGAAAAAATAGTTTCTATAGTGCGTATTGTACCACTATAAGGAAACACTTTGTGATATATATTATTTTTACTTGATATTGGTTGAGTCCAAATTATGATTTTTAGGAGATTTAGTATCTACTATGATGTGTCTGAGAGGCTATAACCTATATGTGAGATTATTTTTCATTTTTAATTTTGTTTTATTTATTTTACTATTGTTTCAGAATGGATTGTTTCTCACATGTTTTAATAGAAGGTATCATCTCATAGAATCACATGATATATTGTTTGATGCATATGTTTTTAGTGATTTTATAAGGCCCCAGCCTTAAACCTTACTTAATCTTGAGTTATTACAAGATTACACATTGAGGATCTTTTCAGGTTTAGAGTTGTAGAGAATTAGACCATGAAACTTGCATTACATTCCACATTTAAACAAAGTTGTTACATAAAAGATAGTATTCATTCTTCCCATCAACAGAAACATATTTAAAATAAAACATGGATTCTTTCTTGACACATCCTTGACACTATCATCACATCATGTGCCTTTCCCTTGACCTATGAAAAACATTTCAAAAACATGGGATGAGCATAAAAAGCTCAGTAAGGGTTATAAAAATATGGAAAGGAAACATGAGTTCATATATACATAAGAATGAAATCATACTTTACCCATAAAACATAGGAACTTTAACATACCTCATAAAATCATGAATAAATCATATAAATCATAAGACATAAAAGGTAACTTGAGGCATTCATAACATTCTTACGTGGGGAGTAACCCTCTTGGTTACGTTTGGAATACCCATCACAGTATATTCCCTAAATCTCTTCAGAGAATCCTTAACATTTCACTCCTTCGCGTTACCCAATGCATTGGAGAGCTATATCGAGCTCACCCGCCCTTAGTTTATCACGGAACCACCCGTCTTCATAATAATTCCCAAGAACCTCAACATAATAGTATCACATAAAACATGCATAAAGGAAACATAACATTTCCACCTTTCAATCACAAGATATCAATACAACACATTGATATAAAAACATTATGAAAACCATTTTCAATACCAAAATAAAAGAAAATTAAAACATGGTATTTATTTTTCTTTTAAAAAGAAGGTATGGCTTGTAGAGGAAGCCGAAACTCAAATAACGGTCACGACAGCGGAGAAGTCATTGTCGCCGCATACGTACGACAAAAACATTCCCTTTTTTCGTTTAGTAAAACACTTCGTATAAAAAGATTCCTTTTGGATAAATGTGAAAGTCAAAGGGGTTTATACACCGTATAAAAGAATGTTGTGTATAAAACAAAATATGACTCAATGAAAGGAGATTGAGACGAATTCCCATACAAAGACGGTATCGTTGGTTTAAGGATAAATCAATTACATAATTATGTGTGACAAACGAATACACCCAATATAAGTGGATATTAAGAGTAAAATAATAAAATTTCATTCACACATATTCAAAGGATGACATATTCAATAACTACATGTTGAACCCAAAGAAATCGAAATTGGGTTAAGAAGTTCCCTTGACGGTCTAACGACGTCACATCAAAATGAGTTGATGAGAGATAAAAAAGGGTATCCCATCACTTGGACATAAAATTTACATCAATAAGGATATATGAGAACATATCCCAACATAACAATATGTAAATTAAAAGACCCAACAAAAGAAGTCTTTTTAAAAAGAGGAGGGTGAAAGGTTCCCTTACCGACATGGGTATCATTCGAAACATACACCTCGTGAAAGAAGGACAATACAACATAGATGTAAATTCTCATAAAAGAAAGTATATTAAAAAATGAGTAAAATAATGGGCAGTACATACACCACTCAAAGAAAATTGTGGCAAATGTAGCATAAATCTCACATGAATAAAAGTGAGATGAAAAATCCCTTACGAAAACTCGACAGCCTAACAACGCCACATAAAACTTACAAAAATGGATTGATGAGATCAAATAGGGTATCTCATCACATTAACATAAAGTTTATAGAAAGAGGAATATAAAAGAACATCCCCCAAAATAACAAAGAGGAGCTTAAAATAAGTGACATAAAGGGGAGTACTTAAAGAGAAAGAGAGAGGTTAGATCTCTTACGAAAATTCGGCAGCCTAACGGCACCACTCAAAACTTCCAAAATGGATTAATGAGAGAGAATAGGGTCTCTCATCATATGAACATAAAAATTACAGTAAGAGTAATATAAAAGAACATACCAATAACAAGAAATACGAGTTTAGAAGGAATGACATAAAAGAGTGTACTTAAAAAGAAAGAGAGGAGTAGGATCCCTTACCTCAAGTCCAACTTGTCTTGTTCGTTTCTTTATATTCCTGAATAATAAACATTGGTCAATTAATAATTGCCTAAGTACCTCCTTTAGAGATTATTATTCAGTTCATATCACATATTATAATGTTATAATAATTGTTTAATAATGTTAGTTCATATCAGACGTTTTTTCCGATGTTTGGTACATGAGTCAAAAATGAACTTGTTTGAAAAAAGATTGCCCATGTAGTTATAAGTAAATAATTTCCAGAATAGTATTAATGATTAAAATATCATATATATCTAGTAAATATTCATTTCATACTATTCCATATCATTTGGAGATAAAAAACGAAAAGCACCGTTCATGGAGATGGTAGGCCGTATGTACGCACGAACGCTACTTTCATTTTTTGTAATATTAATGGAATTAAAACAAAATGAGAGAGAGATATATGTTATAATTCCAGAATGATATCCATAATTTTTATGTAATATATTACATATATATCCATTATATATATGTACTTATAATATTACATAACATTTTGAGATAAGAAATGAAATGTACCGTTCATGGAGACGGTAAGCCGTACGTACGCATGAACGCTACTTCCATTTCTATTTCATATTTAATGGAATTAAAACATAATGATACAAAATAGTATTTTAATTACAGTATATTATCATATATAATATCATTAAATATATCCTTTATACGTACCACAAATAGTATTAACGAATCAAATCACTTTGAGGGGGCGGTAGTCCGCACTTCCTAAAATAAAGATATCACGTTTACCCAGAATGGAAACCATAAAGGTATGCCCAAAATGAAAAATACAGAAGCTTAAGGAAAACAAAACCATATTATATATTGTATATAAATATAGTGTCATCTTAATGGCCACCTTTTAAGGTGTTAGAAGAATGTTGAACAATCATCGTTTCGGGAGGCAGAAATTCGCCATCCACAGAAACAGTATGTCCTTTAACCATTAGATGTAGGTGTGTCAAAGTGTAGCTCGAATCCTTCTTATAACAACATCCTAGTATATTTATGATACTGTAGTTGTTACAAAATAAATGAATAAAAAGAGTTTAGTGGGTTGGAGAAGCAAAATAAAACAAAAGGACTCAAATGAAGACATTGCCTTAAAATCGGGTATCTCCCTTTGGTTTGAGATCAAAGGCTTCCTTGGGAAGAATTCTGACCAAAGTGAGGCTTCAAGGAGTAATATAGGGAAGTTTAGAGACAAAATGGGCAGAGGTTGGCCGAGACAAAGGCTTTGGGAGTGTGGGTAAGGAGGTAGAGGTGGGGGCCTTTTATAAGAGGAGAGGAGGGGCACTCCTGGAAGGTAAATAAAAGTCACTTTATTTTAAAATGGTATTCGGATTTAAGAGGTCCCACATTGATTTGTTTCGAGGATAAGGTGATAAGGTTTCTAAATCCACTCATCCAATAGGTTTTGGACATGTTTAGGTCTTAGATATTACATTATCTTTCCATTTTATTTAAATCGTTAAATAATGAGGTCATCGTTGCATCATCATGATGTCATAAATAATTTAAGTTATCTAATGTCTACAAATTATAAAAAAAATACTATAATGTAGGAAATCTTTTTAGATTTCCAATTAATATTTATAGTCAAAAATCTGATTTGTATAACCTCATGTAAAAATTGTTTTAGTAAAACATTTCATGTTTGTCTTATTTTTACTTTAACTTTAAATAAAAAGATATTAATGTCATTTTCCAACCAAAGTGGCTTCATGGGGTCCCCAAGTTGACGCATGAGTTGTCTTGGTCGGCCATGACACATCCAATGAGGTTAGGACATGCGTCAAGTTCATTTAATATTATTAAAACATTATTTTTACCTTAAACTACACTAATTACCTCTAATCGCGATTAAAAACTTAATAAGTTACTATTCACCAAAAAATTATTTTTATCCCATTGAACCACATTTTAATTCTTAATGACAACCATGTATGTCGGATTTTTTAAATTAAAAAAAAATATGGCAAAATTTCATTTAAACGGAAAAATCAATTTTTATAAGTACCACTTAGTGGTTTCACTATTCATCAAAAATTGAAGTTTTTCAGAAAAATCCAAAAAATTCACCCTAAGATATATTTGATATTCCGAATTCAAAAATGAAGTCTATTTTCCAAAATTCAGATCATATAAGTCACATTAATTAATTTAATAATTAATTCCCACTGTCAGAGCAAATAGCGTGTTTTTATGAAACAATAAGTATCAAAAGATTGACACTAGTTTAAGTCTGTTTTCAAAGTGAAATTAATTCCAACGACCACTATTGGATTTAATGGTAAAAATATATTCTAATTTCACTTTAAACGCAATTCAAAACATAATCTAATCATATAAAAAAATAAGATTAAAAAGAGGTTTTGAATTAAAATACAACATTTTACACTATTCATTAAAAAATGAACTTTATCAGAAAGATACCAAAAATTTACACAAAGTAAATTTTGATGTCCCAATTCTTAAGAAGAGTTTTATTTGGTCCAAAAGGATGTATAAGAGTGAACAAAACTATATTTAATGATGGTTCTCCATCAAAAGGTGATAAGTGAACCTTTAGTGAAAACTAGGGCATATACGCCTAAAATTGAATTATTTCCGTATTTTATGCCTTTATCTTTTATTGGATAAATGTAAAAACATTTAAAAACATAAATAATCATATTTTAGTTATTTCTATCCATTCCCGCCAATACAACGGCTACATGTTAACTACCATTTCAAATAATATTATTTTATTATTAGAGTGCAACGTAAGATTCCCCTGAAACTCGTTGTTGCGTGTTGGGTACGCCATCGAGCATAGAGTCCCCTTTAAAGTCATATTAATATTTTATTCACAAATATGGATAAATATGAAAATGTCTTATTCTTTATTTACCTGGGGTGTTACATCCTTCCCCCCCTTTTGGGAATTGCGTCCTCACAATTTTTTAAAATTGAGCTTGGAAACATCCTTGAAAGTCCCACATCGGAACAAGAGTCGGTAAAACAATCACTTTAAAAGAATGGGAGAGAAGTACAAATGTCACCCGAGTTAACCCATACTAAGATTCCAAGTATGAAAATATGGATATTGAGAAGAAAATAAAGGGTCATGTTCTGATGGAGAGTGATAGTAAACATGTCTAAGAGAAAGTTAACCATAAGAAAATCACAAACTTGTGATGGGTTAAACGGTATTTGATTCCCCAGTAGGAAAAGTTAATAGAAATTTTTTTTGATTTAAGTTACTCTTTATTGAGGAATTTATTCATAAGGAAACATAATCACTTATCATGTTGACTTTCAACTTTTTCTAGATTCCTTAATCAAACTCATATTTTTTTCCAAAAGACGAGTATTTAGGGATACTTGTTCGCATTAAGAGTACTATAATCAAATTCTAGAGAATCACCTAATCCACAAAAGAGAACTATATACTTCCCATGTCTTTAGACATTAACCAAAACCAAAACCAAAAAATGTTAGTACAAGATTAGAAAATCCAGAAAAGGATAACCCTTTATAAAAAGAAAATCGATTCTTAATCTCCAAAATTTTTCCAACAAACCCAAAGTTCAACGAGGACCATTCGATAAACAATTTGTCCATAAAATCCTTCAAAGTAAACTAAACTAATATTGAAACCCAAATATTTGAAGGTTTTAGTCACATAGTCTTCCAAGTTAAATCGCAAAATTTATATCCAAACAACATCAGTTGCTCCTAAAGTCTCGTATTGAAAAGTAATTAGCCTAATCACATATCCTCCATGATGGGTTAATAAATTTCCATAGATAACCCAAAATCAATATACTCTTAATTCATAAAATCATCTAACTAAAAAGAATCAATCAAACTAACCAGGGACTTCACGTAGTCCAGTGGTAGGCGATAAATACCAGTCACACTTTGGTTGTGGGTTTGATTCCCACAGCTTTGTCCGACGCGACGGGTTGTCACACGGTTTGCGTGTTGTCCTTTTTCCAAAACTACATAATTCTCAAATCATTCCCCAAAAAGGGATAAAATCATCAAAAATAAACATAACATAATTTAACCACAATTTTATCTCACGCCTTTCACTTCAATCATAACATATAGTAACCCATAATTACCTCAAAAGTAAGGATCATATAAACCCAAATGGTTCATTATAACTATGTCCACAAAAGAAAAGATAACGATTCCTTGAATAAAATTTGCCTATATTAAACATCAGGGTTACACATAATATAAAAAGTCTTCTAATGTAACCCCATCATCAAAAGTTACTTAATACTCTTAAGAATATCACCATAACTCTTGAAGCCCTTATATGTTGACATCTTACTCATTCAACATTATTCATGATCCATTAACCATTCCTTTCCAACTTATTCTGAAATACCTCCTTCTTACAAACAAAATCATGAATCATATCCTAAGATTCCAAAATATGAAAACAATAGTCATGAAATAATACATACCTTTGATTGGTCATTGTCAGTTTCTTCATCCTCAATCGGAATGGAATTAGGTATTGGTAAACGAACATTTTTACACTCTTGGTGACCCCATTCACGAAACTTCTTCATAGGAAATGTGTTTGCATAATGACCACGCACCCCACATTTAAAACATTAAATTGATATCTCAGAAAGAACTTCTTTCCCTTTCCTCGAGTCAACTGGATGCTTCCTTTTTCCATGGTCGGTTCTTTCTTTATGACCTTCATTTCCACATCTATAGCATATTTCTGTCCCTTTGAAACATTTGCCTAGGTGTTTCTTTCCACATCTTTGACACATAGGTTTTTGAACACACTTACCTTTATGATTATTACATGTACTTCCGTAGGGATTTGTTTCTCTCATATATGATGCCTTAGAGAAATCACCAAGGTTTAGGTGGTCAATCATGACTCCAGATAGTTGGTTGAGGATAATAACAAGATTTCTCATTGCAGCTCCCATAGCATTCAGTTGCTTGCTCAAAAAACTGTCACAATTTCCTTCACATCCACTGTTACTTTGGTGCCTGCTAGATCCATCCATTTACTAAAACCAAAAAGGTCAGTGTGAGTATATATAAAAAAACCATCATGTACTAATGAGGAAGTTAAACAATAAGATATACTTACTCATTCACATTATCTAAAACTAGGACTCTTTCTGAAATCCTAACCATTATGGTAATGCCACTTATGCTTAAAGAATACCCTAACCTCTAAAGTTATCTAAACCGACCTCTGATACCAACTATAAGGCACCATCCTTAAACCTTACTTAATCTTGAGTTATTAAAATATTACACATTTAGGATATTTTCAGGTTTAGAGTTTTAGAGAATTAGATCATGAAACTTGCATTACATTCCACATTTAAACAAAGTGGTTAAATAAAAGATAGTATTCATTCTTCCCATCAACAGAAATATATTTAAAATAAAACATGGATTCTTTCTTGACACATCCTTGACACTATCATCAAATCATGTGCCTTTCCCTTGACCTGTGAAAAACATTTCAAAAACATGGGATGAGCATAAAAAGCTCAGTAAGGGTTATAAAAATATGGAAAGGAAACATGAGTTCATATATACATAAGAATGAAATCATACTTTACCCATAAAACATAGGCACTTTAACATACCTCATCAAATCATGAATAAATCATATAAATCATAAGACATAAAAGGTAACTTGAGGCATTCATAATATTTTTACGTAGGGAGTAACCCTCTTGGTTACGTTTGGAATACCCATCACAGTATATTACCTAAATCTCTTCGGAGAAACCTTAACGTTTAACTCCTTTGCATTACCCCATGCATTGGAGAGCTATATCGGGGTCACCCGCCCTTAGTTTGTCACAGAACCACCCGTCTTCATAATAATTCCCAAGAACCTCAACATTATAGTATCACATAAAACATGCATAAAGGAAACATAACATTTCCAGCTTTCAATCACAAGATATCAATACAACACATTGATATAAAAACATTATGAAAACCATTTTCAATACCAAAATAAAAGAAAATTAAAACATGGTATTTATTTTTCTTTTAAAAAGAAGGTATGGCTTGTAGAGGAAGCTGAAACTCAAATAACGGTCACGGCGGCAGAGAAGTCATTGTCGCCGCATACGTACGACAAAAACATTCCCTTGTGTCGTTTAGTAAAAAGCTTCGTATAAAAAAGATTCATTTTGGATAAACGTAAAAGTCAAAGGGGTTTATACACCGTATAAAATACGGTTGTGTTTAAAACAAAATATGCCTCAATGAAAGGAGATTGAGACGAAGTCCCATACAAAGACGGTATCGTTGGTTTAAGGATAAATCAATTACATAATTATGTGTGACAAATGAATACACCCAATATAAGTGGATATTAAGTGTAAAATAATCAAAGGTCATTCACACATATTAAAAGGATGACATATTCAATAACTACATGTTGAACCCAAAGAAATCGAAATTGGGTTAAGAAGTTCCCTTGAGAGCCTAACGACGTCACATCAAAATGAGTTGATGAGAGATAAAAAAGGGAATACCATCACTTGGACATAAAATTTACATCCACAAGGATATATGAGAACATATCCTAACATAACAATATGTAAATTAAAAGACCCAACAAAATAAGTCTTTTTAAAAAGAGGAGGGTGAAAGGTTCCCTTACCGACATGGGTATCTTTCAAAACATACACCTCGTGAAAGAAGGAAAATACAACATTGATGTAAATACTCATAAAAGAAAGTATATTACACAATGAGTAAAATAATGGGCCGTACATACACCACTCAAAGGAAATTGTGGCAAATGTAGCATAAATCTCACGGGAATAAAAGTGAGATGAAAAATCCCTTACGAAAACTCGGCAGCCTAACGACGCCACATAAAACTTACAAAAATGGATTGATGAGATCAAATAGGGTATCTCATCACATTAACATAAAGTTTATAGAAATAGGAATATAAAAGAACATCCCCCAACATAACAAAGATGAACTTAAAAGAAGTGACATAAAGGGGAGTACTTAAAGAGAAAGAGAGAGGTTAGATCTCTTACGAAAATTCGGCAGCCTAACGACGCCACTCAAAACTTCCAAAATGGATTGATGAGAAAGAATAGGGTCTCTCATCATATGAACATAAAAATTACAGTAATATTAATATAAAATAACATCCCAATAACAAGAAAGACGATCTTGGAAGGAATGACATAAAAGAGTGTACTTAAAAAGAAAGAGAGGAGTAGGATCCCTTACCTCAAGTCCAACTTGTCTTGTTCGTTTCATTATATTCCTGAATAATAAACATTGGTCAATTAATAATTTCCTAAGTACCTACTTTAGAGATTATTATTCAGTTCATATCACATATTATAATGTTATAATAATTGTTTAATAATGTTAGTTCATATCAGACATTTTTGCCGATTTTTGGTACATGAGACAAAAATGAACTTGTTTGAAAAACGATTGCCCATGTAGTTATAAGTAAATAATTTACAGAATATTATTAATGATTAAAATATCATATATATCCAGTAAATATTCATTTCATACTATTCCATATCATTTGGAGATAAAAAACGAAAAGCACCGTTCATGGAGACGGTAGGCCGTATGTACGCATGAACGCTACTTTCATTTTTTGTCATATTAATGGAATTAAAACAAAATGAGAGAGATATATATATGTTATAATTCCAGAATTATATCCATAATTTTGATGTATTATATTACATATATATTTATTATATATATTTACTTATAATATTACATAACATTTTGAGATAAGAAATGAAATGTACCGTTCATGGAGACGGTAAGCCGTACATACGCATGAACGCTACTTCCATTTCTATTTCATATTTAATGGAATTAATACATAAGGATACATAATATTATTTTAATTACAGTATATTATCATATATAATATCATTAAATATATCCTTTATACGTACCACATATGGTATTAACGAATCAAATCACTTTGAGGGGGCGGTAGTCCGCACTTCCTTAAATGAAGATATCGCGTTTACCCATAATGGAAACCATAAAGGTATACCCAAAATGAAAAATACATAATCTTAAGGAAAACATAAACATATTATATATCATATATAAGTATAGTGTCATCTTAATGGGCACCTTTGAAGGTGTTAGAAGAATGTTGAACAATCATCGTTTCGGGAGGCAGAAATTCGCCATCCACAGAAACAGTATGTTCTTTAACCATTAGATGTAGGTGTGTGAAAGTGTAGCTCGAATCCTTATTATAAAAACATCCAAGTATATTTATTATACTGTAGTAGTTACAAAATAAATTAATAAAAAGAGTTTAGGGGGTTGGAGAAGCAAAATAAAACAAAAGGACTCAAGTGAAGACATTACCTTAAAATCAGGTATCTCCATTTGGTTTGAGCTCAAAGGATTTCTTGGGAAGACTTCTGCCCAAAGTGAGGCTTCAAGGAGTAATAGAGGGAAGTGGAGAAAAAAATGGGCAGAGTTTGGCCGAGCCAAAGGCTTTGGGAGTGTGGGTAAGGAGGTAGAGGTGGGGGCCTTTTATAAGAGGAGAGGAGGGACACTCTTGGAAGGTAAAGAAAAGTCACTTTATTATAAAATGGTATTCGGATTTAAGAGGTCCCAAATTGATGTGTTTCTAGGATAAGGTGATACGGGTTCGAAATCCACTCATCCAATAGGTTTTGGACATGTGTAGGTCTTAGATATTACATTATCTTTCCATTTTATTTAATTCGTTAAATAATGAGGTCATCATTGCATCATCATGATGTCATAAATAATTTAATTTATTTAATGTCTAAAAATTATAAAAAAATACTATAATTTAGGAAATAGTTTTAGCTTTCCAATGAATATTTATAGTCAAAAATCTGATTTTTATAACCCCATGTAAAAATTGTTTTAGTAAAACATTTCATGTTTGTCTCATTTTTACTTTAACTTTAAATAAAAAGATATTAATGTCATTTTCCAACCAAAGTGGCTTCATGGGGTCCCCAAGTTTACCCATGGGTTGTCTTGGTCGTCCATGACACATAAAATGATGTTAGGACATGTGTCAAGTTCATTTCATATTATTAAAACATTATTTTTACCTTAAACTACATTAATTACCTCTAATCGCGATTAAAAACTTAATAAGTTTCTATTCACCAAAAAACTATTTTTATCTCATTGAACCACATTTTACTTCTTAATGACAACCATGTATGTCGGATTTTTGAAATTCAAAACACAAAGATGGCAAAATTTTATTTAAATAGAAAAATCAATTTTTATAAGTACCACTTAGTGGTTTCACTATTCATCAAAAATTGATGTTTTTTAGAAAAATCACAAAAATTCACCCTAAGATATATTTGATATTCCGAATTCAAAAATGAAGTCTATTTTACAAAATTCAAAACATATAAGTCACATTAATTAATTTAATAATTAATTCCCACTGTCAGAGTAAATAGAGTGTTTTTATGAAACAATAAGTATCAAAAGATTGACACTAGTTTAAGTCTGTTTTCAAAGTGACATTAATTCCAACAACCAATATTGGATTTAATGGTAAAAATATATTCTAATTTAACTTTAAACCCAATTCAAAAGATAATCTAATCATATAAATAAATTAGATTAAAAAGAGGTTTTGAATTAAAATACAACATTTTACACTTCATTAAAAAATGAACTTTATCAAAAAGATACCAAAAATTTACACAAAGTAAATTTTGATGTCCCAATTCTTAAGAAGAGTTTGATTTGGTCTAAAAGGATGTGTAATAGTGAACAAAGAAATATTTAATGACGGTTCTCCATCAAAAGGTGATAAGTGAACCTTTAGTTAAAACTAGGGCATATACGCCTAAAATTGAATTATTTCCGTATTTTATTCCTTTATCTTTAATTGGATAAATGTAAAAACATTTAAGAAAAATATAATCATATTTTAGTTATTTCTATCCATTCCCGCCAATACAACGGCTACATGTTAACTACCATTTAAAACAATATTATTTTATTATTAGAGTGCAACGTAAGATTCCCAAGAAACTCGTTGTTGCGTGTTGGGTACGCCATCGAGCATAGCGTCCCCTTTAAAGTCATATTAATATTTTATTCACAAATATGGATAAATATGAAAATTTCATATTCTTTCTTTACCTAGGGTGTTACAAATTTTCCCCAACTTATAGGTTTATGGTTTATTGTTTTATATCAATTTTAACTATCATATTCCTAGTTGGATAATATGAAATAAATTTCTTAATACCAAAGGAATAAAATAGGAAAATGATTTATTAATGGCATGGATTTATAAAATTTTATTTTAATTTTTTTAAGATATATTTATTCCCTAATTGATATTATAAGTTGTACTAAAACTATGGTGGTATCCTACTGGGATATACACGACACCATCATTATACCTTTGGTAATTTGTACATTTTTTATTATATTATTTATGTTATGGTAAGAGAATCTTTTTGTATGTTTTCTTCTCTTGTTACTACTACTTTCAGTTTTGGTTAGGCTATAGGTGATGGTTGGTAATGTGGAGACTGAAATTACTTTTAGGTTTAGACTTTTTTGGATTGTATTGTATGTATATTATGGTATATCACATATTTAATATTTATAATCTAGTTTTATGTCTTTTTTAGTGTTATTCAAGTATTTTTTATCCTATTTTACCTATATTACATAATGGGATGGTTCAGGTGGCCTGTATAGTTTATCCATGTAGGTTTTTCACAGGTTGGTATCAAAGGGATGTTCATCCTAAACTTTATTAGAACATCTTATGCTTGGTTCTATGTATTGGGTAGAAAGAATTTAGGAATTTCAGAATTCAAATAGTAAGTGCCCAAAAGGGGCCTTCCCATATCACTTCTATAACTGAATTTCAGTTACCATGGGGGGGAAGAGTTCAAATAATTTTAATAGGTCTGAGACATGGAGTTGGAGGTCAATTGATTTATCTATGTTTTAATATTATTTAAATTTATATTTTCATTTTTAAAATTGGTTTATTATTATTATTTTTATTATTTCATTTAAAATTATTGTGTTTTAAATATTCTTCATAAATACATAAAGGTTTTCATACGATTTTGGAAATTTCTCAAAATTTATTGTTTTATTCTTTTTCAAACAATGACTCTGAGAATAGTTCTTCCTAATCTAGAGAGGTATCTATGAGAAAAGTTGTGTAGGCGCACCCTTGAGTGGACCCTATATTCCTAGAATATATTATCAAAAATATTCAGACTCTTGGTCATGTACATGTAGGGAACCTAGTATGGCTTGTGGATGATGGATTTGAATTTACTAAGAATCATCCACCTACCATTTATATTGAAAAATAACCCTAATAAGTAGTGGGGTTCCTTGAGTTGATAAAAAGTATCATCAACACCATAATAACTCTTAAATATTATTCTATGGGTTTTTTCCATGTATATTCTTGAGGGAATGATAAGAGGATGGTGGGTGTTGTTTTGAAAGCTATGTTACAAAATGATATTACATGGGATCCCTTCACGAAAATATTTGACAAGCAGTTTTATCCTGAGATATTGAGTGTGGTGAATACCTGTGAATTTCTGACCATAGTGCATGGGTGGAATTATGTTTTGGAGTAATTTACATGTCTTTCTATGTTAGGGTATTGAGTACCTCAAATCTCTAAGTTGTTATATGGGACTAAGGCCTAATAATTGGTTGATGATGATACTTAGGTTTCCTATAAACATTTCAGGTATATATGATAAGGAATTTATAATTGAGGTAGATAAAATTTTTGAAGAAAGGATTGGGTGTAGCTTCATTTGGTTCGTTGGTTAGTTAGGGTATACCTCTAAGATATAAACTAAAGTGTAATATTAGTCAATTTTCCTTAAGACCAGACTTAGGGGAGATAGTAGGGATGGAGAAAGTTGTCTCCTACTAAAAGTGGAAAGAGAAGTCATACCTAGACTAACTTTGTGGAGGCTCAAGAAACAGTTCATATTTTTTTGAATGATCTATCCATCTAATACATTTTTTTTGGAAATATATCTCAGGGATGTGGTGTAGTATCCACAGTCACAAAGGTTTTGTAGGTTCATGTTGATGCTTCCATGGATGGTGGGTCTAATCCTTTGCCTAATAAGATGTTCTTGTGACTAATACATAATGTCATTATGCAGTGGAGTATAAACAAGAGGAATATAAATTAGGTCTAGCAATTATTATAGGCACAATGTTTATCTCTTCTTCTATGGTACTAGTTTTCATTGATATCAGTTATTCATATTATTTTATATCATCAAAGTAAGTTTATGTTTTAGGGTTTCATTCATATATTATGCATATCTTTTTGGTTATTTCCCTTCCCTTGTTATGGAGTTCTGGAAAAGGATTATGATATCCCATGTGTTAGGTAATGGTAGCTATCATTGAGGTGGAATGGGACTTTATAGTTCATGATATTGACAAGATAGACATGATTATCAACACAGATTGTATAATCATTTTTAATACCTATATATAATTCTATCATCATTGATTTCATTAATTATCTAATGATGGGGTAACTCATGTTTTCAAGGGTGAGTGGGACTCTAGATCTTGAAGTGTAGGAAATGTTGTTTTATGTGTTGGGGTAATCTTGTCCCATATTAAGAGATGCATATTGATTCAACTTTTCCTTGTTTAGGTGTAAAACACCCATTTTTTCTATTCGAGTACACTATAGTCTTTCCTGATGTTATTTTTGTTTTTATATATAGAGAGAAGTCTGGTTCACTATTGAGCTCCTCATAGGTACGATGTTCTTTTTTGTACCATCTTACTGAATGGATCCTTCTGAGTTGTTGGAACAAAAGTTCAATCTTGAGGAACTATAGGATAAATGATTATTAATCTTATAATGTTAAATTTGCATTTGATTTGACACATTTTTATGAATATATAATGGTTACTCATACTTTTTATTGAATATAAAATATTTAATCGGGTGACCCTAAAGAAGTATCATTTTCCAAGGACTTACCATCTCATTTATCACCATATAGGGGATCATTTTTTTAGATGATTGTCATTTGGTTTTGGTATCCCCATTTAGAGTCTTATAAGATGATATACCTAAGACAAAAACTAAGAGGAGATATGGGAATTTTTTGTTATGGGTTATTCAATTTGGTCCCACTAATTCTCCTTCAGTGATTATGGAATTGATGAACCAAACATTTCATTAGTTCTAGGACAATTTTTATCTTCACGGGTGAAATATTGGTATAATTCAAGTCATAGGAGGAGTAAATGGACCATTTGTATGTCATTAAATAAATCATAAATGAAAATCATCTATATAGTAGGCTTCCAATGTGTGATTTTTGGATCATAGATGTGACTTTTCTAGGGAGAGTTAGATCTATGTGGGGTGTCTCAGTTGATCTTGAAAATGTAGAGGAATTTATGTCCATGAAGTATCCTTGAATTTTTTTTCATATCCCAATATTATTTGGTTTTTCTAGTTAATAAATATTTCTTTCAGGAATTATCTAATATCAATGGTTCGATGACATTATTAACTCATACGGGTGTAATGTTTAAATGGATTGACACCAGTTAGACATATTTTTAGGAGTTTAGGGTATGACTGACTTCAACACTAGTTTTTATTATTTTATATATGTGATTTTATTATGTTGTTTTTTGTGAAGCTTCTCATGTGGGTTTAGGATGTGTCTTGGTGCAAGGGAAATAGGTGGTGTCCTATGGCTCACACCAAGTACACCCTCATATGAAAAACTACCCTACAAATGATCATGATTTAGAAGCTATTATGAAAGAACTCAAGGAATAATGTCATTCTCTCTTGGGGAGTGTTTTATGGTGTTATCTAATTATAAATACTATAATACATTTTTACTCATAGGGATCCGAATTTTAATTAGATAAACAAGGTAGATTATTTTCATACATATGATTGTGTTCATAATTATACACTTGAGGGAGGTAATATGGATTCTGATGCATTGAAAAAAATCACACCAACACATATATGAAGGAATCTGTTGAGTAGTGATCACAGATGTGTTTTTCTGTGGTGAAATTAGCTTGGATGTTAAATAAATACGTGTAAAAGTGTTCTTGGAATACAGAAAAGATAACTAATCTTTTGATGATCATGTTCTCTGTGTGTAGGTGGTAGACATCGGTAGTAATGATTTCGTGAAATCCTTTATGGTGGGGAGACATCAGGTTATTGGACTCGATCTCCCAGTAAGTATTTGTTTTTCGTATTAGGTTTTTTTTCCTTTATTCCCAATAGTGGGAGTAATTGGACAATGTATACCATTTTTTTGGTCATTTGTACCTAGGTAACACAAGATTTATCCTGACATGAGGCATCAATAATGGTGAAAGGGGATGATGTGATCGATTGCGTTATTTATATACTAGTACCTTTATTATCTGAGAATTAAGGAAGATAAACAATGTGATAGAAGGATTCTTATTACCATACATATTATGGTAAGGGAGTGGTATGTGATTTATATAGACTTCAATAATGTTTTCCCACATACTCATAGTGGGATGGAATCAATTATGTTGATCATTTACTAACTCACAAAATAATGAATTTATTACCTATCAAGGAGGTGATGAAAGTGGAACATCTTGGGGACTTGTATATTTGAGAGATTGTGATACGTAATGGGGTTATTTATATAGTCCTATTCGAGAGAGATCGGAGGTCTAAATCCACATTTTTAATGGTATTTCATGAGGTTATAGGTACTCAGATTAAATTAATCATAGATTATCATTGACAAATAGATGGACAGACTGAGTGGGATATCCAGGATATAGTGGATATACTCTGTGATTGTGTTCCTTATTTAATAGGATCTTGGGAGAAGCATTTTACATTTTTTGAGCATGCCAATAGAAATTGTTTTTAGGAATCAATATAGATGGAACCCTCTAAGGCTTTGTATGGGCGACCATATAGATATCCATTGAGTTTGGAAAAGATGAGATATTGTCCATTTGTCGGGAAACTACTATTCCAGAGATGAAAATGATAGTGCTGTGAACTATAGATATTTTATCATGTCACGAAGTAGTCAAAAATCATATACAAACCATCACTTTTATCCAAAGATACTTGAGGGTACATATCGATTGATTTTATAAGTTTCACCATTATTTGGACAACATTGTTTGGGTAAGTAGGGAAAGTTGGGATGAATTATTATTGGAAACTTTTAGATCATTGTTCGACATGGGATGGAGGAATAATAGTTTTAATTTACTTCCCTTTTTAAAAAATTCCAAGAAATTTTGTATGTTTTCTAGTTGAGGAGGTTTATAATAGTTCATTCCAATATGATTAAATATTTTGATGATGATTTTAATTTTGAAACAACATTGGTTGGGAATCCACTTTAGATTATAGATCACTAAGATAAGCTGATTCATTATAAAATGATCCCCTAGTCTATGTACTATGGTCGTGTTGATATGATATCCATGATATATGGGAGTGGGAATCATTAATAAGGAATAAGTGGCCTTTTATTTTTACGGATACTGGATCTTAAAGAATTTATTAGGGTTGAAAGAATTTATAGTTGTTAGATTTTAACGCCTTATTACATTTCTATAAGGTTTGTTATAACCATTATTTTTGGTATTCATTTTTTGATGGTTGAATACTGCCTAAAAGGAATTTTCAGGGTACCTAGAATGTTTATATCCAAAATTCAATGAATTTTCAGCATAAAATCTATAGTTTTTTCTATTAATTGGTAAATTAAATGACCTATAATAGACTCCAAATAGAACCCGAAAACTAGATACATATTAGGATTATTTTATTATCCCATGTTAGAATACACATTATGTAATGAAAAATATCTAATTTTTAATAATTTTTGAATGGATTATCATCATAAATGTTCTTTTAAGATTTCAAAACAAGTAATGTAATTACATGCCATGTAATTTCCCAAGGTTTGATTTTTTAGAGTGTTGTGTGACTGAATTCACATTTCATCTTTTGGTATATATTGTCTCTATTAACCAAAAGGCTCCCAGAGACAATATTTGGGGACTCCCCTCTGTCTTGATTGCTTCTTTCAGCAATTAATCACAATTTATTCTCATTTCATATATCTAGTTATGTAATACTTCTAGATCTTAATTGGTTTTGGATGAGGTAGTGGATTTAAGATCAGATAGTGTTTTTTATCAATCCTTCTTAGTTTATTGGTTAGAATTTTCAGTCAATATTCATTCTCTTAATTTTTTATCCCTATTATGGATAGTAGGATGGATGCAACCCTGTTGAGGTGGGTGTTGATATTCATTAGGATAATTTGATGAATTTCATGTCAATATTGATAAATTACTTTGTTTTATTCATTTATTTAATGTTATAACCTATTTTTAATGAGTTGATGGAACGGAAAATGTTTTTGAAAATGGGATTTCCATTGAATAATGAATTTCTTAATTTAGAAATGGGTTATCATAGTCTAAAATGGATTTTCATGGCTTTTAAATGTTATATAAAATTATGATAATGGTATTATAAATGTTTTTGAAAATTTTACATCGGGAACCTTGGATTCATCAGGAAAGATACATGAGTAGCCTTAGTGAGAGTTTCACCACTATGGGGAATCAATTTGAGATATCAATTATAAGGAATATATATTGGCTGGATCAAAGTAATTAATGTATAATATTTTAAGTATTTTTTACGTAGGGTACTAGAGGCTAGATATCATATATGAGGTTCTTTTTCATTTTTCACTTGGGTTGGTTTATAAAATAATTTTTTAAACCATGAATTTTTTATCAAAAATTACTATATGTGGCTTTATAATATTTCTTCACATCATATGTTGTTTCATTGATATGTATTTACTCATATACCACTTTATTTATGGATATGATTTCATTTTTTATATGACATTTACTTGCATTGTTTTCTGATTGAAATTTTAAATGAATTATATGAAACCAAATTATGAAAATGATTAATTGATTTATTAATGGTTTTTATTTATGTTAATTCATTAAAAAAATATTTTTAATGATATTATTATTGAATTATTGATATGAGACAATGTATAGAAACTATGGTGTCATCCTATTGGGATTTGTCTCAGAACCAACTTGTGTCTTTGGGTGTTTTTTGATATTTTATTGTAGGATTTATGTGAAGGAAACAACATCATTTCATTTGATGTAATCTTATATTGCAACAGTATTCAGTTTAGGTTGGACTAAAGGTGACTGTTGGTCATTTTGGGACTTTAAATAAATTCTAGTTTAGCCAATTCTAGACTGGATTGTAATTTGTGTGGTATATCACTCATTTCACCATCATAGTATTGTTGTATATATTGTTTTGAAAGTATTAAAGGTGGGTTTATATTGCCCAATTGTATATATATATTACACGATGATGTTGTTTGAGAGGTTTGTTTAGTTGACCAGGGTTGGTTCGCTAAACTTAGTATGTCATGATTCAAAGAATAATGTTTTGAGTCATGTTTTTAAAATGTATGGTCATAGTAAATGTTCATTAAACTAAGAATCACCCACATTCATGAAATTCAAACAATACATAGTCCATATTCATTGTTTTTGTACCCAAGGAACAAACATGTATCATCATTTTAAAAAAATAAAAAAAATCAATATTTTCATTTTTAACATAATATTATTATAAAAATATATATAAAATGAAAATTTTGTGGTTTCATAGAATATATATATATATATATATATATATATTCTGATAAATGTGAATTATAATCACTAGATATAAACCCCAAATATTTTAGAATATTTTACTTGTCGATTTTACTTATGTACATATCTGATACCTACCCAAAACCATGGTCTACTATTTCATGTATAGACACATGTACTCATGATAACTCTTTATTCCAAATAAAAAAAATGGAGTCATGGATGTTAAATATATGTAAATTGATGGAATAACTACATCACAGAAACATATATAATTTAATTTTATTTCTACAAATCACTCACCCTTAATTGCAATATAAACTAAAGAACCCCCAACCCATAAACATGTTCCCATATCAAAAAACACTTACTTTACACGTAGGATTTAAAATATTGTGGTATTTAATAAGATAATGATATATTTATTTTAAATCATTGTGAATATTTAAATATTAACCCAAATAAAAAGTCATAAAATCTTATAAACAATTGGTTTAGTTTCTCTTAGGATTAGCTGCATATGCAACATATTTTAAGATACTTGTTATAATTTTCCATTAATCAAAGCTCACCTAAATCTATTCTATAAATATCATAAGTTATTGTCATTTTCATATCCTGTGAATGAGAAACATAATAAATTAGTTGGATTAAACACCCATTAATGAAAATTAGATCTATATAAAAACACTAACCATAATATTCCTCAGATATATAAAATATGTTCAAGAATAAAAATTAGAACTCAATGAATGTGAATTGAGTATCCGAAAACCATAACTACGTATAAATATTTATAATTAAAAATATGTATAATATAGAATATGTGGTTTAAATTTTAGTTACATATATTTCATGAGAATTGTTCATAATATAAATCCACATCTAACATATACCCTATTACAAAAGGTTACATGTCCGGAATATACATCATTCATCCATTAAGGAAAATTTAATTGTCAATCCATTAAATTACATCCTGGTTAATTCTACAAGTGTTCCAATAATACCAAGTAACAAAATTATGTATTTTAAAAACCATATTATGAAACTATTCAATAATTATATTCTTTTATCTATATATTATATTATGTTTTTATTAAATAATTTTAACTAATAAAGATTACTCAAGGTAGTTTGAACAAATTCCTAATTTTTTTGGTATATTCATAATGGAAAAATTTGTTTTAAAATATTTTCAAAACCTCAACTATTTTAGAGTATTATTATTTTTATTATTCCATATTCAAATAATTTATATAGTTGATTATGATTTTTCAATATAGACTCATATTATGAATGATACCAAGATATGTCCATTTTAGGTGGTTATGATTATTATTTTTGTTCATTTGTTTCACATATAGAAGTTAAAAAATTATCATTTTAGGATATAAATGTTTCAAAAATATCATTATTATAAAATAAATTATTATTTAATTACTTAAAATTTAGCATGATATGTTAAATAAAACATGTTTTTCATATTTTATGTAATTTACAAATACGCATAATAATTTATTCATTTTTATAATGATTATTTTATAATGTAAGAAAGTGATATTCAATTAGTATAAATAAACTAAATATCATTAATAATAATTTCATTATCACACAATCATGTATTGAATAATGTTGGGGTGGTATAAGAAGTAATGGAATTAGTGATATTGGTAGAGAACATTACCTATCCCTTTGGATGTTCTCCACTAGGTCAAAAATTATATCTCTCTAGATTTGTGTTTTCAAAAGAAATAGGATATTTGGACTTGTGAAGAGGATTTTGAATTGAATTTGAAGGACTTATGGTAAATATAATGCATTGTAGTTGGAGGATAACTATGGACGAGGTGATATGGTTTAATATGTGAGGAATATGACAATTTTTTAAATCGTATTACTTTTGTAATGATGAAATTGATCATTTCGTTAGTAAATGGATCAATAGTTGTAGAAAATGAACTATGACATGATATAAAGTCTATGAATCCTCGAAAATTAATATTCACATGTGTTCTAAACATGATTCATGTAATATAAAACTAAACTTATTACATTTTACTATAATGGATTCTATTGTTCAGTCGACTTTTTTAACAATTAAATCGATAATTTACTAAAAATATAACATAACATATACTAAAAGATAATGATTCTAATAATATAAAAGTAATATCTATATAATATAAATAATTTCCTAAATCTTATAAAATTAATATAAAAAATTTAATATTTTATCTGTTGAATAACAATTTTGTAAAACAAATATTTTCGCTCCATTAGGTGTTCTTGAAAATATATTAAAATAGTTACCAATTTAATGAAATAAAATATATTGTATTATATGATTAAAAATATCAATTTTAGAAAATAAAACATAGAACATTATATTTTTATATTAAAATTGCACCACATTAATATAACTTCTCTTTGAGAATAACTACTTCACCATTATCATTACCATTAATATTGAATTTAATAATTATAATTTTATGCCAAATAACAAAATTTACCATATTATATAAAATGAAAATAAGGTTATAAAATTGGAAAACCATTTTGTTAGTATTAATTTATAAAATTAACAGAAAATAATATTATATAGTCATGTGAAATGGGTTTTGAGAGTTAAATTCTCTATAAAGAATAAGTGTTCATAATCTTATTTTTGTAAACATATAATTGATTAAAATATTATTATTTACAGTTAGTATTATTATTCATTGATATTTATTTAAAATAACATTTTTTATTACATCATCTCTCATTTTAGTTCATTTTATTATGTCAGTCATGTTAATGACCATGATATAAATTTAAAGAAATACAGATTCCCAATTATTAGGGTTTCACATTCTCTCCCTGTTAAATAAATTAGAACATCCCTATTTTAATGATTAAAAAATTAATAAAATATATATTGGTTTTTATAATTTAAATATGAATCAAGATAGAATTTATAGAGAGATATTTATATTATAAAGGTACATAACTTATCATTTCCATAATAATAGGCTTAACCCTCACATTGCTTTTTTTCCCTAACATTTGAGCTAACTATCTATTGTTACATCGTATAAAGATAAAAATTATATAATTAAATTCTAATGGGGATTAAAAATCATCCTTTTATATATATAAGAATATTGGTTGGTATGAAATAAGACATGCTTATCCAAAATAGGTTTTTATATATATATTATTAAATAATCCAGTTCTAAAATCACTTTAAATTAATCTAATGGAATAGAAATTAGATTTTAATAAGGAATGTTCATATAAACACTATCATGGTATTCAATAAAAAATTTATTTTCCTTCAATAACATAAACATAAAAATGTTGATTTAATTCCCCTGATAAAATCCAAGATATACAAGACAAGAATATAGTAATTCATCTAAAAATCCTGAGTGGTGGATATATGTTACATAAATTCCACAACCCATATCAGTAGATAATATTACATAATATTTCTATCAATTCTATTTTTATTGTGAATTTTGATGCCTATAATCTTTTTCCGACATTGGTTTAGGGTATTGATTTTTTTAATGGAAAAATTTCACATACTTAACATATTTAGGAGTTAATGGTATAGTCGGTGGGGCACTAATATCTTCCATTTTATTACCTAACATACACCATTATTCAGAATCCATGATATATATAAGAAAAACATTTATACGTAATAGATTTTATTATAAATTTAATCCATTCCTTTCTATTTTCATCGTAAATTTTTAAAATGATTAAAACTTAATATTTCATATTACTTCATTATCATCACATGAACTACTATGAGAATCCAAAAATATATTATTTGGTGTTTTGGGAGTTTTGATAGATGTGTGATGTTTATAAATAATAAATATAGATTTTTTAAAAAAAGAATAATACTTTCAACACCATATTTAATAAAATATTCTTACTATTTAGGTCCATCACCACATTGTCCATTGTTTCAATTGTTAACTTAGATTTTCCATGATCCAACGTTTAAATATATATTTTTTATAGGATATGATTAAATAATTTTATAACAATAAAATATATAAACTTTTATAATTGAAATAGTAAATAATATATAAAAATGTACCCTAACTGATCTATTTTAGTGTTTCATTTGAGGATATTCATTGTATATGTCTCTGTAGTTTCACTAAACATATCATAATGATATACAAAAATAATTAATAATGGATTGTTTTTTGAAATTTATTTTCAAATATATATCCAAAAAGATTCCCTTGTTACATTTAAAGTCATAGGCCCACTTGTCCTGAAAAAATTGATGATCGAAATAGTAATCAACCATCCCTTTTAGGTGAGATTAAGGCATCTCTTATTTATGCCAATTTGTTTCCATTTTTCAATATCAAGATTGGGATATAATTTAATAGAAATGAATATACCAAAAACTTTTCAAAATTTCAAAGATTTTTCATATACATAAAATTATCATTTATAGTAATAATAAGTGTTTTAATTAATGTTTTATTATTCGAATACCTAAAAGAATGTATACATGTACTCAAAATAATTAAACCCCACATTGATTTCAACCGAGGTTCCACAGACATGAAATCCCTAGTCTAGTGCTAAAAAAATACAGTTTACACATAGGATTAAAGGAATTAAAAGACATACTATGTTAATGATATCATAATTTCATTTCATTTATATATGGAAATAAAATCATCCTAAAAGTATTCACACAATCTCAACAGTTGAAAGGTTATTGTATCTATGGCTAGTCTACAAAATCAACTTATTTTATAAAACTTATGAATATTTTAACATAATAAAACCATACTAGCATCTTTTATAAGAATCTCTTTAGTAATACTCATATTTTTATCCTGGGAAAGGGTACTATAAATATGTTTGATATCAAACACTTAATATGGAAAATTTTATCAAAATGTAATCAAGGGTATGATTATAAAAATAAAAAAAATAAGAAATAAAGAAAAATACTATCAGAAGAACATATAATAGTAATAGTTATTCATAAATTTGGATTAAAGGATATATAATCTCAAATAACCAGATATATACTGTGTAAAATGTGTGTGGATTTGGGGTAAAATTAACATGAACCCAAGAGAATACCATAAAAAGAAAATTATGAAAGAAGAGTGTGGAATAAACATAATCATAGAAATTATATACATAGTCAAGACATAAATATATTCATCACATATTAGGGTTTAAATAACAAACCTTGTACTCTCTTATTCATGGTATTACGACCAATATAGCCCTAGAATCGGGCTTACCACACATCTAACCTTCATGGGATTGTGATAATCCACTGGTGTAACATTGGACTTGGTATTACAACATCTATCAACTTATTGGTCTCCAAAAACTACATGTTTACCCACATAGGATCAAGATACGAACCTTGTACACTATTGGGATTCTTCTACTACCTATAACCCCTCTTAGAATTTATAACAACTTGTATACAAACTTGGTAATAGTGTACTATAAATATACCAATTTTGAGATTAGGAGATATTAAACATTAACTAATTTAGTTAAGGTTGATATAGGATCCCATCCGTACATTTCCATACATATGTGTGTGACATGAAAACATTAATTTTCAATATCATTGATAACTCATGTAAAAAGATTCCTTTCATAAAATTTAAATATGGGATAACCAACTTTGACCTAAAAATTTATTAGGGTTGATACCTAAAATTAAATCAACACATAAATGTATTATTTGGCACTTTTAAAACATCATTCATGAAAAATAATTCGCATGGACATAAATCACTTAATGGTATAAATATAATTTAAGCGAAATTTAAATGGAGTTTTTATAAATATCTATTATTCTGGGAATAATAAAATAATTTGGTATCTAATTGAAAAGGAATATTGAAATATGTGTAGTGAAAAAATTGGTAGCATTTAATTTTACAAATAACAATCAATAATAAAAAATTGAAAAGGAAAAATGATTTGAAAAAGGGATTTAGAGTTCATGTTAAATAACTATTTTTGAAAGGATGAATAAACTTTTATATATTTTAAAATTTCTTTATTGAATATCCACATAATAAACCATGTATTATAACATACCTTTGAATAATGGACATGATATAATTGACACATTAGTGAATGGATTTATTGATTTTGAAATAATATAGAAAAATCATATTTGGGAATAATTAATATGGAAATGATAGAAGAAAGAAATATTTAAAGGATATGATACTTTTTTCATGTAACATGTACTAATATAAGAATTATATTTACAAATAAAGTGTATTTTATTTAAAAATAACTTATTAGCCAGTATCAAAAGTTTAAATATTTTATGAAATGTGAAATATAATGACATATTAAACAAAGAAGTAAAATACTAATAGAATAACATTTTAACATACTCAGTGGACATTTGGGATAAAAAATATGATATGGATATCATATATATTGAAGGATGAAGCATTTATAAACGGGTTTAAATAGTTGAATTATAAATCCTCATATAAAAGAGATAAAAAATAATATAATAAAACCATAAAGTGTATGTGACAAATATATATGAAATTTTTTCTATATGAACAATCAAAACTCAATGAATTAGAATTGAGTTTCAAAAAAACCTTATGATATCATAATCCATCCAATTGAAAATATAAAGATGGTATATCATGGGATGTATTTATAAATCTAATAGTTTTTATGATAAGTTATGATAAATGACATATATAGAACATATAAGAGACAGAAAAATACGATATGTGTTGAATACACATCATATATCCATAGTGAAAATTTGATATGAAATAACCCTAACAATAGGTTATCATTCATTTTGAGTATTCACCAAACATATCATCTAATCATATTATGTTAATTATAAATACTGTTAATAAACTTTTATAACTCAATTTTTATGGAATATTTATTATAATAGGTTTTTTATTTATTAAATAATTTTCACTTATGTAGGTCAATAAAATTATTTTTGATGATTTCTATGATTCTTACTTAGTATATTGATAGTGTTCAAATTTCCTAAAATAGAGAATCATAATCTAAGAAGATTTATTTTTTTTTCTTTTATTATTATATTATATAAATAAATCTGTACATCTATATGATTCCAAAGAGGGACTTATATTATTTACGATGACAAGAAAAATTCATTTAAGGAGGATATATTTTCATTTACCATTTATTGTTTATATAAATTAAAGAAGGAATAATATTATATTTCTTGAATATTAATATTTTATCATATATCATTATTATATATAAAGTACTTTTTTAATTACATTTATTTTAGTAAATTAGAGCACTAAAATATTCTATTCATGGAGACAGAAATTTGAATTTATGTGTGATGCCAAGTTTATTTTTCAAATGAATTTTTTGGAAGGTAGAATAGTGGTATTCCATTATTTTAAAAATATTTTATCATATTAATAAAAAATTTTGATAATAAATTCATTGAATGAAAGTATTATTATTTGAAATACAGAAATACAAGTGAGCTCAATTTATAACAAAACATCTCTCTATGGATTTTCTCCATTGCATAACACACTAAGGATACAAAACATGGACTTTAGAAAAATAAATTTCTTCCTAGATATAGGATTAAGGTTTATGTGTGACCAAGTTGGTTTTTCTTAGTATATGTATTTTGATTTATTGGATAATGGAGTTAGGAATGATCTCCTTTTATAATTGACCAAAATTATTCTTTTGTAAATACCCATTCCTTTTTCAATGATTTTTGGACACTGTTGTTGGTTAAATTCCTAAAATGTGTTAAATAAATAAATTTTGGTTGTTATAAGTTCATGAAATTTTTTACCATTCATTTTTACACATGTTATAAACAACATTCAATTTTTTTATATCAAGACTTTCACATTTATTCATCTTAGTTTCTATCGTGGTCAATATTTTTTACATAATTAAATTACATATTATTAAAAGTATAAGGTAGTCACTCATGAAAGAAAATGTTTTTATGAAAAAAAATTAATCTACATTTAATTTAAATAAACTTCTAGTTATTTAAAATTTACCTTTTCAATTTTGAATTTTATTGTACCGAAATGTTTCTTGTTGGAAAATGATGTTGTTTTAAATAATATGTGTTTATAAACATATATAACATTAATTACAATCTAAAAGAGTTATAATGTATTATTATTTATTTTTAACAATAAAATCGATTTTATTATATAAAATAGTATAATTTAATTTATAATATAAAAACTAAACAGGTTTATTAAAATAAATCATTGAAAATAAAACCTTCACCATTATGAGGGTAATTATCATTAACAATAGTAATCATACATTTATAACTAAAAATGAAATTAATCTTATAAATAATGTGAAAATTATTATTTTAAATATTTTAAAAAATATTCATATTCCTCAAGTGGTGAAAGCTAATTTTTTTATTATTGAGAATTATTTTTTTAGAGTATAAAAGAACTTATGCTGCTAAAAAGAAAAACATGGGTTTTACTAAATCAAATATTTTATTTTTAAAATTCTAAATTTAAATAATTAATATATCATTTTAGATTTTTTTTTTAAAAAAATTTATTAGATTCTTTTAATATGATAATATCATAATAGAGAAGGAAATAGAAGAATTTATATTTTTTTACTATTCACAGGAAAAAAATTGTTTTACAAAATTTATAAATATTTTCCCGAGGCTAATTATTAAAAGTTGACATAAAAATTAAGGTTATTTTTATAAGATTAAATTTATAAATTTCATAATAATCCATTTAAATTAATTTATAATATTTAAAGAAAATCATATTTTATAGAATGTTTCCCTTTAAAATGGATAAGCGTTATTAATCCTATTTTATATATATTTTCAAATTATTTAAATTTTTTCATTAGTTAATTGTATTATTATTTATAAATTTTAGTAATTACGTTCACCAAATATGTTGTGGGTCATTTTAATTCAGTGTCTCATGTCAATAATTTATCCACCTGAGAATTAATTTTGAAAAACAATGTTCCATATTTTTGAAGTGTTACATTTTCACTCCCATAAATAAATTTTATCTATGTAATTTTTGTTACTACTAATTATTGAAAACACATAAGGTATCTAAAATATTTATATTATTAAAGATAAAATTTATTATCAGACATCAATCATAAAAACTTATGAAATATAAATCTTTCCTTAGAAAAGGATTATTAAAAACAATGATATTTTCATTTAACCATTTAATCCAAGAGTTTATAGTTTTTTTAATAAGTACTCACATTATATACATTTATTCTAATAAGTATTCAAAAATAAACAAGGCATTGATCAACTACCATATGTTTAAAAGAAATTTTATTTCTATTTTTTGAATATTTTTCCATTTAAATACCTTGAGCCAATAAATTATTGAAATCCCATTAAATTAATATAAACTAAGGATTAAAATAACTTTCCAAGGCATGTTTCCATTAAAATTGATATGGTTTTCAATATAAAAAGATTTTTTGATAATCAAATCATCAGGACTGTGAGTAAATTCCCATAAAAACCCATTGTAAAATCTAAAACATTCTAATAATTAATCCACAAGTTAAGAGTTATGGGAAATATTTATATAATTAACATAATCGACATCATAAGTTCAAAATTATGTTATCTTTCAATTTTATTTATATTATAAAATTTTCTATACTTATAATCCTTAAAAAAAATTTGAATTTATTTTTATAATTACCAAAATCCTTATACAAGAAGCATTAACCTATTGATAGAGTAGGTGTTAGGAGACCAACACCCTGAATTTTATTTGGTAGAGAACTCCATATCCTTTTGAAAATAAAATTCAATATTTCCATCACTTTGACACATAAAATTTTTCTCATTCCGTTAATTCATTCCCAATATTAATTTTCCAAACCTATTTATTATATATGAAAACAAATATTTCCGTCATCATATTCATCACATATGTATCCATGAGACTCAATAAATTCTTTATTCTATGTTTTACTAATTCTGTAATTAATTATCTTATTAATCAAAACTCATGATATTTGGGTAACCAAAACCAAATGATTTTAAGCAGTAGCTTATATCCCAATTTTTTATATTTCAGGCCATCACCACATTTTCAATCATATCCATTATCAAAATGGTATCTCATTTCACCATAAATTACATGAATAATTAATATAAATATAAGAATACATGTAATGATAAAATAATAATGCGGAAAAATTTTACATTAAAAGAAAAAGTAATAAATGAAATTTGCAACCTCACATATATGTTTATATGTGGCAGTGCATGTTATTAATTTTCATTATAATATTAGTTTTTATAACTATATCATGATGAAGTGATCAATTATTTCAAAATGGTTCATAAATATATTTATATTAACCATTTTATATACCCACCTACTATATATCCTGGTCTGAAGTCTTCAAATGACCCATAATGAACTAAAAAATGATTGAGTTAATACTTCACTAAAAAAAATTTAGTCAATTACACTTAAGATAATATGATCCATTATCATGTACCAATTCTTGTATAAATGAATAGATATAATTTTAAAGAATACAAAATACTCAAAACATTAAAACCATTCCTAGATTTTGACATATACAAGGACTTAAATTTTATTCAAATCTCTAGGGTTTCCACTAAATTAATATTATCCTAGTTTCCAAAATGAAATAAAGTAATCATAAAAATAATTAAACCAATATATAATACTGAATGAGTCATAGCATACCCAAACTAAATGGTTTGTTTCTAATAGATACTTTACAAACATGATTCATTACAAAGGGACATGTCTTAATCTATATATATAATTATTTTAAATTAATTACCGATGATTAAAATTAAAACATATAAATGGTCATAAAATCCAATAAAAGTGTGGCTTAAAGTCTTCATGGATAATTTATATATGAAATATATTTTATGATATATTTGAATATTTAAGTATAATTGAACCACCTAATAATCACTTCTAGATTTTCTATAAGTTATACTCATCTTTATGATTGGGGAATTAGAATTATAATAATGGTTTGAGCTCAATAAATTAGTATAGTAAATATAATAAACATTTCATGAAGGGTTAGATTATATTATTTTTAGAGAAAATGTAAATGGGGGAATAAATTATTAAAATAACATGAAAAAATAAGATTTCTATAAGTCATTATAGAAGGACATATAATATGAAATGAACAAAGTTATTCCATGGAAGAATATTGTTGAAACATATTATAAAAATCCTAATCCATGAGGAATAAAAAAAAGTTTAAATTTTTTTAAAAAATGTGTGGAATAAACATAATCATTGAAATAATATTTCGAGGATACCCACTAAGACATTTGCATCATAAAATGTCTGAGATGAACACTATAGTAGATTCTTCATCTTGGATATACCACCCATATACACATGGAATTTGGATTACCACCCATGTTCACTTTTTATGGTTGAGGTAATCCTCATGTGTTCTCTTGGTCTTTATATTACCAAATGTATATGTTTACACCTATAATGGTGTGATATGAACTTTTTTCGTTGACCATTCAAGAAGTGTGGGGAATATGAAAAAAATATTGATATTCTTGCACATAAAATTTTGAGGTATAATATTTGAAAAATTGGGATTTACATTATAATGGAATACACATTTGGACCTTATTATACTAATTATACATATTATAATTAATTATGATTCCCCCCTTACATAATCAATATGTTCATCCTACTGATTAACCATGCCAGTACACAACCGTATGACCATGTGGGAACATGGGGGACCATGACCAATGGGAGCAAGCCTAATCCAACAAGTTGATAAATAGAGGAATAGTGCCCATAGGAAAATGGTTGTATCATGAATAAGGCACATGGTTAGGGAGCCGAAAGGAGTTCATAACATTGCCCAAGATAACACTAGGTCGAAGCCAAGGCGATAGTGTATGTGGGTGCTATGGGTTCCAAAACCCAATGTAAGGTCAATGGAATAACATCCAATACTGTACCTTTTTATGTGGAGGTGATCCACTAAGGTGTTATGATGTGGGATAGAGAAGCTATGAGTAAAATTCCCCCTTGTTTAAAAAGTTTTACATAATCTCAACAGCTCAATTTGTATGATCTTAGCCATTAGTTTAAATCACTTATGATGATATTTGAATATAGTTGAAACTACATGATTCTTATTCAATGTAAGTTGATCCTGCACAATGTGATTCCTACATCTTTAACCTCATGCCCGTTCAATAGTTTTCCGTTTTCCCATTCCACTGGTTCAACATAGCCATGAAACCAAATGTCACTCGCATGATCATTTATTTATAACTATGTGTAGCCATATTATCCAAATGATCCTGAAAAAAATAGTTTGGATGTCCCTATAATTTAAATCGTCTATATATTCAATATGTAAGCTATCACATGAATCCTTTTGCAACAACTGTTGGAATGTCAAAAGAAATTACACTTGTACAAAAATCCATTATATGATGATCTTTTGATCATGTTATCAAGAAAATAAAACAATTGAAAACATCACATAAAGCATTAGACCATGTGACACCACCATATTCTATAATTATAATGATCTAAATAAACTTGTATTATCAAGATTATCCACGATGCCTGCATGAAGAGTTAAGTGAAGGTAGATGTAGGAACCACATGAATCCACCACAAGAGCCTCTAAAAATCATGAGATGTGATGAAGGTAATCAGAGGTTCATCTCATGAATGGATGAATGTCATGTGAAAATGAATTGTTGTAATGTGATGTCAATCCCACTAATCCTTCATTGCCTCATTTTTTTTCAAATGACCACATCCCCATACAGATCAACATCATTATCAAATTCCCTGAGCCTATATAATCCATATTCCACTTCAAAAAACACACATTCAATGGAGAATAGCAAGATTAGTGTAGAAAAAGAGGGGTTGAAATCAACATTCATATATAACCTCATAGAAATTAAGAGTCCCATCTTGTGAGAAACTACTATGGTATGTCATCACAAGAACCCATCACATGATCATCAAAAGATCGCATGATCTTATAATACTGTAATATCACATGTGTCTCAAATGAAATAGCATCTCCTAGAAATCATGAAATATCACATATGTACATCCCTATCACAAGAACATCCCTTCTAGACATATGACAGTGATTCATATAAAAAATAGAAGAAAACCATGATAACTAATAATACTTCTTCCATTCATGTTACACCAACACATAGCCCCATCACAATATAATATTACGATTCACATAATCACTAAGGATACAATATGACTACATGATGATCACATTATATTAGTCATGCGATGTACATAGGTGTCTCGAGCATGCTTTTCCATTCCATATCGAGATAATTGTAAGGACCTCATGATCACATGACACCTCTTATAGTCAATGTAATGAATGAACTCAGACATATAGAACACCAATATAGTTATCTAAACACATAATTTAGAGGACAATTAATTCATTTGGATTGTATTGAATAAGGAATTATGTGATCATTCAGTCTCATGATGTCGTGAACTTCAAGTTTTATAATGTTCACATGAAACCATGGAAATTCCATCCTTCACATGTTACACCCTACAAATTATTATCAATAAAAATATAATACCATGCAAAATTACCACATGTATTCAAATGGTACTAACTTCCCCTCAAAATGTTCCCTTGTCTATGTCTGAGTCTTAATTTACACCCTCTATGGAATATCACAAAACCCTTATAGAGACCCCTTTATGAGGTCTAATTAATCTGATGAATAATAGTGCATCATGTAGAAACCTCATGTGTGCACCCCACCGAATTCCAGTGGCCTCAACACCCATGTACATACCATTCCATTTCCATGGAAACCCTTTGAGGTTTAGTTTGGATAAAACCATTAGTAATTCACCCCTCTACCTAGGATAATTTTATTCTATACATCTATGAGTCATTATCTCTTAGGTAATGCATTTTCAAAACTCGTATGAGTGCATGATCATATACATGTTCATGATACGTTGTCACATGTTTAATTTAGGGTCAACCAATTTCAATATTCTTTATTGTTCTCACAGTGTACATATGGGCCTTAGATGTTCAAATTTTTTAATAATATAGTCTCATGAAACATTAGTTTGATCTCGTGATATATTATTGAATTGTCGTAATGATCATGTCATTTCCCATTTTCTTTATATCATTTTTATGTGATAGTCTGATGACATGTCATGTTGATCATGTGATAATATATATTCATGTCCACATTGATCATGTGAAAAACCAATGACAAGTCCACATTAACTATCATAATTAATCCAATACTAGTAAATTTCTCATGCGTACAGTCTTTGACATGTCTGACATATCAAATTGACACCCCAAACATGTAATGAGAAAAATTAAGACATGTACAATAGGATGTCAAGACATGTCCAGCATGCAAGAAAAATATAATGGGCAGATCTAATATGAAATTTCAACTTCATTCGGTAGGCACATTCTTGATCTGGTCAATTGGACCTTGTAAGAGAACATTCAACCACATACCCATTTAAGAAAGAGCTATCTCTAACAAGATAGGGATACAAACTCATGCAACCCAATTACTGCCCTACTCTCAGAAAGACCTTGTATAGATGAGATCCCTCTGTATCTTTCCAAAGATACAAAATGTTCTCCAAATGTAATACATACATTAGTAAGGCCCCTATAATTCATAATACTATAGATATAACCACATTTTCTCCAAATGTGATCACCTGCCTTATCCCTTTAGGGGTTTATGGTTTAATTGAACTATAAGAACTCTGATTACAATCCAAATAGGATGCGTAGTATGCCTTCATAAGGCTTGAGAAGTAATGTGAATCCAATTTTGGATATGTCCCTCCACTCCCATTATGTATTCAATCTTTCCCAATTCATCAATATTTTATAAGTGGGTTCATACACATGCATCACATTAAGTGAAATCCCCACCAATTCCTTAATGTACCACAAACCCATTAGTTGGTTAGGTATGAACCAAACTATGATGAATCTGATTCTTGATATAATCAGGATACATAGGACTCCTTCTTAAGGAATGGTGACTATAACTCATCCTTTAGGAGATGAGTAGTCATACCTCTCAATGTAAAACTTTACTGTGTATTCCTTGCATGCATATGCTCTCATGAAACATGTATGATCTTCTTCTATCTCTTGTTTCTCACACGGAGCATGACACATGTGGGTAAAGAAATTAGAGATTATTGTACAAATACGATTTTGTATATCCCTTAGTATAGGCCTATCAATGGGATATAGGTTTAATCACATCCCATCTCTACCCATGGTCTATACTTCTAATGAGGACTTCTAGGACAACCACATGTGAATAAGTCACACATAGGGCCTATATTTTCTAATCTCTCAAGAAACGGACACCAATAATAATAACTATGTAGAATTTGATTCTTATTTAAATGGGATTCATAGTATTTACTTTATAGGTATTATCCATGTATTTATATACTTATTGTATGATGTTAAAATTCATTGATTGGTCCAGTCACATGACCATAAACTATGACAAAAAAACTATGTAAGTTTTGATTATTTTTATAAACAAGATACATATGAAGCCTCATAGTGTTTCAATCTCATCTTCTAGACACCAACCACATCCCTTGATGACAATGAACAATAGTAATCATGATCATGGTCATAAAATAAGTCATTATAAATAAATAAGTGGATGATTGATAATACATGACATGCACACAACTGTTCTTATCAATGCATGATATTAATCAATTCATTGACCAAGAGGTATCCAATCCCATATTGGGATCTGGGAAGGATTTTAAGAACAAATCATAATTCTACAAGATAGACTAATATTAGGAAACAATTCCCCACAAATGAGTGTGATGAGGTATAACTCCCATCCTCTCAACAAATTTCAGTTCCTAAGCATCGATGTGTCTAAAAATCCAAAGTACTATAAGCCTTTGGAAACCATTTACTTACTTACTTATGAATGTGTGAGATTATTGGTGATTATATTAATGATTTAAAAATGGAAAACAAAATTCTTGTGACTAACACAGTCATTAAACCCCATCAAATTAATCCTTTAACCAAAACCATCCATTTCTCTATTGAAAAAATGAACTGATGAACCATATGTGTAACCCTTAAACTATGTAATTCATTTTAGATTTTAAAAATGGTAGTCATTTTTTTAGTCTAGTTTTTATCTCACATTCCAAAATACATATTGGAGAACCCGATTAATTTATTAATGAACTAAACCATGAATAAAAAGTAGGGACGTCCTTGTCATCATTTAACTATGAAAGAAATAGATAGGATATATATTATTATACAATATGATTCACTAAAATGAACACTTGTTTATTCTCCAAAATTTCCAAAATATTTCTCTATAAAAATGACATCATAAAATGTTTATACAGATTATGAGATCATTTGGCATGAAGATTTACCCTCGAAGACCAAATGAACACTTTCACTAAAACAACACAACTAATACTGATTTGTGAATGTATTTTTACAAGATTACCACATAAATCGATCCATCAAAACCTTGGAATCATATCATGAAATATTTATAAGGATGAATTCTCAGTTGTTGTGTTTTAAAAAAAATTACACAAGAGAGTATGTGACCCTTGATTCTACATTCAATAGATCTGGGTTCTGATTCACTAGAGTGTAGAAATCTATACATTCCTTACCTCAAGGAGCTGTATGGGTAAAAAAATCTAGTTAACTCAATCGACTAGGAGCTTCCAAGGAAGGATCCCATCTATTTCAATCATCATCACCGAAATGTGACCATGATTCCATAAGGAGTTGTAGAAGAAGTTGTGCCTACACCAACAGTCCTAGTTGGGCAATCCAGTAAGAGAGCCAGCATGGGGTATCCAAATATTGTATCTTTAGATTAAGATTATATACTTGCTACCTATAATCATTATGAGGACCACCAGTGTATCTTGAAGGTTTCCATGAATCAACATTAGGTCATCACTAGTGAGGATCCTTTGATTTATCATATCTTGCCTTGTTGACTATGGTATTCTAGGGACCACCCTATCCTATTGGGATTGGTGAATTATTATCATATTTTACCATGGTAGAATTTTCTATATGGGAATCATCCCCAAAAATTTATCATGTGAACTGACCCCAAACATGGTTCCATGGGTACTAACCCCTCAAATAGGTATTTGTGCACAAACCCACCAAACAAGGTACCCCATTGAGGATGATCACTATCACAATTATGCATCATTCAATGTGATATCAATCAGATAAAATAGAATATCAACATATTTGGATTAGCATACTCATGGAGAGTATAATCATACCATCTTGTAGTCATCTAAATCACAACATGATGGACTAATTCCCACCTATAACATGGGAGAAGATGGTCCCAAAAATATCATTCAAGTATCAATATAAGGTGTTATCAACCATGTTAGTATTTAAATGGATAATGAATGTGGATAATATTTCTAATAACAGTGGTAGTTTTGTTTTCAAGGTTTCACATTGGGACTCCCATCATCATCCACTAATAATAACATTGACATATGAAAGGGAATAATTATGGATCATTCATTTCAGCATCTTGAGGATGAAATAAAATCTAAAAAATAATATATCAATCAACTCCAATTAAAGAACTTAGATTTCCAAGAAATAATTTTTGGAATGTTCTTGGGATCACTACCTTGAAATAATGCAACAACAACTTCCTATGGATGTCTTCCATGTAGTGATGTACCCTAGCAGATAGGGATGGGGGCATTTTCATATTTTCATTACTCTCTCAGTTGAATCCTAACATCATTCCACCTCACCCCATCCCATACATCTTGGGGAATTTAAATATTTTCAAGACCCCCATCCCATAGGGATGGGGAAATTTCAATATTTTCCACCACTTGACACTAAGGATATTATGTAAACCATATGACATCAACCATTTCCACAAAGCTAGTAGGAGTGTTAGAAATAATTAATTATTTGGAATCATCTACATCATCCATGATCTCCAATTGTGAATAACCTACCCCCAATACAGTAAAGACTGAGAATTTGTACCCTAAAATCCAAACTCAGTTGTGGACTCCCACCATCAGGGGTATCAATAACATGCATGAGATGAAGCATGATCATCCATCTATTGATGAATGATATGGAAATTAATTTTCATTCAAATCAAAACATTTTCATGGGTATTTCAATTATTCCAAGGAAATTGGTTTGTTAGAGCTCCCGAAAATGATAATTTTGAGCGAGGAAAAGACAATAGTCCACAAAACGATTTACCCTACAATTGAAAAATCAGAAACAAAATAGAAGTTTTATTCATTAAATACTTTATTAATGTTTATTTGGACATTGAGATGTGGGAATTAACAGCACCTAATTCACAACTCTCTAATCTTTATAAATGGGACACAAAATTTATGCAGTAGAACATAAGCCGCATGTCTTCCAAGGATAGGCAATTGTCTTTCAATAGAAGATTAAACAATGCATATTCATTCCAATGAAGGATCATTACAAGGTATTATGATTATTACATGGAATGTAGTTTGATAGAACTCCCAAAATGAAGGAATATGAATGAGTAATGTTGGATAGGTTATGAAAACCATTTCCCCTAACATTGACATCTTGGTCACATAATAGATAGCTACTTTGTCTTCAAATATTGGTTAGAGAAATATTTGATAATAGGATTGATACTGTTAAAGGATAATAAAATACATTCAATGATAATAAGAATTATCCAAGATCAACCAGAGGAACCACTCTCCTTATTATTTATTCCCATTTGTCCTTACTTCCTGATGTTAAATGGAATGACTTATTTCCATGCCGCACGAAATTGAACTGCATGGGGTTCTAGAACTCTATATGTATTGATTATCATTATAATGATACTTTTATATTTAAATAGATCCTATATCTTGGGATATCCACCTATATTCACTACTGGAAATACAGGCTTTCCCACGGTTTTGAACAGTTGGGAAAGGCTATAGAACCATTGGTATATGTTATACCAACGGTTCTGAAAACCACAGGGAATTAAGACATTGGGAAAGCTTTTCCCAATGATTTAAAGTGAAACATTGGGATAGTTTGGAAAAAATTAACCTTTCCCAACGGTTTTGCCAAACCATTGGGATAGTTTTTCCCAATGGTTTGCCTTGAACCGTTGGGAAAACCAAGCAACCTACTTCTTTCCCAACGGTTCTATGAACCGTTGGTAAAAAACCTCATATTTCTATGCCAACGGTTCCAAGCCGTTGGCATAGCCTATGCTGTGCAAACTGCACAATAGCCAGCCTATAATTTGAACAGCCCCCTCATTTCCAAGCAGCCTGCAATTTGAATAGCCCCCCTCATTTTCAATCATTTCAGTTATTGTACCTGCAATAAACTAACACATACATATACAATTATTGTACCTGCAATAACCAACTAACACATACATATAGAGAACAAATTCATACACATTGAAACTATAATGCATCCTAGAACTATACACATCCAAAATTAAATCATAATTCATAACGTAATTATAAACATACATAATTCATTTAGAATTCAATTAAAAATTTAGATGAAAATTATATGTGGAATCCAGAATTCAATTCATAATTTGATCAGTTTTTCATATACCATATGTTTTTACTAGAAATGATTCCCATTTTAAACAAAATACTTACACCTGGTGTGATTCCGGCCACACCGTGCCTCAGATTGAGACTAGGTTAACTCGTACACGTCACAAATGACCCATGGATTGTTGTCCTAAAGTATCAACATATTCTGAAAGTGTTTGGTAGGTTTTCTGTATTTCAGTTGTTGTTTTCACTTAAAATGAAGTGCTTTTTAAATAAAATAAAGCCACTTTGAGTGGTGCCGGCCACACCGCACCTCATATTGATGCGGGGTTGACTCGTACACGTCACAAATGACCCATGGATCGTCGTTCTAAAATATCAACACAATCAGAATCCGTTTGGTTGGTTTTCTGTATGTACTTAAAATGTTGTCCATTTTAAACATAAGAGCGACACTTTGGGTGGTTCCAGCGACACCGTGACTTGTATTGAGGGGCAGTTGACTCATACACGTAACATATGACCCATGGATCGTTTTCCTAAAGATTCAACAGATTCTGAAAGCATTTGGTCAGTTTTTTGTATGCCAGTAGTTCTTTTCACTTATATCCTGTCCATTTTAAACAAAAGAGACACATTTAGAGTGGTACCGGCCAAACCACGTATCGGATTAAGATGGGGTTGACTCGTAAAAATCTCAAATGACCCATGGATAATTTTACTAATGTGTTAGCACAATTTGAATGCGTTTGGTCAGTTTTCCATATGTCAGTTGATGTTTTCACTTAAAATGATGTCCTTTTGAAACAAAAGAGAGACACTTTGAGTGGTTACGGCCACACCACACCTCATATTGAGGTGGGGTTGATTCGTATACATCACATATTACCCATGGATTTTTTTTCTAAAGTATCAACACAATCAGAATCTGTTTGGTCAGTTTTCCATATGTACTTAAAATGTTGTCCATTTTAAACAAAAGAGAGACACTTGGAGTGCTCCCAGCCACACCGCACCTCAGATTGAGGAAGGGTTGACTCATACACGTCACATATGACCCATGGATCGTTTTCCTAAAGCATCAAAGCATTTATAATGTGTTTTGTCAGTTTTTCTTATGTTAGTTGTTGGTTTCACTTAAAATGATGTCCATTTTAAACAAAAGAGAGACACTATGAATGGTGTCGATCACACCGCACCTCGGATTGAGGCGCAGTTGACTCGTACACGTCACATATG
The DNA here is from genome assembly GCA_963277665.1 of Viscum album. Classification (NCBI taxonomy): domain Eukaryota; kingdom Viridiplantae; phylum Streptophyta; class Magnoliopsida; order Santalales; family Viscaceae; genus Viscum; species Viscum album. The sequence continues at coordinate 1,586,760,109 of OY728155.1, forward strand.
ACCCATGGATTTTTGTTCTAATGTATCGACACAATCAGAATCCATTTGGTTGGTTTTCCGAATGCTAGTTGTTGTTTTCACTTAAAATGAAGTCCATTTTAAACAAAAGAGAGAAACTTTGAGTGGTGTCAGCCACACCGTGCCTTGGATTGAGGCGAGGTTAGCTCCTACACGTCACATATGACCCATGGATCTTTCTCCTAAAGTTTTAACGGAAACCGAATGAGTTTGGTTAGTTTTCCATATGTACTTAAAATGTTGTCCATTTTAAACAAAAGAAAGACACTTAGAGTGACCCCGGCCACACTGAGACTTGGATTGAGCCTAGGTTGGCTTGTGCCTGTGTCATATGACCCATGGATCATTGTGATAAATTATCAACAGAGCCCGAATGCTTTTGGTCAGTTTCCGATTTGTAGTTATTCTTTTCACTTATACTCCCGTCAATTTTAAACAAAAGAGACACAGTTAGAGTGGTAACAACCACACCATGTCTCAGATTTAGATGGGGTTGACTCGTACACATCTCAAATGACCCATGGATCATTGTGCTAAAGTATCACCACAAGCCGAATGTGTTTGGTCGGTTTTCCATTTGCCAATTGATGTTTTCACTGAAAATGATGTCATTTTGAATCAAAAAAGAGACACTTAGAGTGGTGCCGGCCACACCACGCCTCGTATTAAGGCGGGGTTGACTCGTACACATCACATATGACCCATGGATCATTTTTCTAAAGCATAAAAATATTTCAAATGTGTTTGGTCTATTTTTCGTATGTCACTTATTGTTTTCACTTAAAATGATGTCCATTTTAAACAAAATAGAGACTCTATGAATGGTGTTGGCCACACCGTGCCTCAGATTGAGGCGGGGTTGACTCATACACATCAACTATGACCCATGGATCATTGTTCTTAATTATCGACACAATCAGAATCCATTTAGTCAGTTTTCTGTATGCTAGTTGTTGTTTTCACTTAAAATGAAATCCATTTTTAACATAAGAGAGACACTTTGAGGGGTGTCAGCCACACCGCACCTCCGATTGAGGCGAGGATGACTCGTACACATCACATATGTCCCATGGATCTTTCTAGTAAAGTTTCAATGGAAACCAAATTTTTTTGGTTGGTTTTCCATATATACTTAAAATGTTGTCCATTTTAAACAAAAGAGAGACACTTAGAGTGATCCCGGCCACACTAAAACTCAGATTGAGCCCAAGTTGGATCGTACATGTCACATATGACCCATGGATCGTTGTGATAAATTGTCAATAGAAGCCAAATGCGTTTGGTCGGATTCACATATGCTAGTTGTTCTTTTCACTTAAAATGATATCCTTTTGAAACAATAGAGAGACACTTAGAGTGGTTCCAACCACACCGCACCTCGGATTGTGGCGGTGTTGACTCGTACACATCACATATGGACCATGCATCATTGTACTAAATCATCAACACATTTTGAATGTGTTTGGTCAGTTTTCCGTATGCTACTTTTTATTTTCACTTAAAATGATGTCCATTTTAATCAAAAGAGATGCACTTTGAGTTGTGTCGGCCACACCGCACCTCAGATTGAGGCGAGGTTGACTCATACACATTACATATCACTCATGGACCATTCTCCTAAGGTTTCAATGGAAACAAAATTTGTTTGGTCGGTTTCCATTATGTACTTAAAATGTTGTCCATTTTAAACAAAAGAGATACATTTAGAGTGATCCCAGCCACACCGCGACTCGGATTGAGCATGGGTTGGCTCATACACATCACATATAACCCATGGATCGTTGTGATAAATTATCAATAGAATCCGAATGCGTTGGTCAGTTTTCCGTATGCCAGTTGTTCTTTTCACTTATAATCTTGCCCATTTTTAACAAAAGAGACAAAGTTATAGTGGTACCAGCCACACCGTACCTCAGATTTAGACGACGTTGACTCGTACATGTCTCAAATGACCCATGGATCATTGTTCTAAAGTATCAACACAATCCGAATGTGTTTGGTCAGTTTTCCATATGCCAGTTGATGTTTTCACTTAAAATTATATCCTTTTGAAACAAAAGAGAGACACTTAGAGAGGTGCCGGCCACACCGCGCCTCAGATTGAGGTGGGTTTGACTCGTACACCTCACATATGACCCATGGATCGTTTTCCTAAAGTATCAACACATTTCGAATGTGTTTGGTCAGTTTCTCGTATGTCAGTTGTTGTTTTCACCTAAAATGATGTCCATTTCAAACAAAAGAGAGACACTATGAATGGTTTTGGCCACACCGCACCTTGGATTGAAGCGGGGTTGACTCATACACATCACATAGGACCCATGGATCGTTGTTCTAAAGTATCGACACAACCAGAATCCGTTTGGTCAGTTTTCTGTATGCTAGTTGTTGTTTTCACTTAAAATGAAGTCCATTTTAAACAAAAGGGAGATAGTTTGATTGGTGTCAGCTACACCGCGCCTCTTATGGAGGCGAGGTTGACTCGTACACTTCACATATGACCCATGGATCATTCTCCTAAAGTTTCAATGGAAACCGAATGCGTTTGGTCGGTTTTCCGTATGTACTTAAAATTTTGTTCATTTTAAACAAAAGAGAGACACTTATATTGATCCCAGCCACACCGTGCCTCGGATTGAGGCGGGGTTGACTCGTACACATCAAATATGATCCATGTATCGTTTTAATAAAGCATCAACACATTTCAAATGCGTTTGGTCAGTTTTTCATATGTTAGTTGTTGTTTTCACTTAAAATGATGTCCATTTTAAACAAAAGAGAGACACTTAGTGTGGTTTCGGCCACACCATGCCTCCGATTTAGGCATGGTTGACTCGTACACGTCACATATGACCCATGGATCGTTTTCCTAAAGTATCAACACAATCAGAATCCGTTTGGTCGGTTTTCCGTATGCAAGTTTTTGTTTTCACTTAAAATGAAGTCCATTTTAAACAAAAGAGAGAAACTTTGAGTGGTGTCAGCCACACCGCGCCTCGTATTGAGGCGAGGTTTACTTGTACACATCAAATATGACCCATGGATTGTTCAACTAATTTTTCAACAGAAACCGAATACATTTGGTCGGTTTTCCATATGTACTTAAAATATTGTCCATTTTAAAAAAAAGAGAGACACTTAGAGTGATCCCGGCCACACCGCGCCTCATATTGAGGCGGGGTTGACTTGTACACATCACATATGACCCATGGATCATTTTACTAAAGCATAAACACATTTCGAATGCGTTTTTTCAGTTTTTAGTATGTCAGTTGTCGTTTTCACTTAAAATGATGTCCATTTTAAACAAAAGTGAGACACTTAGAGTGGTGTCAGCCACACCGCACCTCAGATTGAGGCGCGGTTAACTCGTAAACATCACATATGATCCATGGATAGTTTTCCTAATGTATCGACATAATCAAAATCCGTTTTTTCATTTTTCCTTATGCTATTTGTTGTTTTCACTTAAAATGAAGTCCATTTTAAACAAAAGAGAGACACTTTGAGTGGTGTCGGCCACACCGCACCTTAGATTGAGGCGATGTTGACTCATACACGTCACATATGACCCATGGATAATTATCTTAAAGTTTAAATGGAAACAGAATGCGTTTGGTTGGTTTTCTGTAGGTACTTAAAATGTTGTCCATTTTAAACAAAAGAGAGACACTTAGAGTGATCACGACCACACTGCGACTCGGATTGAACCTGGGTTTGTTCATACATGTCACATATGACCCATGGATCATTGTGATAAATTATAAATAGAATCCTAATGCGTTTGGTCGGTTTTCCGTTTGTCAGTTATTCTTTTCACTTATAATCTGGTCCATTTTAAACAAAAGAGACACAGTTTGAGTGGTACCGGCCACACTGCGCCTCAGATTTAGATGGATATGACTTGTACAAGTCTCAAATTACCCATGGATCATTGTGCTAATGTACCAACACAATACAAATGAATTTGGTCAGTTTTATGTATTCCAATTGATGTTTTCACTTAAAATGATATCCTTTTGAAACAAAAGAGAGACACTTAGTGTGGTGTCGGCCACAACGCTTCTCGGATTGAGGTGGGGTTGAATCGTATATCTCACATATGACCAATGAATCGTTGTTCTAAAGTACTGACACAATCAGAATCCGTTTGGTCGGTTTTCCGTATGCCAGTTGTTGTTTTCACTTAAAATTAAGTCCATTTTAAACAAAAGAGAGACACTTTGAGTGGTTTTGGCCACACCGCACCTTGTATTAATGCGCGTTTGACTCATACACATCACATATGACTCATGGATCGTTATCCTAAAGTTTCAATGAAAACCAAATGCGTTTGGTCGGTTTTCCGTATGTACTTAAACTGTTGTCCATTTTAAACAAAAGAGATACACTTAGAGTGATCTCGACCACACCATGACTCAGATTGAGACCAGGTTGGATTGTACTCATCACATATAACCCATGGATTGTTGTGATAAATTATCAACAGAATATGAATGCATTTGGTCGGTTTTCTGTATGCCACACCTCACCTCTGATTTAGATGGGGTTGACTTTTACACATCTCAAATGACCCATAGATCATTGTCTTAAAGTATCAACACAATCCAAATGTGTTTGGTCGGTTTTCTGTATTCCAGTTGATGTTTTCACTTAAAATGTTGTCCATATTAAACAAAAGAGAGACACATAGAGTGGTACCGTCTACACCGCACCTCAAATTGAGGTGAGGTTGACTCATACACGTCACATATGACCCATGAATCATTTTCCTAAAGCATCAACACATTTCGAATGCATTTGGTCAGTTTTTTGTTTGTCACTTGTTGTGTTTAACTTAAAATGATGTCTATTTTAAACAAAAGAGAGACACTGTGAATGGTGTCGGCCACACAGCACCTCAGATTGAGGCGTGGTTGACTTAAACATGTCACATATGACCCATGGATCATTTTCCTAAAGAATCAACATAGTTCTAATGCATTTGTTCAGATTTTCGTATGTCAGTTGTTGTTTTCACTTAAAATGATGTCCATTTTAAACAAAAGTGAGACACTATGAATGGTGTCGGCCACACCGCGCATCGGATTGAGGCAGCGTTGACTCTTACACGTCACATATGACCCATGGATCATTTTTCTAATGTTTCAATGGAAACCGAACGTGTTTGGTTGGTTTTCCGTATGTACTTAAAATGTTGTCCATTTTAAACAAAAGAGAGACACTTAGAGTGATCCCGACCACACCGCGACTCGGATTGAGCCCGGGTTGGCTCATACATATCATATATGATCAATGTATTGTTGTGATAAATTATCAATAGAATAAAAAGGTGTTTGGTCAGTTTTCCATATGCCATTTGTTCTTTTCACTTATAATTTTGTCCATTTTAAACAAAAGAGACACAGTTATAGTGGTATGTTAGTTGTTTACTCACATTATTCAAATACACTATTTGACTAGGGGTGTTTATATTAATTTATTTATGAAAAATTTACATTTAAAATGAGAATATCATAAAATTAATAGAAGATAAAACATTTACGAAAAATCCTTGAGGAAATATTAAGGAAAACATGATTTATGAGAATCCTCATGTTTCTATTAGTGGAATGGTATTTACTTAAAATATTGTAGAAATTCATATAGAATATTTTTATATCATTCTTATTATGGATTAGATTTTAGTTTATCATGCTATGAAACATTTCAGAGCTAATAATGCCATACCAAATGAATACATCCCGTTTATAACATACCAAAAATCTAGGATATTGAATAGATATGTAAATTTGATTTACATTGATTATCATGATGAAAATAAATAAAATATATATTATAAATTTTCTAGATGTAAATGAAATCAAGGAGGGTGGGGGGTGTCCGGGGGGGTGTCCGGTGGGTGCTTGGGGGGCTGTCCAGGGACCAAGGAGGAGGGTGGGGGGAGGGCTATGCAGGGGGTGTCCGGGGGGTTGTTCGGGGTCCATAGAGGAGGGTGGGGGGTGGGGGGGGGGGTTGTCTGGGGGATGTTAGGGGGGTGTCCGGGGGGCTTTCCGAGGACCAAGGATGATGGTTGGTGGCTGTTCGGGGGGCTGTTCGGGGTCCAAGGAGGATAGTGGGGGTTGTCCATGGTCCAGGAAGGAGGGGGGATATCCAGGGTGTTCCCAAAAACACAACCACTAAAAGACAACAACATCCATAAAAATTGACAATATATAAAAATAACTCAACTCTAATACTACACTACATGTCTAGATAAAACCAACAACTAGAATAGATTAAACATCAAATCTCAGTAATATTAGTAAAAAATGTAACGGATTAATTTGTACCACATCACCATAACCATCATCACTATCATCATCACCATCGTGCTTTGTCCCCATCATCATCCTCACCCTCCTTAGCGCCCTCCTCCTCACCCTCTCCCTCCTCCCCACCCTTGCCATCCACCTCGCCCTCCTCCTCTCCCTCCTCTTCCACTTCAGACTCCTCGCCATTATCATCGTCAAGAAGGACATCGTCCTGACCACCACTAGAACATCCACCTGGTGCACCATATATAGAACGTATCTATGACATATATTCATCAAAATCTGGGCTGGCCGCAGCTGGAAGTGTTGGACGTAGAACATCCATAAATTTCATAAATGCACTGTTTGACCTAGCAGACTATTCTGCCGTCTCTGTGGCCCTTATCCTATTCTTCCTGTGCCCTAACTTGCTGTAGATTGGTGGCACTACAACTCGTACCTGAGGATGTCCAATACCTCAATGGGGAAATCCTAGGTTGGCAGCGTGCTCTGCCAGGATGCTCCTCTCCCAATACCTGATGTAAGTGATCAGTTGGCCTAAAATTGTCTGGTTCTTGGGCATCGAGGGCCTCTAAAGTAAAATGTTACAAATATAAACATATTATTAAGTTACAAAATAGATATTAAAATATAAAATCAATATATTAAAACTTACAATCTTCTGCTGAGTCGCTTCATTGACGGCACTTCCATCCTTTTTCTGTCTACTCGAGCAAAACAGTTTTGCTTGAGGCACACGTCCTTAAATATTCGGTATTTTCCTCTATAATGACATTGAAAACAAAATTTATATGAAAACTTTAACAAACTATTAAATAATTTAGTAATCAGAAGAAAATGTAAGTCGTAAAGAAAACTTATAAACAATTGTCATACCTGCTTCCTATCATGATCCGACATCGTAGTACGTCCTAGTGTGTGGAGGTATTTTTTTTGCATCAATGTTTAGTTTATTTTTTTCCAGATTATTCCTAAATAAAATTCTATAATGAAAAGGATAATATTAATGCAAAACATGAAAGTTATTATTTAAATACCTCAAATGTAATTCATACCTTAAACTGGGTAGTCGTCCAATGAGTAATCATCTGACAATACTGCTCTATATGAAAATCATCCACAACTAGTACCGCCTATAAATTAGTGCCAAATCTAGCACACAAACCAATATAAAAATAATGCTTTTAGGCTCTCCAAATCTCACCTAAATCCTTTAGACATTCTGATCGTGCACCCTCACCATTGGGAAAATTAAATCGGAGTTGACATCAAAATATTAATTCATATAAATGCAAAAATAATTCATAGCAATAAATAAAACATATTTTTTTACCCATATCTCTGCCCAATCTCTATCCTTGAACTCATGTGGCAAATTTCTCCATGATAGCGGGCTGACGGGAATGATGTCGGTGTATTTGGAAAGCGTCGCCAAAAAACACGGACATTGCTGCCATGTTTTCTCAACCATTTGGTTGTCTTCAATGTAATCCACCATAACCTGTGTGTGGCATGTCCACACCGAACGTATGCGTGTACACCCCCACCCTTGAATCCTGTTAGTAAATGTATCTGTCATGAAATAAAAACAAATATTTTATCAAAACATGTTATAATGAAAATAAATATTGCTATAAAAATTTATTAGGGTTATATAAATATACCTGCGCCAGTCTAATTTCTGAGAGCCACTGGATCCATAGAAACTGATGGAACACCCTATGGTAGAACAGTAGTCGAAGACGATGGAATATAGAAGCTCGGAGAGACAGAAGTAGAAGGAAAAGAAGTTGGGACAACTGTATGATCGGATTCTGACTCGGGAGTGGGAATCATCATGGGATGTGAAAATGATGGGCCAGAAGATGAAAAAGGTTGTGAAAACATGGGAGGCCTAAATATACCATGTGTCTCTAACGACACACTGGGATCCGAAATTGGGAAGGATGAAATGTTAGTGGGAGGGGAAATGTCTAGTTGGGTACGCACATCTGCTCGTCCACCTATAGTACGAACCCTCCTCATACCACCAGTCTGAGTACAAAGACTAGTACTAGGCTCCTCATCGAATAACTGCCGACGTATAGGTGGATCCTACAAAAATGTTTACAAAAAAATTAATCACATGACATTATATATTCTCTAAATATATATATTTGAAATAAAGTACTCATAGTAGGCACTAATGGTGGAAGGCCCATCTCTGCCATTCGATGATTGTTCTCCATCATTTTTCCTTCGTCTCTCTTCAATTGGCTGCATTTCCTTCTTTTGAACACAAATATATAATTAATTAGAAAAAGGAAACTAATGTGTAAAACAATAAACTAAATATATGAGGGAATATGGGGGTTAATTGGTAATTTATCTATCAATTGTTTTAGAAGATCTTGAATGGATTTAACAAATCATATAAGTTGTAATGTTCACCAAGTTAGAAATATTGTTTGACTAGGTTTGAATACAGTTCAATTCCAAATTAGAAAATGCAATTCAAATAAAACTGCAACCAATAAACATTGAAAATTCAAATAATGGTCAGGTCAGCTAAAACATATTTGTGATCAATACTAAATCAATTTGAATATTACCAACCTTAACAACCCAACTCGAGGTAAAACAAAAGAATTGAGAACATGGATGAATGATTATATATATTTTCAACCATAACTTCAGCTTCACAATAAACTTTGAAAATTGAGCTATTGGAGTCATCAAAAGAAATAAATGGATTGGTTCCAATGGAACTAGGGACAGTGTCAATTCCATCATCACCATCATCAAAAATATGTCTTGGAATTACTTCAACTATGACACTAAATTCAGGTCGAAGTTGGTCTTTGACATAAAAAACTTGTTTATCCATTGATGCCAACACATATGGTACATCAGTTGCAAGAGTGTGAGTCATATTAATTACTCGAAATCCAAAATCATCAACAAATATGCCCTATCTCGTCATCGAATCAAACCAATGGAATTTCATCATTGTGACTCGTCCATGAGAGTAATAATCCAATATTATTATTTTCTCAACTACTCCATAATAACCCACATTTTCAAATCACAGTCTACTATCTGATGCACTGGAACAATAATCTATTGTGGCAGTAACCATAACACCATCATGTTGTGTTCTCATGTTCTTTTCTAGTTCAGTGAAAATAAATTTATACCCATTGATAACAATTGATTTACAGTCACGAACCATGGTATTAGGACCAAAAGTAAAATATCTTATTTCCTCAGAGACAGAGTCATCATACAAACTCAATATCTGCAATATAAATGACTATTAAACTTAATTAAATATTGATATAATTATTTTAAATAGTAATATTTTTATCTTAAATTTTAACCAAGCAGAAAACTCTTTGTTATGCAAAGTCTCTCTCCTTCTCAAAGATAAAGAACGAATCTTCCTATTTATCATTGTTTTATGTTCCCTGTAGATAAAAAATATGAATAGTTTAATAGATATATATGTAATATATACATATTCAATTTAGTTACCTAATATAGTCATCGAACAAATCACAGTTGAACAAAACTATGCGATGTGCCATCTCCCACTTTTCATGGCTTAATGTCTTCAATGTATATTATCCAGGAATTCCTCCTGTTTGAGGAAGTGATGGAAAACTGTGTTCAATTTTTTCATACTGTTCTTATTCATTTCTCATTGGTCTATTCATTCTTTTAGTAAGATCAGAAAAATACATTGAGCATAAATCCATACATTCTGGATCCAAGTAACAGTTTACGATAGAACCTTCGAAATGATTTCTGTTTCGGACATAAGACTTTAATGTAAAAATATTTATTTTATTTGGATACATCCAAAAAAAAGAAATAGGTCCCACAAGAATTATTTTTGTGGGAATATGGACAGTCAGATGCAACATTCATGTAAAAAATGATGGAGGAAATATTTTCTCCAACTCACACAAAATTAATGGGACATCTGTCAACTTTTTTTGCAAGAAAGACTTTGACAAATTCCTAGCACAAAGATATCTAAAAAAATGGCACAACCGAATAACAGTCACTGTTACATTATTGGAAAAAAGATGACGGATTGCTATTGGAAGCAACTCATGTAGTAAAACATGAAAATAATGAGTCTTCAAAGATTTTAGCTTCAACTCTCTTCTATTGACCCATTTAGATATGTTTCTTGAATAGCCATCAGGAACTCTAATAGTCTCTAATACTTCCAGAAATTGTTTTTTTCCCATAGGTGTCATCCCATAAGAAGCACATGGAAGTTGCCATTTATTTTCACTGATACGCACAAGATGCAATTCTGGTCTGATGCCCCAATCCACCAAGTCACACCGAGATCGTAAATCATCTTTTTTTCTTCCCCTTGACATTTAGAAGACCCGAAAGAAAAATTTTGCATATATTATTTTCAATATGCCTTATGTCTAAGAAATGACGTAACAAATCGGTTTACCAATAAGGGAAATCAAAAAATATACTTCTCTTCCTCCAATTGTAACCGGTTTCTGTGGAAACATTCTTTCTCTTTCCAGATTTCATTTGACCCTTCCTGAATGAAAAACAGAAATCTTTCAATTCATTAAGCACATAAGTTCTAGACATACACTGAGGTGGATCATCTGTCTCTATGGTATTATCAAATCTTCGACGATTCATTCTATATGGATGATCATTTGGAAAGAATCGTCGATGTCCCATAAAACTGAAACTACAACGATGTTTCAGTCTTCTGGATCGTGTATTCTTCATACAAACTGGGCATGAGAGTTTTCCCTTCGTGCTCCATCCAGACATCATTGCATAAGACAGAAAATTATTGATCATCCACATAAGCACAACACGCATATGAAATATGTCTTTTGAACATGCATTGTATGTGCACACACCCACATCCTAAAGAAGTTTCAACTCTTTTATTAAATGTTTCATGTATACATCAATATCAATTCCAAGATCAGAAGGACCGGATATGCGTATACTCATGAAAGTGAAAGGTTTTTTCATACACAACCATGGGGGAAGATTATAAATGTGTATAAAAACTGGCCATGTGCTGTGCGAAGTAAGCATCTGCCCAAACAGATAAAAACCGTCGCATGAAAGACCGAACCTCACATTACGCACGTCAGCTGCAAAATCAGGATGTCGAGCATCAAATATCTTCCATGGAAATCCATCTGCAGGATGAACCAACTCATCATTAGTCTTCTTTCTCTCAGTATCATGCCATCTCATTTTTATTGATATATCATCAGACATAAAAAGATTCTGGAGTCTGGGGATCAATGGAAAGTGCCCCATTACTTTCGGTGGAAGATGAGATGGTGTTCAATCAGATTTTGACTTCCAGCGGGATGTTCCACATTTTATACAATCATTTCATTTAGTGGTTTCCTCCCAGAATAAACTGCAATATATCAGGAAATTATGAATTTTGTTTATGTAAAATCCAAGTTCCTCAACTAACTTCCATGCCATATAGTGGTTTGAGGGAATATCTGCATCATCTGGAAGTAAATCCTTTAAGAGGGTAAGAATGTAATCAATTTCTATATTAGAAATCCCATAAATAGTTTTCCCATGAAGCAATCAGATTAAAAATTTCAACTTTTTCATTTTATTGCATTGTCGATATACTGGAGTCGTGGAAGCATCATTCAATTTTTCAACCTATCAATATCATCATTTTCACTAGATGCATCATCTGTCCTCATATCGGAGTCTTCCTGAGTCGGAATCCTTTCTTTTTCAGGATGATGAATAAACAGAAACTGATCATCTAACAAATTCTCCATTCTAGTCCTTTCATTTCGATCATCATGAATTTGAGATTTCATTTCCTCCCCACTATGATACAACACAAAGTAGTTTGCTTTAAAACCATTTTTGGTTAGGTGGTAGCTGACTTATTTACGGCTCAACCAAGGTCTACCAACACAATTGGAACATGGGCAGTGTATGTGACCACTTTCTGAAGCATTGTGAAATGAAAAATCTATAAAGCTCTCCAAATTGTTTTGAAAATCGCTTGAGATCTGATCAGTTTCATACATCCAACTTCTGTCCATTCTTTAAAAATAATTTATATAAGTCATTTTGTCATAATCAATTCAATAGGATTGAACTTTAATAGAAAATACATTTAAGTAAATGATAAAGAAAGAAGTTTCTAGTCGATGTAGTAAACTATTAAAATAATGTAAAGAACAAGTACTCATAAATTAAATTAAAATTTATTTATATTCATTTTCATTAGGACTATAAGAGGCACATGCCTCAGGTCCCATTATATGTTATAGGCATCCCAAACCATTCACTAATGTTCAATAACTCAATATTAGAACCTATATGGTCATACCTTTCATTACCCAATTACTTCCCCTAGTCAAGCGCACCCCATGGGTGAATAAATTTTAGGCTTCTACACTAATTGGTTGTTCATGGGTTGTAAAAAGATTTAATTTCATTAAGTATAGACAAAAACATTTATTTTTAAAGTTTAGATTACTAATAATGTATGTGAATGATAACAACATTACTGAATTAAACTTGTGACTTATCTAACATTTTTATGGATGTCTACACATGCCAGCATGGGTAGTGAAAAGCATCCCACCGTCATAAAAGTGAGTATTGGCCATGAAGGACACATAATATACAATGTAGAATGAGAACCATATTTAGTTGACCCTAATGTTATATTAGTACAATCATCTTGGGGGAAATGGAATATATGATCATGGTTAACTGATGAATTCAAAAGCTCGTAATCCATATGTTGGACACTATCTAAGGTAAGTAACCATGTGAGGATGGGTTTACATCATTCAATTTCATACATGCTAGTGATAATGAAGGCTTGAATTAATGACTTGAGTTCACTAATTAATTGAGGGTATAGGTTGCATAGGCTGTGTAAATAGAATGATTAAATAAGGGTAGAGGTTTCATACACTGTGCATGGTGGAGGATTCTCAGCCGATTTAGAAACTAAAATAAATTCCCATCATAGGTATCAATAAGAAAAATCAGAATCAAAAGAAACTCCAAATAAAAAAGGACTAAAAACATCAAACATTTCAAGAATTCACTAATATGCATGGTTTATCCACATGTTTAGCAGTAATTATATGTCTTAATCATGAACCACCTCTACAGCTCCCAGTTTTCACCAATAAACATAATGTAAATATCTCAAAATATCTTTAAAACAACTCATTAAAAGGCTCAAAATGTAAATATAATCTTGAACCAACCATGGAATCTCTTTCACAACACATTCTCACACACCGGTTATCTCATGTGTTTCTAAATACCAAACATAGTCACATAGTGTACTATAACAAATTACATTACACAAGCCTTAATAAAAAAATTTCATTTTAATAAAACACTTTCCTCAAGGAATTTTAAGGAAAACATTCATAAAAAATTTTCTAAAAATTAATAAACACATATAAATATATTTCCAAGTAAAAATTATTTACAAGATGAAAAAAGCATAAAAACACATACTTAGAAAATCTAGAATCTAACCATAATGAATTTGAAATTCTTCTTCTTCGATGGAGGGTTAAAGATTTAATTAATTAAATGGATTGGAATGGATAAAGTCTAGAATAAATCAAAACACAAAAAAATGATATACACATCAAAATCAAAAGTTAAAACTAAAATAAGAGATGAATAACAATAAAAACATGGTAGCATTTAAATATTTTATGTGTATGAAGAAGAGAATACCTGATTTGAGATGATTCAAATGGAGTTTCACAGGTTTGGATGGGAGAAGTCACGAGAGGAGCCGAGCCGTGCAGAGATTTAGGGTTCTATCACGAATGGGGGAGAGCAGCGGCCAATTCTGTATTTTGGGTAAACATTTCCACATAGTTTTTAAAAACCGTTGGGAAAGAGGTGTCCAAGGCACCCTTTCCCAACGGTTTCCTAAAACCATTGGGAAAAGTCTTCTTTACCAATGGTTTAAGAAAACTATTGGTAAAGAAGCATTGGGAAAAACTGCATTTCCAGTAGGGATTCTCATGCTTAATTCCATACATTAAATAGAAAAGCCAATATCATTTCCACACGACATTAAACTACAAGGATTTCTAATACTACATATGACCAGATTCTCTTTGTAATGAGAAATATATGGATGATTGGATCATATATCTCTCTCCATAAACCAATTTAGTCTTCCTTACCACAAAATGTTATAATTCATGGTTGATTTATTTTCAAGGAGGCATTAAAGTATATGGGTTTCAAGAATGATGTACAACTTTATTCTCCTTCTAATGAGATACATAGGGATTTCTGGATCCTATATCATGGCCAAGTAGCCAATATTATCATCTTTATAACAAGTTGTTTAACTGTATGGATGATGTCATTACCACAAAACCTTAATAAAATGGGATTCTAAAACATCAGACAGCTTGATTATCATTCTAATGAGAAATATAGGTATGCCTTGATCTAATGTAATGGCCATGTCACCTATATTCTAATCCTTACAGTAATAAAAAAACTGCATTGAAGATGTCCTTACCAGATGACAATAAACATCACATGTTTGTATAACTATTTATGGATTAATTGTCAATATGATGAGATACATTGGGATTCATGGATCCTATAAGTTTTAATATCCACCCATATTCCCATATTTTCTAAAAGATGTTAAACTACAGGGTCTAAAACCTTAGTGCATTTCATTAAATTGAACATGTTTCCTAAACTATGTATCAATTTATTCTCAATTTAATGAGATATTTAGGGATACCTCAATCGAATATCATTGCCCAACCAAATATATTCACCACCTTACAGGATTATGAAAAACATCTCGGAACATGTCCTTCACATATGAAAGAAAAATATGAGACATCTAAATCTCCATAAGACATCATCAGAATTAGGGGGAAATTCTAGTTTCTAGAAGCACCGCTGATACATCTCAACCATGATCTATGATATATCAAAAAATCACTAATACCCCTCATTCACCTACTGAAGGAATTATATGGTAGGTCTCCTCCCAAAACACCAAGATCTAGGTACCCAGGGAACCATATCAAATGCCTAAATTTGGGGACTATTGGGAGAAAGATCATATCTCAGCTAGTTCAGACCAAGTCTAATATCATATCTATGAAGCACGTATATGATAGGTATAAATACATAACCTCCTACCTAAATTCCATTGACATACTCTGATGGAATAAGGGGGAATATATGGATGTATATCCCGAATTCAATCAATGACATCAATAAACATTGCTTGGCATGAAAGAGAATATGGGAATAAATTCTTTTAGTTACCATTTTGAAGTGACAATTCATTATGAAAACAAAAAAGGATCTCTTTCGATATATTTTGATGAAGATATAGTCATAGGTATGTATTTGTATCCCAAATCATAGTGTAGCACAACACTTTTATCAGTATGAAAAAATTTCTAATTGGGAGTAAGCACATATTCTTCCTCCCATGTAAGAGGATTATCACCTTATTTCAGTAAAGGATGCGACATAAGTACTCAAATAATTTACCAATTTCATTCGAGGATAAAAAAAGTTAGAGAAAAACATGCCTTAATACATTCTCTTTTTATTATTGAAAGTGAGTGGTGTCATATTCCAAAGGTCTGAGACTAGGCTCATATTCCCATTCTGGTAGGGGATCACCATATGATAATAGAACATACCTTAGGAAAATCTCATATCCATATTGATCAACTACTGTAGGAATACACCAAAGGATCGTGATCGGGCTCATATCCCCGTTATGACTGAGGCTCACCAAGTGAGATTGGAAAAATCCTTGAGACATGCTCATATTCCTATCAACAAAGCTAATAATTATATTCCATTATCTTGAAATAAGAGGCCCATATCTCTTCTCCCAATCTAAAGGTTCGTTGAAATATTTTGATGAGCAATGAATATTCAGACGAGGCTAATATTCCTATTCCAAACAGGTCTCACCATGTGAGATCCACAAATGCATTGATAGGTGCTCATATTCCAATCGTTGAAGACCAGATGCATATTAAAAATTATCTGGATCGGGATCATATCCTCGTTCTAGATGAGGCCCACCAAGTGATAGCAGCACACTCCTCGAGATACAACCATTTCCCTATCGAATAAGCTCATTTTTAATCTTCCAGAAGCTTATTAGTTTTATGATCATCATTCTGCAACACTAGATGGATATTAATATATTTCAAAAGAAATCATAGAGAAGGAATATATCCTTATAGAATTCCAAAAGGAAGGACGACGTATTTTGAACATGATTTAAAATAAGGATCATACTCCCATCCCAGTAAATTCAATGTTTCCATGAGGTTGTTCCAGAAACATTCTCAAAACCACAAGGGAAAGTCAACCAATCATTCTAAGAAGAAGGTGATAATTACTATAATATTCCTCATAATGGATGTGTGGAGATAGATCAAAATTACTCTGATACTGACATCCACCATGGTCAGCATACACATGGCGATACCTCCCAAAGACAATGATATAATACCCTTTCTTTGACACATTTTGATAAATACATGCTCAAAAATCAAACATGTTCATATGGAGTGTTTCTTGAAATATATAGATTAACAGTATATAGTTCCTCATCAATGATAAGAAACACTAGACCATAGTTAGCAAGTGATCATGAGAGGTGACCACTATGGTATGAACATATTAAAGATATTTATATCTGATGATGAGAAGGATGATATGGATACATGTAATGTTTAAGAAAAAAACATCTTATACATGTCTAGACCCAATAATACATCATGTAATGAGATCTTAAATGGATTACCAATGGATTTCATGCATAACATTCATCTGAATACATATGCGAATTGTCATAGATCGTAGGGTAGACACCTCCCATATCAGATATATGAGGGTAAATTCCAAATCTTGGATAAACATTATTATCTATAGGGATTGGGCACGTGCTCTATGACCTAACACACATAATAATAAGAACTTATCAAATTCCAATGGAATTTGTATCTATATCATAATAACTCTTTGACTGGTTGTAAAAGTTCATCTATGAAATTTAATCTAATGAACATGAATTTATGTCCTAACCATATGATGATAATCTTTATGAATTATTTTTTGACCAGATGATGATAACCTATTTAGACCATGTCCTTAACACATGACATTAAACTATGTAGAATATGTCATAGACACATGATGAAAAACTACAATCATCCTAACCACAAGACATTAAACTATCTGGATCTCTTCCTAACAGTATGATGATAAACCTCAAAACATCATTTTCTTTTAACACCCGGTGTTAGACTGCATGGATCCCCATTGTTCATTTTCAATCATTTTATTTGACCATCTTCATTACCACACGATGTTAAACTGCATGAATCATGTGCTCACCACATGACATTAAAATGCAAGAGAACCATTTTCTTACCAATGATTTACTTCACAAAAGTAAGATATGTGGTGATGGAAGATTATATACACAAATCCCTATGTGAGAGTCACATAAACATATGGAATCAATTCACTCAAGATCTATATGTGGCTTGACTTCATCCATCATAAGATATGTAGTGATGTATAGGCCTCTATTCCTAACACTAGAAATGATATTTATTTTCTTCAACATCAGGTTACCCCAGTCCTTACTGCATGACATTACACTAAATTGAATGTGTCCAAAAAATATTATGTTAAACTGACTGACATGTGTCCTTACCTTATAACATAAATATGCACGAATGCACAATATTCATTTTCTTTCATGATGAGTGACCCATATACACACCACATGATGTTAAACAACAAGAGTGATGTCATTATCATATGTAATTAAATTGAACAAATATTAATAAATACATATGGATTTATTCTCACTCTAATGAGATACATAGGGACACATGGATCCCTTATACTTACCTAGCCATCACAAGAAACAAAATACACATGTCCCATACCAAATTTCCTCAAATTCATTAGTAACCATTTCCATTCCTTGTTTCTCACACAGAGTACAGATAATGTGGGATTTGGATCTTTGGTGGATGACTGCCCACAAGAAAAAATGCATACTATGTCATGAAATTGGAATTCATGTGACCTTACTATATGATTATAAAGTGAATGGCCGATGTCCCCTTTCATGAAAAAAACTACATATTAAAATTTTCCTCACACGAGATAACTGTTATTGATGGTTTCGGTATCCCCCCACTCCTCCATTCCAGAAATACATTTGGATTGATTCTATTTATCACATGATACAAATTGATGCACATATTTCCAAACACCGGGTCACATGTCCATTGTCGATATTACCCTTTCACATTATGGACCGCACATCCTTTCTATAAGAAATTAAACTGCATGGTTCCCCAAGAATCATGTTTGGAATGATTCCAATCAATATAGAATATGTAGTGATGAATAAATCTATAATATCGGGCCCAACTATAAAAATAAATTGGAACAATTCCACCCTTTTCATATGGGTCAGACTAGCATAGAGTGTGTCCCATTCATGAAATTTGTGTGTCTTGATTTCTATCCTCACAAAATACATAGCGATGCTCTTGCACCAGTTTCTTGGGTAAATCGGTGATAAAACAATATAATACCCTGATCCCTAAGTATTGGTCTGATCTGCATATGAAACACCCCCGAGCTGTATATAGGATGAGTTATATAAGCAGATTTTACCTATGTATGAGTTAGATAATCATATGCCTTTTTTGAACATATTAAATATCTTTCAAAACTTTTCACATTGGTTACTACTTCCTTATAACATGAAATTAAACTATAAGGAAAAAAATATGTCATTACCATAGGACATTAAACTATAAGAAAAATGTCTTGTTCTGATGACATTTAAATTCCTTGACAAATGTGTCCCTATTACATGACATTAAACTGAATGTATAATTTCATGGTTGCATAAATTAAAAATTACCCTATAAATATATCCCTAGTATAGGAGGATACAATTTGTAGGTTATCACCCAATATCATCCATTACTAATGGAACACATGATTCTTACCTTGGTCAACATGAGTATGTGGGTGCTTCAATCATCTTTTAAGAACCAAAATTCATAAACCGAACCATATGTCTTGAGCATCTTGGGTGGTTTTAAACCCCTACACAGACAATGTAAAGGAATATATATCTATCTATTGTGCTATTATATCAATAAATAAAGGTTTTTAAATAACTTATTAAGACATAAAGTCTCTGAAATAAGGGATTTTAAATCTTAGTGGACCTGACATCAACGTGGAGGAACTAAGAACCTGAGGTTGTTCTTTGTTATCCACAACATGATTATACCATATCTTTACTCAAGACATGATAACCTCAAGCCATGATTTAAAACATTTTCATGTACCCCATAAATGTATTTTTATGCCATCATTACCAAGGGTATCCATATTAGAGTCTTATATATAACTCACCTCATATTAGGACAACACACTTCACAAACATGAACTTCTGGCAACTTTGTCAAAGATGTTCGACCTTAATATTTAGCTAGGTATTTTCCAAATCGCATGACCCTAAAATTATATGGAATTAGAATAAAAATATCTTAGGTTTCATACCAACAATAAGAGGCTAAGTGAAATTCATTTTTCACTCACGAAAATAGTTATATTTGGAAATTATGAACAAATTAATTCCAAAATAAATAAAGCATAAATGTCAATGGGTGTATAATATAGTCCAAGAAAATTCTAATCTATGCATGCTGGATCACCTGGTATAGTAAAATATAGAGTAATGTTTTTTCATATCTTGTCACCATGATAATGTTTTCACTTGGCATCGACACAAATTTTATGTTACTCGATCACTTCTTGAATCTTACATTTTTTCAATAAATCACACTTCATTAATTGTGCACCTTGGGTAAATATAAACCTTACAAGGCCCTTATAAATGAAATGAGATATCTATTTTTGTCCATTTTTGTGATTTATAAGGGCCTACACCCAACAACCAGATACATATTACCCCTATATAAAAGAATTTTTTTTCATGTGATCCTAAAAGACCGTCAGATAAACTATCACTTAAGGGTGTATTAAAAAAATTCATTTTATGATTTTCCCATACAATCCTCCGGACCCGACCACATTGGACCATGATTTTTAATTCCTATAACCAAAATATTTTATCAGATTCGACATCTGTGATGTTATGTAACCATGTTTTGTACCCATTATCAAAACAATAATTCAAATATCCATTCCCAAACCTTTAAATGTCCCACAAAATTTGATTTGAAACCACCAAGAGTATTGATATAGATTTACATTATGAGCTAAACATCACTAGGGTACCAGAGCCATTATTGGATAGCTTTCAATCCATACTTATCTTCATCGTCCTGAGCTTGAGTCTTCACAAATATTTCATTACCTTGGGAAATGAGTGGAGGTCAACTCTAATTGAGTATGATTGTAATACCTATGAACTCATGTATAAAGTATCATACCTACAATTTGAGGTATCCTCTCCTTATATAATGGATCTCCAATCCTTGGTAGCCTTGGTGACACCATGGTAGAACCTAGAAACTTAGTGTATTCTGGAAATCCCCTAATATGTGTTCCCCATTCAATGATCTATTGATTCAAGCACTTGGGTACATGATTTAAACAACCCATATTCCAACTACCAAGGCAGATTCTGTGTTTCCTTTCTTTCATCAATAAACCCTTATAAACTCAAAAATCTTCCATGGCCCTTGAGAAATAGTAGGGACATATCTATTTGACCATAATATTGATGCATAAAAGGCCTAAACCTAAAAACCAGATACATATCCTCCTTGTAGGAAAGGAACTCCAATACTTGTGCCCCTGGAAAGAACATAGTGGAACTCAGAACCACATTGTGATTTTGATCATCACTAACATGTATTCCCCATTACATTTTCATCGATCAATTCGTAAAAACCAGATGTTAAAATCCATGGAAACTCAAGTTAGATTTAAAAAAACCTAAAATACCAGAATATAATGTCTGAACTAAAATCACGTAAACTACAACAACATATGGTCCATTCTAGAAGACCTTAAATTAATTCAAAAATATACCTTGAGGTTGAATACCATATGTGTAACACATAGAGTTTTTATGGAAATTTTGTTTATGAATGAATTCATTTTTAATTTATGTATTACATTTCACTAAGTCAAACATTAATTTCATACGAAAGTAATTTTTTATAAATTAAATAGTAAATTGACTAGGAATTATTTACAGGAAGCATCAACTTGGATTATGTTACATGCAACACCAACTTGGCATACGTTACACACAACAATGATGTTTTTACTAAACATCATTTTATGGTTTTATTATTTAAATGATATAATTATAGCCTTCCCTATAAGAATAGTAATATGAATAGGAATAAAAAAATTCACTAAATTATAATTTTATTATATAAATAAAACACATTGATGATGAAAGATATAACTATCAGTAAAGTCCTTATAAGTGTTATAAAACTATTTTCTATAATGAGATAAATTTAATGACCACTTGTAAAAAATAATAAAATCAATTTCAGTAATAATAATAAAATTACTATTAGATAATATTCTTTAGTTTTTAATTTATATATAAAAATTATCTTAGGGATAATTGTTTTCACTTTTCTATAAAAATACATTTTTGGATGAATAGTGAAAATTACTGGATTTTAATTCACTTTTTCCTTTTTGTCGAATTTAATTATAAGGATAAATTTTATATTAATTTTTTTTTAAAAATATTAGTTCGTGTTTTTAACAATTAATCCATTTTAGGTCATTGGAATCAATTTCACATTGAAATTGTGCATAAAAACATAGCAATCTTTTTAATGTTTTTACTTTTAAAACACCTATTTTTTACTCGACTGCGTGATTAATTTTAACTTAATTTATGAAAATACTATTGGTGGAATTTATAAAAATGGATTAAATATTTGTATCAATAATAATTTATAATGAATTATAATTTCAAAATAGTTTTTTACCAAATTTTTAGTAAATGTAATTAAAAATAAATTCATCGATTAATGTAAAATTAAGCTTCACTAAGGACCAAACCTTAAATTTACAAACCAAAATGACTTATAAACTATTAAAAGAGAAATTTTATAGAAATATATTGATTCAATCCTCAATTTTATAATATTTTCTCCATTAAGGGATCAACTTGACATGTGAAAAACATCTACGGAATTCCTTTGTCAAAATATTACAAGAGTGCCACTCCCCCTCCACTATAAAAGGCCCCCCCTCCTCCACTTATTTACACCAATAAAACTACATTGGATCATACATTATCAACAAAAATATAATCCCCAAAATACACCCTTTATCCACCAATCATTCCTTTGGGAATAATTGTTTTCAAGGAATCCCTTCATTGAAAAGTAAAAAAAGCTACCTAATTAAGGGGTAACACCCTCCCTTAAACTCATTTCATTTATTTTCTTTATCCACTCCCTCAATTAAATTTTTCCAATAATATAAATAATAACCATTATCCTCAATATAAAGTTATTTTTTATGATATGGTTGAGACATACACTTACACAAACATCCATCTAATGGGTAACGAACAAATTATTTACGTGTACAGTGAACTAATGCCTCCCATAATAATGATTGTTAAATTTTCCATTAATATTTCACATGGAGGAAAATATGATGGAAAATGTTTATATTTGTATATTTATTATTTATTTAATCTTCATTAATCCTTTTTAAAATGTATATATTTATACATTCCATTTTGTGTAAATATGATAATTTCATTTTTGGATGTGTGGACTACCGCCACCAAAAAACGATGTGATTCGTTCAAACACTACATAAGATGTATTGAGGATTTATTTAAGGGTATTTTATGATATATATGATTTAATAATTATACTATAATAGTTATTTATATAAAATTTTATAACTTTATTTCATTTTCCATTATTCCTCTAATACGACTATAAAAATGGAAACATCGTCCATGTGTATGAATGTCTTACTGTCTTAATGAAATGTCTATTCCATTTCATACTAATATATTTTATAGACTTTTATAATACATATATAATAAATATAAATTATGTTTATATAATTTTTTAGATTATTTAAATCATAAGATGACTATAAAGACCAAATATATAACATATTAAGACACATGAAAATAACAGAGTGAATATGACCCGAAATTAATCCTTTACATAGTATTTTTAAAATGAGGGTAATATAATATCATAGTAAAACATAACATGTTATTAGATATAATAAAAAAATTATGTAAAAAACTATAATTTTGTTACATTTATTATACAAGATTCCTGCATGAGTCCAAAGATATTCAAGACACAATGTTGGCGGATTTCATCTCCCTTTTTATTACTGTGAGATACATTCCATGTTCAATACTTTTTACATCTATGTGGTTTATATACTTCCCATAATTTTATTCTATGAATATTATTCTTAAATTTTTGGGTATTTATATATCCAATATAAGATATTTCTTTAATGGGTTTTATGTTTCAAAAGTTACCAAATCGGTAAAATATTTTTGCCTTAATTTTTCTTTATTGAGACTCATATTTTGTTATGCACCTCTATTCTTTTTCAAGGTGTGTATACTAATATTTAACATGTTATATAATGAATATAATTATTTTAATGATATTTTAATCTTTGTTTAATTTCCTTTCCTTACATGTAGTGTATGATCTCATGTTACCAATTTGTTGAATTTTATTGAAACAATCTCATCACTTCTCAAGATTGTTAATGATTATGATTCTTTGATTATATATTATTATCCATTCCACAATATCACTAATTAGTTTTCTTATTATATATTTATTCAATATATATCCATGTAATAATACCATTTTAAACTATTTTGTAATTAATATAATTAGTAATATATTATTAATAAAATATTTTTATATTTCTCTCTTTGGTTGGAAATCTGTTTTATTTGAGAAACCAAATTTTCAAAAAAAAAAAAGAAATTAAAAAAATTTCAAATGATCCATGAAGATAAATTTCATGGAAATATGATTTTAGAAATCTATAAATTTTTTCAAATATTCTATTATATGTTTTTAAAGATATTTAAAAAAATGGGTTTTAAAATCATTTGAAGCTTCATTTATATGTTTTCATGGAAAATTATTTTCAAAATGTTTTCAAGATTATTTTATAATTTTTCAAATAAAAAGCATTTAAAATTTTTCTCAAGCATTTCTTCTATGTTTTTAATTTATTTTGAAAGGAAATGGTTTCCAAAAGGTTTTAGATTATAAAGATCATTTTTAAATTAGAAATATTGTTTTCCTCAAGAAATGTTTTCAAAATAACATTCCTTGTTATTTTCGATCTAATTTGAAATCTTTTTATGTTACTCATTACCTTATGAAAATAATCCATTGGATCTATTCATTTTTTTTCTTGAATGGTTTATGTTTTGATGGGAGTATGGACATGACACACATTCCTCTATCACAGGTTATATAATTATCAATCCCACTTTATTTCACAATTTATTCTTATAATAAAATTATTATGAAACCTGTATATTTTAAAGTAGCTTATGATATTATTACATGTTTATGATACCCATTTAATTTCCTGGATTTTTATATTATAACTTATGATCTTGTGTAAAATGTTTGTATTATTTCATTATGAGATGGGTGGGACCCATTTTTCCCTCCAATGCCTTGGGTAATGATTTATATGTTATCAGATAGACATGGATTGAACAAAAAATAAACTAGGTTTAGTATTACAAGGTTGGACCAAAAAATAAACTCCGTTCCTTATTATAGGGATGTAATGAAAAGTGAACATGGTTCATTAATACAGGGATAGAACAATGTGTAAACCCAATTCACTAAAATACCATTTCTACTCTGCTGTCCTTAGTAGAAATTCCTTTAATACTATGGAAATAATTATATATGATTATGTGTCTTAAAAGATTTTATATTTTATTAATATGTTACGATTTCATGGATTATGTTCATTATTTATTTATGATTCATGTCTTATAAGATTCCAGGATTTAAGACTTAATTCATTTTTATGATCTTTGATGTGTAGGTTATGATCTTTTATTATAATGATAATGTTCTCATACCCTTATGACCATGATTATGCTTACATATCTCCCTTTTTACCCTTTCTGAGCATATTAGATTACCCCTTTTTATGTTTCATTCTACCAGGTTATGAAGATATGTATTATCATTGATGTGTCCAAGAATGTTTCTAGTCATGAAGAACCTATTTTAAGATGATATAGCTAATTTATGTACCATTGATTATGTTTCCATGATTCCAAAGTCATTAAACTAGTACATTATTTGAGAATCTATTTCTATAATGTTTTATTTATTTTTCAAATGTTATGTAATATTAATGTATATAAAGATAGGTTTTATATATTTTGAATCAGATAAAATTTTTAGTTAACAATTTGAATCTATGATGAGAAAAGTGTAGTGAGAATCCATTGAAATGTCTAATTATATATTTAGGGATAAATAATATAATAGGAAAATGTCTTTGAATTTTGGTAAAGGATAGAGTGAGTGATTTTCTACCAATAAATCCATGTCATGATACATTAATGGGATGTGCATCTAGCACTAGTGTACCTTGGATTAACATCTCACTCAAGAAGATTTGGGCTTGACTTCAAGTAATCTGGTACACATCAATGAGACTCTCTACACAACTGGTTTGAAAATCATAGGATATATGCTTTGAAAATTGAAAAAATATTCACAACCCATTATGAAATATTTAAATATAAATTGTCTATGAATAACCTATAATAAACCTATGGTGTTGTTGATAGAGGAAGGTTTCATAACATAGACATCATAATAATTACTATTCATGATTTTGTGGATCCTCACTATGATAGCTATTTATTACTTTATGATTTTATGTTTTATTCAATGGTTGAAACATGAGGTTACCATATTAGTGGTGAGTGTGAAAGATAATGTAAATTGTTTCCTCATAAGAAAATGAATCCTATAGAAGTAGGAATGGAGATCACATTGGTATGATCACCCAAATTTAACAAGATAAGAATCATGGTGGACTCCCAAATGTGAAAAGGAGGTAACAAAATTTTGTTGAGTATTTCAGGAGGAAATGTTCAACATCATTAGGAGGGTCTTTAGATCAATTTTTTTTATCAATGGAATATTACTACTGAAAGGATATTCTCTATTCTCTACTGCTCAGAGCAAGATAAATTCATTTTTAGCTATATATCATTTGAAAGGTGAAGCAGAGTAGTGGTAGACTGTAATTAAGAATATGATGAATCAAGATTCAATTTAATCCATGGAATTGGATGAGTCTAAGAACATAATTTTCTATAAGTACATTAATTTTAATATTCATACCAAGATGGATGAAGTGTGATTTGAGTTGAAAAAAATGACAATGAATCTTTTGATACCTTCAAGAATAATATCACATGACTCTCAAGGTACACTTTAGTAATTATTATCCAACCCAAAATTAATGATGATAATTTAATTAGTGGCTTAAATCCAAGTCTCATAAGGATAATGGTCATAAGATATTTTAATAGCCATGAGGATATTGTGCATAGTGCAATCAGGGTTGAAATAGATATTGTATTCACATATCAACATCATGGTTTAGACATGAAATTAATGATTGAGTTTAAATGAAACTCTACATACTACGGAGAAATGAA
This sequence comes from Viscum album, assembly GCA_963277665.1. Classification (NCBI taxonomy): domain Eukaryota; kingdom Viridiplantae; phylum Streptophyta; class Magnoliopsida; order Santalales; family Viscaceae; genus Viscum; species Viscum album. The sequence goes on from OY728155.1 coordinate 1,586,787,253, forward strand.
GATGATTTTTATTGTATGATCTCAATGTGGAAAAAGCATGGATGAAGTTTTTTAAGGGCATTAGTAACTGTTTTATGAGTGGAAATGAAGTTCACTAGGAAACTAATTTTTGATGTGATGGTAATATGTTAGCTAATGGTGATAATGGAGAGAATGATATATAGAATTCAACCCATATTATTTAGTGTAACAAGTGTGAGGGGAATGGGAATTATTATAATCAGTACTCGAACCCAATTTATGGTGATGATGATCAATGTCAACAATCTCTTTAGCCAAGGGATAATTATTAAATCTCATAAAAGTTTTATTTCTGACTAGGGGTTCTATAATGACATGATGGAAGTTACACTTACCATCTAATATACAATTATTAATGTCATATTATATTCTATATATATCCACTATTTAATTTAAAAATAATTTTCTAATGGTATTTAGATTCCACTAAAACAATTAAATGTGTAATTTTTCTTCAAAAAACAAATGGTGTGATGATTACATCACAAGTCTATGATTTCTATCAGGTTGATGTTTGTGGGAATGTGCTTCCCGAAAATATTATCATTTTTTTATTGGTTGAATATGATTTCATTGTAAGAATTGATTTAGTTTCTCTACATAATTCCCACATAAAATGTTAAGGAAGTGATGTTAAATTTGATATTTCACACCCTCTTTTGATCATCCATACATGTGATGATAATTTTGAAAATTCAATGGATATTAAATACAATATATGGGTCTGAATTCCCATTCAAAAGGGTTGATTATATCAGATGGTTTGGGAGAAAATCAACATCTATTCTATACCTATTGTTCCAAAATTTGTTGATGTATTTCTAGAGGAGTTTCCACGTCTTCCACTAAAACATGATGTAGAGTTATCAATATAACTCATACCTAGATCCACAAAAATTACAGTTAATAATTATAGAATGGCCCCAATTGATTTGTAGGAATTGAAGAACCAATTCCAATAAGTCATTGATAAGGGATTCATTCGGCCATGTGTGTCACGATGGGGTGAACCCTTTCCCTTGGTGAAAAAGAATGATTTGATCAATGTACTCTTCATTGATCACCAAGAGTTGAAAAAAATCAAAATCAAGAACAAGTATCATCTTCCCTATATTAATGAATTTCTTGTCAAGTGCACAAAGGGCAATACTTTCTATAATTGACCTTTGTTCTAGATATCATCAATTGAGGGTCAGAAGGAGGATATTACAAAGATGAAACTCCATACAAGGTATGTAAAATATGAATATATAGGGATGCCTTTTGATAATACTAATTCCCATTCTATATTTGTAGATTTAATTAATATATTCTATATAGATTACCTTAATGGGTTTTTCAAATTCATTATAGATGGAATTCTTATCTATTCAAAGAGAATTTAATAACATGGATATCACTTGATAATTTCACTAAATACCATGAGGAAAGATAAACTATATGAAAAATTTACAAAGTTTGAATTTTGGTGGAAAATGGTTTCATTTTTGGGTCACATCATCTCAAGATATCATACAATAATATATCCATCAAATTAAAGGCTATTGAATACATGACTAGACCAACCAATGTGATTTTGATCCACAAATTTCATGGTTTAACTGTATATTATCGGAGGTTTGTAGATAATTTCTCATAACTATTTTATCCTTTGAACAAATTAACATAGAATGCTGTCAAGATCCTCTATAATGATTAATGTGAGGAAAATTTCAAGGAACTAAATAGTAGGTTAGTCAGTGAACTGGAACATAAATTACCCTATAGTGTAGAAGGGTTTTTAATCTATAGAGGTGAATTATAGATGGTTTTGAGATGTTTTCTTATGCAAAATAACATGCTTACCTCTTAGGCCTCACGATCCTTGAATATTCTGGAAAAAAATTACCCAACTCAAGATTTGGAGTTAGTAGTGGTAATTTTTTCATTATTGATATGGATTCCTTATCATTATGGAGGAAAGTATGATATATATACCGATCATAAAATTCAAAAATATATATTCACACAGATGAAGTTGAACATGTTCTTGAGAATATGGTTAGACTTGATAAAGGATTATGACTACTCAATACATTACAACCCTAGGAAAGAGAACAAGGTGTCCAATGATTTCTGACGAAAGGATCAAGATAGCTTATCCATTATAAGGATCACAAAAGATCCAATATTTCTAGATTTATAAATGATGGATCTATAAATCCTGAAGAAAGGTGAGAAGCATATCCTTCTAAAATGAATGTTTAAATTACTATACAATTTAATATTAAAAACGCATAGAAAAAAGATATAGAGCTATAAAATATCGTTACAAATATTCCTGAGTATAACCTTGATCTGGACGGAATGATAAGGTTCAATAACCATGTATGTGTTCATTCCATACCAGATTTGAAGAAAGTGCTGTTAGAGGAAGATCATAGTTCTTTATTCTATATTAATCCTTCAAGTAAAAACATGTATAAGAATGTGAAATAATACTTTTAGTGGGATGTAATGAAGAGATATAACAATCATTTAGTATCTCTGTTCTTGGTATGCCCACAAGTTATGTCCGGAATAAAAACATAAAAGGGTATGTTCCATCCATTATTCATACTCGAATGGAAATGGGAGAACATAAAAATGGATATTTTTCAATGGAGTACCCAAAATCTATAAAGTATTTAAAGCTATATGGGTGTTAGTTGATCTCCATACGTTGAAGAAACACTTCATCTCTATCGGGGTAGACTTATCTCTGTATCATCTTTCTTGGATATACATTAAGTAAGTGGTAAGGATGAATGCAATACCACATTCTATTCTATTGGATTGGTATTTGAGGCTTACCTCGATGTTATAGATATTTATTCACAAAAAACATGATACATATTTGAGTTTCAACACTACTTGTCATCCTCAGATAAATGGTCAGTCAGAATGCTCAATTAAAACCCTAGAGGATTGTTTGAGATCTTGTTTTGTGGATTTCAAATGTGGTTCAGATCAACACCATCCTCTAAATGAGTTTTCATAAAAAAATATATTTCAACTAATAATTCATATGGATCTTAATAAATACCTATATGGGATGAAATTTAAAGCTACAATGTGATAAGATGATGTTGTGGAATGAAACCTTTTGGGACAAGATATCGTTGATGAAATGGTTGAGAATGATAGAACCATTCAACAACATATCAATGTAGCTAAAAGTTGATAGAAAGATTATGATAAAAACTTATAGTGTGATCAAGAATTTGATGTCATTAAAAAGGTGTTTATATGTATCTCAACATGAATTAATGTTATGATGTTTATAAATAATGGAATGTTAATTCCAAGGTATATCGGTCCATTTGATATTCTTGATTATATTGGGACGGTCTCCAAACTCTTGGCTGTTTTTCCAAATCCCACTCAAGTCCATGATGTGTTCTATGTATCTATCATGTGGGGGTAAATATATTACCCTTAACAAGTTTGTAACTTATATTTCATATCATTAGATCATGATCTTTCTTATAATGAATAAATACTTTAAATGTTGGACTGATCATATAATGTTATATGAAGCAAGAACACTCACATGGTCAATGTTTTGTGGTGAAATTGCCTTTTAGAGGAATATAAATGAAAAAATGATCATATGATGAACAATAATTATCTTCATTTAGTTAACTCAGTGGAAACTTTCAATGCATAAATTCATTTTTTGGGAGTTTATATGTAAACCTATGAGTTCTATGGGCCTTTTTCTAGAATAAATTAAAATTTCATATTTGTCTTACAATGTACTAAGTCAAAAATTCCATTCACATGGATAAAAATCAACATTCATTACAAATAACATAAAATTGTTTTAGGTAACATGGAACAACAACATATCCTATGTTACAAGCCACACTAACTTGGTGTACATTACATGGAACACCAATACTTATACAAAACGTCATTTTATAATTATAAATATTTAAATGAGATATTTATAACCTAGCGATTAAACATAGTAACATGAATTTTAATATATATATTTAAAATATTTTTTTATAATTTTTTGAGGTAAATAAAACATATTGATAATGAAATATATAATTTTTGGTAAAGTCCTTATATAATTAAAAATATCATTTTCTCAAATGATCTGATTTAAATTCCCTTTTGTGAAAAATAATAAAAATAATATTAGAAGAATTTAGAAATTTAATTTGATAAAATAAACTAATTTTTTGAATTTAGAATTTCAAAATTATCTTAGTGTAAATTTAATAGATTTTTATGAGAAACATCATTTTTGGATGATTATTGAAAAATACCAGATTTTAATTCAAAACTCCAATTTTATACAATATATATATATAAGGATAAATTATATATTAATTTTTATTATGTGTTTAATTAGATAATATTTAAATAAATTAATCCAAATTAGGTCATTGGAATCAATTTCACTTTGAAATTGGATATAAAAATGTTATTAAACTTTTAAAAGTTTTAACATTCAAAAACTCCATTGTTGACCCGACTATCGGATTAATGTTAAATTAATTTCATATAATTATATTATTTGAATTTATAAAAATTGATTTATTATTTGTAACAATAATAATTTATAATTTATAATATATTCAACATGATTTTTGAAAAAATTATTACTGAATTTAATTATAATTAATTACATAAATTAAGGTAAAATTAAGAATAACTAAGGACTAAACCGTTCATTAAGGAAAAAAAACGAGTTATAAGATATCCCAAGATCTATTTTATTTTCATATTTCTACCCTATATGACCTTTTATAAAATATGGTTAATTATTTGAACCACATGAATTGTGAAAAACATGTATGGAATTCCATTGCCTAAATGTTACAAGAGTGACACTACCCTCCTCAAAAAAATAACTCTTATCCTACACTTCTTTAAACCTATAAAAACATTTAGTGTGGTAGAATATCATATCAATTATTATATTAAAAATACTCTATTCATAATTTAAATCTCTATTTTGCAGAATGTAATCCAATGAATCCCATTAGTGCAAGCTAAAAGGAGTTACCTGGTTAAGAGGTGACACCCTCCCTCAAACTCCATTGTTATATTTTCTTTTTCCTCTACCTCAATTTATCATGTTACATTTTTATAAAAAAAATATTATTATAAATATAATGATATGTTTTTATAATATGTTTTATTTCTAAATATACACACACTCTAATCTAATTGGTAATGAACATATGTTTTACGTGGACTGTGAACTACCACCTCACAAAACGATGATTGTTCATTTTTATTTTAATTCCTATAAAATTAAGAATTATGATGGAAACACTATTTATATTTTTCATTTATTATCATTTAATATCATTTATTATTATTATTTCATCATTTTTAAAACACATATCTCTATACATTCCATTTCTTGTAAATTCAATAATTTTGATTGAGGAAGTCTGGACTACCACCTCTTCAAAGCATTGTGATTCCTTCTAACTCTACATGGAATGAATTAAGGATGGTATTAGTGAAATTATATGATATATATTTTATAATAGTTAATATTTAATAATTTTTTATATACATATATATACATATATTTCATTTACCTTCTTTCTTCCAATACGACATTTGTTGGGAAAAAATCTCTCAAGGTAACATTGCCGTATTTTTGGGTTGATTGTGTTTGTTGACAAAGCAAGTTTCCATGGAGAACTGTCGAGTTCCCGAGAATTTATTGACAATCCATGATGACAAATAATGATGACAAAGGAATGGATGATCTGCAGGCGGTACAATAGAGCAGTACAAGGTGGCACCGTTTCCCAATGTTTGCCAAATTTTTGGGGTCCGAAATTTGGAGTTTGGTGAGCATCGCGAAAATAGGATTTCCATAAAGATCATATTTTTATATGGAAAAGGCATGAGTTTCGCGAAGATGGGATGCATGGATTGGATTTCGTGAAGACCAGAAAAATGGAGGTGGTGATGCTTCACGATGACGTCAATGATTCACGAATGGCTGAGTTGAAGCGCATTGCGGCGGTGAAGGGATTTGCGAGGGAGCTTCACGGAAAAGGCACGAAGGAATGTTGACGGTGATTCTCTGTGATTACGATGAGCTCCGCTTTCAAAGAATTGCTGTGGTGCTTCGCGATTTAGATAGAATTTCGGCGGAAACTTCAGAGCTTCGCGATTTGAGATGACGTGGCGTTGACTTCGCATGGAAGGGTCGAGGGTCGGTGGAATCACCTATAAATACAGGTCGACCCCCTCAAGATAAGTAGAGAAAATTTTCATAGAAAATCATTTGCTCTCGGTTCATGAAGGTAGTTCACGTAGCCTGTGTGCTTCTCAAAAGAAGAGCTTCGCGGCGGCTATTGTGGCTCAACAAAAGGTGCAAGCTCCGCGTTGGATCAGTGAGTTTCGTGAGGGAAGTTGCTCTGCAACGAATTGAGCTTCACGGTAGTGCTTCACGAGAGTGTTTTGCAAAAAGGTATGAGCTTCGCGAAGTCTTGTTTGAGTTCGCGAAATTGGGAGCCTCCCGAAGTAGGGTGATTTGCGAAGGTATTTCCAAAGGAATTCCCAGTGTTTAAGAGGAAAAGAGGTATTCATCAGTGGATGAATGTAGGACTTCAACAAAGCATCTATCAACAGTTGAGGATGCGTGCATTCATGCAAATGAAGAGACCTATAGGTCTATAAACTGTGAGTGGATCCTTTCCAAGTGTAGTGAGCATAGGAAGAGGAAAAAGGTGATCCTCTCCACTGGTAGTGAGCCAAAGAGATAGAAACAGGGAGTGACCCCTAGGAAAGAAGTGAGCTGACCCTAAATCTTCTAAAGGCATTGAGCCTGGGACAGAGTGACTATACCCGAACCTTGTATCCACAACTAGTGAAGTTTAGTGGAATTTGGTATGACTGGAAACTTGTCGGCGTATGCTCCTTGGATGTAGCCCAGTGTGGGTGAACCATGTAAAAGTTGCTATGTCCTGTGCATCCTTTACTTTCTGTTTACATTATGCAACAGGAAATAGAGAGAAGAGTGTTTTTCTTAACAGAAAAACAAGATCAGAACAAGCGTTAATTTTAAATTATTCATACCCTGATTCACCCCCCTCTCAGGGTATTCAGCCTTGTGGACCTAACAACATTATAAATGGAAATAGGGTTCATGCGTTCATACGACTTACCATCTCCATGAATGGTGTATTGCATTTAAAAATTATATATTATTTAGATTATTATATACATATATAGTAAATATAAATGATATTTATATAATGTTGTACATTCTGGAAATTAGGATGTATGTATAAGTACCAATGATATAACAAATTAAGACATGTGAAAAGAACAAAGTGAATATTACCCATAGTGAAATATTAGCATAGGATAGTTAACAAGAAGTAAATATATGGTTATAATAAAACCATATATAGTATTAGTTATAATTATATAATTCTATTAAATATTAATAATAATCATACATATATTATACATTATTATTTAATGAGTATGAAATGATTCGCGACACAAGGTAAATAGATTTCACCTCACTCTTTATTTCAGTGAGATACATGCCATGTTCACCACTATTTCATTTGTAATTATTTATATACATCCAATGAATGTATTATATGAGCCTTATTCTTTTCTTTAAGGGTATTTATATATCAAAAAATTTATATTTGTTTCATGGGGTTTATATTTCAAAAATTACCAAATCAGTAAAATAGTTTTGTCTTAATTTTACTTCTTTGAGACTCAAAGTTTTTAGACAACTAAATTCTTTTTGAAAGTTTATATAATTCAATTTTATATGTTATTTCAGGAATATAATTATTTTAATTATATTTTAATTTAAATTTAATTATTATTTCTTAAATGTTTAGTATGTTCTCCAGTTACCAAGTGATATTAGTTTATGGAAACAATTTAATTACTTTTCGAGATTGTTAATGATTATGCATATTTAATGAAATATTATGATCCATCTATCATGATCTGTCATGATGTTACATATCATATTTTTATTCAATATATATCCATTTATTAGTTCAATATTTCAACTCTTTGGTACAAAATATTATTAATAAAATATTTTTATAAAAATATTAATGTATTTATCTCTTTGGTAAATAATATGTTTTATTACAAAACCTTGTTTTCAAATAAAATTTTTTAAAAATAAAATTATATATGAAGAATATTTTCGAAAGGAATTTTTTTTAATTTTTTAATTTTTTAAATGATACTTTATAATTTTGAAATCTATATTCAATGAAAATAGTTTATAAAATATTTTCATGCTACAATTATATGTTTTCTAGAAAATTTTTTTTCAAAATGTTTTCAATATTATTTTATATGTATTCACAGAAATTGGTTTTCAAATTTGTTTTTTATGATTATTTTATAATTTTCCATTTAAAATTGTTTTCAAAATGTTTTCAAGATTTCTTTCTATTTTATAAAAGTATTTTGGATGGAAATGGTTTTCTAAAGGTTTTCTATTTTATGAATTATTTTCAATGAAGAGATGATATTTTATTCAATACACGTTTTCAAAATTTTCATCAAAGTTATTATAAATCTAAGAAGAAATCTTTTGATGTTACTCATGACCATATAGGAAATAATCCAAATGATTCATTCATACTAATTCATGAATGGTTTTTGTTTTGATGGAATGATTCTTAAGACCCCAGTTTCTCTTTCAAAAATTATTTGATTTCAAACCATATTATTTTAATGGTTTATAATTATGATGAATCAATAATGAAACGTATATATTTTTTCATAGGTTATTATATGATTACTTTCTTATGATACCCATTTCATTTCATCGGTTATGATGTGATTATTTATGATCTCAGGGCACATATATGTTTCATTTCATTATGAGTTTGGTGAGAAATATATATCCTTATAATAAATTGGTTAATGATTTATATATCATTAGATATAATAGGATGGAATTAGAAATTAACTTGGTTCAGTATTAAAAGGATTGGAATGAGAAATAAACTCGGTTGTGTGTTATAAGGATGGAATGAGTAGTGAATTCGGTTGAGTAATACATGGTTGCAACTGGGTGGGGACCTAGTTCAATAAATGACTTTTTACACAAAGATGTCCTTATTAGTAATACATTGACTACATTGGAAATCATTGTATATGATTTTGTGTCAACCAAAAATCCATGTTTTATTCATATGTAATGGTTTCATGGATTATGTTCCTTTTTCCTTATGATTCATGTCTTATGAACAACCAAGATTTATTCCATCATTCATGTTAATGGAATATGATATGTTGTGTATGATATTATACATTAATGTTCATGTTATGATAACCTTATTCCCATGAAAATGCTTATTTATCTCACTTATTTACCTTTTTTGATAATTTGATATGACCCCCTTTTATATTGATTTTCTCTATGTTATGAAGATATGTATTATGATTGATGTGTCTACGAATGGTTCTTATCATGAAGAACATAATGGGAGATGATGTCACTCATTTATGTAGCAGTGTTTATGTTTCTATTTTTTCAGAAAGATCTAGACTATTATGACCTTTAGGAATCTGATTGTATAATGTTTTATCTATTTATAAAATGTTATTTATTGTTAATGTATGAAAATTGAGGGTCTCTATACTAAACTAAAACACAAAAAAAGTCTATCCTAGAAGAACCTAAACTTAAACTCATAAATGGTCTACATTTTATGAACAAAATATAGATATTCTTTTCATGATGAAATCCCAATAATGTAATCCCAGGAAAGAGATTAGTCTCTACTCACTAGACATTCAATTTTTGTGGGCTTAACAATATTGAGCATCTACGAAATGGAAGAGGCAAAAAATATGACGTGTAAAAAACCTTTAAATAGGTGGCCTGGTAAATATCCAAATCCATTCCCACTATGTATTCATGTAAATAATAAGGTAATATTTGGTCAATATCAATAATGAGATAGAAAGAGTATAGGGCCCACACTATGGCCATGGAAAAAATAATGTTATTCACACTAACTCCCCTATCTTAGGAAAAGACAGAGAATTATCTCTCTAGGATTGATATTTTACATGAATTTTCCTATAACATTATTTGATCTTAATACAACTAGACTGGGTACATCAATAAAAAATCTCAATTCCGTGAGAATTCATGATCATTTCTCAAGAGAAACCTGTTGTATGTTATGAAATAAAATCTCAGTGATTGAATCTAATTGATTTTTCAAAATTGACGAGGATCATAGAAGATTCATGAAACACCTCCTACAACATTATGGGATTCAACCTAGGATTTCACCGTAAGATAGTGACATTCCCCTCTCTACATATGAGCTTGAACTATATAAGTACGTTCATCAGAGAGTTCTTCATCTATGAAAAAATTTCCCTGTGCCTGAGATTTATTTGCACAGTGATATATTTTTAAACAACATATGGCTTGATTTTATTTTTTATGGGACACAAATAATAGAAAAAACCCATTACCAATGCGTTGGAACCATTGATATTGGTCTCCATACCATTGGTATAACTTATACCATTAGTTTTGAGGGGTTTTGGCTGTTACGTCATTGGTATAGACTTATACCAACGGTTTTATGTAGAAAATTTTTATAGACCTATACCAATAGTTTTGTAAAACCATTGGTGGTGGTGATATAAAAACACATATACCAATGGTTTTACAAAACTGTTGGTATATCTAATTTCAATGTAAAACCTAGTGTGAATTAATCCCAGTACCTCTCGTTTATAATACAATGAACTTCTGACTGCCTATGATGACTTTTGTATACATAATTTCAATTAATATTAATATATATATTTAAAATTATTTATGAATTTGGTTTTATTTAATGTTTTTTAAAAAAAATTCATATTACACATGGTAACTTATTCCAACTATTCTCAAAACCATTTGTATAGGGAAATACCAATGGTTTTATGAAATTTTTATATAACTAATTGGACTTTTCTCATCTATATCGATGTTTTTTCCAAAACCATTGGCAAATGTTTGTCCTATACAAATGGTTTTTTAAAAAGACTATTGGTATAGGGTCCTTATAATGGACCTTAAAAAACATATTTTTCATTAAATGTTTGTATTGGTACACATAACGGATCTAGAGAACTAGTTTTGTAGAATTTGTTGGTATAGGGTCCATAAAAAGGACATATACAACCTGTTTTGGAAAACATAATTCGTAGAGTATCTCTACAAGGGACATATACACAGGAGTTTTCCCAAACAATTATATATGATCTCTCTATGGTATAAATACTAACAGTTTCCAAACCATTTTTAAAGGTTCATTGGTATATCTCTAATTTATAGTAGTGTACATAGAGACATCCTTGTACAATACTTTGGATCAGGACACAAGTTATTTTAAACAAAAATTATCTTTTTTTTAAAATGTGACCACAATAGGATCAATGTATATATAAGAATATAGAATCTTATGGTAGCAACATTCTTGATAAATTATCTAGACAAATATACTATATTTTATACATTTTTATCTATATGTTTAGGTTTACTTAGAATTATATGAAGGAAGGTTGTCTTTGATGATCCAAATGATGTCATGTAAAGTCAAGAATTCTTGGTCACAATTTTCCTCTTGATAACTAACTAATATTCCTTAGTCAATATAGTCTATAAAATTCATCTTAAGAAGTTTAGTACGAAATCCCATCAGATGATTAGATATAAAAAATATATATCATTGTTTATAATATAATCAAATTCCATTCATTAGGAATGTATCAAATTTTAATGGGGGTGAATCTTTTGACACCCATAATTGTCTTATATTCACTTTTCCAATAATGATTCTAGAAGTGCTGATACTATGACAAAAATATAATTATTCTTTGAAATAAATTTTTAGAAGTAGTATCTTTGAAGGATGGGAATTTATTATAGAATGATATTTGTATTTATCTATTATTGTATTCATTATTATTATTATACGTATATATTTGTACCTTCCTAGCCAAAAAATATGGCCAACGCACTGACTGGGAATGCCAAGGCTCAACCATATCCCCATGTGGGACCATGGTCGACCACACCCAATGGGAGCTAGCTCAGGCCAACATGTTGAAGAAAGGGGTTATAGTTCCCACTAGAATTTTTCAGGCCCATGTCTAGGGCTCATGGTTTGTGAGACTAAAGGTGCACATAGCATGTGTTATGATCCCATTAGGACAAATACCAGGTGAGGGTGTGTATTGGTGATATGGTTGGTGAACCCTATTGCTAGTTCAATATAACTATAAACCCCAATTTTCATATAATGTGGATGTGAACCACTGACAAGTTCCTATGTGGGACAAAGAAGCCAACAGTACCATTCACAGATGGTAAAAACTCACACCTAATCTAACTAACACAATGTTTAAGATCATGACCATCCATTTAAATCATACATGACACCCTTTGAAAAGAGTCAATCTTGAAGGATTCTTATCAAAATAATCTGATCATGTGTTGTGTGAAGCATTGATTTTCAACATCTCAGTCATCTGCTCATATACATCTCCCCTACACCACTATTTTGACATAGAGATGTAACCTAATGTCACTCACAATATCACTCAATGATCACTATCCCTGGACATATCAATCGAATGACCCCGATACAACCATTAGGGATTTCCCTACAATAGAAATCCTTTATATATCATGCACGTGATATGCGATACGAATCCCATTGTAAGAGGCATTAGATTTCTTAATAACCAACACTAGGACACAAATCCATCACATGATTATTTTTTTGATCAATTGATTGAGAATATAAAAAATTGAAGTAATCACAAGTAGTTTACGACCATGTGAGCCTCCCGCCTTTTGAAGGTATTATCATCTGAATAAATTGGAATTATCAAGAGTATATGCAATTCATGCAAGTCATATTGCATTAAGGTGTTATTTTGAATAACATTAATCCACCATATGAGCCTCTAATGATATTACGATGGAATTATGAAAATCATAAGGCCATCACAATAATCGATAAACATCACATTAATCCATCATTAGGTCGCATGATGTCGATCCAGTGAATCCTCTACCACCTCAATCCAATGAACATGGGATCATCACTATACAAATAAGAATAATTCTCGACCTCCCTCAGCCTATTAAAACCATAAACCCTCTGAAAAAATAACATGTGGGGGGGAAATAGGTAGAGGAGCAAGAGTATCATAGAAATAAAAAGCCAACCACTACTCACATAGATCATATCCCTGTAATTAGAAGGCCCCACTCATGAGAATATAACCCAATATTTTTTCAAAAGAACCCATCACATGAACCTATTAAGATCATGTGATCACATTATATGATATTTTCATCTGAGTCCCTTTTTAAATAGTGTCTCCGAAAGACAATGAAAACTCACATATGAACATCCCTATCATGTAAACCTCCATACATGACATAAGAATTTGATGCATATAAAAAAAAGCATACACACTTGGGAAATAGTATACCTTCATCCTTGCATGTTACACCGACATGCATCAAAAGTGAAATATCAATGTACCATTCAAATAATTCCTCAATATATCAAATGATCACATGATGAATATGCAGTCTCAGTCATGTGTTGCACATAGAAGTCTCGGGCATGCACTTGTTTTCCATACATATATAACTACAACATCCTGATGATCATGTGACACCATAGATTAATCATATAATGTAGTGCCTCAGATTTGTAGGACACAAATTTTGGTATCCTTAGACATAAATTATAAGAATATTAATTCATATAGATAGTCTCTAAGAAGAGATAATTTGATCCATCAGTCTCATGATTCCACAAACCAATAGGTATTGTGATGTTCAAATGCATCCCATGATGTTTATTTATTAACAAGTTACACCCTAAAAATTCCCTACAATTTAATGTAAATTAAATGGACAGTTTCCCCATGCATGAAAAGGGGAATGATTACCCCTTCCCATGATGCCAAGTTTGTGATGAAACCATATTTTACAGCCTCATCACATGATCACAAAACCCTTCATGATAACCTACTATGAGGTCATGTTAATTAAATGAGTATTAGGGATTTAGGTGGTGTCATCATGTGTGAACCCATCCACATGTGAATGGGTTTGACACCAATGTATATACCCTTTAATTTCCATGAAAACCCTAGGAAGTTTATTTTGAAGTATACCATTACTCATGCACCCCTTTTCCTCGGTGAATTTATGTCCATAATTCCATTAGGCATGACTCCTTAGGTAGTGTGATGTCAAAATCTGGATGGGTGGTAGATATTATAACTATTTGTGATACCCTGCCACTCAATTAATTTAGGGTTACATGATCACAATATTCATAATAGTTCTCTTTATGCCATTGAGAGACCATTGATGGGACAATTTTGTCCCAAGAAACACTCCATAAAGGACATGTTGATCTTGTGATTTATTATCAAAATGTCTTCAATAACTTTATATTTCCTATTAACATATCATAATAATCATGAAATAGTCTAAATAAAATATGGGTAGATCATATGTTAATATAGAGTCATGTCTACTTCGATCTGGCACAATACCCAAGACATGTCAGCTTCGATTATGTGAATGTATACAAGGTAAGTCAATTGATAATGTGAAGAGTATTTGACATGTCCAACACATTATGATGACACCAATAAAATTTCCAGCATAATATCAAGACATGTTCATCAGGCAATCAAGACATGTACAATAGGTAGCCCAGACATAATGGGAAGATCATGTAAGACATGTCACCTTCATATAGAAGGAACACATATGCTCATGTCACATCGACCCCCCCAAAAGAGAACCTATAGCCACATAAACCATTAATAAAGAGGTTTCCCGAATGGGATAGGTTTTCTCACTCATGTGATCATATAGGTTTCATGCTCTCAGACACAACTATTTGGTCATTGTCCCTATTTATCTATCAGAAGACAAATAATGAGATCCAAAGGGCATACATCCCTATATAATACTCCTAGAATGTCTAAAAACATAGATATAACCAAAATGCCTCCGATTGTGACCACCCTCTATATCCCTTAGGTGGGTTAAGAGGTAATTTAAAAATGAGAACTCTAATTCCAGTCCCAATAGGAAACATGGAATTATTTCCTAAGGCTCTAACTCTAATGGGATCCCACTTTGGTGTTAGTCCCTCCACTCCCTATAAGTCTCCATCCTTCTAAATTCACTAATGGAATGAGAAGTGGGATTATACATGAACATCAATTTAAGTGTATTCCTTGATCATTTACTCAAGTACCTCAAACCCATAAACGTTATAGGGATGAACTGATCTATACTGTATATAATTCCTATTATAAGCACAATACATATCATGTGTACCTATGGCTCTAGCATCATACCAAATCTACCATGAGATGGGTAATCATACCTCTCAAAAGGAAAATTTATTATGTAATCAACAGATGAATATGATCTAATTCAACATGTCTGACATTCCACTATCTCTTGTTTTTTAGATCGATAATGACTTTCATAGGCTTAGAGAATGGAGACAATTGTAAAAATTGTGTCATGTAGATGACTTATTGTTTTCCTATCATTGGGATGTAGTTTTCATATCATGTTATGGAAACTCAAGGTACATACTATCGATGATGAAATCCATGGAAACCTTATAAGCATAAGTCACTATTAGGTACTCTATTTCTATATCTGTCATGACACAGACACTTGTAATAAGAACAACATATACTTTGATTCATTTATTAATAGGATACATAGGATGTATTGTTGAGGTCTGAGCAGAATATTTACATCCTTACAACATGATGTTAATTTCTACAGATCTGTCCTGTCAGATGACTGTAAAATAGGGGCAAACAAAATATGTGAGTTTTTATTACTATTATAAAATCGGTATGTAGTATACCTCATTGAATTTCAATCCCATTCTCAAGGCACCAACCTTCTCCCTATACAGAAATGAAATCCAGATTTCCCAAACATAGTCATTAAATAAAGAATCATATATAAATAAGAGAATGATATAGAACCTTTGAGATGCATAATGTAGTTCCTATTAATGAATGATCTCAATCAATCCACTAAAACATGGGTAAATGGTCTAGTATTTGTTATTAGGATGGATTTCATGAATAATTATTAAATCTATAAGAGTTCCCTATAATAGGGGAAAATGACCCCACAAAGGGTGTGATGATCCTGACCACCCATCCTATTGAAAAATTTGAGTTCCTAAGGTTCTTTAGGTATAAAACCTAATGTAGTTAAATCAATTTTAAATATGGTCTATACTTAGTTATGGATAAAGGGACATTGGGAGTTTCTATTGAATATTAAAAAATGGAAAACCCGATGCGAGTGACTAAGAAAGGCATTGAACCTCAACAATCAAACCGTCAACCAAAACCCATCCAAGTCTTTCATGATGAAGTAGTATAAACTAAATTTTTGATTAAATAAATTTTTGAACCCTACTATGATTAATATACTAACTATGTTCCCTCATAAGGGTGGCCTACTTTACATATTGTAACATCCCGGGTAAATAAAGAATATGAAATTTTCATTTTTATTAATACTTGTAAATTAATTATTGATTTTACTTTAAATGGGATGACATATTTGATGGCGTACCCAATACGCAACAACAGGTTTCTTTGAAATCTTACACTGCATACAATGTTGTGTTATACTGTAAAATAATAATGTAACATTATTTTAAATGGTAGTTAATGCCTAACTATTGTATTGACAGGAATGGACTGAAGTAACTACAATATGAATATACATTCTTGTTAAATGTTTTCACATTTGTCCCATAAATTTTAGATGCTTAAAATAAGAAAGAATCTAATTTTAATCATAATACTCTAATATTCATTAAAAGGTTGATTTACCACCTTTTGATGTAGACCCTTCATTAAATATAGTTTTGGTCATTTTATATGTCCTATTTGACAATATAAAATCCTTATTTAGAATTGGGACATCAAAATTTACTTTGGGGAAATTTTTGGTATTTTTCTGATAAAATTAATTTTTTTGATGATTTCTGAAAAATACTTTATTTTAATTCAAAAATTTATTTTAATATAATTTATTTATATGGATATATTATATTTTTAATTATTTTTAAATTGTAATTAGATTATATTATTACCATTTAATCCAATTTTGGTCATTATAATTAATTTCACTTCGAAATTGGGCATAAACAAGTGTCAATCTTTTGATAGATATTGTTTCTTAAAAACACCCTATTTGTTTTGACAATAAAAATTAATTTTAAATTTATTAATGAATATTCTATGTTTTTAATTTTGTAAAATAGATATCATTTTTCTAATTCAGAATATCAAATATAGTTTAGGCTGAATTTTTGGTATTTTCCTAGAAAACATCAATTTTTGATGAATAGTGAAACCCTAAGTAGTAGTTAAAAAACTAATTTTTTCATTAAAATGAAATTTTATGGATTCTATGAATTTAATTTATAAAATATGACATACATGGTTGTTATTAGTAAGTAAAATTCTGTTCAATATGATGAAAATATTTTTTGGTGAATAGTAACTTTTGACTTTTATTTACTGTGGTTAAAGGTAAGTAGGGCAATTCAAGTTAAAAATAATAGTATAATAATACACAATTAAATTAACACTTGTCCTAACCTTATTGGATGATTCATTTCTGACCATGGGAATCCTTAGGTCGATTTTGGGACCACATGGAGTCACTTGGAAGTGATAATGACACTTTATTTTAATTAAGTTAATGTAAAGGCAAAAATGACATAAACAAATATCTTTTAGAAAATTAATTTTTACATACAGTTATATAAGTTATATTTTCGACTATAAATATTCATTGGAAATATAAACATATTTCCTATATCATTTTACTTTTTTTATAATTTTTAGACATCATATAAATAAAACTATTTATGATACAAAAACGATGCAGTGTTTACTTCATTAATAAATCATTTAAAAAAAAAGATTATAAATATTAAAATAATATCCAAAACCTATCATATTATTATTGGATGAATTTATTTCTACCATGAGTAATTTTTTATTTTACATTAATACATTTTGGTGCTTTATAAATAGAAAATCATTATATAATAAAATAACATTCTCACACTTTCCTAAAAAATCCCTCCCCCACCTTATAAAAACCTCTCACCTCTAACCCATTCCTCACAAATCTCAATACCCTTGGCTCCTCCAAAACCTGCCCAAATAAGTTCTAAAGATCCCCCTACACCTCTTAGAGGCCTTACCTTAGGCAGAAGGCACTTCAAGAAGTTCTTTTGGTTCTAACCAAATGGAGTTAACTAAATTAAAGGTAGTAATTTATCTTAAATTCTTTTTTTAATTATACAACCCATAAAATATTTTTATTATTTTATTTTATAACAAAACTAGTATCCTCAATATACTAGGATGTTTTTATGAGAATGATTCAAACTACATTTACACACACCTCCATCTAATGGGTAAAGAACGTACTGTTTCTATGGATGGAAAACTAATGCCTCACGAAACGATGATTGTTCAATTATCTACTACCACCTCATATGGTTTCCATTATGATAAAAATGTATTTATATAGGGTATAAATTATTTTTATTTTCTTATATGCTTCTTTATTTTTAATTTATAGAATACATTTATGGATTCCATTATGAGTAAACATGATAATTTCATTTGAGGAAGTGCGGACCACCGCCCCTCAAAGTGATATGACTCGTTCATACAAAATGTGGGACATATAAAGGATGGAGTTATTGAAATTATAAATTATATTACTATGGAATTATAATATAACTATTTATAATTTAGTTTTCATTCAATTAAAATATGAAATAGAAATTAAAGAATCATTCATACGTACGCACGACTTACCGTTTCAATGAACGGTGCATTTCTTTTCTTATCTCCTAATGTTATGTACTATTATAAATACATATTTATACAGAATATATATCTTATATATTATATCTAAATCATGAATATAATTATGGAGATAATGGACTCTTGACCACATGGACAACTTGTAATTATAAGGTGTTTATTTTTTACTCAAGTAACAAATATCCACAAAATGACCATTATTAACTTAAATGGTTACATATTGTTTATAACATGGTACTAAGTGATATAAAAGGAATAATAAACTTTAAAAAGAGTTCTTAATTAAGTATAAATTAACTAATGTTTATTATTCAGGAAGAACAAGGAACAAACAAGTCAAGTCGGACACGAGGTATTGGATTTCTTATCTCACTTTTAATTTCATGAGATTTCCATTGTTCGCCACTTATTTATTGCATGTGGTGTATTGTGTACTACCATTTGATATATATATATATATATATATATTATCATGATTATATTTATATTCATGGTATTCTACGATTCATTTGGTGGTTATTAACTTTTGTAATTATGACTCGATTGATTACAATGTGGTAAGGGTTTTTCATCTCACATCTTATTCCCATGAAATTCATACTATATTTGTCACTATTTACTTTTTGTGGTGTATGGAATAATAATTATTGTACTATTTGTGTAATATAATTTCATTTATGGGTATTTACATCTTCATCGTATGATCCTTATTTTATTTGGTGTATGTTTTGTAAGTTACCAAATCGGAAAGGGAGATTTTCACCCTCCTCTTTTTAAAAGACTTCTTTTTGTTATGTCTTTTAATTTACATATTCATATATTGGGATATGTTATTATAAATACTTATTGGTTTATATTTTTTTCCAAATGATGATATACCTTTTTCTCTCTCATCATCTATGTTTTTGAATTTTAAAGTGACGTCATTAGGCTATCGAATTTCTGTAAGAGAACTTCTTAACCCAATTTCAATTCTTTTGGTTAAACTTCTAATTATTTATTTGTTGTGAAATGAATATGTGTTAATAACCTATGATTTTTTGACACTTAATATCCACTTATATTGAGTGTATTTATATTTTTCACACATTATTATGTAATTGATTTGTCTTTAATCTAAGGGTACAATTTTTATAAGGGATTTCGTCTCAATTTACATTCCTTGAGACTTCATTGTTGTTATGAACCAATTCACTCTTATGTGGTGTATATAATATCCTTTGGCATATTATATCATGAATCCCATTATTCTCATGATATTACAATGCTCTGATTAAATTTTATTCCTCATTTATTGGTATTCAAGCGTCTCTCATTTTGTTAAAAACTCTTTAACTAAAATATCATTTTAAATGTTTTAAAGATTTATTCTTCTAAATATTTGTCCTTAATGTCCATGTTTTCAAAATGGTTGTTAGTATTTATTTATGTGGACATTAATGTTTTCAATTGATAATTTCTTTAAAATCATCAAAGTGGTATGGGATACTTTGATTCAAAAATATCTTTATTAAATGTTTTAAATGGATTTTAAAACGGTTTTATAAAGCATTTATTATGTGTATATATTGAAATGATATGTTGTGATTTCAATGTGGAAATGTTAAATTTCCTTTATTATTGATTTATGTGTTATGAATATGTTATGATTATTGGGCAGTGTTTACGTATACGGGTGGTTCCGTGAAAAACTTAGGGCGGGTGAGCCTGAGATAGCTCTCCAATGAATTGGGTAACATGACAGAGGAAAACTTTAATGTTTCTCCTAATAGATTTAGGGAATATACTATGATAGGTTTTCCAAATGTGACTCTCTATCTAGCTGTGATAGCAACAATGTAAGTATGTTATGAATTCCATAATTTACCTTTACGATTTTATGATATGTGTGTGTTATTCATATATATTATGATTTTGTAAGGTATGTTATGATTGAAAAGTATGGTTTCATTGATTTGTATTTAAGGATGGTCAAATGTTTTCCTTCCTAATTTTATAACCCTTACTGAGATTTTTATGCTCATCTGATGTTTTTGAAATGTTTTCCACATGACATAAAGATGAATAGGGTCAAGGATAGGATCAAAGAAAAGTAATGTTGTCTAAAACATAGAACTAGACATGTTTCTATTTAAGAGTTTTTATATTATAAAAAAATGGATATTGAGTAGAAGTGTCTACCTGAAATTTTCAAGTTGATATGTAATATTTATGGCATAATTCTCTAAAACTCTAAACCTGAAAGATCCTCACTGTTAATTCATGAAACAATTCAAGATTATGTATTGTTTAAGGCAGGTTCCTTATACATATACCCTCATTGACAATAGTTACTACCCATTTTATCCTCTCAGGATTGTGATAAATATGATTTCCATTTTTCAAATCTTGGAAAAAAAATTGATGGGTGATAGAGGACCCTAGACCTAAATAATCCATATATATGTGTTAATATTTAAAATATCTAGTCATGATATTTTAAAGAACCATTGGAAGGGAAATTGGGGTTAACAAAATTTATTTATTGTATCACACAAATTGACCTCAAGAATGTAAATTGTGGATTCCTAAATCTCAAAAATAAAAAGTATATTATTTTATAATAACATTTAGAGGGATATTTATGAAAAATAATTTCTATTTAGATAATTTCATTTGAGATAAATTTAAAATTTAAGTGAAATTATAAAGGAGTTTTTTAAAATCAATTTTATATTTACTATAAAATATCAAACTATAATCAATATAATTATTTTTGGAAATGGTATTGTGGAAAAATTTTATATACCTTACATTTAAAAATAAAAATCAATTATATATATTTGAAAAGAAAAATTGTTATAAAAAAAGAATATAGATGATAATATAAATCAAATCATATTTAGAGAATAGTAAATCATTTTAATATTTTAAAATATATTTCATAAAAACCTACATCATACAAAGTGGTTCTAAAACATCCATTTGGATTGTGTTGATGAATATATGAAGGTTTAATGAGTAAAAACATATTTTCCTTGAAAAAATGTAAGGGAATAATTTTTGAGAATAATGACCCTAAAATGGTGAAACCCCATCATTAAATTATTTGATATTTAATTAATAACCGAATTTCTCTTTCATAAGAATGATATTCATCAAAATAAAAAATTAAGATAAAAATTTTATTTATAATTGATATAAAACTAGATATGTATATATTGATATTGAAGATATACTATATTGTCAAACATATTTTAATGATTCTCTAGGAATAACAATTTCACACAATGAATAGAAAATTGATTTAACCATATCCCTTATGTATATCATAATTCATGCAGCATGAGACGTATATAAAATGTATTATGTGAAAGAAATACATATCTAGGGATCAAATAATGTAAAATTTAATAAAATCAAGTAGAATAATATGACATGATTATATGAAAAATGTTCTAGATTGGAAATAATAACTCATAGAATGGGAATTGAGTATCAAAAAAAATACAACATCATACTACATAAAATTAACATTATAAATAAAATTTAACATGGAATGGATTTGTATGTATAATATATTTCATGGTAAACTATTTGATAAATTAAAAACATATCCAATATATACACCATTAAAAAAGGAATCACGTTTCAATATGTCTCGTATCTCTATGAATAAAAATGAAGATTAAAAACCCTTACCGTAGGTCCTCATTAGTAATTCAAGTATGAAAAATGACATGAGTAATCAATTTATATTTATTAATATAATTATTGATTAACCATTCCTTCAATAATTCAATTTATAATTTATAACTATCATAATATGATATTTATTTACTAAATAATTTTTTTCTTATTGTAGTGACTCAAGATGGGTTGGTTGTTCTCTCTTAAACATCATAGATATATTGTCCTTTCAATTTTGTTTTCTAAAATAGCTTCAAAATCTATGAAATTTTTGTTGTGTATAATTTTTTTTATAATATTATATAAAAAACATATTGATATTAGGTTTTCTAAAATTTACTCAAATTAAGAATGGTTTCTTACTTTATTCATTTAAATAATTTAATATTACAAAGACTTTTTATGGTTTATATAATTTATAGAATGTTCAATACTATCATTAAAGTGTATTAGTTGTGTTATAAATATAATTATTATATATTAAATACATTTTCAATGTTTTAAATGTTAATATGATATGAAAAATAGGTCTTTATAATCATAGAGGTAGTACTCCACTTGAACGCATGATGTTGTATTTTTTTGGAATTATTTTTTAGGAAGGTAGAAAACTAAAATTCAATGAAGATATTAATTATATTTAAATTATCAATCATAAATGGAATGAAATTATATATCTTTTTAAGAGAAAAAAATTAATAATATAGGTTGATTATGTTCATTACTTGTCGTATTAGCTGTTCTCCCTTGGGTGACACCTTAAATACACATAGTTTGCTCATATGTAATGTATAAGGAATATAATAAATATGTAGAGTTTTATGGGTAACTAAAAAAGTTTATGGTACTAATAATCCATCATAATGGGTGCATAATTGAGTTGGATGTGATCTTATTTTGTATGTGAAGAAAATATTTCTTTTAAAAATAACTATTTTATTTAGAATGACAATAAGACACTACCAAAAATATCCATTTTTTCCTAGGGTATTATTATTCATATTTTTTTAGGAAATCTAATATGTTAGAAATCAATTTAGTTTGATGTTTTGTGTGAAAAAATTTGTTGAATAGTTAATTAGTTTAGGAAAAAAATATTTCAAAGTATCAAGGTGGTACATCAACCCCATGAAATTCATTAACACTTTGACAATGAATAGATAATTGAGTATAAATAAATAGATGAAAATAAGGTTTCATTATAGCTATAATTTTATTCCTTATGAATCAATTCAATTATTACATGGTCTTCTCCTTTACCACTAGGATGTGTTCTATGTTAAATATGATTCTTCATTTTACATGAACAAAAAAATTAATTTAACATTATTATATGATCACTCGTAAAATGATAACTACTTCCTACGCTAATATAATTCAAACAATAGAGATCTATATGGGATCTTTTCATTCTCATAGTCATATAATTTGAGGTTTTGGGGTGTTTTAGTTGTTATGGTTGAATTTGGGAATGGGTGGTGGTAGGGGAGAAAATTTTCTGCTGAAGATTTATATCGATGAATGAATTACAATATAACCTAGTGTGTTATTTCATGATCAATTGTTTGAAAGATTTATTGAGGATTGGTGTGATTGGTTGTTTCATGGTATGTTGGTAAGTTAATTGTATTTCCACTACACCATTAATATTAAGTAATATGATTTTGGTTTTTTGATGGTTTTCAATTCATTCATTTATTTCTAAAATCTATCCAATATTATATTGTAGGGAATTGTGTTAAAAATTAGAATCAGTGGACATGATATCCCTATATCATATTATCAAGGAATTTATGTAACACAATAAAAAAAATAAATATTTCAAATCTTTATTTCCACAGCACATCATGCATACCACCCCATAAGTAATAGGTTTCATACTAACATAGAGGGTTTAGAGATATTTTTGGGGGAATATACCTTCATCAATTAGATTCAAACACTAAATTAGTGAAATATATTCATAAATGAGATAATCAAAATCTTGGAGTATAACATAATAATGATAATATAATATATATAATCCTTGATCATAGAATAATAATCATAAAATCACCCAATAATATTCCAATAAGTATAACTAAAACACTTTTCTGAAAATAAATCAGGATGATGTGAAATTTATCCCAATTCTTTCCCAGTACTGTTTCTATCTCCATATCCCAGGATGATCAGAAAAATAATATTGGGACCTTTCCCTTCTCTCATTCCCCTATCATGAATTATTCACTCACATTGATATTCCCAAGTAGTTTGTGAGTGAAAATGTATTAGGATTCCATAATACCGTCCATACTAGATATTTATGTGTATATTGAGGAGTGACTTGTTATTGAATGGTATATTCATATAGAATAATATGATCACTAATACAATGAATTATCATGAACTAAAAAAATATCATTAACCTTTTTGTACCTCTTATGTTTCTTTTTTAGAATAATTTCTCAATTGGTCCCCACATGAAATAAATCTTTAATTGTGACCTCATAATTCCTTTAAGAACAATACATGGTCTTCCTTTAAGGAACATACATCTCTAGTAAATATGGATCATATCAATTCCAACCATTATAGGAATGTCACCCACAAGACTCATGAATATATCAAAACCCAATCCACTGTAAAAGATTCAATTAAATTTTCATTTAAGTAAAAAAATATTATAATAGATGAAATCAAAATGAAATTCAATAAATAAATCCATTATAAAGATAAAACCTATGATTGATAAATAAATGGACGCTAATTATTATAATCCATCATTGATATATGAATAGTGAATGAATTATACATTAGATCGATGTGAATATTGATAGATCAATCCATCATGGATTAGATCAGGGAAAAATTAAAGGGAATATGGGAATTATTCACTAATAAATTAGATATTACCATGACGAATGTGGATAGATCAGTCTTAAATTCATACAAAAAATAAGAGATGAAGATGATTTATATAGTATTAATGGAGAACTATCTATTTGGTTATAGAAAAAATGGGGTTGTATTAGGGTGAGGTTTGGACTAAAAAATGTATAATATTTAAATAAAAAACACAAATAATTACACACTCCTTCGATAAACATAGATGATAGTAGATTTGACTCGAAATAGTATGCATGAAAGAGAAGAATGCAGTCATTTTTCAGTAGTCACCTAGTAGAAAGTTGCTTCCAACCCATTGGATAGAGGGATCTATTGAATTGATGGTCCCACATACAGAACCACCTACTAGAAGGGGCACGTCACTACGGAGATAGTGGACTTTTTTCATCCACCAAAAAAACCAAAAAATACATTATCCATTAAAATTAAATCACATGACCCACGTACCCATAAGATACACCTTTAATGGAATACCAATAGACCATGATATGTTGTAACAATAAAAAATTTACCATAATATTTTAAGGTTTTATAACTCTATCCCTCTAATGAAATCAAGTTCCAGAAAAGTTTCAATGGACTTCTTAATATAATGGCCTGATTTATTACACCTAAACATTAGCATCACACTCAAAAGTATCTTCAAGAATATATAAATGATTCTATAAGGCCGTGATCTATAAAAAAACCACCATATAGGATTTTAATACTCAATTATATGAAACTGATCCTAAACACAAAAAATGTTGTGTTGGCATTGATTTTAACATCATATCATCTTATTACATTCATAGTACCATGAATTTTTCTTCAAAGATAAAACACATGGAAACCATTATTCTGAAATAGATACAATAATGTATCATCAAAAGGGTACTCAACACCCACTATATGATCAATAATCTCAAAATATTTAACAAATATCATTGTTAGTTTCCAGTGATTTTATAATAGTCGATACCATAATTGAGTATATATGTGTATGAAAACATAGTATCCCACAGCGAACTCCAAATTTCATCTCATTTATATTAGATATGATCACTATTACATATGAGTTATTACTAATTGATTATTGATCATCTATAATCTCTTAGAGGGCCCTGTTCCAAACTAGTCCCTACTAGAGAAACCTCACCTGCCTCATGCCAACAATGTTTTGAGAACCAAGAATTCCCATAAAGATACTCATAAGGTTCCATTTGAATTTCTTCCTAGAAACTATAATTTAATGGGAACTCAACACATCCTAGGTGAACATCCCATTATTCATCATACACAAAAAAATTACAAAAAAATGTACTATGATATTTAAATCATCCTCTATCACAATCTATCAGCCTGTATATGATGGACGATTCTCAATTTGTGCTATGTACCCAAATCCATATGAAATCCCTATGGTAAAAAAACGGTTCAATATGCACAAATTGAACTATACTATTCTATTACAATTTCATGAATATAATTTCACATTACTGATTCATACAAATCATTAATGCGTATACATTTCTGAACCAACTATAAAATGGAAATTTATAGAGACTAATAATCCTATCAAGAGGTTATAACAGACCCATGGCTATAATGAGAACCTTGAGACACTATAACATTAAAGTTGAAAATATTTTATATTTTCAAGAAAAATTATACATACTTGACACAAAATACTTGTAACTATAAGGTGTTAAGGGATATTGAGCTTTGATTATTCTTCTCATGATGTTCACAGTTGGTGACTTATGGTAGGTGAGATCATGAGGATAAACCCCACAATATAAACATCAAATGATTTATTTTAAATTGGATGTTTCTATTTGTGGAAAATAAGGGAATATACATGTAGATTACATCTATTTAATAGTTTTAGTCATATAGGTGAGGTAATACATAGATGAATACCGAAGTAGTGGATACATGGTAGCCCCAGGTATAAAAGTCATGATTCAACTGAAACAAGATCTTAATAATCTGAGATCAATGAAGGATCATTAGAATGTTGGATTTGGTTCAAGTTAGGGTGTTGAAATAGTGGGTTTCATTGACCCACCTAGAATAGTAATTTTATATAACCATTTCATGTATACAGTGTGATGTGAATGATATATACATACCATCATAGGGTAGATATTTATCTGTGTAACATCCCGGTTCTAGAAGCCACCCAGAGGCGCCCCATACCCAATTGGTCACATGGACTCAATCGAATTTCTCCAAATTCCAAAGGCTACCGACTAGTAGCGAGGGTCTTGGGTGTGATATTGGGGAAACTATGACCTCATTGGCAGAGTACACCATAGAAGAAAATAAATACATACAAGAGAGGAAGCAGTAATAATATCATACAGAAATAAATAGCGGAATACTGATAAAATAAACTGGGGAACGTATATAAAATGATGCATGATACATATGTCTTGGAAGGCATCAAAACAAATCATAATTCTGAAATACAATACTAAACCAAGTAAAAATGAAAAAAAGTAATCAGATCCATAGCATCGCAAGCCTAATATTGGTCCCATTCTCTCCAGCTCCATAGCATATCAAGTACCAGAAGTATAAGGGCGCATTCCCTTGTCTATACCTGCAACAATATAATCCATTTGGGCCCAAAAGCATGGACCATACAGGGTGTGAGACTAAATCCTAGTAGGCATCCACCACGATATTGGTGCCTAACATTCAAGGAGTATATTGCAGGTAAAAGTACAGGAAAATGTAAATAGGAAAGTACTCAACAGTAAACAATCCACAATTTCAATATCAAGCAACAACTAACCAAGAAGATAATCACAAATAGGTAACCCTTTAGGAAGTACCCAAAACCTATCACCTTTGGTCCTACCAAGAAAGTACAAGAAACCCTTTGGGAAGTACACTCAGTCTAACCCCTCTGTATCAACTTATGTATAGACTCTCTGAGGAAGGACTCATCGTCAATTCCCCCTATAGTCTCGTATTGTAACTAAAGGTGCTCTAGGAAAGCACTTACATCACATTCCCTCTATGGCCCACATTGAGGAACTAAAAAATCTTTAAGGAATCACTCAACGTCAATTCTCCATGTGGTCTCGCATCGTAAGTAAAACATACACTCTAGAGAATCCCTCAATATCCATTCTCCCTATGGTCTATACACAAGGTTCTCACGGCCCTGTGTACATTAAGAATGTGTAGCAGCGCGTATTAACCAAGTTAAACATAAAGAACTACATGGCTAGAATTCTATAGAATAATAGCATAACTGAACAACAGTCACACCATCCTATAATACTAGGCATAGAAAAGTAAATAGCAGCCTAATAGGAAAACTAGACCCAAAGGTCTTAAAAAATAAAACATCCATAGGAAACAATTCCAAACCAAATCAATTCAACCTATTTAAAATTAAATATCCTCTACTCAAGCATACACGCATAGTAGAAAAACAATAGGGCTGAAACGACAAATGTGCAATACCCCGTTCTTGGGTATTAGGAAAATTTGCACATAAAACTAAAAAAACATTCAATAGAAAGTCACAAACTATCTACCTTGGCATTGGGAGATCAATATACTTGAACCTAGAGGCTTTAATCACCTTAGATCACCGAATATCTACAAAAACATCCAAAACGTTCAATGGAGGATAACATGAGGAAGAAGAGGGATCATGAAACGAAACTCAAGAAGAAGAGAGAGCATAACGAGGAAAACCCAATGAAATCAATGGTAATCGAATCAGAGATCGAATGGAGGCCCGGGGGCTCGGAGAATGATCATGGTCATACGGGTTCTCTCTGATGAACAAGACCTAGAATAAGGGCGTTCTGTCCGTCAGACGCGACCCTAGTGTGTATAATGAAAGAAAAGAAATTACATGGCGTGTACTTTTGAATTACAGAGCGTGTAGTTTCCATTTCTGTACCCCGCATTATGCGGTCTCCAAGTCACCCCTACATGGCTATGTGCATGGCCGCTACATGGCCAGCACCTCGCTATATGCGGTAACCGAGGACACAGTGTGTACTCATAAAGTACATGGCATGTACTTCTAAAATTTCATTAATTTCTTCTTTTTCCCAAAAACGACCCGAAAAGGAAAAACATACATGAAAAGAAGATTTGGGTTCTTAAAAAATTCTCCCCTTAAAGATATTCGTAACCGAATTTCCCAAGAAAAGTGACGTAGAAGATGAAACCCTGAACAACTTCGTCCACTGTTATCGTACGTCTGCCTCCCTCTACCAAGTCTCATCCTGTACTCGCCCATGCTGCCAAAGCACCCTTACCATAGGAACAGACTGGCCACGAAGATCCTCCATACTGTGATCGACAATTTGGATATGATTCTCCTTGAAAGATGCATCCACATCCAACTCAACCTCCTTGGGTTGGAAAAAATTAGATGAGTCTGAAAAGTAATGTCTAAGCTGAGAATCGTGGAAAACATCATGCATATCTTAGTACCTATGAGTTAACTGCAACTGATAGGCAAACAAACCAACTCTCTCCAACACCTCAAGAAACCCAACATACCTCAATGAAAGCTTACCCTCTCTCCTAATCCTTTTGTGTCCCAACATCAGTGTGACATGGAGGAAAACCTGATCCCTGACCTTGAACTCTAGAGGTCATCTCCGCTGAACAACATAAGACTTTTATCGAGACTGTGTAGTATCCATCCTCTTCTGAATCATATTTATCTATTCTATGAACTCTTGGATAAGATGAGGTCCCAGTAAAGCTACCTCTCCTGCCTCCATCCAACATAAGGGTGATCGATATGACCTACCGTACAAAGCCCCATATGGTGCCATCTGAATAGTTGCATGAAAACTATAGTTGTAGGAAACCTCCACACAAGGTACATGCTTCTCCTGAGAACCTCCAAAATCCAGGATGCATGCTCGTTGCATGTCCTCAAGCACCTAAATTGTACGCTTGGACAGGCCATCAGTATGGGGGTGGTAAGATGTACTCAAAAGCACATGTGTACCCAAATCTTTCTGTATCCCCTGGAAGACACTACAAGTAAAATGTGAATCCCTATGTGAAACAATGGAATATGGAACTCCATGAAGACGTATAGTCTCACGGATGTACAAACATCCCATATCATCAATAATGAAGGTCTCCTTGATTGGAAAGAAGTGATCAACCTTCGTGAGTTTTTCAATGAAAACCCAAACGGAATGATTCCCTCAAGGAGACCTCGTTAAACCTGTCAGGAAATCCATCGCGACATCATTCCACTTCCACATGGAAGTGGATAACTACTGCAAAAGCCCCATTGGTCTCGGATGCTCTTCCTTCACCTACAGCTAGGTGAAACACATCATGACGAAACCTGCAATGTCCCTCTTTATACCTGGCCACCAATACTAATGGTGTAGATCACAATACATCTTGGTGAAACCTGGATGAACTGACCAAACTGAAGAATCAAAGTCTCGCATCAGCTCCCCGCGTATGTCTGTTGGCACCCATACGCGCCCCTGGAAATGCATGATCTCATCCTCGCCTACGGTCCATCCAGGAATAGGGTTCTCTCCTGACACACATTCTCGCCAGACTAGGCCTTCATAATCTAATAGCTGCCTCATTCGTACTCAATCAAGAAGGGTAGAGATAACAGCTACATAAGAAAAGAAAGTCTGCCCATACTATCATGGACCTCAAAATGAATCTCAGAGAATAGATCCATAAGATGTCACTCACTGATGGCCTCTTGAACTCCATGTATCTGAGTCCTCCTGCTCAATACATTAGCTATCGCATTGCCTTTTCCTGGCATGATGGAAAGCCCAAAGTCAAAAGACAGAAGGTACTTGACAGAGCAAATTTATGTGCATATTTTTGATCAAATAATGAGTATTTTCAATGGTTTTATATGATAAAACCCATTTATTTCATTGTTTTATTAAAATAATGCGTAATTTGAGTTTTATAATGAAAATGAGAAAAATTGTGAAAAGAGCATAATTCTGGATTTTTGGACAGATTTTTACCACAAGGGTATTTTTGACATTAATAAAAAATATAATTTAAAATTCAGTGAATTTAATTTTTGTATAATCCTGATTTTATTTCCTTCATCTTTGTCTTCTTGACCAGGAGCTGATTCTGCCATCTAAAGGGCCTAAAAATTCATTGAAGTTTGGTTGTTTTTCAGGCGGACAACGTGGACCCGACCATGGTAACATAACCCTAACGTGGCCTACACACATCCAAATGAGCTGTTTTCACCTTGGATAGCACGAGGACAGATAGGGACCGCCCTAAAACAAATTTGGGAGTGTTTTGAAGTCATTAAAGCTACCGTTGAATGTTATACTTTTGGAGGAACCTTCCTGTAACCTTCATCTTGAAAAAGTAACCTCTAATGTAAAATTCATTACTCTTTCATCTGGTGTCCAAATGTTCTGAAATGTTGAGGGTGAACGTAAAAAAAAGTTATGAACAACATATAAGAAGGGGTCCATGAGTGAAGCGGCCATTTATGGATCCAAAAATGCGTAATCTTTTGGAGGAAATAAATATTCCTATAAAAGGAGAGAAGCTCCTTCCTGTCAATTAATTCTTTCACAACCCATTCCAGCCAGCGACAAGCATCCAAGAGGAGGAGAGCGTCCTCCTACTTGTTCTTCATTCATAATTACTTCCTCCATGTTTATTTTGTATTTTTATTAAATGACCCCACCTTACATGGAGGGGTAGAATATTTTGTGATTGGGTGAAGGGAAGGGGGACCCCATTTTGTGATGTTTGAGTTTCTGAAGTTTAATTCAAAGGAATTATTTTCTTTTAATTGAATGATTATAAATTTAATTTAATTTTGAATTTAAATTAAATATGATTATATTTTTATTTATTCGTAAATATTAAATTGGTTTGATTTAAATATTATTCTACCCTTGCTTGATCTATTCATTTTTACACCGATCGGTTAATCTATGAAGAAAATCAACTAAGGGAGTTATTTGGTGATTACTAAATCACATGGAGAAATTAAGATAGATTAATTTAATTATTTAGGGAAATAAATACCAGATTTATTATTGCCTACGTAATTAATATTAGTCTATTAATATTTCTAGACTTTGATAAATAATTAAATCAAAGGTGAAAAGAAGAAACAATTGTTATTTAATTCACTTAATTATTTTTTTTCTAAAACCAAAGGATTCATATTTTCTTAAAAACTATGATGACATCACGAATGGGAAAACCCAACCTAAATCAAATCACTTTTCTCACATTTTAATTTTATAAACCTTTTATTTAAGAAAACCTATTACTTTCTTAAATCATTCAAACTTGTTATTTTCTAAGTGACACAAAGATTAAAACACTGCTGTTTAGAGAACGACATTTTTATTACCATTCATACTACACCCTTAGAGGGATTTAATTGTTTTTTCCACACCTCGCAATAAGCATGTGTCAAAACTAGCACTGTTTCTAGGGAACAAGTGTAAATATTCATGACCAGGACCTCTATTAAGGAACTACTTGATTTAGGCCCCGAGATAGAAAGAAAATTGTTTACAAGGCGTAGAAATCTAAATATTGAAATCATTTTTAAAGAAATAAGTTTAGAAGACTCAAGTGTCCAATTAGAACCACCAATAATAGCACAAAACCCTAGATAAACCTTGAGGGACCTTTGTGCCCCACAATTTTCTAACAAGCAGAATCAGTTAAACATGGCTGAACAACCAAATGATTTTGAGTTACGAGTAAACATGATTCCCATGCTACCTAAATTTTATAGCCTTGTAGTTGAGGATCCCAATAGGCACATTCAAGAATTTTTTCATGTGTGTTCAAGCTTCAAAACAAGAGGAGTAGCGGAGGAGCAAGTGAAGTGGAAAGAATTCCCTTTTTCACTTGAGGGGGCAACAAAGGAGTGGTTGTATACCTTAAAACGTAGAGAAATCCAAGATTGGGATGATCTCCAACAAAGTTTCATGCTAAGGTTCTTCCTAGCCTCCCGGAGTACAAAAATCAAGAAGAAGTTATACACCATTCGACAAGCTACTGGCGAGACTCTTTACGAGTATTGGGAACAATTCAAAATGCTTAGTGGGAGTTTCCCACACCAAGCTATAGAGGAGCACCACTTCCTTTTATTTTTCTACCAAGGACTCGTAGACAGCGATATGAACATTTTGGATGCATCATTTGG
Organism: Viscum album; assembly: GCA_963277665.1. Lineage (NCBI taxonomy): Eukaryota > Viridiplantae > Streptophyta > Magnoliopsida > Santalales > Viscaceae > Viscum > Viscum album. The sequence goes on from OY728155.1 coordinate 1,586,820,971, forward strand.
AGGACCATTGATTGAAAAATTACCCGGAGAAGCCCGAAGCCTGATTGAGAAGATTGCCCAGAATTCACAACAATTCAAGACAAGAAGCACTGGTACGAGATGGATGCATGAGGTAAGAACTTCTGACTCATCTCCTCTTCTTAAAACACAAATTCAAGAACTAAGAATCCTTGTGAGGTAAATGGCCATCAAGCAGGTGAATGAGAATCCATCCCCACCTCAGGTATGTGGGTTATGTTCATCACCAAATCATTACACTATTCAATGTATTGAGATATAGGATGCAAAAAGTTGTGTAGCTGCATTCCAACAAAGGAAATTCCCACAAAATCAATAATGGAAAGAAGGTCAAACCCAAAAAGGATATGGAGGACAACAAAACCAGGCCTGACCACCATTTCAACAAAAATTTCAGAACCATACACTATACAAGCAGTCCTTCCTAGGACAACAATCATTTCAACCACCACATTTCCAATGAAATAATTTTGAACAGCCACCAACATGTTCTGAGAAGTTCCACCAAGAAACAGAGATTGAAGAGTTGAAGAAGACTGTGAAAAATTAGGACAATAACTTTGATAACCATATGGATCTTTTAACCAGGAATCAAGGCAAACTCCCAGCCCAAACTATGCCAAATCCAAAGGAGAATATTAGTGAAATCAAGACTCAAAGCAGTTAGGAGATTCCAAAACCTAATCCATGTAGGTTTGATGATTCCAAATAAAAACATGAAGACAAACTTATCCACCCCAAGAAGAAGGAAGAAACAAAAATTCAAAGGCAACAAAGAGAGAAAGGAGGAAAAAAGGTACCATTCCCTTCTGCACTAACTCGGTCATCGAAGGCTGAAGAAGAAAAAATTCAAATGGAAATCCATGAAACCTTCCGAAAAGTGGAAATCAACATTCCATTATTGGAGGAAATCTTCCAAATACCCAAATATGCAATGTTTCTAAAGGAAATATGCACCAAGAAAAATAAGCGTGATGAGGATGAAAAAATCAGTTTTGGAAAGAGTGTCTCAGCCATTTCCACCCCACCTTTACCCAAAAATTTTCAAAATCAAGGGACATTCTCTATTCCATGTACAATGGGTTCTTTAGATTTTTATGATCCTTTGTGTGACCTTGGTTCATCCATAAATTTAAGGTCTAATTCTATTTTCTCTTATTTTAAAATAGGTGAGTTGAAGCCCACAAGAGTGGTTATCCAACTCGCAAATGGATCCACTGTCTATCCAGCCGGAGTTGTGGAATATGTGCTAGTAAGAGTGAGAGAACTCATTTTTTCAGCAGACTTTTACATACACACCAGGGAGGAGGAAAATACACCAAGTCATTCACACATAATTTTGGGAAGACCATTCTTGAAAATGGAAAAAACAGTCATCAATGTACATGAAGGAACTCAGACCGTGGAGTTAGGAGATAGAAAGGTCAAATTCAATGTCCTTGACTCAAAAAGAAGCCCGCCAAGCAACCATTCCCTCTTTGTGATTTTCCATGAAGAAGGTATCAACTCCATTGATGATTCAGTTATGCTTCAAGAATTATTATCATTAGAAGACCACACCATGGGAGGAGAGAATACTCAAATATTTGAAAATTATGAAATCACCTCTGCATTCTTTGATAATTTGTTGGAACAAACTGATATGATACCATTTGTCAAGGGAATCCATGATTTTCATGTAGGAGAAGTGAATTCATTTTCATCCATAGAACAACCACCGAGTCTTGAATTAAAACCTCTTCCAAGAGATTTGAAATATGTATATCTGTTGGAGGGAGAAAAATTTCTTGTGATCATTGCCAATAATCTATCTGGGACCCAGGAGAAAACACTAATTGAAATTCTAAAAAGAATTTCCCGAGCTATAGGATGGAGTCTAGGGGATATACCCGGAATCAAGCCCAAGGTATGCTCACATAGAATCTTTTTAGAAGAAGGCACTCATCCTGTTAGGCAGCCCCAGAGGAGATTAAACCCCACCATCATGGACATTGTGAAAAATTAAGTTGAAAATTTGTTGGCAGCCGATATAATTTACCCAATTTTTGACTCTCAATGGGTCAACACTATCCATGTGGTTCCAAAGAAAACAGGTTTGATCATTGTGGATAATGATAAAAATGAATTAATCCCCATGAGAGTCCAGAATAGTTGGAGGGTATGCATTGATTATAGAATACTAAACCAAGTCACCCGAAAAGATCATTTCCCAATTCCATACATTGATCAGATGTTAGAAAGACTGGCAGGTAGAACACATTACTGCTTTTTGGATGGATTTTCTGGATATTTTCAAGTTATGATTACCCTAGAAGACCAAGATAAGACGACCTTCACCTGTCCTTTTGGAACCTTTTCATACAAGAATATGCCTTTAGTATTGTGCAATGCCCGAGGTACATTTTAGCGATGTATGGTAATCATTTTTTCAGATTACATAGAAGACTGCCTGGAGGTATTTCTCGATGACTTTACCGTTTTTGGGAATTTATTTGATCATTGCTTGGGAAACCATGAAAATGTTTTGAAAACATGTATACAGAAACATTTGGTTTTAAACTTTGAAAAATTATACTTTATGGTTGAAAAAGGAATTGTTCTAGGACATATCATTTCTCAAAAGGGCGTTGAAGTGGATAAATCTAAAATTGAAGTGATCCAATCATTATCATACCCCACCTGTGTGAGACACATCAGATCATTTCTAGGGAATGTGGGATTTTATAAGAGATTCATCAAAGATTTCAGTAAGATTTCTCTTCCACTCTCTAAATTTCTATTTAAAGTGGTTGAATTAGTTTTCAATGATAATTTCAGGAATGCATTTGATGAGCTAAAAAAGAAGCTGATCACTCCCCTGATAATGCAGCCCCCAAATTGTGAAAAATCCATTTGAGCTCCTTTTTGATGCATCAAATCAATCTATTGGAGCAGTTATTTCCCAATGAATTGAAGGAAAACCCCAAGTCATAACATATGATCCAAGAACCTTGGAGTCTACTCAATTCAACTACACAACAACTGAAAAGGATTTTCTCGTTGTTGCCTTTGCATTAGAAAAATTCAGGTCATATTTACTTGGAACTAAATTTGTGGTATTTTTTGACCATGAAACACTCAGGTATTTGGTGAAGAAGGATGATGACAAACCAAGACTGGTGAGATGGATACTCCTCTTACAAGAGTTCAATCTGGAGATTAAAGAAAAAAAGGGATCTGAAAACCAAGTGTCAGATCACCTCATGAGGCTTCCCAACACTTCTTAAATAGGAATTCCTAAGCTAAACCCACTCAATGATCACATACCTGGGGAGAAACTCTACATCCTGGAGGATGACGTGCCATGGTATGCTAACATATTCAATTATATGGCTACATCTCAGGTACCTTCTTCCCTTAAATCCCATTAAAAACATAAACTTAAGGCTGAATCAAGATTCTATATCTGGGAGGATCCCTTTATCTGGAAAATTTGCAACGAACAAGTCATAAGAAGATGTCTCCCAGGAAGTGAAGTAGAATCTGTTTTTCAATTTTTTCATACACTTTCTTGTGGAGGACATTTTGGACCTCAAATAACTACTAGAAAAGTCTTAGAATCTGGAATCTATTGGCCTACCTTTTTTAAATATGTTCATGATTTCTGTAAGAAATGTGAAAAATGTAAATTTTCTGGAAAAACTTCAAAAAGGAATAAAATTCCCCAAAAACCTATAATTTTTTGTGAGATATTTAAAGTTTGGGGAATTGAATTTATGGGACCATTCCCCCATGTCTTTTGTGAAATCATATATTATACTTACTATTGATTATGTCTCGAAATGGATGGAATCCAAAGCCACCAAAACTGATGATGCCAAAGTGGTGTGTGATTTATTTAGGGAAAACATTTCTTATAGGTTTGGAGTACCAAGAGCCATCATCAACGACCAATGGACACATTTTTGCAATAGAAGAATGGAGGATATGCTGAGGAAGTATTGGGTGCATCAAAAAACATCTACACCTTACCATACCTAAACAAATGGCCAAGATGAAGTATCATACCGTGAGATTAAAGGAAATTTAGAGAAAATAGTCAAGGCAAACTGAAAATATTGGAGCCAAAGGCTTGAAGAAACTTTATGGACATACCAGACAGCATACAAGACACCCATTGTTATGAGCCCATATCGGTTGATTTATGGAAAAAGCTATCACTTACCGGTGGAATTAGAGAAACCAGCATACTGGGCTATAAAGAAGGTGAATATGGATTTAGAGAGTGCTGGGAAGGAGAGAAAACTACAGTTGTATGAGTTGGAAGACATCAGGAGAGAATCTTTTTAAAAGTAAAGAATTTATAAAAAAAAGAACCATGGTGGAACATGACAAACTAATTCAACCAATGAACATTCAACCCAGAGACCAAGTTCTACTCTACAATTATAGATTGAAGTTAATGCTAGGTATGCTTCGTTCTAGGAGGGAAGGTCCTTTTCTTGTTACTAATGTATATCCTTTTGGTGCCATTTAGGTTGAGAAAAAAGGAGGGAACCCATTCACTGTCAATGGTCAAAGGCTGAAGAAGTTCTATGGATGTTTAACTCAAGAACCGGTGGAGGAGGTCAATCTTCTCCAACCCATCTACTGATTTCATCTCATATGGTAAGGTCGAGCCAACGACATTAAAGAAAGGCTCTTTCGGGAGGCAACCAAAGTTTCAATGTTTTCATAGGATTTAGTAGTCAGTTACCTCTTACATCACCCAATTGAGCTATAATGGAATGGTTCTTACACTGGTATTAGTGGTTTTAATTTTCCTAGAACCATCATGGAAGGAAACCATGAGGCAGACCCAAGAACTAGATGAAGAGGACCAGAGATTTATTCCAAAAGAGAATTCAAATTTTATGATTATCTCTTAAACTCCTTACATTTTTTTGGTCCAAAACATGATTTGAGATTTAAAGATAAAATTGCATGCCCATACTTGAATTAATGTTTAACTCAACTTATCTAGGAAACATGAGTTTCTTAGGAACCCAGTGATTCCATGTTTTAGATTTCAATATTTATATGATTAAATGATTGAAATGAGAATTTAATTTTTTATGAACCATTGATATTGAAATGATAACTCATGATTTGAAAGAATTAATTGATTCTTGTAAATGAAATTTCCCTACCATCTTTCATGCTTTGAATTTCTGAAATTTATGTGAATTGATTTGTTATTATTAGTCATGCCATGAGTGAATGTCCAATGTTATATTTCTCATTCCTGAGAGGATATCTAGACTAAGCACTTCCTATTTATTCTTGAACATATTTCTTGAGTGATCTTGGGACATGTAACCGACCATAACTTGTATTTAAACATGTAAAAACTATGACTGCACAAAAACACATTTAAAATGATTGAGGAATCCTTTGAAAAGATACATTTCTTTAAAATACCACCTTTAAATCAATCCTTCGTTTATCCTATATAGACCATGAATGACCTTTATAGGGATGATCCATGTTTCAATCCATTTTTATCCATTCCTACCCAACTCTTGGTATTTGCATGATATTTTAAAGTTGATGTGTGGAGGTAAAGGGAATCATGGTGGACGGGATGATACATATTGTGAGGAAGAAGTGTGGGGGTTTTGTTATGGTAATTGTAAAAGGTTGTGAAATCATTCATTATACTATATTTTTTTCCCCTCTTTAATTAAAAAAAATGAAAAAAATAGAAAAATGGGTTTTGATTTTGGGGAACCAAAAATCATCATTTTCCAGACCGACGATCATTTGATCGTATGTGGTTAGGTGATATATATGAGGTTTTATCTAATCATAACTTTCAAAAAATGTAAAAAAAGTACAAAATAAAAAAAATCAAGAGGGTGCACAAATCATCCATTATGCTTACTTGATCATAACATTTTCTTTGAGTTTTGGGAAGTGGGTGTTGCTATTTTGAAGGGGAGAATTTCGTTACAGTTTTACTTTTAATATCATGCATTGTAATTCAGAGATTAGCCTCCTCCTTGAGCCTTAATTTTTAAAGCATCAAATCCTACCAACCTTAAGCCTCAGAGTCATTTGAACCTTTATTGCAAGTCCTCATGATTTTATGTGTCTTTTGTCTTTACAAAGTGGAGAAAGTAGTTCATTTACAAGCCTATGGATAAGGATCATGTTCTCATGATATGAGCATAACTCTAATTGAATAGTATCATGAGTGATGAGAGGAAAAAAGATGTAAATCTGGACATGACTTGTTTAATAATGATGAATCAAGGAGCTTGAATGAATGAAAGGATAAGTTCCGTCAATTTTCAAATGGGAAAAGTAAAATATGTGAATTGTTGGTTTCTTTAAAAAAATGGGAACTTAAATTGATATTTTATGTAGATTTTCGAATGTTTGATTTTATATTGAATTTTTTTTGATTTTATTGCTTTGAAATTTTAATATTGGTAACATTGGTGTCCTCTGATTTCCATTTTGAGATTTTATGCTTGAGGACAAGCATAGTTTAAGTGTGGGGGTATTTGACAGAGCAAATTTAGGTGCATATTTTTGATCAAATAATGAGTATTTTTTAATGTTTTTAGATGATAAAACCCATGTATTTCATTGTTTTATTAAAATAATGGGTAATTTGAGTTTTAGAATGAAAATGAGTAAAATTGTGAAAAGTGCATAATTCTGGATTCTTGGACAGATTTTTACCACAAGAGTATTTTTGTCATTTAATAAAATATATAATTTCAAATTAAGTGAATTTAATTTAGTTATAATCCTGATTTTATTTCCTTCATATTCGTCTTCTTGACCAGGAGCTGATTCGGCCATCTAAAGGGCCTAAAAATTCATTGATGTTTGGTTGTTTTTCAAGCGGACAACATGGACCCGACCACCGTAATGGAACCCAAAAGCGGCCTAAACACATCCATATGAGATGGTTCCACCTGAGATATCACAAGGACAGATAGGGACGGCCCTAAAACAAATTTGGGAGAGTTTTTAAGTCATTAAGGCTGTCGTTGAATGTTATACTTTTGGAGGAACCTTCTTAAAAGCTTCGTCCAGAAAACGTAATCGCCGATGTAAAATTCATACCTATTTCATCCAGTGTCCAAATGCACTGAAATGTTGAGGGTGAAAGGAAAACACATTTATGAACAACATTTAAGAAGGGGTCAATGAGTGAAGCGGCCATTTATGGGTCCAACAACGTGCAATCTTTCGAAGGACATAAATCTTTCTATAAAAGGAGAGGAGCTCCTGCCTCTCAATTCATTCCTTCACAAACCATTCCAGCCAGCTACAAGCATCCAAGAGGAGGAGAGCGTCCTCCTACTTGTTATTAATTCATAATTCCTTCCTCCATGTTTATTTTTTATTTTTATTCGATGACCCCACCTTGCATGGAGGGGTAGCATATTTTGTGATTGGGTGAAGGGAAGGGGGACCCCATTTTGTGATGTTTGAGTTTCTGAAGTTTAATTAAAAGGAATTATTTTCTTTTAATTGAATTATTATCAATTTAATTTATTTTGGAATTTAAATTAAATACGATTTTATTTTTAATTATTCTTAAATATTAAATTGCTTTGATTTAAATATTATTCTACCCTTGCTTGATCTATTCATTTTTACACTGATTGGTTAATCTATGAAGAAAATCAACCAAGGGAGTGATTTGGTGATTGCTAAAACATGTAGAGAAATTAAGATAGATTAATTTAATTATTTAGGGAAATCAATAGCAGATTTGGTATTTCCTAATTAATTAATATTAATCTATTAATATTTCTACACTTTGATAAATAATTAAAACAATGGTGAAAAGAAGAAATAATTGTTATTCAATTCACTTATTTTTTTTTCTAAAACCAAAGGATTCATATTTTCATAAAAAATATGATGACATCACAAATGGGAAAACCCAACCTAAACACAATCACTTCTCTCACATATTAATTTAATAATCCTTTTATTTAAGAAAACCTCTTTCTTTTTTAAATCATTCAAACTTGTTATTTTTTAAGTGACACCAAGTTTAAAACACTTCTCTTTAGAGAAAAAAATTTTGGTTACCATTCATACTACACCCTTAAGGGGATTTAATTGTTTTTTCCACACCTCACAACAAGCGTGTGTCAGTACTCAACCCACCTTATATATCTCAAATTCAGATAATGTTGAGTGAAGATGTACTTGAGACTTTTGTGGTCAGTGGAAATCACAAAATGCTCTCCCAGAAGATAATGCCTCCAACAACGTAAGGCATGAACAACTGATGCAAACTCGAGATCATGAGTTAGGTAGTTACACTCATGTGGTTTCAACTCCCGAGACCCATATGCAATGACTTCATCTCCCTGTATAAGAACAACACCTAGATTGATACCTGAAGAATCACAGTACACAGTATAGTTCTTGACATGTTTTGGAAATACTAGTATCGGTGCTGAAGTCAACCTCCCATTCATCTCCTAAAGGGCTGACACACTGGAATCTGACCATAAAAACATTGCACCCTTCTTAGTCAGACCCGTTAGTGGTGCTACTATGCATGAAAAGTCCTGAATGAAACGTCTGTAGTATCCAGCCATCCCTAGAAAACTCTACACCTCAAAGATGTTCTTCGGTTGCACCTAGGAGACTACTACTCTCACTTTCTCTGGGTCTACTGACACTCCTGTCTCTAAGATAACATGACCCAAGAAGTGAATCTCATCCATCCAAAAGTTACATTTTGAGAGCTTATAATATAACTGATGCCCCCACACTGTACTCAGAACGATATCAAGATGGGTAGCTTGGTCATTTCGAGTATGAGAGTACACAAAGATATCGTCCATGAAGACAACCCTAAAAGAATCCAAGTACAGATGGAACACTCAGTTCATTAGTTCCATGAACACTATAGGTTCATTTGTGAGACCGAACGGCATAACTATATACTCGTGTAGGCCATACCTGCTTCGGAAGGTTGTAAGAGGTATATCAGATGGTCTAACGTCCAACTGATGGTAACCGGACCACAAGTCAATCTTCAAGAACACCCGATATCCTCGAAGCTGATTAAAGAGATCATCAATCCTTTGTTAAGGATGTTGTTTCTTGACCATCAACTGGTTCAACTTCTAATAATCCACACAAATCCTGAGGGTTTCGTCTTCCTTCTTTGCAAACTGGACAAGAGAACCCCATGTATAATTACTAAGTTAAATGAAACCCTTTGTCTAAAACTCCTCCAACTGCTTCTTGAGCTCCTGAAACTCTGGTGTAGCCATCCTGTAAGGAGTAATAGACACCATTTCTACTCCTATTATGATCTCAATAGAAAAGTTAACCTCTCGCTTTGGAGGAAGACATGAAAATTCCACTTGAAAGATGTCCCAGGAATGATCCACTACTAGATAAAAGTATAACTATGAGGTCCCTTGATCATCCAGATATAAACTAGTAATCTAGGCTATTACTCTTCCTAACCCATGATGCTCTGGACTCGCTCTACTCGCCTGGACATATCACATTCCATTATGAAAAAATAATACGCCCTCTGGTGATGTAAAAATCACCCTACGATGTTAACAGTCAACAAATACATGGAAGAGAACTAGAAAGTCCATTCCGAGAGTGACATCATAGCCTGTCATCTCTAGGAAATAGCAGTCCCATAGGATGTGACACTCACCAAACTCTAGAGGGCACTCCCTGCACTAACATACACAAGCTGTTCTACTCCCCAACGGAGTGTCTAGCATCAAAATATCGACAGAAGAAAAGATACAGAGCCTAAGGCTCTTCACAACAGAAACACATATAAATCTATGGGAATCCCCTGTATCAAAAAGAGTTGAAGATAAAACTGAGGAAATGAGGAACATACCTCGAACTGTAGATGGTCCATGATCCTTTTCCTGGTGGGTCTGCTCCGCTACAAAGGTCTAGCCTGCTCCACAGCCCTATGACCCAGCCTAACCACTCTGAGCTGATCCAATATGATGTCACTGAATGACCGGAGACTAGTCACCATGGCCACATACTCCACCTCGGCCTGAAAGGCCAGAAGAACTCCAGTTCCCAGACTGGTGAGAAACTGGCGGTGCTGCTCACGAACATGGATTCATAGGAGAACCCCTGTCACCAGCTGCTAGTTAGAAGATTTGAAAGAAGCGCTAAATGTGACCAATATTTCCACATGATCGGAACTCAACTGGGTCTATTGGGAAATGTGGCCTCGTATGCCCGCTCTTTCCGCACTAGTAGCAAACCACCTGTCTACCATAAGATGTGTCTCGTCTACTTAGATCATCGCGCAAAGACACCTAGCAGTGCTTCTTACTGTCAGTAAGAGGGATGCTAACTCTAGATGTTGAGCCACCCAAGCTCACAACTCAAGAATCCCTCATATTGCACTCTGTGATTAGCACCTGGTTGACGATATAAGTGATGTAAGTCAATCTGATGATGTTCACCTGTGAACAGATGTCATTCCTTAGACCATCTTTAAACTTCCTTGCCAGGAATAACTAATCAACTCTTGTAATAGGACTGAATCACTGCATCTTGGTAAAGCATGAGGAACACTCCATAATAGATAGAGTACCCTTATAAATAATCAAAAACTCCCAGTCTTGATCAGCACTCAGGGTCTCCAGATTGATGTAATCGTGGAATATGCTCTCAAACTCATCCCATTCCATAACTTACTGGCCTCCATCCCGTGAGATCACATCCCACCACCTCTTGTGAATTCTTGAAGCATATAGGTAGTGAGATTGACCCTCCTCTCTGGAGGTGTCTCTAGATGCTCAAAAATCGTTAGCATGGTTTATATCCATGAATCTGGAGTATGAGGTCATCACTCCCCTTTAAAGTGGGAGGATGCTGCTACTATAAAACCCATGTCAAATCTGCCATTGATGGGACTGGAGGCGGTGCTCCTTAAAAATCTTGCATCATCTTCGTGAAGCCTTCCCTGAAATGTGCATCAGCACTAGTATCAGGTATAACTACTAGTGCCAAGACTGGCACAATAGGAGGATCTATAGGATGTCCTAGATTAGCTGTATCTGGTGTTTGATCACCACTCTATAACTGGCGGACAACTAGAGGACGTCTCAGGTGGCATGACACTGCAAGGTCAAACATACACCTTAGAATAGTATTAACTTGGACTAAAACATTGACGTCTAATAAGGGAACAAGAAGAATTAAAACATTCATGTTTTACAAAACATGACTACACGACATGTATAAACCCTACACGGCGTGTTCCCTTAAGTCACTCACATGGCCGTCTAATTTTTCCAACCTAGGTCATGTAACACCCCAAACACATGGTGTGTTGTCTTATCAAATGGCATGTACTTGAATCCTCTTCCCCTTCCCAAGTCTTTACACATGGTTAAGCTACAAGGATCTCCAAAAACAAGACTACACAGCGTGTTCAAGGAAAACACGGCGTTTTCTTGATGAGCTTCACCTCACCTCTGTTGTTAGTGACACAACCTAAAACACGGCTCACTCTACACACCATGTTCAAGGAGGACACGAAATGTAAGTGAAGGGATAACAACGACCCATGTTGTTAGGGACACGACCAGGTACCAGGGTCAGACAACACGACATGTTCAATCCTGAAACGACATGTGTAGTTTAATTTTTTACCCATCCGTGTTGTTAGTTACATGGGTAGACAAAGGGTCAACACCACATGACGAGCACAACCGGTACATGGTGAGTTCCCAAAAGAATTTCTCAATCCCGTTTCTCTGCCCAGATGACCTACGACATGGTTAGAGACTAAACAGAGTGTACTTTTGAAAAATAGTTTCTTCTATTATAGAAGAACACAAGGCGTGTAGTCAAAACTACACAACGTATATTCTTGATTTTTCTGGATAGTAAGCCTCAGGAACTACTCTGGATCCCAGAAAAACACTGAAACAAACATTGAAAGTGCCAAATTACGATCTTTTAGGTCCCATACTCCCCACAAATCAAATCTTGGCATCTTATACATGTTATAACAGGGTAAACAAGTCAATGATCCACCATGTTCAGGTCCATGAGGGTCCATAACACCTCAAGAACCAAAGATAGGCATTAGTTCAGACAAAACATTACACGAACCATACCCTATCAAACAATAGGTATTTTATCAAGGAATATATCACAACAACATGCATATTCTACACAACATATATCACAACAACATGAAATTTCTAATGCAGCCAAGATGGCCTGGAAAAAATGAATGACATGGGATTTCTAGCAAGTGCCTATAAAATGCAAGAGATGACATACCTTCATCTCATCGGGTTGCAACAAAAATAGAACCTAAATAACATAAATAATAACCAAAACAAAACATGTGAGTCACCTAATAATAAAAATCATGGAAACCAAAAACATGAAAAAAACCAGAATGTTGAATTAACGAGGTAGATTGGATTTTCCCTGTACATGGGTTAGCTACTCACAGATTATTACCAAGTACCTATTCCGTCCTATCCCTGACTGTATCCTCCAAAAAGTAAGTCAAGAGAAAATAACACCTCTAATAGTACTTTGTAACGTCCTAGTTTTGGAAGCCACCCAGTGACTCCCAATACTCGGTTGGCCACATGGCCTCAAGCGCATATCCCCAAATGCCAGATCCTACCGACTACCTATGAGGACCTTGGGTGTGATAGTGGAGAAACTATTCCCTCACTGGAAGAGTACACAATAGAAGTAAACTAATACATACAATAGTGGAAGCAGTAATAATATCATACAGAAATAATCATTGGAATAATGATAGAATAAACTGGAGCACATATATAAAATGATGCATGATACATATTTCTAGAAAAGCAGCAAAACAAAGCACAATTTTGAAATAAAGTACTAAAACAAGTAAAAAAGAAAAATAGTAGTCATCTCCATAGCATCACAAGCCTAAGCTTGGTCCCATGCTCTCTAGCTACACAACATCTCAAGTACGTGAAGTAGAAGAGCGCTAACCCTTGTCTATAAGTAAATCAATATAATCTGTTTTGGCCCAAAATAATGGCCCAAATAGGGTGTGAGACTAAATCACAGTAGAAAACCACCCTGAGATCTATGCCTAATAGTCAATGAGTATATGTCTGGTAAAAGTACATGAAACAGTTGAAAAGAAAGTAGTCAACAGTAAACAATCCACAATTTCAATATCAAGCGAAAACTAACCAAGCAGATAAAAAAAACAGGTAACTGTCTGGGAAGTACCCATAGCCTATCCCCTATGGTCCTACCTAGAAATTAAAATCAACCCTTTGGGAAGTACACTAAGTCTAACCCCTCTGGTTCAGCTTAAGTATAGGATCTTTGAGGAAGCACTCGCCCACAATTCCCCCTATAGTCTCGTATAGTAACTAAAGACACTCTAGGGAAGCACTTATGTCACATTCCATCTATGGCCTACATCTAGGAACTACAGACTCTCTAAGGAATCAATCAACTTCAATTCCCCTTGTGGTCTCACATCGTATGTAAAACAGACACTCTGGAGAAGCCCTCAACGTCCATTCCCCCTATGATCTATACTGCTGGTTCTCATGACCCTGTGTAAGTCAAGAAAGTGTAGCAGTGCGTATCGGCCAAGGTAAACCTCAAGAACTCCTTGTCTATAATTCTACAACATAACAACATAATAGAACAACAGTCACACCATCTTACAATACTAGGCATGGGAATGTAAACATCATCCAAACAAGAAAACTAGACCCAAAGGTCAAAACAAGAAAAACATGCATGGATAACACATCCAAAGCACAACAATTCACCCTATTTACAATCAAATATCATATATTCAAGCATAAAAGCATAAAAGTCATACAATATGGCTAAAATGGTAAACAAGCCATATCGTGTTCATGGGTATTGGAAATATTTGCACATAAAACTCAAAGACTTTCAACAGAAAGTCACAAACCACCTACCTTGGATTTGGGAGATCAATATACATGAACCTCGAGGCTTGAATCACCTTAGAATTCCAAATTTCTACAAAAAAGTCTAAAACATTCAATGGAGGATAACATGATGACGAATAGGGATCAAGAAATGAAGCTCAAGCAGGAGTGAGAGCATACTGAGGTGATCCCAATGCAATTGATGGAGGTCGATTCGAAGATCGAATGGAGGCTCAGGGGATCAGAGAAGGATTGTGGTCGTATGAGTTTTCTTAGAAAAACGAGACCTAGAAGAAGGGTGTTCTATCCATCAGACGTGACCCCTGTGTGTTTAATGAAAAAAATAAAGTAAACAACATGTACTTTTGAATTACGTGACATATACTTTCTGTTTCTATACCCCGCATTAGGCAGCCTCCAGGTCACCCCCACATGGTCATGGGCATGGCCACTACACGGTGTGTACTTATAAAGTACATGACATGTACTTTTAAAATTTACATAATTTACTCTTTTTCCCAAAATCCACCAGAAAAAGAAAAACATACCTGAAAAGAAGATTCAGGTTCTTACAATCTATCACCTATAAAATGGAAATATACTTATATTAATTGTCATATCATAACATTATAGTATATCTTAAGATATAATTTGATCATAAAGATAATATGATAGTGATATTAAATATATGTCATACTGTTTAGATATATTTTTCTGACTGGACACAGTATATGTATGATTATCAAGTATTGAGGGTCATAAGAATTAATAAATATTCTTATTTGGTTCTCACTTTGTAAACTTTGGTAGGTTAGATCATGAGGAAACACTCTCCAATTAGAAAACCACATGTTGTAGGTTTCATTGGAAGTTCCTATCTATGAACATGTGTATTTTTATCTTATCCTATGATCATAACCAATGTGTGCCATTCAATTTCATGGTTTTATGAATGGAAAACCCATGATAATGAAATCATGGCGAGGTTGCTAGTATTTTCAGTTTCATTGGTTGTATGATATTAGTTGAATAGTCAAGATATAATTTCTCTATTTTTAATTTATGATAAAATATCATGAGAACGGTTAATAATGATGTTTATACCCTTATAAATTCATCTCCATAACAGTCATGGTTAAATCTATTCATATAGATAAAAAAATAATAAACCAAAAGAGGTAATGGTAAAATAGTGAATCCTTATTTATTATATATATATATAAGATCTTATATTTCACATTTCATGTTCATAGGTTTGTTATCATTTCATTTATTATTAGTTATCTCTATATGTCCCCGAAGGGTTTCTAGACACTGCTATTGATCTATGACTACTATAAACTACTCTCAAGATAATGTCCTAGAGGGTCACACAAAATATCATATTCAAGAATCATCTATATTCTGATGAATATGTTTATAGAACATTGTGGTCCCAGTTAATGGGTGCATAGATATGTCCATGGATAAATGATCAAAAATGAATAACTATATTTCATATTTTTCATGTTAATAATATTTGGCATTGAATTTATTTTTTAAATTAATTTACAAGTATAAATACAAATATATTAAGGATATTATTTTAATTAATGGTTTTTTAATATCCAAGGTTCATTTAATATTTGAGGGAGAAAAAATAAAAGTTAAAGACTCTGTTTTTATCATATAATGTATTTATTATATTATAAGAAAGTGATAAAAATAAGAATGATATTTATTTCATTGTAAAATAGTGTTAATATATCGTGTAATGTTTATATAGATTGAGAAAATATTCAGGGGCCCTGGATCCTTTTCTAGGTAATTGCATAACATACAATATATTAGAGGTTAGAGGCTCTTACATTTGTACTATTC
Organism: Viscum album; assembly: GCA_963277665.1. Classification (NCBI taxonomy): domain Eukaryota; kingdom Viridiplantae; phylum Streptophyta; class Magnoliopsida; order Santalales; family Viscaceae; genus Viscum; species Viscum album. The sequence goes on from OY728155.1 coordinate 1,586,836,786, forward strand.
CTTACTATCTCTTGAGTGATTCTCTCCTCTATCATACTTTCTATATATAGAATCTCTCAATCCATGTGTTCGGATAAATATCTTCCTCATGAATATAAATAACAATTAAGTTCGTATTTTTAGGACAATGAAGGTTTCATACAATATCTAAATTATAATATATAATTTGATGAATGATACCGCCACATAATTTGGAATCATGTGTGGACAATCATGATGAATTCAAATTTTCATTCTTTAATAATAAATCAATTCTGATGCACAGATGATGTATAAATAAATTCAAATTGAAGAAGGTTTTTATTGTTTATTTTATTCTTAATATTATTTAGGCATGATCCTCATGCTTAACTCGGGGTAATTCTTCCATGACGATAACATTATCACATCAATCGTTGGAGAAAATTTTAATTCCTCGACCCACCAACTTCTTTTGTTCACCCGTGTACCAAAAATCCATATCAAAATTTTACATGATGTTCTGGTCTATATAAGAAAATATTATCAATAGTCCTCTATGAAGGGAAATATACCCTCATATATAATGATTTCCAACCTCTTCTGTTAAAAAGTATCCAGAGTTAGTAATAAAATGATAAGCATTCATGAGATGATAAAATATCACCCATACATTAATGATACTCATTATGGCCCTGGGGAAAACCATCATGAAGTCCATCATAATTTCATCCAAATTATACATAGAAATTATACGTGTTAGAAAAAAACCATCCAGATGATTATGTAGATCCTTTACACTCATGAATGTATTGTTTCGAAAAACAAAACCATTGATATCCCTTTTCATAACCAATAATAAGTCTTGATTTTGAATATCATACTACATCATCATTCATTTTCGATTCATAACCAATATTGAAACATGAGAGACCATCATGATATTCATTTTTCAGGAATGTTGTCACTAATACCTTACCAAGAATGCAGATCATTTCATCATCAACTATTATGTACATTTAGACTGAATCATCACCTAAAATGTTCTCCACCATTTCTATACACTTAATAATAGTCTCACGGTAAGACATTAACTTTTATACTAATGAAATAATTATGACCAAATGTCCAAATGTCGAAACTCCTAGATCCTTAGATGTATCCCATGTCCAGTCATCAGTAAAATTCATTAGATACCCACTCTTCATGTGATGGTTTCTCCCAAAGATAATACATCTCATCTACATTCGTACTAAGGGAATTTACAATGGTATTACGATTCCCTCGATCAAATTTCATCTCTAATTAAAATTTTTACTAATACACAACTAAATACATTTTCTTATTTTTTAGATAACATCGGGAGACGATGTACCAAAAGATATTTCATTCCATGGAGATGAATAAATTCTATCAAACTATATAATATCTATAAAACATTATATCACTCACAACATTTTCTAATTCCAACTCATGCATGATGTAGTTTCATTCATGTGTTTTTAGATGATGTGATGCATAAGTTAAAATGTAACCCCTCTATGATTATAATTTTTTGAAGCTGACACCAATAGAATCTTAGTATACTATGTATCAAATCCATGCTATTGAAGATTCAAAAAAAGATATTTGATCAATCACTTATTCATCTTGATATTTTCCTCTTCACACTAATCAGAAATATAAATTTTCAAATTTTTTTAGATATTTTATTATCATAACCACATAAGATAAGTATTGGATGAATCATTGATAGTAACTCATAATAATAATGAATCTCTCGGTCTATAACTTATTCTTTTGGTGTGTCCATGAAATCTAAAATTATCACCTATCTAGGTGAAGTAAAATTCCAAACTCAAAAATTACATACCCAAGAAACCACACATCTTGAATAAAAAATAGACACTTAAATATATTTTTCATAAATATAATGTTCCCAAATTGTAATAAATTAAATCACCATGTTCTTGGTTTTCAAATATGATGTTTTTTAATATGTTGGGATACTTATGTTGAATACTACAATAGAAGAGTTAATATATGGATGGAAACTAATTTTCACAAGAGCTAAGAACATTTCAATATAATTTTAAACCCGATATGAATGAAATGATTATAATATAGTCTATATCTAATCCTAAATAGAGTATTTTGAATATCCTCCATTGTATCATAGAAATGATTGTTTCTTGAATGAATATCATTCCAAGATAACCATCGAGAACCTTGAAACTGATCAAAGAGTTCTTAAATTTGTTATAAAGTGTACATGTTCTTCACTATCACCTGATTTAGCTTCTTGAACTCAAAATATTTCAATAGACAACTATATATAATCTAGGATAACAACATTGTGGAGCCCTAAAGAGATGTACATGGGTAGATAAAATTTATTTCCTATAAATCCACTAATGATGCCTCCAACTACCTCTAATAAATTATTTCCCATGATAAATTGCAATTTATAATTCTTATTCCCACACTATATACTCAATTTCAATCTCATTTTCTATATTTAGATGAATTAATAATATCTCTTCTATGAAAAGAACCTGATAATGATCCATAAAAAATGATCAATTGAGAGGCAACTAATGTTTCTACTACAATATTTGGGACTATTACTAGTTCCATGATGACTCCAATCTATTACATGTATGGTCCTATTATTTATCCTCTAATACTATACTCAATGGTAAAAAAACATAGACCCTTTGGTTGTTTTAAAGACATGCATATTGGGTTTTAGTTTATGTGATCTTGAGATATGGAAAACCAATCAATTATGAATTTTATATTAGAATGAGTCATATATATGGTCATGAATTTTGATAGAAGTATTTTATATAAATAACAATATGACACTAATTAAATAACTAGGGGTGAGTAACTTTATTTCCCAAGGGTACCCCATAAGAGGGGAAACATAGAAGATAACATAACAAATAATAATATTCTAGAAATGACTTTAGTGTATAAAAAATAATTGGAGTCTCATGTATACAACAAAGATATAAAAAACACAGTGTTAATAAAAACCTTACATGTATATATAGGTCTTTCCTCACTAAATATGTAATGACCTTTCTCTAATGTATATATCTTAAATTCCCCTACTACAAAACCATGCATCAGTTTTTCCAAACTCATTAGAGTCACAAAAACATGTTGGTCTTTGGTAAACTACTATGGATTGAAGTACATAACATGACCTAACATCAAAATGTATGAATGAAAACACTTTGAGTAAAATAATTTCATATAACCTATCATTCCATATCGATTAAATTCCCTATGTGGATTCTCACATGATTTAGTAATATGTCAAGTCCACTAGATTTTGCAGTACTTTATATAACCACTATTAAAAAATGGATTAAAATAAAAACATCCCTACATTATATGTCATACTCCATATTAAAACTCCATACACTTCCTATTATAAAAAAATAGAAAATGTACTTGTTGTATAATTGGGTAGTTTGTACAAAATATCACTGTAATCTAGAAGAAAACCATCCAGCCTACCCTCCAGATAACCCTTTAAAAATGTAAAGAACTTGAATAACCTTTGTTTATGATTCCATAACAATACCCATATTTGAATGTCAGTTCCCTATATAAAGGTGATTTTAAAAATTCTATGACGTATAAGACAAATTCGAATCCAAAATATGAGAAAATTATAGAAACATATATAAAACAAGTATAGTGTGTGAAAACACAGATAATTTCCTACTAAATATCCATAAACTCTTACACATAGTCCAACATAGGCACGTTTGGAATGAAGTCAATGTATAGTAACATTGTTAAGGTCACCCATGTAAGGAACGTATGATTCCAATATTATCCATTACCACCTAACCATAAACTTATGGGACTTTAAATCACAATGGAATTAATTTGAACCATTCTATCTATTGGAGTCACTATATTATCAAATATGTCATTTTGTATTTAAAAAATTTCCTTAAGGCCTTCTTTTTATTCATTTTTGATAATCCTAAAATCATGGGATGAGGGGGAACCCTTATAGGTTCAGTATACATAGTGGATTACACAAATCTAAGGCCAAAGAGGAATTCATCCTAGACATGACTACTTGGAAATTATCATCCCCAACGTCTAGATCGTGAATTCATCTTCTGAAAATTGAATAAGTTGTATGGATATCAATACCTATGAAGAGGTGTACATGCCTATTCCAGATGGAAATTTACATACCCTCCCATTCTTCCATATCTGGATAGCTTTGTTTTGGTTAATCCACCTGCTATGATTCCTCATCTAGAGATAGTTTCCTTGATATATCTGGTTGCATCTACACAGCATGATCTGAATGAGGTGTCCAAAAGGCCTTGATGAGGTCTGAAATCCTTAACTAGCCTAAAATCTATGGGTGACCTGATTACCTTAAGGACTCCAGGCCTATTCCAGTGGGCCGAAGGTGAATAGTTCTGGAAGCTATAGTTCCCAATAGTACCTACTACAGTACCATCTACAGTGTTACTACAGTAACACAAAAATATACCTTGGCCTGGATATGAAATTGGTCTCATTGATTCACTTTGAGAGTCCTCACGAACTTGGTTTAGTCTCATGTGTGATGTCATTGATTTAGTTAATATAGTTCTCAATATTATGAGGAATACCAGTTCCCTAAATTTTTATAAGATGCTGGTGTTAGAAATATTAGGTGTATAATACCATAATATAATATGCCACTCCTCCCATAATAGTAACATATTGGAAGACTCAATGAACATGTGTGTATGGAACCTGAACGACCAGATATAGTGTGGGAAAATCCATAGTCACATCCTTATATATAGATTATGGTAGAACCAACACATTCTCCGTATATGGATTATTCTAGAAAACTCTTAAAGGTTGTTCAATCAAGGGTTACTATGGTGGAATTTATTTAGGAATCTAAGAAAACATTTATAATTTATATATAAAATTTCATATAAGAATAAATTATGATATTATTAAAAATACATACATGACTTTAACAATATACATATCATGGGAGATTCCCACTAACACTATATAACTCTATTAGTTCGACACGTGTCTCAAACATATTCCTCCATACCTTTATATTAGTTACAATAATATATATATTTTAATGTACTACCATAAAATAAAATCTAAACTATTATATGAAAATTTTATTTATTGGTTCAAAGAGAATTATCGATTCCATGGGATGGATATAAGTTCTTTTGAATCGTGTAACTGCGTATAGAAATGGTTTCACACAATAAAGAAAAAATAGATCCAATAAAACATCACAACATAAATAAAACATCTCAATATAAAAAAAATATTGGAACACAAAAATCCTAGAACAGAATATCAAAATAAAACTATAATAATTCATCTTTTGGTATTCTAATAGAACTTAAAATGTCCCAAGTCACCTACACCATGGAATCCATACACAAAACCAAAATGGAAGATGATGAGAAAATGATAACCTATTATAGAAATATGAATGCTGCAAACAAATAATGTTGAATTAATGGTTTGAGATAAAAATCCTAGTAGGATTCCACCATTTTATTTATACAATATCTCATACAAGTAGATCACATATTCTAGTTTTAATACAAGAATATGAAAATTGTATCTCTGTGATGTTTTTATGAAATGTTTTCTTTACTCAATAGATTACATTACATGAAATAATTAGTATAAATGAACTAGGATTTTCCCTTAGTATAACATGAAGATTATAACCTAGATTTTATGTTATAAGGAATAAATATAACTATCTTATGAATATGTATGGTAAATTCATTGGCAACCAATTAATTATGAAAAATATAAATCAGTAATATATGTATAAGGCCCCAGCCTTAAACCTTACTTAATCTTGAGTTATTACAAGATTACACATTGAGGATCCTTTCGGGTTTAGAGTTTTAGAGAATTAGATCATAAAACTTGCATTACATTCCACATATAAACAAAGTGGTTACATAAAGATAGTATTCTTCATTCCCATCAATGGAAACATATTTAAAATAAAACATGGATTCATTCTTGACACTTCCTTGACACTATCATCATATCATGTACCTTTCCCTTGACCTGTGAAAACATTTCAAAAAAACTTGGGATGAGCATAAAAAGCTCAGTATGGGTTATAAAAATATGGAAAAGAAACATGGGTACATATGTACATAAGGATGAGATCATACTTTACCCATAAAACATAAACACTTTAACATACCTCATCAAATCATGAATCAATCATAGAAATCATAAGACATAAAGGTAACTTGAGGCATTCATAACATTCTTACGTAGGGAGTAACCCTCTTGGTTACGTTTGGAATACCCATCATAGTATATTCCCTAAAATCTCTTCGGAGAAACCTTAACGTTTCACTCCTTCGTGTTACCCAATGCATTGGAGAGCTATATCGGGCTCACCCGCCCATAGTTTATCACGGAACCACCCGTCTTCATAATAATGCCCAAGAACCATAACGTAATCGTATCACATAAAACATGCATAAAGGAAACATAACATTTCCACATTTCAATCACAATATATCAATACAACACAAAAAACATTGTGAAAACCATTTTCAATACCAATGTAAAACATGGTATTTATTTTTTCGTTTTTTAAAAAAAAGGTATGGCTTGTAGAGGAAGCCGAAACTCAAATAACGGTCACGACGGCGGAGAAGTAATTGTCTCCGCATCCGTACGACAAAAACATTCCCTTTTGTCGTTTAGCAAACACTTCGTATAAAAAAGATTCTTTTTGAATAAACATAAAAGTCAAAGGGGTTTATACACCGTATAAAAATAAAATATGCCTCAATGAAAGGAGATTGAGACGAAGTCCCATACCTTGTATCCGACTTGACCCGACCGTTATTTAATCTCCTGAATAATAAACTTGAGTTAATATCTACTTTCTTATGAATCTTTTTCATGTTCATTATTCCTTTTATACCATGTTATGAACATCATGTAATCAGTTAAGATAATAATGTTCATTTTGTCGGTATTTGGTTCTTAAGTCAAAAATAGACTTCTTACACTTACATGTTGTTAATTTGGTCAAAGGTTCGTTATATCCAGAATGATATTGATGATTTGGATAATATATATATCATATATATTCATCATATACATGTATTTATAATATTACATCACATTTAGCGGTAAGAAATGAAATGCACCGTTCATGGAGATGGTAAGACGTACGTACGCATGAACGCTACTTCCATTTCTATTTCATATTTTATAGAATGGAATCATAATGATATAAGAGTATATTATAATTCCAGTATAATAACATATATAATATCATTATCTTTATCCTTTACACATCCCACATATGGTATTAACGAATCAAATCACTTTCAGGGGGCGGTAGTCCGCACTTCCTAAAATGAAGATATCATGTTTACCCATAATGGAAACTATAAAGGTATGCCCAAAATGAAAAAAAAACAAAAGCTTAAGGAAAAAATAAACATATTATATATCATATATAAAAATAGTGACATCATAATGGCCACCTTTGAAGGTGTTAAATGAGTATTGAACAATCATCGTTCCGGGAGGCAGAATTTCTCCATCCACGGAAACCGTATGTTCTTTAACCATTTGATGTAGTTGTGTGAGAGTGTAGCTCAAATAAATCTTATAACAACATCCTAGTACATTGGAGATACTGGTGTTGTTACAAAAGAAGTAAATAAAAAGAGTTTATGGGGTTGGAGAAGCAAAATAAAACAATTGAACATGAGAGAATGAATTACCTTTAAAAGTGTAACTCCTTTTGATTTGAGCCTAAATGCTTCCTTTGAAAGGATTCTTCCCAAAAAGAATACTCTAGGATGAGGAGAGGGATGTGGAGAGAGTAAATGGGCAGGGGTTGGCCGAGACAAAGGATTGAGGAGTGTGTGAAATGAGGTAGAGGTGGGGGCCTTTTATAAGAGGAGAGGAGGGGCACTTTTGGAAAGTAAAGAAATATTACTTTATTTGAAAATGTGTTTCGGATTCAAAAGGTCCCACATTGATATAATTCATGGATAAGGTGATAATGGTTCTAAATCCACTCATCCAATTGGTTTTGGACATGTGTAATTCATAGATTTTACATTATCTTTCCATTTTATTTAAATCGTCAAATAATGAGGTCATCGCTGCATCATCATGATGTCATAAATAATTTAATTTATTTAAAGTCTAAAAATTATAAAAAAAGTAATATGATGTAGGAAATATTTTTATCTTTCCAATGTCTATTTATAATCAAAAATCTGATCTTTATAACCCCATGTAAAAATTGTTTTCGTAAAACATATTATGTTTGTGTCATTTTTACTTTTACATTAAATAAAAAGTTATTTATGTCATTTCCCAACCAAAATGTCTCCATGGGGTCCCCAAGTTGACCCATGGCTTTTATTGGTCGGACATGACACAAAAAATAAGGTTGGGACATGTGTCTAGGTCATTTCATATTATTAAAGCATTATTTATACCTTTAACTACCCTAATTACCACTAATCGCAATTAAAAACATAATAAGTTACTATTCACCAAAAAATATTTTAATCCCATTGAACCACATTTTACTTCTTAATGACAACCATGTATGTCGGATTTTCAAAATTCAATACACATTAGTGGTAAACTTTCATTTAACTGAAAAATCAGTTTGCTTGATTACCACTTAGTGGTTTCACTATTCATCAAAAATTGAAGTTTTTCAGAAAATTACCAAAAATTCACCCTAAGCTATATTTGATATTCCGAATTCAAAAATGAAGTCTATTTTACAAAATTCAAATCATATAAGTCACATTAATTAATTTAGTAATTAATTCCCGCTGCCAGAGCAAATAGCGTGTTTTTACAAAACAATAAGTATCAAAAGATTGACACTAGTTTAAGTATAATTTCAAAGTGAAATTGATTCCAATGACGACAATTGGATAAAATGGTAAAAATATATTCTAATTTCACTTCAAAGCCAATTCAAAACATAATCTAATCATATAAATAAATTAGATTAAAAAGCAGTTTTGATGTAAAATGCTGTATTTTTCACTATTCATTAAGAAATGATCATTGTCAGAAAAATACCAAAAATTCACACAAGGTAAATTTTGATGTCCCAATCATAAAGGATAAGTTTATTTTGACAAACATAGTTTATAAAATTGTCAAAATATAGATTCAAAAATGGTTTGCCATCAAAAGGTATTAAAACAATATTTTAAGAATATTAGTGTATTTCAAGCATAAGATTGTATTTATTTTCATTTTAAGCCTCTATAACACTATATTAATCATTAATAGACATAGATAAAAATATCTATTATTCATTACTTACTTGGGATGTTACATCCTTCCCCCCTTTAGAAAATTGCGTCCCCGCAATTTATTTACTTATCGAATAAATGGGGGTACTTATCCCTCATTGCATTTTCAGATTCCCATGTTGCCTCTTCAATCATGTGGTTTTTCCACAAAACCTTTACCTGGTGAATCACCTTATTCTGTAACACTTGCTCCCTGTGGTCAAGAATCTGGACCGGTTGTTCCTCATAAGATAGGTTCTCTTCCAGCTGAACTACCTCTGGACTCAAAACATGAGATGGATCTGGCATATACTTTCTCAACATTGAAATGTGAAAAACATTGTGTACCTGAGATAAACTCAGAGGTAAAGCCACTCGGTATGCAACTGATCCAACTCTCTCCAGAATTTCGTATGGTCCAACAAACCTGGGACTCAACTTTCCTTTCTTACCAAATCTCATCACGCTTTTCCAAGGAGAAACCTTGAGAAAAACATGATCACATACCTCGAAAGATAGCTCCTTCCTCCGGTTATCCGCATAACTCTTCTGCCTGCTCTGAGCTGTTCTCATGTGTTTCTGAATCAGCTGAACATTTTCTACCATCTCTTCTACCAATTCTGGTCCCATCAACTTCCTTTCACCCACTTCATCCCAGAAAGCTGGAGTTTGACACCGCTTCCCATATAATGCCTGAAATGGTGCCATCTGTATACTGGAATGAAAACTGTTATTATATAAAAACTCAACCAAAGAAAGATGTTGGTCCCAACTTCCCTGATAATCCATAGAACAAGCTCGTAGCATATCCTCCAATGTCTGAATTGTTCGTTCTGACTGCCCATCTGATTGAGGATGAAAAGATGTACTAAAATTTAATTCAGTACCCAACGACTTCTGAAGGCCTTTCCAAAAGTTAGAAGTAAACCTGGGACCACGATCCGATACAATGGAGAGAGGAACTCCATGTAACCTGACTATCTCTGTAAGATAGAAACAGGAAAGTTGATGAAGAGAGAAAGTATCTTGTATAGCATGGAAATGAGCAGATTTGGTCAAGCGATCAACAATAACCCAGATTGCATTATTACCTCGAGATGTCTTCGGTAATCCAACAACAAAGTCCATGGATATGTTCTCCCATTTCCACTCTGGAATTGGTAAAGGATGAAGCATCCCTTTTGGTAACTGCCGCTCTGCTTTAACCTGTTGCCATGTCAAACACTTCACAGTAAAATCAGCAATGTCTCTTTTCATTCCATCCCACCAGTAATACTCCCGCAGATCTCTATACATCTTAGTACTGCCCGGATGAACTGAAAACAGAGAACTATGAGCTTCACATAACAACTCTCTCATCAACTGTGAATCACAAGGCACACACAATCTCTTCCCAAATCTCAAAACACAATCATTATCAATGTTGAATTCAGGCAACTTACCTTTCTGAACCAGCTCTACCTTTTTCTGCAACTCACTATCTTGATTCTGTGCTTGCTTGATTCTATCTGATAGAGATGATCTCACTGATACCTAAAACAAAATATAAGGAATTCCTGCACCAACAACTTCTATTCCAAAGTTCATCAAATCGTTATCCAAAGGATCACGTTCCAAACACAACATTGTTAATGAAGCATTACTTTTTCGACTCAAAGCATCAGCCACTTTATTTGCTTTTCCCGGATGGTAATGAATTGTAGGATCATAATCCTTGATTAATTCTAGCCATCTCCTCTGTCTCATGTTTAACTCTTTCTGAGTGAATATATACTTTAAACTTTTGGGATCGGTATATATTTCACACTTTACTCCATACAAATGATGCCTCCAAATTTTTAAAGCCAAAACAACAGCAGCTAATTCCAAATCATGTGTAGGGTAATTTAACTCATGAGTTTTCAACTGTTGTGAAGCATAAGCAATTACCTGATCATTCTGCATTAGGACGCAACCAAGTCCTTTCAATAAAGCATCACTGTATATAACAAACTAACCATTCCTGGAAGGTAGTGCCAAAACTGGAGAATTCACCAATCTTCTTTTCAATTCCTGAAAACAATCATCACATTCTTTTGTCCAGATAAACTTAACACCCTTCCGAGTTAGCTTAGTCATTGGACTAGATAACCGGGAAAAATTTCTAACAAACCTTCGGTAATAGCCCACCAAACCAAGGAAGCTATGAATCTCGGTTATATTTGTGGGTCTTGGCCATTCTTCCACAACTTTTGTTTTTGCAGGATCAACAGTTATTCCATCTTTAGAAACAATGTGACCAAGGAAAGAAATTTGTTGCAACCAAAACTCACACTTTCTGAATTTCCCATACAATTTCATTTCTTTTAAGGTTTGCAAGATAACCCTTAAATGTCTTTCATTCTCCTCTTTACTTTTAGAAAACACCAAAATATCATCAATGAAAACCACCACAAACTTATCCAAGAAATCATGGAAAATTCTATTCATTAAGTCCATGAATACTACAGGTGCATTGGTTAGCCCAAAAGTCATTACTACAAATTCATAATGGCCATATCTCGTACGGAACGCGGTCTTCAGAATATCTTCCTCCTTTACCTTCAGCTGATGGTACCCCGATCTCAGGTCAATCTTTGAAAAACACTGAGCTCCCTGGAGCTGATCAAACAAATCATCGATATGAGGCAAAGGATATTTGTTCTTAACAGTGATATTATTCAAGGCTCTATAATCAATGCAAAGTCTCATAGAACCATATTTTTTCTTAACAAACAAAATAGGAGCACCCCATGGTGATGTGCTAGGTCTAATGAAACCTTTCTCTAATAAATCTTGCAATTGCTCCTTCAACTCTAAAAGTTCAATTTGTGCCATTCGATAAGGGGGTTTTGAAAATGGCTTAGCATCAGGAACTAAGTCAACAGTAAACTCAACTTCCCGATCTGGTATTATTCCAGGAAACTCATCAGGAAAAACATCAGGATACTCATTTACCACTGGCACATCATTAATCTGAACAGTTCCTTTATTTTCAATGACGTGTGCAAGGTAACATTCATTTCCATCTTTTACAAGTTTCTCGTCCTCTTGATATGTTATCAAAAGTAAGGGTTCATTCTTGTAAACAAACTGAAAGTCTTTCTGAAAAGAAACTTCTTTAGCTCTACAGTCAATCTTAGCATGGTAAATAGAGAGCCAATCCATACCCAGGATAACATCAAACTCTACTAGAGGTAGAACAATAAGGTTTGCAAGTAGGTTCTTTCCACAGATAAGGATAAGAAGATTCTTATAAATTCTTTTTTCCTCAACATTCCCCCCAAGTGTTTTTACCAAAAGTTCAGGAGTCATTTCTTGAGATGGTATTCCCATTTTACTAGAAAAGGTTTCAGAGATGAAAGAATGTGTAGACCCCGAATCAAACAACACACTGGCATAATCTGAAAAAACAAACAAAGTACCTGATACAACTTCATTTGATGGCCCTACATCTACTGAAGTAGTTGCAAAGGATTTCACCACCCCATTCTGCTTGTAGTCTAACTGCTTCCCATCACTCAAGCTCCTTGTCGGACACTCGTTTGCATAGTGACCCATCTCATTGCACTTATAACATTTCACTAACTGTAAATCAAATTTGTTCTTACCTTCACCTTGATCCTTTTCAGTGCAATCACGAGCCTTATGTCCCATCTTACCACATCGGTAGCACTTCCCAGAATTCATAATACATTCCCCAGCATGCCTTTTGCCACATTTATCACAAACTAGAAACTTAGTTCTCTTACCATCAGACTTTTTTGAAGAATTCTTACCTTTCTCCTACCACCTCGGTCTCTTCTTCTACTGGTTGTTATAGAAATCTTGGTCATCGGAAAATTCCATTTCCACCTTCTCAGCACATCGAAAAATCTTTTCATAAATTTTAAACTCACAAGAAGCTAATGCCCTTCGATATTTTGGCTTTAATCCTGAGTAAAAACGATTGATTTTACTATCAAGGTCCCAGATAAAATTTGGAGCATACCTTGCCAATCGAGTGAACCTTTCTTCATAGGAAGCCACTGAGTCTTCCTCTTGCCTCAATTCCAAGAATTGATTTTCCATCCTAAGTCGAACAGCCTTAGGAAAATACTTCTCAAGAAACATACCTTTGAATTCATCCTAGTCAAGAGCATCAATCTCATTGGCGTCCCTGATATTTTTAACCATAGACCACCACTGATCTGCTTTACCCTCCAAACGATAAATAGCAAGACTAACCTTTTGATTGTCTGAACACCCCATGACATCAAAAATCTTCTCCAGTTCTTTAATCCACCCTTCAGCTAGCACAGGGTCAGATGATCCTCTGAATGATGGTGGATGTTGCCTCATGAAATGTTCCACCACTAACATGTTCCTCTGCGGTTGATCTGGCTGATCTCGTGCATGGATACCACCGCCATTTATCGCTTGAGTCAACTGCGCCATTACTACAACCAACTGTTCAGTTCCAATTCCGACCATTTCTGGATGCTGATTCGGAAGGTTATTTCCTTCTGTATGCCTTCCTAGCACTGCTTCCCTGTTTCCTCTGCGGAAAACCATTCTGAACAAACATGTCTTAGATGAAGCAACATGGTAATCTTTAAATGCTATATCATTTCAAAAAAAAATATTTTTGGATAATCATTTAATAGAATTATAACTCCTAAAGTTATCTAAACCGACCTTTGATACCAACTATAAGGCCCCAGCCTTAAACCTTACTTAATCTTGAGTTATTACAAGATTACACATTGAGGATCTTTTCGGGTTTAGAGTTTTAGAGAATTAGATCATAAAACTTGCATTACATTTCACATATAAACAAAGTGGTTACATAAAGATAGTATTCTTCATTCCCATCAAAGGAAAAATATTTAAAATAAAACATGGATTCATTCTTGACACTTCCTTGACACTATCATCATATCATGTACCTTTCCCTTGACCTGTGAAAACATTTCAAAAAAACTTGGGATGAGCATAAAAATCTCAGTATGGGTTATAAAAATATGGAAAGGAAACATGGGTACATATGAACATAAGGATGAGATCATACTTTACCCATAAAACATAATCACTTTAACATACCTCATCAAATCATGAATAAATCATATAAATCATAATACATAAAGGTAACTTGAGGCATTCATAACATTCTTACGTAGGGAGTAACCCTCTTTGTTACGTTTGGAATACCCATCACAGTATATTCCCTAAAATCTCTTCGGATAAACCTTAACGTTTCACTCCTTCGCGTTACCCAATGCATTGGAGAGCTATATCAGGATCACCCTCCCTTAGTTTATCACGGAACCACCCATCTTCATAATAATACCCAAGAACCATAACATAATCGTATCACATAAAACATGCATAAAGGAAACATAACATTTCCAAATTTCAATCACAATATATCAATACAACACAAAAAACATTGTGAAAACCATTTTCAATACTAATGTAAAACATGGTATTTATTTTTTCGTTTAAAAAAAAGGTATGTCTTGTAGAGGAAGCCGAAACTCAAATAACGGTCACGACGGCAGAGAAGTCGTTGTCGCTGCATACGTACGACAAAAACATTCCCTTTTGTCGTTTAGTAAACGCTTCGTATAAAAAAGATTCCTTTTGAATAAACGTAAAAGTCAAAGGGGTTTATACACCGTATAAAATAAAATATGCCTCAATGAAAGGAGATTGAGACGAAGTCCCATACCTCGTATCCGACTTGACCCGACCGTTCTTTAATCTCCTGAATAATAAACTTGAGTTAATATCTACTTGCTTATGAATCTTTTTCAAGTTCATTATTCCTTTTATACCATGTTATGAACATCATGTAATCAGTTAAGTTAATAATGTTCATTTTTTCGGTATTTGGTTCTTAAGTCAAAAATAGACTTCTTACACTTACATGTTGTTAATTTGGTCAAAGGTTCGTTATATCCAGAATGATATTGATGATTTGGATAACATATATATCATATATATTCATCATATACATGTATTTATAATATTACATCACATTTAGAGGTAAGAAATGAAATGCACCATTCATGGAGACGGTAAGCCGTACATACACATGAACGCTACTTCGATTTCTATTTCATATTTTCTAGAATGGAATAATAATGATACAAGAGTATATTATAATTACAGTATAATAAAATATATAATATCATTAACTTTATCCTTTACACATCCCACATATGGTATTAACGAATCAAATCACTTTCAGGGGCGGTAGTCCGCACTTCCTAAAATGAAGATATCGTGTTTACCCATAATGGAAACCATAAAGGTATGCCCAAAATGAAAAAAAACAAAAGCTTAAGGAAAACATAAACATATTATATATCATATATAAAAATAGTGACATCATAATGGCCACCTTTGAAGGAGTTAAATGAGTATTGAACAATCATCGTTTCGGGAGGAAGAATTTCGCCATCCACGGAAACCGTATGTTCTTTAACCATTTTATGTAGTTGTGTGAGAGTGTAGCTCAAATAAATCTTATAAAAACATCCTAGTACATTGAAGATACTTGTGTTGTTACAAAAGAAGTAAATAAAAAGAGTTTAGGGGGTTGGAGAAGCAAAATAAAACAAATGAACATGAGAGAATGAATTACCTTTAAAAGTGTAACTCGTTTTGATTTGAGCCTAAAGGCTTCCTTTGAAAGGATTCTGCCCCAAGGGAATAATCTAGGATGAGTAGAGGGATGTGGAGAGAGTAAATGGGCAGGGTTTGGCCGAGCCAAAGGCTTGAGGAGTGTGTGAAATGAGGTAGAGGTGGGGGCCTTTTATAAGAGGAGAGGAGGGGCACTTTTGGAAAGTAAAGAAATATTACTTTATTTGAAAATGTGTTTCGGTTTAAAAAGGTCCCACATTGATATAATTAGTGGATAAGGTGATAAGGGTTCGAAATCAACTAATCCAATTGGTTTTGGACATGTTTAGTTCATAAATGTTACATTATCTTTCCATTTTATTTAAATCATCAAATAATGAGGTCATCGCTGCATCATCATGATGTCATAAATAATTTAATTTATTTAAAGTCTAAAAATTATAAAAATAGTAATATGATGTAGGAAATCTTTTTATCTTTCCAATGATTATTTATAATCAAAAATCTGATCTTTATAACCCCATGTAAAAATTGTTTTCGTAAAACATATTATGTTTGTGTCATTTTTACTTTTACATTAAATAAAAAGTTATTTATGTCATTTCCCAACCAAAATGTCTCCATGGGGTCCCCAAGTTGACCCATGGCTTGTCTTGGTCGGCCATGACACAACCAATAAGGTTGGGACATATTTCTAGGTCATTTCATATTATTAAATCATTATTTATACCTTTAACTACCCTAATTACCACTAATCGCGATTAAAAACTTAATAAGTTACTATTCACCAAAAAAATATTTTAATCCCATTGAACCACATTTTACTTCTTAATGACAACCATGTATGTCGGATTTTAAAAATTCAATACACATTAGTGGTAAACATTCATTTAACTAAAAAATCAGTTTGCTTGATTACCACTTAGTGGTTTCACTATTCATCAAAAATTGAAGTTTTTCAGAAAATTACCAAAAATTCACCCTATGCTATATTTGATATTCCGAATTCAAAAATGAAGTCTATTTTACAAAATTAAAATCATATAAGTCACATTAATTAATTTAGTAATTAATTCCCGCTGCCAGAGCAAATAGCGTGTTTTTACAAAACAATAAGTATCAAAAGATTGACACCAGTTTAACTCTAATTTCAAAGTGAAATTGATTCCAATGACCACCATTGGATAAAATGGTAAAAATATATTCTAATTTCACTTCAAAACCAATTCAAAACAGAATCTAATCATATAAATAAATTAGATTAAAAAGCAGTTTTGATGTAAAATGGAGTATTTTTCACTATTCATTAAAAAATGAACATTGTCAGAAAAATACCAAAAATTCACACAAGGTAAATTTTGATGTCCCAGTCATAAAGGATAAGTTTATTTTGACAAAAATAGTTTATAAAATTGTCAAAATATATATTCAAAAATGGTTTGCCATCAAAAGGTAGTAAAACAATCTTTTAAGAATATTAGTGTATTCCATGCATAAGATTGTATTTATTTTCATTTTAAGCCTCTATAACACTATATTAATCATTAATAGACATAGATAAAAATATCTATTATTCATTAATTAATTGGGATGTTACAATATGTATTTTTGTATGAATAAATTGAGTGAATTATGGTTAGTAAATTATATTAATTCAATTTATATTTTATTTGCATAATAAAATCTTTTTGATATTCATCCAACATATATTTCTGTCATTGGATATTAATAAACACTGTTTTATGTATAAAAATATATATTTTTGAGAAGGGTAATTTTAATGCCTTTTAATTGAGGACTTTCTTAAAAGTAAAATAAATACTGATTAATAATTTCACTATGGAATCATAAAAATCCTTTATGAAAGAGGGATATAAAAATATAATTTGGATGAATTTCTGATATTTTTATGATAAGGTTCAATTTTTGTAAAATTTTAAATATATACTAAATTTTAATTGAAAATAAATTTCTTCATAAATGTAATTTTTTGGTTAAATTTTATTATTGAACTGTTTTAATGTTTAAATTGAATATATTTTTATCAATAAATATAATTTAGGTCATTTCAATTAATTTTACATTGAATTTAGAAGTAAAAACATTTCGATCTATTGCAATGTTTTAACTTCTAAAACTTATTTTCTAATTTTAACAACATTATTTTCTAATCAGTTACTGTAACTTATGTGTTTTGAATTTTGAATTTTATTTTTTATTTTTGGATTTATTAAGTAAAAATTAGGTAAATATAATTATTTTTTTTAGACTTCATGAATAACAGCTTTGGTAATTTTTAGTTATATTGTAGATGGGTAAATCATGTAATTAGGTGTAATAAAATATTAAAAAATTACATGGACAATGTTCATATTATCATTTTATGAGTATTGTTAGACCTAAATCATCCTTGGGTTGAAATAGTATCCTTTTGATTCCACTTTTGTGATATTAGGACATTATGTTTTAATTATTAAATGAAAAGATAAATATGTGTCACTCAAATTTTAATAAATATATCATTTTTAATATTCAGGCTATAAAGAATATAAATTCTATTATAAATATTCATTTGAAAAATAAATTTTTTATCTTGGTAATTTATATGTAATTTTTAGGAAATAATTAATTACCCTAAATGTTTATACATAAATGATGAAAAAATTACATAATTGACGAAAAATCAATAAACTAATTTTAATTAAAATAATAATAACCATTAAAAGACACAAAACATGTCTAAATATTATTTTTTGACTATATATCGACCATACTAATCCTAGGGTAGAGTTTTTGACCATTTTGTGTATTATATAAAATCTTAGGACATTAATATTATTTTATGTAAAGTGATGTTAAAGTTTTCACCATTATGTTCTAATAAGAATAAGATTTTTAATGTTTGATTTTATAGATGATATTTTTGAGTAAATGTTTCCTTATGTAATCTATTAGATTTATCTTCATACTAGTAATTTATTTTTAATTTTTCTTCAAAAACATAACTATATTAAATAAATACATAAAACTAATGATTTAATCATTTTATTGAGGGCGATAACAAAAAAATGTCATTAGATTATTAAAATAATTATAATATTTGATAATTAATATATAAAATGAATTTTCAAGATTCCCCTGATCTCTTAAAAATATTAAAAAATCGATTTTAGCTTGATATTGAAATATTTTTAAATATCAATGAATTGGAAAGTGTCAAAATTGACACTGTTGATTGTTTATCAAGATAACGTTTTATCTAATTATTTAAAAATCATAAATCATCTCCATATAATATAAAATAATTTTTAAATGGTAAAACATGATCAAAAATATTTTTTTATGGTATAACTGACATCAAATAAGTAAATATTTCACCATTTTAATATTTAAATATTTTTTTACCTATTTAAAAATTAAATAGAATAACGAAGTGTTAATTAAAATGATAAGTATTAAATTGATCAAAAAACATGAATAAAAATTATTTTTATGAGATTGAATCTCTATCCCATATAATCTTTGAAATTAGGACATTTTGGTGGTTTTTTGGATGTGGTTTTATTTTATTATATATTAATATTTTTGAGAGTTTCCAAAAGTACCCCTCACCTCAATTATAAAAGGATACCTCCTCCTTCATTTCATCAAAACTACTTTAGAATTATTTATCATCTAACCCCTTAATCTTCGCATTCTAATATTCTATAGTAACATTTTAGTTGTTCATTTCTTCTCCAAAGTCCAACTGTTGTGCATAAAGTGAGATTTTGAAGAAGCAGGTCGAAGAAGAAGTAATCTCTTAAACGATTCTTTAAAACTTATTTATTCTTCTACATTATCTTCATGAGTTATTTCAATATAAGGTGATAACTATAATACCACTAATTAACTGAGATATTATTATTATTATTATGAAACAATTATATTCCTCATTCTATCCGACCTATGAAAAATGATTTATCCACATGTGCGTACGAACGACTTACCATCTCCATGTCATAATGTAATCTATTTTAAACCACCACTATACATTGAAGGGGTATAGTTATGGAAATCATAAATATATATGAATATTATAACATTATATTAATCATAAAATATTATAAACCATCCACTTCAATACCATTCAACAACTATGAGAATGATAACGCCGCTCATATGTACGAATGACCTACCACCTCCACGATGTGATGAGATTAATTCTTCAATATGTTCCTTATATAATGATTATTTAAATTAATTTATTAAATAAATATGATATATATTATACTAATATCATTTTTTAAATAATATATATATATCCTAAGAATATGAATAAATACTTATCTGATGAAACATGCATAGGAAAATAATGATGTTAATACTAAATGGATGAGAAATAATGTTACTAAAAAATTTATGGTAGTATGGTCTTATATGATATCATAAAAAATTAATATGAATCAATAATAATTCAATATAATTATTTAAATCAGTTTATAAGAGTTTCGAATACATACAAAGCATATTGGACCTATGGTAAGGGATAATTTCACAATATCTTTATTATTTGAGATTGTTTATATGTGAGTATTATCAAGGGTATATTTATAATCTATGTATATGTTTAGAAAATATATAATATTATTTGTATTATTATAGAATTTTTCTATTTTAATTTTTCAGATTGGTGAATTTTTTTTAAATAGTATGAAAGGAATCTATTTTTGTTTTCTGATACATGGTACATTTTGACTTATCTGACAAAAGTACAAGAAGAATGTTTTCATTTAACTTATACTACAAGCTATGTTTTTTACATTTTCATAACAATATATTTACCTGAATCTTACATTAAAATATTTAAAGGTTATTTTAAAAAAAATTATTTTCATTGAGAACAGCGTTGTGTTTTTATAAAATATTTTCTTTGAGAAATAAATTATGTTTACCTAAATAATTAATTTCACGTGTTCAATCAAAACAATTTTCCACTTAATATGTAATTAGATTATAGGGTTATGTGTCATGTATATTATCCCTATTATTTACATGTCTTGACTTTATTTTTTGATGAAATGTTTTTTATGAAATACTTTGGTTTTATATGGATTATCTTATGAATGAATGAAGTTGGAAAACCCTATTTATTCTTAGGGTTATGATATGTTGATTGATTTATGTTTTTTTTTTGAAAACATAAAAATGATTTCATTATGAGATAGTTGGGACATATATCTACATCCATTTCATTTGGTAATGATTTATATATCATGATATATATTGGTATGGAATGGGAAATGATCTTGGTTTAGTAATACTGGTCTAGAACGAGGTATGATCAGTGACATACTTTTTCCTCTATTATGGTATTGGAAATGAGCCTTGAATAATATGAAATGATTAAATATTCTTATGTGTATGAAAAAATATTTAATGTCTTATGTTATGACTTTTGGGATTAGTTTTATTGATTGTAATTATTTATCCCATGGAATGATATCACGATCTTTCATATGTAGGATAAGATTTTCAAATGTTATGATATTTAATATTATGATTGTGATAAGATTAATATCTCCTGGTTTATACTTACTGGACATATGATCTCACCCTTTCTTATGTTTCTTTTCCCCATGTCATGAAGAAGGGTATGATATAAGATATGTAAAAAGGTTTCTATTTATGGAGAAATAAGAGGGAGACAATGTATATGTCTCATGAACCGTTTGTTTATGTTTCCCATTTTTTAATGACACTAAACTTATACAGTCATTTCATGGTTTTTTTATATTTTGTAATGAATATTCTTATATTTTTTAAGTAATTTAAATGTATGTAATGTTTGGGTCTCTATAAAAAAATATTTTTTGGTTATAATGAAAAATATATATATTATTATACATTTGTAAATAGAATAAAAATAAATAAATCTATTTACATGAGATAATTGTTCAATGAGAAAAACATAACATTTAAATTCCATTGACGAATAAAAATTACAATAAATGTGAAATACCTTTGAAAAATTACCATTTTAATAAAATAATTAAAATAATTTAACATTCCAATGATAAAAATGAATAAGGAAGCTATGAGATGGTATTATATATTACACAAAAATTTACCTACTTAGGGAAACACATAGAAAATGAATATACCACATAGTAATAATGATGATATAATGAAGGATTTAAAAGTTGAATTTTTTATTCCAAGTGATGATTTAGAGATCAATGTTAAAGAAAATTATTACTATAAAGTGTTGAGGTAATATGTCATGTGAATGTTCAAGATATATTATATATTCTACCAAAATCAATAAAACAAGACACAATCGATTGAAAAAAATATAAAATCTATAAATTAAATGATCTAATAGAATAAATGCACACCCAACACCTTAGAGAATATAAAAATACAGAATCAACATTATATATGAATAAATTATTTGATGTGTGAATATGATATTTTTTAATATAAATATGCAATCACTCATCTAGATACCCATGTTTCTAATCACCAGAAAAAAGAGGTCAAAGAGATAACCAGAATCTAGGGAAATAATGGGGATCCACCATGACATAATCATGTGTAATCTACATTCCATTACATGAAAATTTCACACCTCTCCCTAACCCCATTCTCCATAAAAGAGTAAAACAACTATTTAAACACACTTCATCATGTATTTCAAGAACCATTTTTAAGGGGCAGTATACATAAGTAGTAACACATAAATTTGAATCAATAGTGTATTTGCATAAAAAATATCCAAATTTCCCCCTAAGTAAATACAAATTGATAAAAAATAAATAAATTTATTAAAATGTCACATAGAATAATTAATTTCAAAAATGGCTATATAGGCATGCTTCCATTAAAACCCAATTTAAAGAACCAAAAATACCTTTAAATAAAAACAATAAATACAATAAATCCCTTATATGAGATTAAATGGAAATACCACCAACATTATCAAAATAAGTCATTACATTTTATCATTAAATTATTAAAAAAATTGTGTTCATGGACAATATAAAGAACAAAAAAAATTAATTTTCTTTGTAGAATCATTGAATCCTCAACAGAACCAAGGAATGAATTTTGAAAACCAAATCCTTGATGTTTAGAAAAATATTCAATCATTTCAAAATAATAATTAATTAAAAATATGAAATTATATATGATAAATACTGATTTCACCAAATAGTTCATTTTATCCATCATAATGACCAATTAGTTCTTATCCAATTTCAATTAAAAAAATTAATTCAATCAATACATTAGTCAAAATAAAAATAAATTAAATAGAAAAAAACTATTGGTAATATAATGACTCAACAAAAAATGAACCCATGATGACTCATCTATGACGGCGGACACTGAATCAAGGATGTGGAATCTCAAGAGAAGGGATAAGAGTTCAAAGAAATAGAATTTCACATTAACAAATTTAGGTTCTAAAAAAATGATTCCATGGACTCTATGAATATATTTTCAATAAATTAACTTAAATTTATGGAGAAGAAAAAAAAGATATATGAGAATCGGATTGATACGTTCAAAAATACAATGATCCTCTAAGAGAGGAGTTTTGAAGAGCCTAATTTCCCTTAGAGTATCATATGGTTTGAGTGGGTCATGTTACATATTTGGGAGAATAGAGAATAAATAAAATGGTGTGTCCTGGATGTAAATACAAACACACCTCTAAATTTAACTATGTCAAGGGACACCATGAGCTAGCTAGCGGCCTCACATGATAGTGGATGGCTACTACAAAGGCATAATACCCACCAAACATCCATCCAGCTGAAATGTGGAACTCACCATCTCATTGGGAACCACCTAATGCTTCAAATGTTTCTAGTACATGCTCACACCTTCCACAAGACTTCATATCATCCGCCAAAACCTTACTAAACCTAAAACTAATAATATATTGTGATCCTTAAATTAATGAAAAACTAGGATGTTATATATATTTATCATCAAAAAATACACATGTTGAATAAACTAATATTGGAAAAGTTTAATAAAAATAAGTAGAAAAAGAAGTTATATAATTGAATAGATATTATGAATCAAGCATTTAATTACATAACTACTATTCATCAAATAATATTTATAAACATGAAAAGTTAACCTACATGCCTATTCATAATTTAGGAACGTACCAAAGTCCCATGAATCGTAATAGAAATTGATTCATTGAAATAAGGTGGAATATTACACAAGAGAAATCCATGTATGTGGAATTAATTATCCCATGTTCCACTTAGCATATATCCCATCTTCCATGTCCCATGAAAACCAAAAATAATGGGAATAAATCTTTAACCTTTAATTCTATTTTGAAACACCCTGGATTGAATCAAAAACCCCAATCCAAATTTATACATTACCTCAAGTACACCTCCCCTCACACTAGGGGATATACACTAATGGAAACACTTTTAGGATATATGGGGAGGGTATGTCATTATTATGAACAAATATTTAGAAGATTTGAATATCATATACATTATAAAACTAATAAAGGCAATAAAAATTAAAATAAAAAAGATGTTATAAAGGATATCATGTATATTCATAATATAATAAATATACAGAACACCAATGTGGTAGTTCAAATATTAAATTTGAAAAAAAGGATGAATGTAAATAATACAATTGAAAAATCTATCTATATTTTATCTCATTACATTATATATATCAAAACTCCAATACCCTCACTAACATTTTATTATGACCATTTCATTTTATGTGTCTAGTTTCATGAATCCTGTAAGTGCGATGAAAATTAAATTAAGGCCGTGATTTTAATCCTCACAGGACATGAAAATTGATTTGTTAACATAAGAGGTAAAGTTTATAGTGTTGTGTGTATTGATTGTAATGCCCCAACCCTAGAAGCATGAAGTCAGTGCATTATTTTTTTACATTAGAATGATTAAAAAGAATAAAATTCCATTAGATCGATCAGTTTAGAAGTACTGAAAATATATATTACATACATGGAACCCACTTTTTAACTGGAAAATAGAAAATAATACTTAATACCAAATAAAATGAAATAAACTACATCATTGAACGAATATTCGACGATTTATTCTTCAAACCCATGGGAAAGGAATTTAGATAAGGGTGAACTAAAATAAGCACTAACGTTCAGTGTAGTTGACTAAATAATAAATCAATCATAATAATTGAACCTAGATATTTAAATAAGTCAGAATGAATTCAACATAATCAATAAACGAAGAAATCAATGTCTCCATAGATATGTCAATGAAAAATATAACAGATGAATAATAACTAAATTTAAATTATCTAAATACTTAATTATTGGATTAAATGTTTCCTTCATCCATGGAACCTTTACCATCATGACTATTCCCAATATGGGTTACAACATATTTGCTAAAAACCTATCTGATTTGGCCAAGTAATTCATCTTATGATACAACTAATTCATTGAGGGACTATAGTTAACCGAGCCCTACCTATGTCATACTTGTCCACATAATTTTTCATATATCTAATAATCCTTTTCAAATATTCATATCGAATAAAATATATTTATTTATCACTAAATCATCAATTAATCAAATAACTATCAAAGTGTTGACCATATTTAAAATTGTATGTGGTTTATGCAATAATAATATACATTGTATTATAATTTGTATATTCATGAAAAATGTAATGAAAAATAAAATAATTCCAAATGAATTTATTATATAATGAAAAATTAAACAATAATAAAATAAATTTATATTGAAAAATTAATCATTAAATACATTCCTGAAGAAATAATATCTAAACCTTCCTAAGTGTACCATACCACCATGAACCATTTGAAATCTTAATCCCCTTGAACGAATAATATAATATTAAACATAAATATCATGGGAATAAATAGATTCACGATAAAAAACTTCAAATGGAATTATATACACCACATAAAAGTGAATTGTTCATAACAAAAAAGAAGCCTCAATAGAATTTAAATTGAGAGAAATACCCATACCTTATGCTTTTTAGGGGATTGACCTTTAACATCCTGTATAATGGTAATAAACATGTCAATAACATATCACATGACCATAATCATATCTATAATATCATATATTAACTTTTAATAATATATTATTATTGATCTGTAAGTTATCATTTATTATATACACTATTTTGGTATTTTAATTACCTAGTTTATCACATAAGTCTTGAATTGTTTCATGTTATCCTATTAATTAGATAATTGTTTCATCATCTGAGGAATGTAAAACATAATTTCCATATCATATATATCTTTTATATATGTATTTATAATAATCCTTGATATTTGGATATATGAAATGAAATGAACCATTTATGGAGATGATAGGTCGTACATATGCATGAACGCCACATTCATCACTTTTTTGAATTAAAAGAATGAAAATAAAATTATTTATATATATAAATTATAATTATAGTATCATATATATTTCACATATGTCACATAGGATTATTAAAACCGTCTTTTATACATTTCATGTACAGAGTAAATGAATCACTTCGCTTTGAGGGGGCGGTAGTCCACACTTCTTAAAATGTTGTTATCTTATTTTCACAAGATGGAAAATATTACTGTATGTAATAT
Source organism: Viscum album (assembly GCA_963277665.1). Taxonomy (NCBI): domain Eukaryota; kingdom Viridiplantae; phylum Streptophyta; class Magnoliopsida; order Santalales; family Viscaceae; genus Viscum; species Viscum album. The sequence goes on from OY728155.1 coordinate 1,586,863,372, forward strand.
ATAAATATTATAAAAGAATAAATAAATTATAAATATCATATATATATCATATAAAATTATAATTTTTATCATAATTCCCACTATGAGAGACGATAAAGTAAGAACTAATAACTTCGTTTTGTGAGGTGGTAGTTTGTTGTAAACATAAAGTTTATTTTCATTTACCGTCAGATGAATGTGTGTGTATGTTAAAGAGTGGAAAATGAAATAAAACACAAGATCTTGAGAAGGATGTTACTTCTTAATCAGGAAACTCCTTTTGGTTTGCACTAAAGGATTTCATTGGTCGATTTATGATCGATGAGAGGATTCTATGTGGAGGGTAGATATTTTTAGGATATAATTTGTTATAGAATGATTGATCAAAAGTTTCTTTAGAGGTTTTAAGAAGTGATATCAGAGAAGTCCTATTATAGTGGTGGATGAGTCACACTTTTGTAAATTAGATGAAAGGGAATTCGAACAATATTTTTCCCATTCCAAGTGGATCCAATCAGGGTCAAATTTTTTTTCAAGGGAGTATATAGCCTAAATATTTCCATTAAATGACTTTTTTATTAGTTTATACCTCATTTGGGAACATAAGATTATTCGTTAGTGCTTTGTGATGATAATTTTCTTCTTAACTGTTGTAATTAATTTTAACTACTTTTACTAATATATTTAGTAAAAAACTATGTTGAAATTTTAGGAAAATATAAAATATTCTAAATCCAAGAATGGTATTTATTTTTCCGATTTCATATCATATATGTGGAAAAAAAGTAATTTTAAATTAATCTTGTAGACAGGATCATAATATAGATTTTTAATGTAAAAATAGTCAAATGTTTTCTATGTTTTACAATAAATTTCAAATTGGAATTGATTACAATGACCTAAATTTGATTAGTTGTTAAAAATATAATAAAATTAAACTTTAAAACAATTTAAAATTATAATTTCTCCTTATTAATAAATTAGATGAAACTGATGTTTTGAATTTAAATTTACAATTTGTCACTATTAATTTAAAAATGAAACTTTACCAAAGAATACCAAAAACACACCATTTTCTAATTTTTTCTGTTTATCTATAAAATATGGATATTATTTTAACATTTATTAAAAATATATTTTTTAAAAATTTAATATATAATTTTTTATCCTTCAGAAGGTGGTAAATTTGACTTTATAAAAATATTTAATTTTGTGTGAAATTTTGGGTTTTTTTCGAACATTATAAAAATAAAATCTATTAGATGAATATATTTTTTTTATTTAATATATATATATATATATATTAATTTTACTCACTCATTGTAATTAATTGAATTTATAATGAAAAAAAAACTTTTTGAGCATAAAAATAATAATAATTTACATTAAATTTAATTAGTTTTCATATTAATTTTTAACAAATGAATTCATTTTATATTCTTATAAACCATGGAATATCAAATGTTTGTAAAACATTTTTATAATTAATAATATTTTTCTATGTTATATATTATTATATTAAATAACAAAATTTCAATAATGTATTGTTGTTTGGTAAAACTCGATCTTGCGATTAACGCCAGCTACCATAACAAGGCTCTGATGTGCATAACATAAGATAAATTAGAAATGAGTGAATTGAAAAATATATAATATATTGAATCTATTTAAAATAATATATAGACTATAAATATTAGAGATATTATATTATTTCACATTCTTGGTGATGCAGTTTATACATGATATTGAATATAGTGTTCAGACATTAGAATTTCAGGGTGTTACATTATCCACACCATAATCAAATTGGATCTTAAAATTTTAAACCTGATCTTAGTAATCAAGGGATTAATATCTTAATATAATTCATTGCTGAAAAATTCACACTGTAAATAGGGTTAATATCACATCTGCTTAATATGGGAGAATAAAAAGTATAATAGACAAGTATTTAGGTTTCCTAGTATGAGAACATAAGTGAGAAAGAGAAACATGGAGACAAAAGAAAATTATTACAATCAAGTTATGATGGAGAGTGCTAGAGAACATGTTTAGATGAATGGTTTTGACCACAGAACCATAAACCAAAGTTGTGAATAAATGAAATTGACATCCAAAAATGATGATAATTGGACAAATAAAAAATTTCAAGACCATTTATATTTTCAGTCAATACCATTTTATCATAGAGTTGAGAAATTATTTTAGGATCTAATAATATAAGAAAATATATGTTTTTATAAACACAATATATTCAGTTGATTATGCCTTGAACTATTCCAACTTCATCTCTTAGAAAATGTTGTATTATAGGTTAAACTAATACATCAATCCCTAAAACAACATCTTGATATCATGTTAAACCATTTTATAAACAATTAAAATTTCCCAAGATTAAGATCCAACACATCAGAAGTAAGGTCACTGAATATCAAAAATAAACTTATGATTATCCTTTATCCATCCTGAAGTATCTCTTTAATCATTACATACCAAATGTGTGAACATATTAAACAATAATTGTCATGAAATATTGTAATAAAATGAATTTCCATACTACATTTTTGGGACCATGAATTATTTCTTATTACATAAGTAAAACATATTTTATTGGATATGTTCCATAGATTTAAAATTATTGTATGCTCCATCAATGATAGCATATAAAAATTTAATAAATCCTTACTTAGTTATAGGGTAGTTATAACTTATCTGATATTATTATGTCCAAAAAAATCATTTCTTTATCTATACAATATTTTCTTAACATTTTGAAAACATTAAAGGTTATTTATCCAGCAAAGATGTGTTTTACAAAAAATTTATTGAAAAAAATTCTTATCAACATTAAGTTTATGATATAAAATCCTTAAAAAGATCATTGTATTAAAATGATTTTATATTTCATAAATCATATAATGATAACATAACAAAATAATTTTAAAACATATTTCCAAGATCATAATAAAGAATTACATTAATTATTCCACTTCCGTTATATAAATAATATATGATTGACCTTGATACCTTATCTACTTCGGATGTATTTCACTCAATTATTAGGGAATTCATTTACATAGTGCCCCATATTCTTGAAATTGTAACATTGAGTGGTAGAGATTTCCTTATTTTCTTTTAATTAGTTTTCACAGTGACCATTTTCTCCACATTTATAAAAAACTCCCAATCACCTAAATAATTTACCAGGGTGATACATTACATTATTATTGCATATTGGAAATCCTACTTTAACATATTATTCTTAGACTTATTCCATTTACCATGGTTCTAAAATGGCCTCTTATTGTCTAGGTTTCGCTAGAATATATGTATTTTAGAAAATTAACTCTCTATCATGATGGAACATAAAACTATTTCATCTTATGATGAAAAAAGATGGGAGACCAATTCCCTTAGGAGACATTGATTTATTATATAAAAGTATTAGTAAATATTTCAATTTATTTTGCATATGAAATCGGCAGTACACCCTGCTAACATCATAAAGGTATCATTATTTTATTCAACACTTTCTTCCTCCTTTTTTAAACTGAGTTACTTTCACCTCATCATTGTTTCTTGATCACAAGGGGTGTATTTATTAATTAATTTATCCTTAAAAGATATCCCCTCCCTCAGTTATGTTTTTTTTCATCCTAGTTATTCTATATTAAACCACACCATTGATCTGAATCATCATTCAGAAAATATACTACATGTGTAACCCATTCCTTTTTCACTACATCCCTATGACATGAATATTTTTTCCAAAGTCTTAATCCATTGTTTATATCTCATTGGGTATGTAGCCCCACTAAATGATGGGGGAAATTATTTCATAAAGTGATCCAATGTCAAGTAATCTCATTATGGAACATTTTTATCCATCAAAAAAATGTTACATGTCATAACCTAATAGTTTTTACCTAATATTTCTATATTATTATATGTTCTAATACAAGTTATATCAGTTAACTCGGTAGGGAAATCTATTCATTTTACATGAGTACTGATACCATATTATTTTAGGGAAACATTTATAAGAAACTCAAAATAATAGATTAGAATATTACATTACATAACTTAATTTATAATCCTAAAACTAGTGGAACATTAATCATTTAATGTATTTTTTTAAATAAATAAAATCATCATAATAAAAATGGTTTCTTTGGGGGATTTCATTAATTTCAAATCCTTCATATTTTCTTGAAATGAAATTGTGTGATATTCTATGTGTATCACCCAAGAGTGCTATGCAAGGTGCGTAGGAAGGACTATTGTCGTGTAAATTGTTATATCGATTCAGGCCCATCAACACTTTTAAGAGTTTTTACCCCTAGTTACATATGTTCAAGAACCATGTCCACTTGTAGTATCAAGAAAGGGATGTATTTATAGAAGGATCCATATAATCTATACCTTAACTAATTATTGTATGTTATTCTCTACTTATATTCAATTTATTTATCAGTGTTATGTTATTTAATTCATTTTTTCTAAATCTAGTTTCTAAGGTTTCTTCTAAACATCCTCTGATACAAACTATAAGGACCCGACCCCAAAAGTCTACAACTAGTGCATTAATTTATTACATTATAATGATTAAAATGAATCAAATCCTAAATGAATGATTATTTTATCATTAATAGAAATATTTATTACAAAAATGAAACCCATTTTAAATTGGAAAATATTAAATATGACATGATACCTAATAAAATAAATAGACTACATCATGAAAGCTAATTTAAAGGTTTATTCTTTATATTCTGGGGAAAGTAAAAAAAGGATGGGCTCAAATTATAAGTAACTCTATGTACATCATAATAATTAATGAATCACTTGAAATAATTGAACATGGAAATCTAAATAACAGTGAACACATTCCATTAAAACAATAAAATGAGAATGAAATGTCTCCATAGATACATCGATGAAAAATATCATGGCTGAATAATAACTGAATCTAAATAAGGGAAATGATTAATTATTGGATTTCATATTTTCATGTTACCTGGTAATCCTACCATCAAGACCATTCATAATAATTTTTACAACATATCAGGTAACAACCCATATAATTTGGCCAACTAATTTGCCTCTTGAAACTATAGATGCATCGAAGGGATACCTATAACTGAGTCCCACCCATTTCGCACCTATCCAAATTTTCCCACATATAACTAATAATTTATTTAATTTTTTTCAAAAATCAAATATTCATTTGGAATAAAATATAAGAAATTATCAACAATTACTCTGTTAATAAAATTACATTCAGAGTGGACATCTTATATAAAGTAGTATACACTCTAGGAAAAAATAATATCCATTACTTAAGAATAGGTATATTCAATATAATTATAATTAATAATAAATATGATAAAAAAGATGTGATTATTTCAAGATAAATATAACAATCACAATAAAATTTGAGATTCCAATGGTAATCATTAAACACATTCTCGAGGAAATTAATATTTAAACATTATAAAGTGTCCCATACCACTTTTAAAATTATAAATCATAATAGAAATGAAATAAAACCATTAAATGAAACATATAATATCATTGTAATTAATATATTCATTAACTAATAGTCAATGTTTAGTATATACACTATATAAAAGTGAATTGGTGCATAATAGCAAATAAGTCTCATTGGATTGTCAAATGAGTAAAATCACTTACCTTGTTTTTCCATTTGGGGTGAACATCAATTATATTTGTTTTCAACATGAAACAAATAATAGAAGAATCATACTCATATTTATAATGTCATATATTAACTTCTTATAATGTATTATTATCTGTTTGTTATTAATATTATATCATATTCATGATTTAGGAAGTTTTAATTGGCTTTTTTATTTGTATGTCATGATTTGTTACTTGTTATTACCATTAACTAAACCATGGTTTCATCATATAAAAATCTTAACCATGATTTAAATATTATATATATCCATTATAAATGTATTTATAATAATCCATAATATTTGGAGACTAGAAATAAAATGTATCGTTCATGGGGATGGTAGGTCGTACGTACAGATTAATGCTAATTTCATCTCTTTTCATTTTAAATGAATGAAAATAAAATTATATATATTTATATTATAATTATAGTAACATATATATTTAATATATTTTACAAAGGTTTGTTAAAAACTTGCTTTATACATTCAATGAATAGTGTTAATGACTCACATCACTTTGAGGTTCGTTGGTCCCCACTTCAACATATGATGTTATCATATTCTCACATGATGAAAAGTATAATGTAATGTCACATATAATAAATAAATAAATATAAATAAATTATAAATATAATATATAATATATATATATAGTTTTTAAATAATATTTCCCACTATGAGAGGGAGTAATTTAAGAACAAATAAGTTTGTTTCATGCGGTAGTAGTTCGTCATACTAGTAAACGGTATGTTCACCACCCATTAGATGAAAGTGTGCATAAGTATATGTAGAACACTTAATCCAATGAATAATTTCTATATTTAGGATACTATTTTTTATAAAAATGAAATAATAAAAAATTAAATACTGGAAAAATGAAATTAAACTAAAGAGTTGGGGAAGGATCCAACCTATTAATTAGGTAACTCCTCTTAGGTTGTACCAAAGGGATTCCTTGGTTAGATATATGAAAAAGGTGATGAATTTAGTTTTAGTGGAGGGATTTTTAAGATCAATTTGGTCGATATGTCTTGATCTAATGTGCCTTGATAGGTGTGAGGATGTGGGAGGAGAGGAGGCCTTTTATATTAGAGGAGGAGTGGCACTCATATAAATTTTTGGAATGAGAATTCTGGCCACATTTTACCATTTCATGTGGATCACATAATTTCCAAACTAGATACAATGGATTATAGGGTCTATATTTTTTCATTCAATTTTTTTTTCGTCATGTTTATAGGTCATTTAATCCAATAAAGATAAGGTTTAGTCCTTTTTTAAACTAAATTTAGTACCCCCAATTTGAAGTATGTGGCCTTTTTTATGAATTTTTATTTGTTTAAAGTGCATAGGATGAGTTGGGAATAGGTTGGGAGAGTTTGGAATGGTTTTGGATGAGTTTGGAGGCTTTTAAAGGGGTGTACGATTTAAGAACGATTAGTGGAAACCGTGTGGGTTCTCCAGGAAACCGTGCAGGGGAGACAGTAGGATTCGCATGGCTGGTGCATGGTTTTCCAAACCGTGCGAGGCAACCATGCATACCCTTGCTCCCGAGTCAATAGCATGCGCACGGTTAGCACACAGTTTTCCAAACCATGCGGGCTAACCGTGCGACCACTTAAAAATAGGGTTATAAGTTTCGGGTTTCCTCGTGCTTAACCTATTTCACCCCAATATTCCTCCCACTCGAGTCTCACTCAAGATTTTGGGTTCTCAGGGGTTAAGGGTGCTCTCCCACTCGATTTGGAAGTGTTTCAAAGGGGTTTCAAGGCGGTTTGAAGGTAGTTTCTCCTGGGCAAGTCTCTCATCTAGTGTCTCTTGTGTTTTTCTCTAGATCAACATCCCTCTATTTCATGATTTTCTAGATCTACACTTGTTTTGTGTAGATCTAGGGTTGTGGTTTCCTTTTATGTTAATATTAAGGCTTGTGGATGTTAGGGAAAGGGGATCTAGAGAGGTTTCAGTGGTGCGTTCACCAGATTTGAGGTGCAGTGGCTTGTGGGTCGATTTCTCAGGACCCCTAAAGGTAGTTGGCTTCTCTCTAGACTCCACATGGTTAGAACTAGTGGTTCTTTGTTACAATTAATTTTTGTGCTGAAAATTAATTGTGAATTGTTATGCAAAATTGGTTCGAAATCCCTTGGGTGATGTTTTTTTGATTTTTGTGAAATAGGCTGTTTTATGGTGAAATGCTATTATTGTGGATTTTAAAATGAGGATTTTAAAATGATATGATATGGTTGATTTGTGAAAATGATTGATGAAAACGGTTTTCTATAAAATGGTTGTTTTATTGAAATGCTGTTTAACATGGAAAATGGTTTTCAAAAAATGGGTGATTTATTGAAGTGAATTTTTATGCAATGGAAGTGGTTGATTTCATGTTGTTGTGACTTTGGTGGGTTTATGTTTGGTTTGGTATGATTTAAATGTTTTATGGAAGTGGGTAAGAAGTATCACTATAAAAAAAGGATGGATAGTGGTTGGAATAACGACCATATGAGTAGTGGTTGGAATGTACTGCTAGTTGTGAATGGGTGAACGAGTTGGGCAGGAGTCCCACCATTTTGATTGTTTTGGTGTGAATGGTTGAACAGGTTGGGCGGAAGTCCCACGGTTTTTTTGTGCATTTGTTTGCAAGATGAAAATTGTTGTGCTAACGTGTAAATGATGAGATGGCTTGTGGCATGTTTGGATGGCTTTCCCTTGGTTTCTTGGTTTGGGTGTGATGGCTTTGTAAGAGCATGTTTGGATTATGAAAGTGGTTTCTTTTGTGATTTAATTTATATAAATTGTTTTATATAAATGTGATAATGGTTTTATCCTAGTGGTGTGTGTAGGGAAGTCATTTAGGGAAATCTTACTGAGTTTTAGTACTCACCCCCTGCTTTGGCACTGTGGTGTCTTTGCATATGTTGTGTACCGTGACATGGGAAAAGGTAAGGCATCACCCTCCTTTAGTGGAGCATTGTGATCCCTTGGTGGAGCTTGGAGCTCGGAGCTTGGTGTGGAGTTGTGGTGGTGTCATGGATTGTGGTGTTTGGTTGTTTAGTTTCCAGAGTCTACTCTGGTGTTGTGTGGAAATGTCAAGTTGTATTGGTTTTGAGTTGTGTTGTGGAACAACTTAGTTGTCTTTTGGGAATTCATGGTTGGGTAATTGAATTGACATGCATCATATAGTGGCTGTTAGTGGATGGTTTGGTTGGTTTTTTCTTAAGGGAAAATCATTCCCCAACTTGATCTTGAAGCCCTCGACATTCATTTCCAGCCTTTGGAATATTGGGAATGTCTCTTAAAGCCAAGTAGCCCTCACCGCCTCCCCAAGCCAATGAGGTAGGGCGGGGTGTTACATTAATTTTCCTCTAATTTATTATAATTATTTTTTAAATACTTTTAATGATGTTTTTTTATCAAAAACCAATTTGACATTATCAGACAATATAAATTATTTTTATTCCAAATAATTAATCCATTACTTAAAATTCAAATTAACAAATTTATGTAAATTAATTCAAAAATATTCTAATACATGGGAAGGCAATGCAGGGTTTTAAACAAAAAATGTTCAATACTTTGGTATGTTTTTATTTTAAACTGAGAGGTGAAATTGTTTCCAATCACCTTAATTGAATTATTTAATAAAAATTTAATCAAATTACACATTAAAACCTTTTATAAATATAATATATCCTTATTAATAAATTAACAAAAAAGTACTTTTGAAATAAAATTCATTATATTTGACAATAAATTAAAAAATGAAACACCACTGAAGAATATAAAAAATTCACCATGAAATAATTTTTGTTTATGTATTCAAAATAATAAGTTTATATTGGCATTTATAATATAAAAAAGTTCCAATAATTGGATTTAAAAGAAATTCTCTATTAAAAGGTGATAAAACTATCTTTATAAAAATATTTATATTTATATGTAATATTGTGTTTGTTATTATCTTATTGTTATAAAATATATTGGATGAATATAATTATTATTTTGTTGATTATATAATATATATTACATTTATTTATTTCACTAATTGTAATTAATTTAATTTATTAAGATAAAACATCATTCTCAGCAAAAATATAATATTATTATCCTTTATATTCACTGGGTTTTCAAATTCATTTCTAATTTATTTTTAACAAATAAATTAATTTTTATTTGTTTAAACATTATATTTTCATATGTTATTACAACATATTAATAAGTATTAATTCAATAGATAGGTTATATCATATTATATTAAATAATTATATTTTAATAATATAGCGTTGTTATGTAAAACTTACTCTCACATGTAATGCAAGCTACTAAAAATAGTCGATCTTGTTTTTAAAACCAAATAACTGAGTGTTAGATGAATTTAAATAATTATAAATTATTGAATCTATCTAGAATGCTAAATAAATTATATATTATTAAGATATTATATTCTCTCATGAGCTTGAAGATGTGTGTCATGCATTATACTGAATATAATGTTCTTACTTTAGAATTTTGGAGTATTACATTGATTAAATGGTAAATGCTCATACAATGATATGACCAATCATATAACAAGTGATAGTTCCCTATTGATGATTCCATGAAACCAATCGTAAATATATTAGTTTCATAATGGAGGAATTATACAATTGTTCTCTATATGAATAAGATCATGCTCTCTAACCTTGTCCAATATATAAGTTTAAAACATGCTCCAACATTAAGAATAATTTACATACCACCAATAATTAATATCTATACACCTGAATTTATCAGTTAGTCACACCCATAACCCATTGTTACCTACTCTCCTCCAATAACACACATTCCTGAGACACCCAAATCCAAGTGGACTCTAGACAAAAGAATGGAAGTTCCCTATTAGTACATCATAATATCATATATACCCCCTTCAAAAGAGAACATAATTATAAAGCTATGGGATATTCATTATACATGCTATGAAAATATTGATCCTATATCTAGAGTCCCAATATATGAGTCATGTCCTCTAGGATATCCCACTCAAGGGTCATCAAGGTCTATTAGGGTCACACCACAACCTAAAAAATAAAAATGAGGATCCACTAACTATTTATAAATCCATATGTATTACATAACCAATAAATGAGAAATTTATCATAATAAAAATACTATACTTTAAAAAAGATACATTTAATTTAAAACATAAAAAAAATAAATCCATACTGAGTAATTGTTTCAAGACATACCGACATTTTCCAAAAACACTATACATTAAAATGGTATCTACAATTAGTGAATTCAGACAAAAAAACATGAAAAAATCAACATATAATGACCCAAAATGGTAAGGACCTCTTATAATTACATAATTGATTATAATTTCTATTTTCCATCAATGGATGATACCCAAACCGTAGTTATTCAATAATTTTCATGGGAATGAAACCAAATCAATCCTAATAGAGTATCTAGATATAATTTTCATGTAATACACCATAGTAAGTGTAAACAACTAGACATTAGTAACCTAGAGTCACTTGTTACATTATTACAATGGTATTAAAAACAACAAACAAAATCCAAAAGGAATTAATAGTTTAGTAGACTTGGTAATCTAGATACAAACTAGTATCATCCACTACATTTGAAAATATAAAATATAACATAGTATTTTTTAAGATCAACTTTATTCCCTCCATCATATTCCTACATATCAATAATAAATCAATTTTTGGCATCTTGTAGAAAATAAATATAATAAAGGGTGATATCAGATTATTAGTGGGGGAATTTATAAAACACAATCTAATATAGATTGCATAATATACAGAAATAAATGATATTAAATTATTAAATATAAATAATATAATGAGATTGAAACATATACATGGATATCAAGACAATTAAAATAATCATAAGGTCTTAAATTTCTCTTTTCATAATGATTTAATTGAAAACGATAAACATATGAAAATACTATCGATGACTTGTTCCAAGAAAACACAAAATATCATCATGGCCTTGTGTCAAAATATATATATAAATTGATAAGTATTTTTAGAAATACCCAATATTTTTTTTTATCGTGATACCTATTAGTCCATCAAGGGGATATGTAATTATTGGCCCCACTAACCACTTAATAAGTCCAATGCATTCATCAAAAGAAAAACCAACACCACATTATTGACTAGACTAAAAAAATAAATAATTTTCAGTATTATATGAACTTTGATATAGAATATAAAAACATTACATATTAAATATATTCATAAACTATCCAATTAAATTAGGGGGATGTTATCATAATGGTATAAACTCAATAAATCAAAAGATTCAATAAAGGATGTTGAAATTTATGACAATACATTCAAAAACTAACTGTAAATATTTTTTTTTGAAAATACCCTATTAAAATTAAAATAACAATTTGTAAAAAGAAAATATATTCTAAAAATTCCTTAATATATTTTATTTTAAATAAAACATGAAATATATCTAATGAATTTATAAAAAATCATGTTATATTGATGCTGGGAAATTATTTTTATGTTATATATATTAACAGAACATATTCCATTTTGATTTTTTTAATATAAAAAATTTAATTCAATCAGAAAATGAAAAACATTATTAATTTTAATTAATTTTTTATGATTTTAAGCATGGGTTAAAATAAATTTAATAAAACTACAGGAGAATATTAAAAACTATATTTAATTGTTTTTATAAAATATGTATGAGGAAGAAAAAGTTTTTCAATCGAAGATATAAATAATATGAAATTTTATTCAATACATAATTTCAATATCCTAATTACATAATTTGAGTAAAATTATAGTGAATCATGTAATTTTAAGAAATAACAATAAAATAATAAAATATATTTCTCTTGATATATAAATATATAATTATACTATTAGCTAAAAATTTAATATATAAAAATTTCTGAGTAAATATGAGATTGTAAAATAAACCCAAAAAACAGGTTTGGATTCCATTTTATATTTTAGAACATCCATTATAATAAATCTAAAGGTATGAAAAATATATTCCAAAAAAGATAATCCTATATATCATTCCATATATTGTTTATTTTTAATATTTTATCACACAATTCTTAATAAATATATTAGTTAAAATCACTATTCTAGTTGATAAATACTTCGTTCTTCATGTATTTTTGGTTTGAAAGTACTTTTCATTATGTTTTTATCATGTATCCTTAATATCCACACATTTTCTTGTGAAATAAATATATAATATATGTATTTAGATTAATATATAAAATTGAGTGAAGGAAAGATGAATTTCACTATTCTTGGAGATGGTAGGTTGTATGTATGCATGATTTTTTTTACTATTTGATGGACGGAATGAAATATTGGTAAACAATAAATTAAATATCCATTATTATTATTATTTTATATAGATCTATTTTATTAGTAAAATTTAACCTTTTTACCTATTTATTGAAAAAATAAAGGAAATATATCACATCGCTTTACCGAGAATATAACCAAACCTTTACATAAGCATTGTTATTATTAACCAATGGATTGGAAGGAATGAAGGTAGATATTATATTATAATTAAAAAAACTATATTATGTAATTATTATCATATATAATCATTAAAACTGTCATAGTAACCATCCATCCAATATAGTGGTGGAAAATGAATCACATAGTTTTGTGGAGGTGATATGTCGTATATACATATGAGAGATACATTCACATATGATTTGAAGATAATGAGAGTTTATAATGATTATTTTATAATCATTTTAAAATTTTACTATGTTTTGGATATAGATAAAATTATATTATGATAAAGATAAATGATTTATAAGATTTAAATTGTAATTAGAAATAAAGTTATCGCTTAAAGGTATATCCTATTCATTGAAACCACTCTAGTAAACATCATTTTAAGGGTCCTATGGTATATATTTTTGGAATAAAAACACATATACAACATTTCTAGGATATTTTTGAATAGAATTTTATTGGTATTGATAAAAATATGTGGCTCAATTAGGTGAGAATAATCGAGTGGAGGAGGTTCCATTTTATAATTGAGGTGAGGGGAACATTTGGAATTATATAAAAGATTAAATTATTATAAAGTAATTCTCAAGAAAAAAGAATCCAAACATACCAATATTTTAATATAAGAAATAATTTTTTTTGTAATAACGTCATAAAATTGAATTTGTAATTGTTTATATAGTTTTTAAAACCATTATTTTGGTTTAACCCCTTAGTTAAGATGTATTAACTGAAACCACGGTAGCAGCTTTTTTACTCTTAATGGATTATAATATTACATAAATATGAAATTTGAATATAAAATATCAATGGATGGAATTATGGACCACATTTTTCCTTTTTTTTTCATCTTCCATGATTATTATTATTTTTTAATATTTTAATAAAATATTATTTCTATAAAACATCTTTTTGACAAATTTGACAATATTCATTAAATCTAACTAAAATAAAATTATGACAATGTTTTAATTATAATCCAATCCATTTACACATCACTAAAATGTAGTATTTATCTAAAATAATTTGAATACCTAAATTTTGATAAAACTATATCACTTTTAATAATTTTATATCTGTTATTTTATTTTTCAACTATTGAATAGATATTTATTCATTGTTATGTAACAATTTTGGGTTGTTACATAATAAAAAAATTATAAATAAATTTACACCAGGAAAATAAATTTACTATGATAAAAATATACTTTTATATTCATTAATCACTTGTTTTTTCTTTCTAATTTTGAAATATAAGATATAATTATAACTAAGAGAGTGGAATTTTTTAGATTTCCAAGAATTAAATATAATATTAGTAAATTTTACGGACATGTTTCAATTCCAAAAAAAATATATTTATTGTGTAAGGATATTAGTGCCTAATTACTTTCAATTGATAAAAACTAAGACGATAGATTATGACATTATATCATTGTTTTGACCTCGATTAACCTCATTCACACTTTACCAAGTTGATAAATTTTACAATGGATACTATTCATAAAGCTTATAAATAACAGAAAACATTTTACAAAATTGAAAAATTATTTTTATGAATATTAATCCATTTTTTCAAATTAAATAACTATATATGTTATAAATTAGTTTAAAAATAATTATTCCAAAACAGATGCAACAACTTCTTAGAACCATACAAATTTTAAAAATAAAATAGGATTTATTCTTATGTTATGACTAAAAAAATTAAAGTTGAAATGTTTGATTGAATATAATATATATATATAATTATAATAATTCACCAATATTTATTAATTAAATTTATTAATATAAATTTAATTCGTATAAGAAAACATGTTCATAAAAAAGATAAAATAATTGCATATAATTTTAATTTCAAATTCATGTTAATTAGTAACATGTGTATTCATTTAATTAATATATAAGAATACAATATACATTACAAATATATTCATATTAGTAACTCTCAATCCAATATTTAGGTGATGAAATTAACATAATAATATTTTAATAGTGTATAGTGCATCAAGTATACTCGATGTTGTATGTAACATAGGGCAGTATTGATATAGAATTATTTAAATAAAATTATATTTTAAAATCATTTGTTTCTATATTTTAAAACCCTAAAAAAAATCTCATCCATGAAATTCATCCATTTGATATTAAAAAATGAAGATATATTCTTTTAATTTTAGCCTAACATTCTAATTTATCTTAATTTAATTTCTAATTCCTCTAGAGAACATTCCCAAGAAGAGTAGCTTTGTTTCCTATCACATTTTCTATATGATGCATGATTCTTCTAGGTTTTTATTCATCATAAATTACATTCTATTGTAGTATGAACTTTGATTTTGTTATATATTGTGGTTTTTTAATGTACATATTCATGAGACTATGAATTACATACTAAATGGAAGATCCAAAAGAAAGGTGTGGTACTATCTTCTTAGTGTCAATGTTGTATTTTTACAAAACATGAGTCTTTGTGGCATTTTCTCTTCTTGGGAGATTTGGCTATGGGTATCTAGAATTTCAAGGGTATCAGTTTTGGTCTGCGATG
The DNA here is from genome assembly GCA_963277665.1 of Viscum album. Classification (NCBI taxonomy): domain Eukaryota; kingdom Viridiplantae; phylum Streptophyta; class Magnoliopsida; order Santalales; family Viscaceae; genus Viscum; species Viscum album. The sequence continues at coordinate 1,586,879,130 of OY728155.1, forward strand.
CAATGGAGACTCTGTTCAAGAGTTTAGGGAGAACTTGTTCCGGGGAACGTCACAGACAGGCGTGGACTCGAAGGCTCGGGTGGTGGGATTTGTTGCGTGCTGCCAGATTATTGGCGGAGCGAGGAATAAAATATGGAATGGCGGACATTACTCAGTCCCCTTGATCCAGATTCAGACTTCATCTCTTATTGAAAACCTGGAGGCGCTACTGAAGGCTTGGGGGCAGCGATATCCCTTCAAAGACTGCTTCTACAGGTTTTCGAATCCAAGAACAGTTGTAGAAGTGGTCAGGGGATGTGGGTAAAATGGATCCCTCCATCCTCCAACCTAAAACTTAACCTTGATGGATTTTATTTTCTGGAGTGATATGGGGCGGCGGTCTGATAAGGGATTATCAGTAATCTGTTGTTTTGGGGTTTACTACATTCTATAGTATGAGTACCTCTTTGGGAGCGGATGCAAGGGCCATGGATACTCGTTTTATGTTATGTAAAAGTTTGAACATTCATATTTCTGAAGTCAAATATGACTCGGTCTTGCTGGGCCTATTGGTATGGGGCCAGGTTAGGGCCCTTTGAGAGATTTCTTACTTCGTCAAAAATTGCAGAAGCCAAATTAAATAAGGTATTCTAGTCTAGATTACTTATAGGGAAGGTAACTTCTCTGTCGATGCTTTTGCAAACAAAGGATCTTCGGGTGAAAGTGTTGCTTTATATTCTTGCATAGGCTCTATTCCTAAGGATTGTATGGTTTTTATAATTGGGGATTTGCTCAGTCTCCACCATTTTTGACCTCCATTATTTGGAGTGAGATTTTTAATTACTTTTTCCTTTTTATCAACAAAAAGTAAATTTTCATTCAGTCAATCATGAGTCTCAAAAGAACATATATATCCATATATCTATTCTATGTTATTTAAAAATACCATAACCCTCTTTCATCAAGAAATTCACAGATAAACCTTCTCACTAACTTCTAATTATAGATTAAACTGGCATTTTACTGCATAACTTTTTAGTCTACTCAGGGAAACATTGATGTGTTTGTAAAGGGATCTAAAATTATCTCTAACTTCCAATACTATATAAGGTTATAATACATTTTTCCTCCAAATTTTTCTCATTAGATTGTATTTAAAAACCAATTACCATATATATATAAAGGATTGATAAAATGAATTTTTGTAATAAAGATTGAGCAGAGGAAGGTGTTGATCCTCACAACCGATTAAATCCAAAGAAAAATATCTCATCATATCCTATACTGTTCAAATGTTATTCTCAAACTAACCATATGTCTAATGATGATATTTTATATGAAAACTAAATTCTATATACATATCTTGTTTAAGGATTTCTAGGATAGTGATGTAAACCTTAGATCCAAATTAGATTGAAAAAACAATGTTAATCTATAAAACCATTCAACATCATTCATTTATATTATATAATATTTATCAAGAGATAAATACTCTCTTATATCAATGCAGTTATATGACTTTATAAGGATATAATGTATAACCCAAATAACATTATTTCCATTAGATGGATTGGGGAATCCAATAACACAATCCATGGTGAGGTTTTCTCACTTCCACTCATGTATGGATAACGTATTTAAGACCCCCATTAACTATTACCACTCATAATGTTATCCCAAAAGAAATAATATTTTATATCTCTATACATTACCATTCTTCTAGGGTGAAAATAGGTTGTTGCGTTTCGTGCCATTTCCAGTAACTATTTATTCAAATATGGTTTGGAGGGAACACAAAAATGTTTCCTTAATATTTTCATTTCATAAAAATAAATAGGGAAAATTGGAACATTTATGACCTTCTTATATACTTCAACAACTACTTTATGTGGATCCACTATCCCTGCAGGGATTTGTGATTGAACAATCATTTTAGATAGATAAAATTTTGGCCCATTATGATTTCCATACCAATCATTTTCAAGTACAATAATATTGGTTCTTTTTGGGTTCTCATCATAGATAATCTAGTATAAATATTTACACTCTTAGTATTTTCTTCTATGTTTTTATTCCTTAGGTGGTAATTTATCGAGCAATGATAATCTATAATCAACTCCAACCATATTTTATGATGTATATCTAACTATTTTGAGTTAATATATACCTTAAAGTTTTATGATTAGTATATATATATATCAAATCATTATCCATAAATATAATACCTATGTATCTTTAATGAAATATTTATTTTAACTAAGTGTAAATCATGAGTTTGGTGACGTTTCTCTTAAGAAATTAATTGTAATGAGGAATAAGAAAACCCCATTTGAGAAAATGCACCACTATATTATTTTATCTATAATTATAGATCAAGTAACCCTTCTAATCCATAAATTAATGTATTCATATTATCACTGAACACAATTCTCTTTACTTCCTTGAAATTATGTTCACATTAATCACTATAAAGGAACTTATATCCCATAATAATTATAATGGTCAGTGTATTATAATATAATGATAAATTATCCACGAGGAACTGATAATATAAAAAAATCCAAAAAACTATGAATCCCCCTTATAGTAGAAGGTAGATCCCCATTATAAAAAAATACAAATATTTGATGGATCCATTACTATACCATAAAATTATATTACATGACCATTCGATGATACTTTATAAATCCAAAATTCACTCATAGAAAATTATCTAAATATCATCACCTACCATAGGGTCCTTTGAAAAATCTTTAAATAATCTACATGCTCTTACATGGAGTTTGAATATATAATAATATCATCAATAAAGACTAAGAAAAACTGATCTTGTAAATATCTTTGGAATCTATTCATTAAATCAATGAATATTGTAGGGGAATTAATAAGGTTAAATTTAATTGCATAAAAAACATTACTTCCATAACTTTTATGGAATACTATATTAGGTAAATCCTCCTTCATGATCAAAAATTTATGATATCTAGAAAAAAAATCAATTTTAGAAATGTATTGATCTTCGTGTAGTTGATTAAATAATTATCAATTTGGGGAAGAGGAAACATGTTCTTCCTATTGATCATGTTATGCTCTTTATAACCAATCCAATTTCCCATTGATCAATATATTATTTAGAAAAATAACTAGTTCACCCCATCATGGAATAATTTTATAAACAGAAACAATATCAAGATTTTATTGGAGTTATTTCTTCAATTCTAAACACTAAATTGAGTACATTCTATACAGATTCTTTGAAATAGGTGTATCATTATATATTAGATCTATTGATAACTCATCTTCATGATTCTATGGGAGTCCCTAAAACTCTTCTGGAAATACATAAATAAACTACAACCCAATATGAATATCATTAATGATTTTTTTCTACCATATAATATGATATAAAAAAACTATTTTGAAAATTAATCATGAAGCCTATGGTGGATTTTAAATCTTCTGAAAGATCATGTTTTCCATAAAACTGATATAAAATTACTTGTTTCTTCATAATATGGAAAGTGGATTTTGTTTCTTATAAACTAATGTGGGATTTTGGTAGATAATGATAATCCCTAGAAAATAACATTAAATTCCATTAGATGTGGAATAAAAGGATTCACAACAAGAACCATACCACAAATACCTATCATAGTTGAATTATATACTTAAGATGTGATCATCATACCATTATTAGTTTTCACCAAAAACAAGATATGTAAAAATTTAGGGGCTGATATGATACCCATATTAAATACTTCTAATATAAAATAGTGGATAGAAACATAATCAACTAAAACAATACCATTCAGGAGTAGTGCGTGATGTTAATATTCACAACATATCTTAGAACTTCCACATAAACTATAGTAATTAAGAAAAGAATAACCTTCTCCCATATATTACTTCATTATACTTTCTCCTGATTTTTCGGGAACTAGTACTAATAATACCCCATATCATAAATTTTTTTGTAGTGTATAATTATGTATTCTCCATTACTATTACACGCATTATGATGATGTAATTTTTATCCTCACATGAAGAAAACTCATTTTCCTTTTATGCATGTAACAAGTTGCTTCCATCCACTAATATCAAAATTTGTAAAATTATTCATTCCCTTCATACCCTTATCTATTTTTTCAATTTCTTCCTCTTATTTTTGTATTTTCCAATGAAGTGATAGTAATTGGATAACTTTTTCCTCCTCTTGATTACACATGATTCTATATCATACTATGATGATATTGTTTAGGAGACTAATTCCCTTAAAATAATACGTTTATCCCCATCAAAGAAATTATCAATCATATTATATGGATTATATTCATAGTCTATATCATTTCTATCTAACCATTTCATATAACATTCAAACATTGAATCATTTATCTATTCCTTTTATTTTAGACTCAATAATTAAATGTCAACATCATCTCATTGATCATGCAGAAAATATTTTGCTGAGATAATTTCTATAAAATAATTATATTCAATGATTATTTCTCCAACACATCCTTTGTTTTTTGAATCATAGACCACCGTTTATCTGTATCACCTAAGAGATGATAAACTAAAATTAAAAACTTCTCATGTACATTACTTACCAAAGAGAAAATATCTTATCTATGGAACATATCCATTAATCATTTAAAAATGGAATTATAGTCTCATTAGATTTTGGTGGTTGGTGACTAATTAATTAATATTACAATGTTTCACTATGTTGTGGATCTATATTATGCTCTATAGAGTCAATGTTATTTGTCAGAGCTTGAGTTAGCTTCCCCAATGTTGTTATAATTTGTTTTTTATACATATATTTACACACATATCTATATTATCCTTATAATGATGGAAATACCTATATGGAATACATTCATTAACATGGTTTAAATTAATTCTAATTATAACCATTTCTAACTGATCAAACATCATAGATTTTCACATAAAAATATGAATCATTATTTTCCATTAAAATATAGTAAAAATCATAACATAAATTGAAAATTTATTTATAACTAATCGTAAAAGTCATATTCTTCATTTTTATGGGAACACTCTCAATTTTTATCATCTGTTTAAAATCTCATATCTATGATTTGATAATTATAGTTACCAAGGACTATACTAATCATCCTATTATGTAAACTAAAAATACACTTACCAATGTATCCTAGAGAATGTGGTTACTTTATTACAACAGTACTAAATACTAGATATCACATCCTAATGGACCAAATTGAGTAGTATTCTTGGAAAACTAGATGCATACATCAATACCACATTACATTTAACAATATAAAACACACCATAATACTATTATAGAGATCATATTTATTCCCTCAAGCAAATCATTCTAGATCCACCATAAATTTTTTCATGAAATCATAGGTAACAGAATAATATGAAATTTAAGAGCTTATATTCTTATTAATGGAATTCATACAACAGAAGATAATAATTTATGATTAATATGGCATGATTAAATAACAATAAAATAATTCCATGAAAATAATCAAATGAGATAGAAACATATCCACTAACATCATAACTATACTAATAATCATATCATCACCAATAACTAAATTTATATTTATGGAATTTATAATTTAGAGCATTAAATATTACTATTAAAATATTTTTCCAACACATATAATATTATAGTCAACTCCTCATGCCAGTTAATTAATAACAATGGTAATTTCCAAAGATAAATACCTAATCTAGTTTGTCTCATTATATCTACCAATGCATCGAGGGGATATGTAAGTTTAAGGCCCACTAATAACATTATATGTCTTATTGATTCATCATATAAATAAACAACAAAACATAATCATCATGGATAACAAATTTAATAGCTATTTTTTGATGAAAAAACATGAAATAAATGAATAAATTCTACAATAGAGCTAATCATAAAAATTCCATAGATATATGGTGGATGTAATTATATGAGTATAACCTCAATAAAAAATAATATTCGTCAAAATTTGTTGACATAAATGAAAATAAATTCATAATATCATAGGAAGATTTTTAGAGGGAAATACACATTATAGATTATAAAAAACATAGAAAAACTAAAATTCTCCCAAATATTAAGGGAAAAAATTAATTTAAAATAAACATATAAAAAATTAATGTAATATTATATTTTTTGAGTATTAATAATGTTGTAAAGTTATATTCCATCTATATGAACTTAAATAACAACCTTATTTCACAATTTGAAAATTTTCAAAATGTACCTTATTTGGAAAAATCAAGAAGATTCTTTATTAATCAGTTTTTAAGAATAAAAAATGGATATATTGCATAAAAAATCTTTTTAGAAAATAAAAAACCATATTTGAAACACATTTTAAATACCAAGATGTGAATGAAATAGTTATTTCCATCGAAGAAAAAAAAATATTTTCTATAATTTTTTTTTATATTGAGTACGTATTTTGATGAAAATTAATTGAAAAAATTTATTTTAATGAAATTACTATACAATTAAAAAATATAATTTTTTAATATATAATTTTCAAATAATATTCTTAGTGAAGACTTTAATATAAAAAATCCCAAAAAACATTGAGATTGTGAAATAACAATTACATAATGTTTGATTAACATTTTATGTGTCTAATAATCCTTTATAATTAATAAATATTTATTATATATTTATTAGAAACCCATATTATTATTTATATTATCATATATTATTTTCTTATAATTTTATTTCAGCATTTTATTAACAATTCTTCCTTTAAATCATAGTTTCAGGTAATAGCTACTTAGTTCATCGTGTATGTTCTAGTATGTCAGTATTAGTCCGTTAAATATTAATTTTTTTTTTCATAATATTACAAATTTTATCAATTATATGAATACCATATATTTTTATTTAGAGTAACCCATGAATTATATATATAAAAAATTTAATTCACTCGTAATTGAGATAGTTGTCCACATATAAGCATGATTTTTGTATTCACTATTTGACAGAAGAAATGAAATAGAGGAAAATAGTTATTAATATAACTATATTTATTATAATATTATATAAATAATTTATGTCAATAAACATTTCCCTTATACTAAACAAGTATATCATAAAAGAAAAACAAATCGCATCACTTCAGGGAGGTGGTTTTCCACACAAGAACACAAGTGACGTTATTGTTTCCCAATGGATTTGTATGTATGAATGAATATTTGATATTAAAATTACACGATAATAATTATGTAATAAGTATCATATATAAAAATTAAACCCATCATAATAACAATCCATGAAATTTAGAGGTGGTAAAGGAATTGTATCACTACATGGAGATGATAAATCGTACATTTGCATGAGTGATTCATTAACATAACATTTTATTGGTAATATGGGGGTTATGTGAATTTCATAATTGTAATAACATTTTATTACATTTAGTATTAAGTATTTATTATTTTATGTGTAATATAAATGATTTATTAGAGGTAAAAGTGAAGTCTCCCATTCAGGATTCAAGTAACATTGAGAGGGGGAGGGGGTGAATTAGTAATATCTTTTTCTTTTATGTTTCCTTACTTTTGGAACAACCATTTACTAATATTAAAGATTTATTTTCCTACTGATCTGAATTCAAAAACACATCTACAGGAACATAAGAATTAACAAGGTTCACTACTGATCACGAGTTGCTACATCCTACGTATAGCTTGGAAACAATCCAATAACACAAAATTCAATAAAAACCCATTTTTATGAAATATAATGATTAATATATGACCTTATAATCATGTATCAATTTAAAGACAATGAAATAGTGTGTGAACATCTTATAGAAAAACATGATTTAATACTATGTTATGGTGCTTATTGGTCTGCTTTCATGAGTTTGATCTACCAAAACAATTATTCTCTTTCCTACCCATAAGTTGGTATAAACTTACTTAAATCCTTGATAAACTATCATGCTTCTTCCAGGGACTATTCGTATCCCCCAAGAACTGAGTTTCACCATGTATCACGATTTCTTCTCAGACCACCCCTTCTTCTATGGACTGTCTCTGCTCTGTGGATGGAAAATTTCTTACATACTGCTGATGCTTTTTGGACCACCCCTACTCTACATAGGACCTACTCATCATGATCCAAAAATACCCCGTGGACCATTTTCATTTATGGGATATCATTCCACACAAACCACATCTGAAAACTCCCTCAATGAAAAATCACATTCTCGAAGTTGCTCTTCTGTGTACTACTTCATCCTTAGAGAAGACTCTTTCCATTGAGATTTTTTCTTTATGGAATCCTTATTCACAAACACTTTATACTCCACTAAATTCTTCCTCGGAGTGAAGGTTTTTTATTATTAAATTTATCTATTTTATTGATGGGATTAGGGTCATTTATATAGTTATATAAATCAACAAATTTTTATAATGTGATTTACTAATGTTTCTATGTAGTACAGTCTTCACCACGTATTACACCACTCTAGAAAACCATTTTTTCCTCTGCATTCTATTTACCATGTATCATATGATGCGATGGAAAATGCATTCCAGAAATGTATCATTACCTCTCTTCAATAAATTACATCCTTCTATGAACTATTTTACTTCTAAAAAAAAGTCTACACCCATCTTCCTCAAACAAAAACCTTCCAATAAAAAGTTAAATTTATCAAACAAATAATCATGCCTCAACTAGAAATGAAACATATTTCAAGAATCATTGACCTCCTTTTAACTACCATCATTATATAATACTTTTTCAATTCCCATTCTGTATAACACTACTATGCATAAATTCATCCTTCAATGATTTTACTTCGCCGCTATGTGTACCTCCTATGTGGTGTATAATCTATCTATTATGGTCTGTGAAATTATCTTCAAGGAAATCCTTCCTTTTCCAAAAGAAAACACTGTTATTTTTAGTCTACAAAAATTGTAAAATATAGAGAATAGTGCAACCATAAAAATTTTTATTCAGAAACTCCATACAAATTGAATTGTGGTTTTTTTCTTTCATCACAAACTCTACCCATTGTGATATATAACCTTTGATTTATTATATTTTCTATCTTCATATTTAAAAATGTAATTATTGTAACCTCACTACCTTCTAGAAACAAATTTTGTTCTAATCAAACCAAAATATAATTGGAATCACCTTTTAACCTTCATTCCATAATAAGGCTTGCATCAAAAGTTCTCCATTAAAATTATGATTTCTGTGAAATAACAATCAGTGAAGAATCAATATATTATTCAAGATCATTAAAAACCTTAATTTATTTATCCTTTTTTCCATCAATAGATAGCAGTCTTGAAAAAAAAAATTTGTACATCCTAAAGATTCTCCATTAAACATTGTCGCAATAATGTCCTCCCTTTGGATTTTGTTGTAAAAAATAATTCATAATTAACTATACATTGTAGCATTATGTTTTGGATTACATATCAATAATTCTAATCTTACATGAAGAAACTCATTTTAGGAAACATTAATTATTTAGTGGAAACCCATGTTGTGCAAAATTAGAGACAATGAAACATCATCATTTTTCCTCCTCAACCATATCCAACACATCCTCATCATTATTCCAAGCCTTATTCCTTGGCATTATTCCTCGTCTTTCTCTATTTCTTCAATATTCAAGGAATATCAAAAAACTCTTTCAACACCTCTATCTAATTTTTAGAATAGTTTTCACACACACATGCTAGGTTCACGGATTACCCACAACTCCTCCTTTATGAATGCATCTATAAGGGAATATTTATGAATCAATTATCCCCCTTCACAACACTATCCAATGGTAATATGAGATAGGGGGAACAAATATATTCCTTAACCATAATGAGAAAGAGGTTGGAAACCCATGTTCATTCTCAAGTTAAAGAATGGTTCCATTGGTAACGGTCAAGTGAATATGTCAGCAACTTCTTCCAATATAGAAACATACTCCATATTTAGTTAATTATTATACACATGATATATGATGATGTGGCACTCAATGTAAATATTTTTTGAATGATAATTTTGTATCGTATTCCTTTATAAGAATGATTGAACATTGATTATCACATATCTAGAGCAAGGGTAACCTTACTTCGAAAAGTAAGTCTTATAATAGAGTTTTCAACCTCAAAAGTTGGGTAGCATATTGAGTGGTAGAAACATACTCAGATTCATACGTGCTAAGATTTTCTGAATTTTTCTTCTTATATGCCATCTAACACAAGTTTTCCCCATAATGAAAACTCCACCAGATGTGGATCTTCTATCATCAACTATTCTTAAACAATCAGCATCATAATAATAGAACTAGTCAATAATTTTTGAGATATCATACCTAGTTATGAAATTTATTGTTCTCTTGATATATCTACGAATTGTTTTTTCATAAATTATATTTGATTATTTAAGATAAATATGAAATGTTTCACATAAGGTAATATCAAAAATAATTTCTAGTATTGATGCAGTCAAATTTAAAATTTTCACATTTATCATATGAAACTATTTCTAGTCAACTTCATTCCCTCCTCCATCATTATAAAACATGGTTTCCACTAAAATCAATTTGTAAAATGGTTTTTAATTTTCCATTCCAAAATTCACAATATGTTCTATTGTATATGTTTAAATATAAATATTTTTTTTCTTATAAAAATTTTAACCTAAGAAAGTATTTCACTTTCCATAGCATTGATATCTCAAACAAATTCTTTATCACTTAAGAAAATATTTCACAATATATTCCATCATTTCTAGAAAAGATAATGTCATTAGCATAAACAATTATGATAAGGGAAAACACCTGAACTTCATTAATGTCATGATTTCTATCAAATAATCTATTCTTGAGACTGATCTTCATTAAGACTGTATATGATATTGAATATCATTCCCTATGATCTGGTTTTGTCCCACACAAATCCTTCATCAATGTCAACACATAACCTTCATCTTTCCCGAACACAAATCCACATGATTGTTCAATGAAAACTTCATCATCAATATCACCATTCAATAATGTGTATTTAACAACCATTTAAACGATCTTGAAACCTAGTTGGGAATCAATAGCAGGAAATATTCTAATTTTTTCTAACCGTGCCCTCAAAAAAAGTTTTCTTCAAAATAAATAGCGTCATTTGTGAATACCCTTTGAAAACGAATACTTCTTTTTCATTTCTTATCACTTCACCATCTTCATTAATCTTGTCTCAAAAAACCCAATTCATACCAATAATGTTTTTTTTGTCTATCATGGGAATGATTTCCCATGTATTATTATTTTTTCGATCTGATCCAACTCTTCATTTATTCCCTGAACCCATTATGTATACTCACAATCTTATTTTACATCATTCAAATCCACATTTGAATACAAATAATTATGTGTAATTACATTTTTTGATCTTAATGTTTGATCCTTCTAAAACTAATCACCAGTGATTATATGAGCATCCACTTTTTCCCATAACATAGGATGATAATTTTTAAAATCTTCCTCATCATTGGAAATAGATGAGTCTGAGTATTCTTTTTATGTATAATTTCCACTATTGGAAGCTTCATCATAATTATAAACAAACCCTTCATTGTATAGCTCTACTTCAATATCAGCATACATTTTCTATTCTTTCTCATCATTTAAAAAAAAAATTTACATCAACAGATTCAAAAATTATTCCTTTGTCTCTATTGAAACATTATATTCTATTCCTTATTGAGCATAACCAATAAAAATTTCATCTTCAACTATTTGATCAAACATTCTAAGGATTCATCCTTCCAACATAATGATTCATAGACTCCCAATAACTATTAAGTGTTTCAAATATGGAGTTTTTAAAAAAAAATCATATGAAGTCCTATCTGAACATGGCTGGTCAAAACATTAATTACTGATATACACATTTGTACTCATGGTTTCCCTCCAATTGTAATGAGAGATACCATGTTCATGAAATATGGTTCTCCCCATTTCAACAAGAATTTTGTTCATTCTATTAGAAACTCCATTTATTTGTGTGTCTTTTTAACTAAATAAATGGAAAATTCAATTAATATCAAGATATTATTAAAATTTCTCATTCTTATATTCAACATCTTTACCAATTACCAACATCATCAATGAATAATCATTTTTCTTCTCAGATTTTACCATCATACCATTAGTCATTTTCTGAGCATTTTATTGATGTCTCATTTACCTAACATATGTAATCTGAGTAAAGTTGTTAATGAATGTGATTAAGTAATTATCTCCATTAGTTTATTTAAGTTCTCATTAGCTAACAAAAATAAGAATGAGTAAGTTCCAATTTTCATTTTGAATCTATGTCACGACCCGTCTCCTGGGGCACGTTCCATGACTACACCAAGCCTACCTTCCATAGGCCAGGGGCTGGCGACTAGCACCGAAGGTGTATTCCCTAAAACTAGGAAGGCATTGCCTCTATAACCTGTAAATCACACAACCAATCACACAAAACGATACAGGCACATGTAAACTGAATAGTAAAAATAGTTTGTACAGTATGTAAAAGGGGCTAGAATACAAGCCTAACTAGAAAGTACCTGAAAACTGGAAAGTACAAGTAAAATGAACAAATCCTGTGAACACCCAACAAGAATCCTACTTGATGGGTAGGTAAAGCTCTCTAATGATCATCTGTGTAGTATGCTTCATCTATGGTCCACCTATGAGCTACCTACAGTCTTGGTACCCTCATCCTTAGTTAGTGATGTTCTTCGTCTGCACCGAACTCAACAAGGTGCGGGCATAGCTTGTGTAAGGCTGAGTATAACGATACTCAGTATGGACCCTGATACCCTCAAGGTCTCACAAAATCCACAAAGGATAAACAACACAATAAGAATTCACCTGACGACCCAACATAGGTATATGCCCATACATATACCTAAGTTATCAAGTAAGCCCATCTCAATCATGAGAAAAAACAAGGACCAACTCAAAATCCCAAAGCTCATCTATTCCACAAAGGAAGGATTGCCACGATGGTAAGTACTACATAGGTACGACACATAGAATAATACTACCAAGGTATTACTTCGAAGGAAAAGTACCACACAGGTACGCCACACATATGATTACCACCAAGGTATCACCACTAAGGTATAGAACACAAAGGTACAAACTCAGCTCACACCAGATATAACTTTGGTACAGTAGTAGAGACGATTTGATATAAATAATAATTCATCTTACTCTGTAAAGAGGTAGACCCACATAGAATATTAAATCATCACCAGACCCATAGAGGATCGTAGTACACTGTCAGACCCATACAAGATCCTAGTACATCGTTAGACCCACACATGATCCTAGTACATCATCAGACCCACACAGGATCCTAGTACCTCATTATACCGACACATGATCCTAGTACATCATCAGACCCACACAAGATCCTAGTACCTTATCAGACCCACACATGATCCTAGTAAATCGTCTGACCCACATAGGATCCTAGTACCTCGTCAGACCCACACAGGATCCTAGTACATCGTCAGACGTACACAGGATCCTAGTACCTCGTCAGACCCACACATGATCCTAGTAAATCGTCAGACCCACATAGGACCCTAGTACCTCATCAAACCCACACATGATCCAAGTACATCGTCAGACCCACATAAGATCCTAGTACATCACCAAACCCACACAGGATCCTAGTATAACAGACCCACACAGGATCCTAGTACATCATTAGACCCACACATGATCCTAGTACATCAGACCCATGTATGATCCTTAGTATTCTCACATGGATTCATAGAGAGGATCCAATTGAGACTCCCAAACATAGACCCACAAAGGATCCCAATCACAAACCCACAAAGGATCCCTTTCTCATGTTGCAACCTACTACAGGGTTCCCGCACTAGGCTCACTTGTTTCCAAAAGGATCCGCTCCTCACGCCACAGGATGAATACGCCAACATCCTCAAAGACCCACAAATATGTATCTCAAAGGACCTCCATGTAAAAGGGGTCTCAACATGACAAACGGTGCATCAATCGGATGCCCGTTTTATAAGTTATTGTCCTATTAGTAGGGATGACCCAGTTGGATTCATGTTTGATCCAACCCGTCCATACCCCAACATTATTCAAAACTTATGTGTGTATACCAAAATAACCACCTCGATCCAAGGTTTCTGGTGCCGCAGACGGTTCATCATTTAGAAAACATATGAGGGAGATCTGTCGAATACAAAATCCCGCAATAATAATATTAATAATATTTTTTGGTGCTTCGTGGACCTGAGCCACGATCCAAGAATTTAATATTCAACATTAGATTTAAATTGACCATCGTAATGATAGGATCACATCGCTGATGACAGTAAGTAAACCGGGAATCACACACAAGATTTATAGAGGGTCTAAGATTTAATAATAATAATAATATATTATTATTATTTGAGCATTTCGGGTACCCAATCTGAAAACCCAAAAAATGCATCCAATATTGGACTCATAATTTCTATCTCACGCACTGTTCCAGAAAGCAATCAGGCCCCTGGATTCTCTTGCAAGTCTAACCGTAGGCTCACTCCACACGTCTAGAACCATCATCGCACCACCTATCTTTCCCGGAGCTACGCCCCAAAGACACGCCAGAATTGAACCTCCATATTTCCCCTTCCGCAGCCCACTGCATCTTCATTCTAAACACAAAAAATAAAATGATCATATATTCACGATCCTTAAATCGAGGGATCTGCGTCCATATGTCGCACTCAACCTAATATAAAGTTTCTAGCACCATTAAATATTTGGCCGCCTCCTTCTACGAGCCATTGCGGTTTCTTTCCAAGCCCGATAAATTAAACGATCGCATATTTGCAATCCTTGCATCAAGGGATTCGTGTCCATATGTTTTTCTCAAAAGAATATTGCATTTCTATCACCATTAAATATTTGGCCACCTCCTTCTTTGATTCATTGCGGCTTCGTTCCATGCTCGAAAAATTAAGTGATCTTATATTTGCGACCATTGCGTCGAGGACTTCACGTCCATATATCACGCTCATTAAAACTAAGTGTTTCTAGCACAAATAAATATTAGGCATTGAAAAATGCATGAATAACGCACAAAGAAAGAAATAAAAAGATCCTGGTTTATGTGCGGATTCATGGCCGTGTTTTTTTGGCCATCATCGTTGAGAATTAAGAATATGGGGAATCAACAAATAGATATTTAACATAAATAAAAATAAACCCCCTAACAGGATGTTCATTGGTGATGTCGTGAGGAAGGAGATGAAGACATTGACGTTCATTAATCCTTCCACATGCTCCCGATCTGAGCTTGTGCGTCATCCTCTTTCTTGATCTAGAGGACGTTCTTTGTTTGAGGATGTTCCTCCACCAACCAAAAGCTCCCAAAAGCACTCCCAAAGGCTCTCCCAAAGGTACTCCCCAAAGGCTCCCCTCTACCAATGATCCCCCAACTAATAGGTGAGGATCCACATAATTAATTAGTAGATCAATTAATTGTAGGCTCATTAACCTGGGAGAATTCCGAGGTTTTCCTCACATTAAAGGTAAGTTCTGGTGGTCCCCACCACTAAGAATTAAAAGGATAGGTGGGAAGATATTTAAAATAAAATATATTTATTTTATTTAATCCTCCATGAAAAATGCAAAAACCAACATCTTCTCTCATCCCACTACTATCGATGTTAATCCTCCCTTAAGAGAATCCCGATGCTGCAAGTTCAATAGTGTCTTCAGATTTTTATTCCAAGCACCAGTTCAAAAGATCAAAAACACCGCTCAGACAATTTCTAAACATACCCAAAAAAGTTTGGAAAATTATTATCTTTCACCCTTGACACACGCTGGTCGAGGTTAAGATCTTCCTAGGTGATAAACGCCCCAACGAATCTTACGGTTCTATCGGATTTCTAATCCATGTTACCATTTAAAAGATATATAATTTACAATAAAATAATTGTCACTTAATTATTTTATTTACGGCCAAATACTAAGTTTCACTGGTGACCCCCACCGTCCAAAGTTAGAATCTACCAAAATAAAAAAAAATCACGAGTTCGGAAATTGTATCTGATTTGAAATCTGAGTTACCGTTTGTGAGTAATAAGCATTTGAAAAATAAAATAACTTATTTATTTATTTTATTTACGAATTTTTTATTTGTTGGATTTCTCACAGGAGGCCCGTTCCGACCAATCATAAGTTGAGTATAGGGTAAAACTTCCATTCTGAACACAAAGGTGCCCTTAGATTTCTGATATGGGAAACCATTTAAGAGTTAACACACTTTTTCAGGAAAGCTACTTATGCATGCTAATTTAAGCGTAACAAAAACTTCAACAAATCATTCCGGGCACTCTAGGACTCAGAATCACATGACTCCAGATATCAAAGTCTGATAATAATTCCATATAATTAAAAATATTATATAGAATTTTTGGGACATTAAATTCTCCCCACCATAGGGCTTTACGTCCTCCAAAGCCACACTACCAAAACTCGGAAACAAGTGGGGGTACTGTGCCCGAATCTGATCCTCCCGCTCCTATGTGCTCTCATAGAGGTTCCTGTACTACCAACGCACACACACCAAAGGTACCAATCACCCATGATGGAATATCTCATATCAATCCTTGATCTCCATTGAATCCTCCGAAAATGTAGCCCCATCCTCAATGTCAAGCTTATTGTGGTCGATGACGTGAGATGGCTCGTGCACGTATCTTCTCAGTTGGAATACATGGAAGACATCGTGCACTCGGTGAAACTGAGGGGGAAGTGCTAGGTGATAAGACACCTCGACAACTCTGCTATGAACCTGGAAGGACCCAATGAACCTCGTAGATAAATTGCCACCCCGACCAAATCTCCACAAACCTCATCGAGGTGAGACCCATAGAAATATGTGGTCACTATCCTCAAACTCCAAAGGTCTCCATCTCTTATCTGTATAAGACTTTTACTATCTCTGAGCATTTTTCACTTTCTAACAAGTTAGGAATCTTGATAAAAAATCTTCAACTTCTTTATTTATCCATGGCCACTAGTACTAATGTTTAGTGTCCTAGTACCATGGTAAGTCCTATGAAGAGGTCAATGTCCTCCCCACCTTCAGAAAATGCATTATGTTCCTGTCTTGGGGATATCTAAACACATAGATCCTCATAGTTAGTGTCCCCATGCTATGCCTCCTTGACTCACTAATCAAGTGGGGGAGTGACAGTGAGAGACTGAAGAAAAACTGCTCCATCTTAGTCCACAAAGGATATCCGTAAGGCAGTCAACTACTTCATCTCCTCACCTTACAGTTGTATACCAGATCTCATACTGGGTGCATCTTCTACAATGTTCCACTTCCCAGGAGTATATAATATCTCGATTTCATAGTCTTGGAGGAAATCTAGACAACTTCGTTTGTCTCAGGTTCATGTCATATTGAGAGAAGATACACTCGAAACTCTTGTGGTCCAAGTAGACTGTAAAACGTTCACCCATAAAATAAATACACCACTGCTTCTGTGCAAAGACCACAGATTCTAACCCTAGGTCATGGGTAGCATAGTTCTACTTGTCAGTCTCTGTCTCATCTCTTGAAAGCTCTGTTGACACTTTTCCATCCACAAGAAAGGATCCCCCTTTTAGTCAAACCTGAAAAGGGTGTCACAACCATGGGGAAGTCAGGTACAAATCTCATATAGTACGTAGACAAAGCTGACGTCCCACTCCCTTTGGGGAGGTAATCCTAGAAACATATTTTTAAAAGATGTCCCCTTTCTCAACGACTCCTATTTGGAAATGAAAAATAAAAACTCCTGCTGCCATAAGGGTAAGTCTGGATGACTCATGAGTGATTAGTTTCACCCTCCTATGGATGAGTCCATCTAATGCTACCTGGGTTTCCTTTTAACCGATCAAGGAAAACCCCATTCCAAAATTTTAGAGAAACCACAACCTTTTTGCATAATATAGTCAATCTGAGTATAAACTGTGGTTGCCCAGTCCATACCCAAACTAACATCGTAAGTCATCGACGTTGCCATCAAGAGGTTCAA
The DNA here is from genome assembly GCA_963277665.1 of Viscum album. Lineage (NCBI taxonomy): Eukaryota > Viridiplantae > Streptophyta > Magnoliopsida > Santalales > Viscaceae > Viscum > Viscum album. The sequence continues at coordinate 1,586,897,203 of OY728155.1, forward strand.
ACCGAAACTCTTGCCTCAAGGGTCATATCACACCATTGGTGTATGTGTGATTATCGACTGTCCTCCCAAAGGTATCCCCAGATGTGAAAGTTATATCAACAGCTTAACCATAAACTATATTTCTTGAACATGATTCGTGGATAGAGGGAATAATTGGTACCAATTGCTTTTGATACGGTAGATAGTAGTAGACATAGACCGTACCTCAAATCATTCCTAGAGCCCTTCGGTCACACACCTTGACCGCATACAGCTACAACCTTCCCCTGCCTTCCATCACCCTAATCCTGGTGAGGAAAACATATGGGGTTGTTGTAACATGTCAAAATATACACCACATTATGATTCTCTCCTAGCTCTGCTTCCACGTCTACAACCCTGCAGATTCTTCTATCCCTAACACTACTTCTTCCTGAAACATTTTTACATGCCCAAGTCTCTGAGATTGGGACTGGTTTCATGTTTTCCCACAACTAACATTCACTGGCTGTATCTGCTCAGCCAAAGAACATTCAACCACAAAGTTACTCACTAGCACCCCATAATAAGTAGGAATGAAAAGAGTAATGGTGCTAGCTCAGACGTCCTTAAACACACTCCACTCAAAAGTCTGATCCACGAAGCACTGATCGTATCGTAGTAATCGAGTACCAGGAATGACTGGTATGCCTCGATGAATACTCATCTACTGACATGTCATCATACTGAAGCTGTAGAAGCTCTAGAGAAATCTCAGCCACCTCCTCAAGCCATTCCTCAGCCGCCTGTTAGTCGGGCTCGCCTCGGAACCTGAGGGGTATCTGATGTTGAAACTCATGCAATGCCCTCAGTCGTCATGCACCATCCACCAATGTTCTTAGTGGTATCTGCTACCCAACAGGTTGTAGTCCTGCCGGTACACAACCCGAAGGTTCCAACAGAGTACAGAGTCCCTACACCGGAGCCACGTTGCTCGGTGGGCCATCATCATGTACTCTATCGGGAATACTAGATGGCTGTCTACGCAGCAGAATCTTGATAAGGAATAGGTACGCTACTATCATTTACTTATACATGGTGAGATGAGTCAATAAGAACACAAGAAAATTTTTCAAAACACACACCCAATCAGTGTTTTGATTAACTGAGTCAAAAATCAGAAGTTAGGGTCCTGATGTATGGATATGTCGACCGCCGCACCAACACTGGATTCCCTAAACTGATAACCACACTCAATTATCTTAACACTATTCCTATTTAAAAGATAAAATCTAACGTTCTACTGTAGAACCAAGTCCTCTGATTCCAATTTGTCATGACCTGTCCCCAGGGGACCATGCCGTGACTACCCCAAAACTGCCTTCCATAGGCTAGGGGCTGGAGACTAGCACCGAAGGCGTATTCCCTAAAACTGGGAAGGCATTGTATTTATAACCTGTAACTCACACAACCAAGGACACAACATGATACGAACACAAGTAAACTGAATATTAAAATGAGTGTGTACAGTATGTAAAAGTGGCTAGAACAGATGCCCAACTAGAAATTACAAGAAAACTGGAATGTACAAGTAAATTGAACAGCTCCTGTGAACACCCACCAAGGATCCTACCAGAAGGGTAGGTATAGCTCTCGAACGTTCATCTCTATGGTACACCTCAACTATGGTCAACCCCCAAGCTATCTCCAATCTTGGTACCCTCATCCTTAGTCAGCACTATCTGTCGTCTTCACCAAACACAACAAGGTGCAGGAATAGCCCATATAGGGGTGAGTATAATGATACTCGTTAGGGACCCCGAAACCCTAAATGTCTCACAAAATCCACAAAGGATAAACCACACTACAAGAATTCAACAGAAGAACCTAGTTAGGTATATTCCCATACATATACCAAAGTCATCAAGTAATTCCATCTGAATCATTAGGAAACACAAGGTCCAACTCCAAATACTCAAGCTCATCTGTTCCACAAAGGAACGATTACCACGATGGTAATTACCGCACAGGTACGCCAAATTGAAGAATACCACCAAGGTATTACTACAAAGGAAAATTACCACACATGTATGCCATACAGAAGAATACCACCAAGGTATCACCATGAAGGTATAGACTTCAAAGGTACATAATCAGCTCACACCAGGTATAACATAGGTAAAATAGTATAGATGATTAGATGTAACTACTAATTCATCATACTCTGTTAAGAGGTTGAGCCACGTAGGATCCTAAATCATCATCAGACCCGCAGAGGATCATAGTACATTATCATTCCCACACATCATCCTAGTACCACGTCAGACCCACACATGATCCTAGTACATCTTCATACCCACACAAGATCCTAGAACCTAGTCAGACCCACACAGGACCCTAGTACATCATCAGACCCACACAAGATCCTAGTACCTCGTCAGACCCACACATGATCCTAGTACATTATCAGACCCAAACAGGATCCTAGTATATCGTTAGACCCACACATGATCCTAGTACATTGTCAGACTCTCACGAGATCCTAGTACCTCGTCAGACCCACACAGGATCCTAGTACATCGTCAGACCCACACATGATCCTAGTACCTTGTCAGACCCACACATGATCCTAGTACATCGTAAGACCCACACAAGATCCTAGTACCTCATAAAACCCACATAGGACCCTTTTACATCGTCATACCCACACATTATCCTAGTACATTGTCATACCCACACAGGATCTAGTACAATAGACCCACACAGTATCCTAGTACATCATCAGACCCACACTTGATCCTAGTATAAAAAAACCACGTATGATCCTAGATTAGTCCCACATGGATTCATAAAGTGGATCCAATTGAGACTCTCAAACACAACCCCACAAAGGATCCCAAGCACAAACCCACAAAGGATCCCTTTCTCATGTTACAACCATCTATAGGGTTCTCGCACTAAGCTCACCTGATTTTGGGAGGATCTGCTCCTCAAGTCATAGGTCGAATACTAAAACTTCCCCAAAGTCCCACGAATAAGTATCTCAAAGTACCGCCATGTAAAAGGGGTCTCAACGTGATAGATGGTTCATCAATCAGACGCCCGATCTTTAAGTTATTGGCCTTTTAGTCCCAAGGGCCCAGTTGGATTCACATTCGATCCAACCCAGCCATACCCCAAATTTATCCAAAACATAAGTGGGTTATATAAAATGAACCATCTCGATCCAAGTATTCTGGTGACGTAGACAGTTCTTCATTTAGACACCGTATGAGGGAGATATGTCGAATACAAGATCCCGCAATAATAATATTAATAATATTATTGGGTGTTTCGTGGACCCGAGCCACGAACCAGAATTTAATATTCAACATTAGACTTAAATCGACCATATTAATGACAGGATCACATCACCGCTGATGGTAAGTATATTGGACGTCACACGCTGGTGTTATGGAGGGTTGAATATTTAATAATAATAATATATTATTATTATTTGAGCATTTCGGGTACCCGATCTAAAAACCCATAAAAGAAATCCAATATTGGACTCATAATTTCCATCTCATGCACTTTTCAAGCAAGAAATCACGCACATGGATTCTACTTCAACTCTAACCGTAGGCTCCCTTCACACGACTAGAACCGCCGTCGCACCACCTATCACGCTCCGAGCTACGCCCCAAATACACACCGGAATTGAACCTCCACATTACCCCTTATTTGGCCCACAACATCTTCGTTGTAAACCCGAATAATAAAATGATGGCATATTCGTGATCCTCAGGTCGAGGAATCTGCGTCCATATGTCGCGTTCTATAGAATATTGTATTTCCAACGCAATTAAATATTTGGCCGCCTCCTTGCATGATCCATTGCATCTTCGTTCGAAGCCTGAAAAATTAAACGATTGCATATTTGTGATCCTTGTGTCGAGGGATTCAGGTCCATATATTTAACTGAACAGAATATTGTGTTTCTAGAACCATTAAATATTTTGATGCCTCCTTCTATGAGACATTGCGGCTACGTTCCACGCCCGAAAAATTAAACGATCTCATATTTATGATCGTTGCATTGAGGGATTCACTTCCGTATATCACGCTCAGTAAAACTCTGTGTTTCTAGTGCTAGTAAATAGTAGGCATTGAAGAACGCATGAAGAACGCGCAAAGAACAAAATAGAAAGATCATGATATATGTGTGGATCGATGGTCGTGTTTGTTTGGCCATCATCGTTGAGAATCAAGAATATGGGGAATCAACAAATAGATATTTATCATACTGCAAAATAAACCCCCTACCTTGATGTCAATTGGAGATGTAGCGAGGAAGGAGATGAAGACGTCGACATTCATTGCTCCCGCACCATGCTCCTGATTCAAGCTCGTGTGTCATCCTCATTCTTGATCCGGAGGATGTTCTTCATTGGAGGATGTTCTTTCACCAACCAAAATCTCAAAAAGCTCTCCCCAAAATCTTCCCTTTGCCAATCATCCCCCTAACTAAGAGGTGAGGAGACACTTAATTAATTAATATATCAATTAATTGTTAGCTCATTAACTTAGGAGAATTCCAAGGGTTTCCTCCCATTAAAGATGAGTTCAGGTGGTCCTGACCCCAAATAATTAAATGGAGATTTGAGAGGATATTTAAAATAAAATATATTTATTTTATTCAATCCTCAAAAAAAATGAAAAAACCAACTTATTCTCTCAACCCACTACTATCAAGGTAAAACCTACCTTAAGCGAATCCTGACGCTACTAGTTCAATAATGTCTTCGGATTTTTAATCCAAGAAGCGGTTCAAAAGTTAGAAAATGTCACTCACGTGTTTACTAAAAGAACCCAAAAAATATTGGAAAATCATAATCAGTCACCCTCGACCCACACCAGACGAGGTTAGGTTCTCCCTAGGTGAAAAACTTCCCAAAGAATCCAATGGTACTCTTGGATTTCCAATCCGAGTTACCGTTTAAATGATATGGATTTTACAACAAAATAATTTCCACTTAATTATTTTATTTATGGCCAAAAACTAAAATTCACGGGTGGCCCCCACTGGCCAATTTTAGTATCTACTTAAATAAAGAACACCCTCAAGAGTTCTGAAGTAGTCTCAGATATTCAATCCGAGTTACCGTTTGTTAGTTATAAGCATTTGAAAAATAAAATAATTTATTTAATTATTTTATTTACATTTATTTAATTTTTGGGTTTTCTCACAGGAGACCTACACTGACCAAACTTATGTCGCATCTATGGTAAACCTTCCATTTTGAATGCAAAGGTGCCCTCAGATTTTAGATCTGGGCAATAGTTTAAGAGTTATTATATAGTTTCATGAAAATTTCATACGCACGCCAATTTAAGTGTAACAAAAATTTCGGCGGATCATTCTGGGAACTCCAAGCCTTGGAATCACGTACCGTCAGATTTTGTGTTCTCATAATAATTACGTATAATTAGAAAAAATTAAATAGAATTTTTAGGACATTAATATCTATGTAAACATTCTTATGCACTAAGTATGTAATTTATCCTTTCTGAAAAATAGTGCAACACCAATCTCTTTTTCTAGACTTATCTGGAATATATTAGACACTATCTCAATTAGATAACAAGAACATGTTTCTAGGACACATGTTTTCCATCCTTTTATTCTAAAATTTATTTTCTTACACTATAATCATTTAATAATAATTTTGTATTTCACTATCTCGGAATAATTTTTCGTTTGTACATTAGACTCTTTTAACTATCATTCAATCCTCCTCACATTTCACTAAACCCCATATATTCAGAAGATAACATTGTTATCCTCTTCAATTTTTTTTTGAAACACTCATAAAGTTGTGTTTCATCCCATCAACATATAATGTTTTCATGGATTTAATCTTTTCATCCCAATGATGGTTGATCCAACACATTTGATCCTCATAGATTCATCATTTTTAAAATCCTTCATTCTATCATTGAAGTGTTTATCATTATTCAAAAAATTTTAGGGTTTTATCATATGAGAAGAACAATGACTATCAATAATCAATGGTAGTTCTCCATTTATATATTCCAATGTGGTTTCAAAAATGAGAGTTTTTTCTTATTTATTTTCATTCTACACAACCTGTTTCTAAAATTTGTCAAGAAAATTATTTTTTGCTGGTAAAAATAATAATTCAAAACATATCATGATGTCCATATCATTCACTTATTTCACCAATAGTTTCCAATGGTTTAAACCAATTCCCAAAATTCCCACCCACATTCTTAGATTTCATTCAAAATTCATTCTCATACTTATTATTTTCAGAGGGTTTAATACCCCTAAAACCATGTCTTTCATAAATGGTGGGATAATGATAATGTTGATGATTGAACAAACACTTATTTTTCATGTGTCCAAATCCTCAAAAATACTGACAATATCCATAGATAGAGTACATTTCTATGAAATATTCACATTGAACAATGTAGTGTGTATGTTTCTCAACAACCTTATTTACAAAACTACTTTGATTATTATACTTTTTATTTTCAAACATAAATTTCATCTTCTTGTAATATTTCATTCAAGAATTATTAGAACCAGAATTAATATAAAATTTTCAAAAATCAGTATTTTTAGACACTTCTTATTATTAAGAATTTTTAACTCTATCCACATTAACATCATTCCCAATATTATTCTTCTCATAACTAATTATATATTTCTTCTCAACCTATTATTGTAACTTTTGTTGATCTTTATTAGGTTCATTCTTACAAGAACTTCCACAATCTTCTAAGCTAGAGTTTTTGATACTGATATTCATTTTTTCACAATACTACAATTACCCCTTTAATCTGCACTAAAAATGGCCTTTAAAAGCACTAGAAAAGGGATGTTAAAGTAGGTGAAGATGGGGGGGGGTCCCCTTTATCAGCGCTCCAAAAAGCAATGATAAATACCCCTTTTATCATCGCTAAAAACAAGCGCTGATAAAGGGGGTCTTTATCAGAGATAAAAAAAGTTATGATAAATGGAGCCTTTATCAGCACTTTATTTTTAGCGCTAATAAAAGTCCCTTTTTATCAGTGCTTTTTTAGCACTGATAAAACTAAAAAAATTAAAAAAAATTAAAAAAATACTGCCAATCTCGGGGGGGGGGGGATTTTTACAGTTCTTGATCCCCCATTTATTAGTGCTTTCCGCACCTCCAGCACCCACACGCACCGCCTCCACTATTTATCAGTGCTATACCCCACCTTTATCAGTGCTAGCCCCCTCTAAATCTCCCTTGCGTGCACACCACTGCCTCCACCTGGATTTGTTCTCAAGACCTCCACCCATGCGCGTATGAAGCCTTTTCCACTCCCCTATATTTATTTGTTCTATTATTTATGATATATATATATATATTTATTTATTTATATATTTAGTTATATTTATTCATATAGTAATATATATTTATATTAGTATATATATAGTTATATTAATATAGATATATAGTTATATTAATATATATAGTTATATTAATATAAATATTTATAGTAACGTTAATATATATATTTATAGTTATATTAATAAATATATAGTTATATTAATAAATATATAGTTATATTAATATATAAATAGTTATATTAATATATAGTTATATAAACATTCATATATTGGTATGTTAAATAAAATGGAAATTAGATATTATTTAGATAAATCTAATATATTTTATATGTAAATATGTTTAAATAATTATTTAAAAAATTAAATTTTTAGGTGCGAATATATAAAAAATATGTACATATAGTTCTATATTTGATTATAAATAGCAGTGCATTATAAAAAACAATAAAATTTCAAAGACATAATATCAATATGAATGTAATTCCATGGAATAAATTCAGTCCCCACAAAAAAAATCCAATAATACAGCCTTAAACGAAGCTAAAAATCCACAAAATGTTAAAAAATCGGGGTACCCCGACTAAAAACTCAGTTTTGGAGGCCTTCTGGGAATTTTTTGGCATCGAAAAAACCTTGACTAGGGTCCACTCCCTCATTAAATGATTGTAGATCTCATCTCAAAATTCTCTTTGATATGTGGTAGAGCTCAAATGGACACCCGGATCAAAAGTTTTGGCCATTTGATGTTCGAGTTGCGTTTTCAACATATTTTGGATATTTTTTTATTTCCTTATTTGTTTCATCTACAAATTGTTATTAAATGACTATTAATCCATAATAATTTTCAAATTATTAATTAAAAATATATTTTTTTTAATTTTCATATATGCCATTTTCAGTAAATATCTTATATATTAAGTATATTAACTGTAAATGTATATTTATACTTATCTAAAATATATTTAAAAATTATATATTATATTTATATCAACATAACTATTTTTATATATCTATATATTAATATATTATTTTTAATTAATTTTTTTTGAAGTCGACCCTTTATCAGCACTTTTTCGTTAGCGCTGATAAAGGTTGGTGCTAGCAAAAAATGTTTTTGTGGTAGTGTCATCTTTAGAATGTTTTTGTGGAACAAGTTCCAAATATTCCTATTTGGCCTTCAGATTTACATCTAAATTTTCAATATGATTCTTTCCATTCTCAATATAATTATTCAAATCATCAATCTCTTTTATCGACATTACATTCTCATCAGGAAATCCTTCTTGATTCTTTGCTATGAAATTTTTGTTTATTAACTCCCTCCATTATATTACATTCCTTATAATATTTATTGGACATTAATTACATACTTATTTCATAAGAGATTCAAGCTTAGTTTATTATTATTTAAAACTACTGGTTCTGAAATTTTCAATATTCACTGTTTCAATAGAATTATTATATCTATCTTTCACAGCAAAATATTTTTCAGATTCAACTCCACTATTTTCTTTTTCATCATATTTACAGAAAAATATTATTCTATTGATTTTGATGAATTTTTTATCATTCCCTTTAGAAACATAAATATGTTTATCGTATTGTTTCTTCCACGACCTTCTTGGCCATATTTCTTCTTAATCATGTTCTTCTTCTTCTTCATATCTTTTAAGGAAACTTCCGAAAAATTATAAGGCCACAGTCTTAAATGATAAATAATCTTGAGTTATGTGAATAATTGACATTGAGGAACTTTTTTTGATTAGAGTATTAAAGAATTATACAATAAATATTACTTAAAAATCCCATAGAAATACAATGTGGAAATTTCCAAGAGTAAATATTTCATCCATAATATAAAAACAACCAAAAGAAACATGGTTTCATTTCATGTTTAATAATCATAACTTTTATTTGATTCTATAATTCAATCTATTCTATCTTAAATCTTCTAAAAATAGTTAAAAACAAGGGATGAAACTAAAAATATAAGTAAGGTAATTAAAAATAAATAAAAACCATTAGTCTATTTAAAACCCGATAACCCATTAAATGTTATTTGAGTGGATGAAACAAAAAAACTCACATGAGTAACACTCATAAATTTTGATCAATGAAAAACACAAAATCCAATAAAAAATGAACACTCTTATAGGTGACATATATAATAATATACATAAAACCTTTTGAAAATTCTTCCAATTGGAATAATAATATAGTTGACTTCCAAATTGATGATATGTAATGGGGATCACCCTCTGTATAAGTTATTACGGACTCACCAGTGAGCTATAATGGGCCTCAACCCTTCCTATAAGATATATCAAGCTTAATCATAATCTATAATGGGGATCAATCCTTAGTATAATATATATTGGGCTCACACGTTTCGTATACTGCTTATATACCATTTCATGAAAAAAACATGTTCATCAGAAAAACTTTTGAAAAAACTCTTCTAATCCCATTTGAAGAGAATTTCTATTAAAAAAAATACCCTTTTCATTTTAGAACTCATTTCCAATACAAAGATACTCAAATAATTGAATAAGGTATTTATTTTCCTTTTGAATGATAGAATGGATTATTAAGGATGCCAAATATCAAATAACGGTTACGACAATGGAGATGTCGTTGTCACCGTATACATTAAGAAAACATTCCTTTGGTTATTTTTTAAAGAAATTAAAATGATTCATATAAGAATATTCCTTTTGAAAATATTTTATGAAAGTCAAGATAGACATAAAATTTTCTATATATATTTTTATACACATATAAAAAAATATGTAATTTAATATCACGAATAAAAATATTTGATAATTATGTCTTTAACGTTCATGGTGTCCCATACCACTTTGAAAATTTAAATATTAATCTCCACTATTTAATAAATATCAAAATTATAGACAAAATATTGATATTAAATGTCATTGTGGCTGTATATACCCCTTATAAAACAATAAAGGTGCATATTATCATGAAATTCCACAATGAAAGGAGATTGAGATGAAGTCCCCTATCTTGAGTCGAATATATTTCATTTGTTAATTAATTTCCTAAATGATAAAATTAGGTTAATTTATAATTTATTTATAATTTTTTTAAATATTATTATTAATTTTATATCACTTGTTACTATTTTTATAGAAATTAGTAAATTATTTGACTTAATATCGGACATTTTGTCGATGTTCAGTATTTGAGTCAAAAATGAAATTGGTTTGATGCAAATTATCCATGTGGTCACACGTCTACTATATCCATAATATTATTCATTATTTAAAGATTATATATATAGATCATATATTTATTTATAATAGTTTATAACATTTGGATATAAGAAATGATATTCACCACTTATGGATACGGTGGGCCTACCGTATGCATGAACGTTGCTTTCATTTATTTATAATATTGAAAGATTTAAAATAAATGATAAATAGGTATATTATAATTTCAATATAATAGCTATTTTATATATGTTAAATAAGTTCATTAATACAATCACTCACATATTCCATATATGGAATGAACAAGTCATATCACTTTTAGGTGGTGGAGTCCACACTTTCGGAAATGAAATTATCATATTTACTAATTATGACATGTATAAAGGTATGTTGTAAATAAAAATTGAAAAATAATTTATATAATATATATATAATATATATTTCATATTTAAATATATATTTATCAAAATAAACTCAATGATAGGTGGTAGAAGAAAATTGAACATTCATTGTTTCGTGAGGTGTAGTTCGACGTAAAGAGTAACAATATGTTTTATATCCATTAAATGGAGGTTTGTGTAATTTTATGTTGATAATATAGCATACCAAAATCCTATTATATTTATTATAATGGTATTGTTATAAAATAAAGGATGAAAAAGTGCATAGGGATGGAGAAGGAATATAAAGGAAAGAATATTGAAAAAAGACATTATCTCAAAATTGGGTAACTCATTTTGATTTAAGCCAAAAGGCTTATTTGAGTTAGGTTCTACCCAAGGTACGGATTCAATGTAAAAGGTAGGGATTTTGGGAGATTATTTTATCAGAATTTGGATTGTCCAAGGGACTTGATATGCGTGAGTAAGTGGGTAGAGTTGGTGGCCATTTATAAGAGGGCGACACAATAGGAATGTCTTGAAATATTTTTTTATAAATTTATTTTAGAAATATAATAGTTTCCACGACATAAATTTCAATGATAATATAAGTATGGGTCTAAATAATCTCAAAATATATGTTTTAGAAATGTTTAAGTCAGAAAATTAATATTATATATTAGATTTAACCCTTAGATAAAAACATTAACTCTAACCATATCTTCTTGTATTTTTATAGTATATTGTCACTATAGTTAATATGAAATTCCATGTGAACCAATAGTGGATCATTAATTACATTTATAACATTAAATAACTCATTTTTTTATAATATTACAATTTTGGACTATTATATCATTTAATAAAATATTATTTGTATTAAAACCTCAATTATTCCAATTTTTACAGAATTTAGTAATCAGTTTTTTTAATCCATAAAAAAATTATTACTTTGATCCAAATGCCTTAAATTATCACTAAAATATTACTATAATACATAAAATTAGTTTATGGGATAAAAATGTTCAAACTAAATTTATTTTAATATTTATAATATCATTTATTAGAATATTTCACTAATTAGCTAATCACTACAACATCATTGTGTCATAAATAAATTTATTTATATAATGTATAAGAATTAGAAATAAATTACCATGATTTAGTAAATATATTTATCTTTTTAATTAATATTTATACTAAAATATATCAGTTATATAAACAAAATTGAAATTGTTTTCATTAAGAGATAGTTGTTTCTGTTCTATATCCCCTTTCTTTAAAATAAATATTATAAAAGGTCATTATAACACCCAAGTGGTTCCAATAGGGTGCTAAAATTGTCCCAGGGATTATATTGGTAGGTACTATCTCATAAAATAGTTTTAGAACATGTTTTATGGTAGTTTTATATTATTATAATTTTAGTTTTCATCCTTATTTACCATATTTACCCTTAAACAATGGTAAATAAAAATAATTAATGAAGTAACTATTCATAATGTCCAAAAACAAAAGGTAATTATTTAAAAAATGTGTAACATATTATTCAAAATATGGAATCCATTTTTTAAAATTCAAAACATATAAGTTATAGTAATTAATTAAAAAATAATTCTCATCGTCAAAACTCGAAAGCATGTTTTTATGAAGTAAAAACTATCAAAAGATTGACATGTATTTACTTCCAATTTAAAAGTGAAATTACTTCAGATGACCATAATTGGATTGAATGAAAAAAATTTAATCCAATTAAAAATTAAAACCATTTAAAAGTGAAATATAATTGTATAAATAAAATATATGAAAAAGAAGTTTTGAATTAAAATGCTGTATTTTTCATTGTTTATATAAATATGGATTTTATCAAAAAAATACCAAAATTTAAACCGAAGTTAATTTTTCTGTCCCACTAAAAAATAATATATTTTTTTGTTCAAATAGAATATATAAAAGTAAAAAAAAACTATTTTTAAAAATGGTTCTCTATCCAAATGCTATAAATTGACCATTTAAAAATATTAGAGATTTTTATTATAAAAATTGGATTCATTATCATTTTAAGCCTCTAAAATTTATTATATAAATGTAAAAACATTGAAAAAAATATGTAAAATTATAATATAGTTAACTGAGTTCAATACAACCAATTCAATTGTAACACCCCAAGATTTCATAGTATATTATCTCAACAAAATAATTCAATAGCTTGCACTACACACAACCCCATGTTCGAGCGCACCACAACTTACTAAACTAACCATTGAAAAAGCGGTTATGAATAGTATTAACTTAATTTTGAATCTTATATACTCTATATAATTTTAGCATACTTATTATGTGTTTCTTAGACATAATATAAGAACAAATTCATTTTTCTGGATAAAATAAGTATTTTTTAAAAAATGCAATTTTACCGCCTTTTAATAGTGAACCCTTCTTAAAACCAATATTTGACACTTTTATATATTAAATTTAATAAAATGAAATTATTATTTATAAGCGAGACAAAAAAATTTAGTTTGGATAAATTTTTGGTACTTTTCTGATAACTTTCATATTTTGATGAATAGTGAAAAATATTATGTTATAATTGAAAACAACTTTTTTAATCGAAATAATTTATAGTGATAAATTAATAATTTGAATGGTTTAGAATTATAACAATGTTGTATTTTTATCATTTTATACAATATAGGTCATTACAAGTAATTTCACATTTAAATTTGACATAAACATGTGTCAATCTTTTGATTGTTTTTACTTTTGAAAAACCTGCTTTTTGGTTTTGATAACGGGAATTAATTTTAAATTAATAAATTCAACCTCTATACTTTTCATTTGATAAAATATACTTCATTTTTGAATTAGGAATATCAAAATTAGCTTAGGGTGAATTTTTGGTATTTTTCTGAAATCGTTCCATTTTTGATGAATAATGATTAACAGTACATTATTATTTAAAACCATCTCTTTATTGAAATAATTATTTATTTTATTTAACTTTATATTAAGTAAAAATAGATATATAATACCTATATAAGTTAAATATAATTAATTGGAGTAATTTTATAATAAAATTAGATGTATAAAATTTTATTGAACTTTTTAACCTCTTTTACCCACCTTATAGGCATGCTAGAAAATTTGCAAAAAACCTAACTTTAGCATGTATGTGAGTTGAATTTAAAAAATCGAAGAGAAATAGTTGATATTATTAAGGAAAATGTAATTCAATAAGATGAAAATAATATTTTTTGAATAGTAACTTTTGACTTTTATTTACCACGGTTAAAAATAAATAAGGTAATTAATGGTAAAAATGATATTATAGTTACCCTAACACATGTCCTAATTCTATTGTATAAGTGTAATTCTACCAAAAACAACCTTAGAAATAAAATATGACCCTTTATATACATTGGAATTAGATTAGGACATTTATTAATATTTTATTTAAAGAAGAGTTAAAAGAGTTAAATTCAATGTTTAATAGCTCAACCATTTTTAATATAGGGTTATACATATGATAAACTCAACTATAAATATTAAATAGAATGATAAAAAAATTTCATAAAAAATGGTATTTTATTTATAAAGTTTATACATTAAATAATTTAATTTATTTATGACTCAATGATGATCCAGTAATTACCTCATTTATATAAGATTAAAATAATTGATATTATAAATATCCAAATAAATGTAATTTGAGAATTATGATGAATTCCACTAATTTTATTTTTTAATATGACTTGTTAGGGTTGAATAAATAATTTTTTTTTGAAGTAATCATGAATTTATGATTTTCACAAAATCCAAATACTAAATTGTGTCCAAATTTACATAAATGAGTTTTTAAAACAAATACTATATTATTAATTGATATAATATTCCAAAAAATATAAGGATCAGCCAAAATAATTAGATAAGGTTATATATATTAATAATAAACCATATGGGATTATCTTGGCCTGCTATGGTATGTTTATTAACAGTATAATATAAAAATAAAATAAGAAATGGTAAATGTCAAACTTTTTTACATAGAGTTAAATCTAAAAGATAAGGTTAATATGGTGACATAAACCTATCTAAAACCTATTGGTTGAGAGTTTTTAGACCCATCCCCACCATATCCTTGAAATAAATCATTTTGGAGCCATTAAAAATCGGAAATAATTTTATTATAAAATAATAATTCTTTATTTTGGGTACCCGATCAAAAAACCCAAAAAAGAGACCCAATATTGGACTCATAATTTCCGTCTCATGCACTTTTCAAGCAAGAAATCATGAAAATGGATTCTACTTCAACTCTAACCATAGGATCCCTCCATATGTCGAGAACTTACATCGCACCACCTATCCTCTTGGAGCTACGCTCAAAGACATGCTGGAATTAAACCTCCACATTTCCCCTTCTGTGGACCACAACATCTTCGTTCTAAACCCGAATAATAAAATGATCTCATATTCATGATCCTCAGGCCGAGGGCTCTGCGTCCATATGTCACGTTATACAGAGTATTGTGTTTCCAACGCCATTAAATATTTGGAATCCTCCTTTCGCGAGCCATTGCGGCTTCGTTCGAAGCCTAAAAAATTAAACGATTGGAGGATGTTCTTGCACCAACCAAAATCTCCCAAGAGCTCTCCCAAAGACTCTCCCAAAGGCTCTCCCCAAAATATTCCCATTGCCAACGATCACCCGAACTATGAGGTGAGGAGAAAATTAATTAATTAGTAGATCAATTAATTTTTGGCTCATTAACTTGGGATAATTCAAGGGTTTCCTCCTATTAAAGATGAGTTCAGGTGGTCTCCACCACAAATAATTAAAAGGAGAGTTGAGAGGATATTTAAAATAAAATATATTTATTTTATTTAATACTCCATGAAAAATGAAAAAATCAAATTCTTCATTCAACACACTACTATCGAGGTTAAACCTCCCTTAAGCGAATCCTGACGCTGCTAGTTCAATGGTGTCATCAGATTTTTAATCCAAGAACCGGTTCAAAAGTTAGAAAATGCCGCTCACGCATTTATTGAGTGTACCCAAAAAAGATTGGAAAATTATAATCAGTCACCCTCGACCCTCACCAGTAAAGGTTAAGCACTTCCTAGGTGAAAAACACCCCAAGGAATCCAACAGTACTCTCTGATATCCAATTCGAGTTACCATTTAAAAGATATGGATTTTACAAGAAAATAATTATCACCTAATTATTTTATTTACGGCCAAAAACTAACATTCACTGGTGGCCCACACTGGCCAATGTTAGTATCTACCTAAATAAAGAATACCCTCAAGTGTTCTAAAGCTATCCCGGATTTTCAATCCGAGTTACCGTTTGTTATTTATAAGAATTTGAAAAATAAAATAAATTATTTAATTATTTTATTTACAATTTTTCCATTTTTAGGTTTTCTCACAGGAGACACGCACCGACCAAACTTAATTCACACCTAGGGTAAACCTGCCATTCTAAATGCAAAGGTGCCCTCAAATTTCAGATCTGGTCAACAGTTTAAGAGGTATTCTACATTTTTAGGAAAACTGCATACGCACGCCAATTTACGCGTAACAAAAATATCAGCAGATCATTCCAGGCAATCCGAACCTTGGAATCACGCATTGTCAGATTTTGTGGTCTGATAATAATTCCTTATAATTAGAAAAAATTATATGAAATTTTCTGGACATTAATATCTATGTAAACTTTCTTATGCACTAAGTATGTAATTTATCCTTTCTAAAAAATAGTGCAACACCTATCTCTTTTTCTAGATATATCTAGAATAAATTAGACACTATCTCATTTAGATAACAAGATACTGTTTCTCTGACACATGTTCTCCATCCTTTTATTCTAAAATTTATTTTCTTACACCATACTCATTTAATAATAATTTTTTATTTCACTATCTTGGAATAAGTTTTCGTTTGTACATTATCCTCTTCTAACTATCAGTCAATCATCCTCATATTTCTCAAAACTCCATCTTTTTATAAGATAACATTGTTATCCTCATAATTTTTTTTGAAACACTCATAAATATGTGTTTCATCCCATCAATATATAATATTTTCATGGATTTCAACTTTTCTTCCCAATGATGGTTGATCCAACACCTTTGATCCTCATAGATTCATTATTTTGATAATCCTTCATTCCATCATTGAAGTCATTCTCGGTATTCAACAATGTTTAGGGTTCTATCATATGAGAAGAACACTGATGATGAAGAATCCATTGTAGTTATCCATTTATAGATTCCAATGGGGTTTCAACAATGAGAGTTTTGTCTTTTTTATTTTCATTCTACACATCCTGTTTCTAAAATTTGACAAGAAAATTATTTTTTTTCTGGTAAAAAAAAATAATTCAAACCTTATCATAATATCCATATCGGTCACATCTTTCACCAGTATTTTCCAATGGTTTGAACATATTCCCAAAATTCCCACCCACAATCTCATATTTCATTCAAAATTCATTCTCATACTTATTATTTTCAGAGGGTTGAATACCCCTAAAACCATATATTTCATAAACAGTGGGATAATAATAATTTTTTTGACTGAACAAACACTTATTTTTCATGTGTCCAAATCCTCAAAAATACTGACAATAGCCCTAGAAAGAGAAAATTCCTATGAAATATTGAAATTGACGATTGTAGTCAGTAGATTTCTCAACAACATTATTCACTGAACTATTTTTATTCTCAGACTTTTTATTTTCAAACATAAATTTCATCTTCTGGTAATATTTCATTCAAGAATTATTAGAACCATAATTAATATAAATTTTTCAAAAATCAGTATTTTTAGATACTTCTTTGCATTAATAATTTTTAACGTTATCCAAAATAATATCATTCCCAACATTATTATTCTCATAACTAATTACATATTTCTTTTCAACCTATTATGGTAAATTTTGTTGATCATTATTAGGTTCATTATTACAGGAACTACCACAATCTTTTAAGCTAGAGTTTTTGAAACTCATATTAATATTTTCACACAACTACAAATACCCCTTTTATCAGCACTAAAAATGGCATTTAACAACACTAGAAAAGCATTGTTAAAGCTGGCAAAGATTAAGGGGGTCCCCTTTATCAGCGCTTCAAAAAGCACTTATAAAAGGGTTCTTTATCAGTGCTTTCTTTTTAGTGCTGATAAAAGACCCCTTTTATCAGCTCTTTTTTAGCGCTGATAAAACTTAATTTTTTTAAAAAAAATTAATTAAAATACTACCAATATCGGTGGGTGGGGGGCTTTTTACAGTGCTTGAGCCCCCCTCTATCAGCGCTTTCCACACCTCAATCACCTGCACACACCGCCTCCACCCTTTATCATCATTATACCCCACCTTTATCAGCACTAGCCCCCTCTAAATCACCCTTGCACGTGCACCCCCACCTCCACCTGGATTTGATCTCGAGACCCCCCCCCCTACGCGCCTGAAACCTTTGCCACTCCCGTATATTGATTTGTTCTCTTATTTATGATATATCTATTTATTTATATATATATTTAGTTATATTTATTTTTATAGTAATATATATTTATATTAAAATATATATAGTTATGTTAATATATATATATAGTTATATTAATATATATATTTACAGTTATATTAATATATATATTTATAGTTATATTAATATATATATATAGATATATTAATATATATTTAGTTATATAAATATATAGTTATATAAATATTAATATATTTTTATTTTAAATGAAATAGATATTAGTAATTCTTTAGATAAAGCTAATATAATTTACATGCAAATATGTTTAATTATTTATTTAAAAAATTAAATTTTTAGGTGTGAATATATAAAAAATATGTACATATAGTTATATATTTGATTATAAATAGTAGTGAATTATAAAAAATGATAAAATCTCAAATATGTAATATCAAAATGAATGTAATACCTTCGAATAAATTCAGTACGCACCAATAAAAAGCCAATAATACCCCCTTAAATGAGGCTGAAAATTCAAAAAATGTTAACAAATCGGGGTACCCTGACAAAAAACTCAGTTTTGGAGGCATTTTGGGCCTTTGAGGCCATGAAATAAACTTGACTGGGGTCCCCCACACCTAGTCACGGTGTATAGATCGTCGCAAGCTTCTCTTTGATATGTGGAAGAGCTCAAATGGACATCCGGATCAAATGTTATGACAGTTTGAAGTTTGAGTTGCGTTTTTAACATATTTTGGATTTTTTTATTTTTTTTTTATTTTTTTGTCTTAAAATTTTTATTAAATGACTATTACAACATAATAATTAGCAAATTATTATTTAAAAATATTTTTTTTGTTTTTTTATAATCCATTTTTATGAAATATATTATATATTAATTATATTAAGTCTAAATGTATATTTATACTTATCTAAAATATATTTAAAAATTATATATTATATTTATATCAACATAACTATATTTATATATTTATATATTAATATATTATTTTTATTTTTATTTTAATTTGACCATTTATCAACTCTTTTAAAAAAAGCGCAGATTAAGGTCCCCCCCCCCTTTATCAGCGCTACTAAAAAAAGCAATGATAAAGGGGGTCCCATTATAAGCCCTAAAAAACGCGTTGATAATAATACAATTTATCAGTGCCTTTTTTAGTGCTGATAAAGGCACCCCCCTTTATCAGTGTTTTTTCACTAGCGCTGATAAAAGTTGGCGCCGGGAACAACTGTTTTTATGGCAGTGTCTTCTTTAGAATGTTTCTGGGGAACAAGTTCCAAATCTTCTTATTTGGCCTTCACATTTACATCTAAATGTTCATTATGATTCTTTCCATTCTCAATATAATTCTTCAAACCATCAATTTTTTTTATCGTTGTTACATATTCATTAGGAAATCCTTCTTGATTGTTTGTTGTGTAATTTTTGTTTATTAAATCCATGTATTCCTTTATATTCCTTCTAATCTTTATCCAACATTAATTAAACACTTAATTCATATGAGATTCATGATTATTTTATTATTATTTAGAACTAGTGGTCATGAAATGTTCATTATTCACTATTTCAATAGAATTATTCTCTTTATCATTGAAATCAACAGATTTTTCAGATTCAGCTCGACTATTTTCTTTTTCATCATATTTACACCAAAATATTATTCTATTGAAGTTGATGACATTTTTATCATTCCCTTTGGAAACATAATTATGTTTATCAGATTTTTCTTCCATGACCTTCTTGTCCTTATTTCTTCTTCATCACTTTCTTATTCTTCATATCTTTTAGGGAAACTACTCAAAAATTATAAGGCCACGACCTTAAATGACACCTAATCTTTAGTTATGTGAATAATTGACATTGATGATCCTTTTAGGATTAGAGCATTAGATAATTAGGCCATAAATATTACTTAAAAATCACATAGAAATACAATGTGGAAATTTCTAAGAGTATATATTTCAGGAATAATATAAAAACAACCAAAAGAAACATGGTTTCATTTCATGTTTAATCATCATCACTTTTATTTGATTCTATAATTCACTCTATTCTCTCTTATATCTTTTGAAAATAGTTAAAAATAATGGATGAAACTAAAAATATAATTAAGGGAATTAAAAATAAATAAAAACAATTAGTCTATTTAAAATCTGATAACCCATTAAATGTTATTTGAGTGGATGAAACAAAAAAATCACATGAATAAAACTCATAACATTTGGATATAAGAAATGATATTCACCATTTATGGATACAGTAGGCCTAGCGTATGCATGAACACTGCTTTCATTTATTTATCAAATTAAAGGATTAAAAAATAAATGATAAATAGGTATATTATAATTTAAATATAATAGCTATTTTTTATATGCTAGATAATTTCATTAATACAATCCTTTATATATTCGATATATGGAATGAACAAGTCATATCACTTTTAGGAGGCGACGTCCACACTTACGGAAATGAAATTATCGTATTTACTAATTATGAAATGTATAAAGTTATGTTGTAGATAAAAATTGAAAAAAATATATATAATATAAATACAATATATATAACATATTTAAATATAGATTCATCATAATGGCCACAATGAGAGGTGGTAGAAGAAAATTGAACAATCATTGTTTCGTGAGGTGTTGTTCGACGTAAACAGTAACAAAATGTTATATATCCATTAGATGGAGGTTTGTGTAATTGTATGTTGATAATATAGAATACCAACATCCTATTATATTTATTATAATGGTATTGTTATAAAATAAAGGAATAAAAAGTGTGTAGGTATGGAGATAGAATATGAAGGAAAGAAGATTGAAAAAAGGCGTTATCTCAAAATTGGGTAACTCATTTTGATTTGATCCAAAAGGATTATTTGAGTTAGATTCTACCAAAGGTATGGATTAAATGTGAAAGTTATGGATATTGGGAGATTATTTTATCATAATTTGGATTATACAAGGGTCTTGAGATGTGTGAGTAAGTGGGTGGAGGTGGTGGCCCTTTATAAGAGGGCAGCACTATAGGAATGTCTTGAAAGATTTTGTTATAATAAATTTATTTTAGAAATATAATAGTTCACATCAAATAAATTTAGAAGATAATATTATTATCGGGTCTAAATCATCCGAAAAAATAGGTTTTATAAAAGTTTAGGTCACGAAATTAATATTATATTGTAGCTTTAACCCTTAGATAAAAACATTAACTCTAACCATGTCTTCTTGTATTTTTATAGTATATGGTTACTATAGTTAATATAAAAAGACATGTGAACAAATAATGGATCATTAATGAAATTTATAACATTAAATAACTCATTTTCTTATAATATTAATATTTATGACTATTATATCACTTAATAAAATATTATTTGTATTTAAAACTCATTTATGCCAATTTTTACAGTATTTAGTAATCAATTTTTTTAAATCCATAAAGCATTATTATTTGGATCCAAAGGAATTAAATCAGCCCTAAAATATTACTGTAATCCATAAAATTAGTTTATGGTTTAAAAATGTTCAAATTACATTTATTTTAATATTTATAAAATCATTTATTTGAATATTTCATTAATTAGGTAATCACTACATCATCATTGTTTCATAAATAAATTTATTTATATAATGTCTAAAAATTAGAAATAAATTACCTTGATTAAGTAAATATATGTATCTTTTTAATTAATATTTTTACTAAAATATATCATTTATATAAACAAAATTGAAATTTCTTTCATTAAGAAATACTTGTTTCTGTTTTATATCCATTTTATTTAAAATAAATATTATAAAAGGATATTATAACACCCAAGTGGTTCCAATAGGGTCCTAAATTGACCCAAGTATTATATTGGTAGGTCCAGTCTCATAAAATAGTATTAGAACATGTTTTAGGGTAGTTTTATATTATTATAGTTTTAGTTTTCACTTTTATTTACCCGATTTAACCTTTAACCATGGTAAATAAAAATAATTAAAGAAGTAACTATTCATAATGTCCAAAAACAAAAGGTAATTATTTAAAAAATTTGTAACATATGATTGAAAATATGGAATCCATTTTTTGAAATTCAAAACAGATAAGTTGTAGTAATTAATTAAAAATAATTCTCGTTGTCAAAACTCGAAAGCATGTTTTTATGAAGTAAAAACTATCAAAAGATTGACATTTATTTGCATCCAATTTAACATTTAAATTACTTCAAATAACCATAATTGAATTTTATGATAATAATTTAATGAAATTACAAATTAAAACCAATCAAAAGTTAAATATAACTATATAAATAAATTATATGAAAAGTAATATTTGATTTAAAATGCAGTATTTTTCACTCTTCATATAAATATGGATTTTATCAGAAAAATACCAAAATTTAAACCGAAGTTAATTTTGCTTTCCCAATTCTAAATAAGATATTTATTTGTTCAAATAGAATATATAAAAGTGACAAGTACTATTTTTAAAAATGGTTCTCTGTCAAAATGCAATAAATTGACCTTTTAAAAATATTAGGGTTTTTTACTCACAAAATTGGATTCATTCTCATCTTAAGCCTCTAAAATTCATTATAAAAATGTAAAACATTTAACAAATATGTTAAACTATAATATAGTTAATTGAGTTCAATCCAATTAATTCAATTATAACACCCCAAGATTTCATAGTATGTTATCTCATTAAAATAATTCAATAGCTTGCACTACACACAACACCTGGTTCGAGCGAACCACAACTTACTAAACAATCCGTTCAAAAAGCAGTTATGAATACTATTTAATGAATTTTGATTATTATATACAATATATAATTTTAACATCCATATTATTTATTTCATAAACATAATATAAGAACAAATTCTTTTTTTTGGATAAAAAATGTATTTTTTTAAAAAATGAAAATTTACCGCCTTTTAATGGAGAACCCTTATTAAAACCAATATTTGACACTTATATATTAAATTTAATGAAATGATATTTTTCTTTAGAAGTGGGACATAAAAAATTTAGTTTGGATAAAATGTTGGTACTTTAATGATAACTTTCATATTTTGATGAATAGTGGAAAATTATTATGTTTTAATTGAAAAAAACATTTTAAATCGAAATAATTTATAGTGATAAAATATGAATTTTAATGGTTTGAATTTATAATTAGATTATATTTTTATCATTTAATACAATTTAGGCCATTATAAGTAATTTCACATTTAAATTTGACATAAACATGTGTCAAACTTATGATTGTTTTTACTTTTTTAAAACTCGCCTTTTGGTTTTGACAACGGGAATTACTTTTAAATTAATAAATTCAACATCTATGTTTTTTAATTTTGTAAAATTGACTTCATTTTTGAATTATGAATATCAAAATTATGTAAGGGTGAATTTTTTGTATTTTTCTTAAAACGTTTCATTTTTGATGAATAGTGAATAACACTACATTATAATTTTAAACCGGCATTTTATTTAAATAATTATTTATTTTATTTAAATTTATTTTATGTCAAAATAGATATATAATACCTATATAAGTTAAATTTAATTTATTGGTGTAATTTTATAATAAAATTAGGTGTATAAAATTTTATTGAACGTTTTAACCTCTTTTACCCACCTTATAGACATGCTAGCATATTTGAAAAAAACCTAATTTTACCACTTCAGTGAGTTGAATTTCAAAAATCCAAGAGACATAGTTGATATTATTAAGGAAAATGTAAATCAATAAGATGAAAATAATTTTTTTGGTGAATAGTAATTTTTGACTTTTATTTACCACGGTTAAAAATAAATAAGGTAATTAATGGTAAAAATTATATTATAATTACCTTAACACATGTCCTAATTTTATTGGATAAGTGTAATTCTACCAAAAAAAACTTAGGAACAAAATATGATCCTTTATATACATTGGGATTAGATTAAGAGATTTATTATTATTTTATTTTAAGAAGAGTTAAAAGAGTTAAATTCAATGTTTAATAGCTCAACCATTTTTAATATAGGGTTATACCTAAGATAAACACGACTATAAATATTCCATTGAATTATAACAAAATTTTATACCAGATGGTATTTATTTATAATTTTTAGACATTAAATATTTTAATTTATTTATGACCCAATGATGATCCTGTAATTACCCCATTATTGTATGTTTAAAATATTGATATTATAAATATCCAAATAAATGTAATTTGAGAAATTTGATGAATTCCAATTATTTTATATGTTAATATGACAAGTTAGGGTTGATTAATTAATTTTTTTCGATGTAATCATGCATTTATGATTTTCACAAAATCCAAATACTAAATTGTGTCCAAATTGACATAATAGTGTTTAATAAAAAAATACTATATGATTAATTGATATAATATTCCTAAAAATATAAAGATCAGTCAAATAACTTAGATAACGTTATATATATTAATAATAAACCACATTGGATTATCTTGGCCTTCTATGGTATGTTTATTAACCATATAATATAAAAATAAAAAGAGATATGGTAAATGTCAAACTTTTTTACATAGGGTTAAATCTAAAATATAAGGTTAATATAGTGACATAAACCTATATAAAATCTATTGGTTGAGAGTTTCTCAACCCATCACCACCATAGCCTCGAAATAAATCATTTTGGGGTCACTAGAAACCAGAAATAAGTTTATTATAAAATAATATTTCATTGTTTTGGGTACCCAATCCAAAAAACCCAAAAAAGAAACCCAATATTGGGCTCATAATTTCCGTCTCATGCACTTTTCAAGCAAGAAATCATGAACATGGATTCTCCTGTAACTCTAACCGTAGGCTCCCTCCACACATCGAGAACCACCATCGTACCACCGATCTCGCTCGGAGCAACGCCCCAAAGACACGCCAGAATTGATCCTCCCCATTTCCCCATCTGCGGCCCACAACATCTTCGTTCTAAACCCGAATAATAAAATGATCGCATATTCGCGATCTCCATGTCAAGGGATCCAAATCCATATGTCACGTTCTAAAGAATATTGTGTCTCCAGTGCTATAAAATATTTGGCCGACTGCTTCCGCGAGCCATTACGGCTTCGTTTGAAGCCCGAAAAATTAAACGATCGCATATTTACGATCCTTGTGTTGAGGGATTCGGGCCCATATATTTCACTCAACCAGATATTGAATTTCTAGAACCATTAAATATTTGGGCTCCTCCTTCTGCGAGCCATTGTAGCTTCATTCCAGCCCTAAAATATTAAACGATCACATATTTCTGATCATTGTGTCGAGGGATTCGCTTCCATATACCGCGCTCAGTAAAACTCTGTGTTTCTAGTGCTAACAAATATTTGGCATTAAAGAATGCATGAAGAACACATGAAGAACGAAATAGAAAAATCATGGTATATGTGCGGATCAATGGTCGTTTTTTTGGGCATCATCATTAAGAATCAAGAATATGGGGAATCAACAAATATATATTTATCATACTGCAAAATAACCCCCATACCTTGATGTTAATTGTAGATGTCTCGAGGAAGGAGATGAAGACGCCGTAATTCATTTCTCCTGCACCATGATCCCGATCCGAGCTTGTGTGTCATCCTCATTTTTGATCCGGAGGAAGTTCTTCATTGGAGGATGTTCTTACACCAACCAAAAGCTTCCAAAATCTCTTCGAAAGACTCTCGCAAAGGCTTTCCCCCAAATCTCCCATTTGCCAACGATCCCCCCAACTAAGAGGTGAGGAGCCACTTAATTTTTTAGTAGATCAATTTATTGTTTGATCATTAACTTGGGAGAATTCCAAGGGATTCCTCCCATTAAAGATGAGTTCATGTGGTCCCCACCACAAATAATTTAAAGGAGAGTTGAGAGGATATTTAAAAATAAATATATTTACTTTATTTAATCCTCCACAAAAAATGAAAAAACCAAATTCTTCTCTCAACCCACTACTATCAAGGTGAAAACCCCCTTAAGCGAGTCCAGATGCTTCTAGTTCAACGGTGGCTTCAGATTTTTAATCCATGCACTGGTTCAAAAGTTAGAAAATTCCGCTCAGGCGTTTACTGAAAGTATCCAAAAAAAAGATTGGAAAATTATAATCATTCACCCTCAACCTGCACTGGTCGAGGTTAGGATATTACTAGGTTAAAAATGACCCAAATATTACAACGTTACTCTCGGATATCCAATCCGATTTACCGTTTAAATGATATGGATTTAAAAAATAATAATTTTCACTTAATTATTTTATTTACAGCCAAAAACCAGCATTCACGGGTGGCCCCCACTAGCCAATGTTAGTATGTACATAAATAAAAAATACCCTGAAGAGTTATGCGGCTATCTCAGATTTCAATCTGAGTTACCATTTTTTAGTTATAAGCATTTGAAAAATAAAATAATTTCATTAATTATTTTATATACAATTATGCCATTTTGGGTTTTCTCACAGGAGGCCCGCGCCGACCAAACTTAAGTCACGCCTAGGGTAAACCTGCCCTTATTAATGCAAAGGTAACCTCATATTTCAGATCTGGGCAACAGTTTAAGAGTTATTCTACATTTTTAAGAAAACTACATACGCATGCCAATTTAAGCACAACAAAAAATTCGGCGGATCATTTAGGGCACTCCGAGCCTCGAAATCACGTCCGTAAGATTTCAAGGTCTCATAAAAATTCCGTATAATTAGAAAAAATTATATGAAATTTTCGATACATTACTATCTACATAACCTTTCTTATGCATTATGTATGTAATTTATCCTTTCTAAAAAATAGTGCAACACCAATCTCTTTTTCTAGACATATTTTGAATATATTAGACACTATCTCAATTAGATAATAAGAACATTTTTCTCTGAAACATGTTTTCCATCCTTTTATTCTAAAATTTATTTTCATATCCCATACTCATTTAATAATAATTTTGTATTTCACTATCTTTGACGAAGTTTTTGTTTGTACACTAGCCTCTTTTAACTATCATTCAATCCTCCTCATATTTCACTAAACCCCATTATTTCAGAAGATAACTTTGTTATACTCATCAATTTTTTTTGAAACACTCATAAAGTTGTGTTTCATCCAATCAACATATAATGTTTTCATGGATTTCATCTTTTCATCCCAATGATGGTTGATCCAACACCTTTGATCCTCATAGATTCATTATTTTTAAAATCCATCATTCCATCATTGAAGTCTTTCTCATTATTCAACAAAGTTTAGGGTTCTATCATATAAGAAGAACACTGACTATCAAGAATAAATGGTAGTTATCCATTAATAGATTCTAATGGGGTTTCAACGATGAGAGTTTTTTCTTTTTTATTATCATTCTACACAACCTGTTTCTAAAATTTGACAAGAAAATTATTTTTTGATGGTAAAAAAAATAATTCAAACCTTATCATGATGTCCATATCGTTAACATATTTTTCCAATAGTTTCCAATTGTTTGAACCTATTCCCTAAATTCCCACCCACATTCTTATATTTCATTCAAAATTCATTCTCATATTTATTATTTTCAGAGGGTTGAATACCCCTAAAATCATGCCTTTCATAAATGGTGGGATAATAATAATGTTGTTGATTGATCAAACACTTATTCTTATCATAACTAATTACATATTTATTCTCAACCTATTATAGTAACTTTTTTTGATCTTTATTATGTTCATTCTTACAAGAACTACCACAATCTTCTATGAAAGAGATTTTGGAACTCATATTACTTTTTTCACACTACGACAAATACCCCTTTTATCAGCACTAAAAATGGCCTTTAATAGCTCTAGAAAAACGATGTTAAAGCCGTCGAAGATTAGGTGGGGGGTCCCCTTTATCAGCGCTTCAATAAGTGCTGATAAAGACCCCTTTTATCAGCACTAAAAAAGCACTGATAAAAGTGGTCTTTATCAGCGTTAAAAAAAGCCCTGATAAAAAGGCCCTTTATCAACGATTTCTTTTTAGTGATGATAAAAGACCCCTTTTATCAGAAATTTTTTTAGCACTGATAAAACTAAAAAAATTATTTTTATTTAAAGAAATACTGCCAATCTCAGGGGGCTTTTTACAGTTCTTGAGCCCCCCTTTAATGGCGCTTTCCGCACCTCCAGCGCCTGCACACACCGCCTTCCACCCTTTATCAGTGCTATACCACACCTTTATCAGCACTATCCCCCTCTAAATCACCCTTGCGTGCATGCCCCTGCCTCCACCCGAATTTTATCTCAAGACCTCCCCCCTACGCGCCTGAAGCCTCTACCACTCCCCTATATTGATTTGTTCTCTTATTTATGATATATATATATATATATATAGTTATATTTATTCGTATAGTAATATATATTTATATTAATATATATATAGTTATATTAATATATATGTAGTTATATTAATATATATATAGTTATATTAATATATATATGGTTATATTAATATATATATTTATAGTTATATTAATATATATATAATTATATTAATATATAGTTATATAAATTTTCATATATTTTTTTTAAATAAAATGGATATTAGTTATTATTTAGATAAAGCTAATATATTTTATAAGTAAAAATGCTTAATTATTTATTTAAAAAATTAAATTTTTAGGTGTGAATATATAAAAAATATGTACACATAATTATATATTAGATTATAAATAGTAGTGAATTATAAAAAACAATATAATTTCAAAGACATAATATCAATATGAATGTCCTACCTTAGAATAAATTCAGTCCCCACCAAAATAAGCCAACAATACCCCCTTAAACGAGGTTGAAAATCCACAAAATGCAAAAAAATCAGGGTACCCTGACTAAAAACTCAGTTTTGGAGGCCTTCTAGGCCTTTTTTAGCCCCGAACAATTGTTGACCGAGGTCCCCCACCTCCAATCGCAAGGGTGAAGAGATAGTCGCAAGCTTTACTTTGATATTTGGTAGAGCTCAAACGGACACCCGAATCAAAAGTTTTGGCCATATGAAGTTGAAGTTGCGTTTTTAACATATTTTGGATATTTATTTATTTATTTTTTATTTTTTTTGTCTTCAAATTGGTATTAAATGATTATTACTCCATAATAATTATGAAATTATTAATAAAAAATATTTTTTTAATTTTTTATAAGCCATTTTCAGTAAATATCTTATATATTAAGTTTATTAAGTGTAAATGTTTATTTATACTAATCTAAAATATATTTAAAAATTATATATTATATTAATATCAACATAACTATATTTATATATTTATATATTAATATATTATTTTTAATTATTTTTTTGAAGTTGACCCTTTATCATCGCTTAAAAAAAAAGCGCTGATAAAGGCCCCCCCCCTTTATCAGCGCTACTAAAAAAACGTTGATAAAGAGGGTCCCATTATCAGCGCTAAAAAACGCGCTGATAAAGGGGGTACCTTTATGAACCCTAAAAAAATGCACTGATAAAGGGGTACCTTTATCAGTGCATTTTTAGTGCTGATAAAGGTACCCTTTATCATCGCCTTTTTTAGCACTGATAAAGGTACCCCCTTTATCAGTGCTTTTTCGTTAGCGCTGATAAAGGTTGGTGCCGAGAAAAACTTTTTTTGTGGTACTGTCAGATTTAGAATGTTTTTGAGGAACAAGTTCCAACTCTTATTATTTTTCATTCATATTTATATCTAAATGTTCACTATGATTCTTTCCATTCTCAATATAATTCATCAAATCATCAATCTCTTTTATAGTCATTACATTCTCATCAGGAAATCCTTCTTGATTGTTGGTTGTGGAATTTTTTTTATTAACTCCATGTATTCTTTTACATTCCTTTTAATCATTATCGTACATTAATTAAACACTTATTTCATATGAGATTCATGTTTAGTTTATTATTATTTAGAACTACTGGTTCTGAAATGTTTATTATTCACTATTTCAATAGAATTATTCTCTCTATCTTCAACAGGAAAAGATTTTTCAAATTCATCTCCACTATTTTCTTTTTTGTAATATTTTCAAAAAATATTAATATATTGAATTTGATGAACTTTTTATCAATCCCTTTATAATTATGTTTATCATATTGTTTCTTCCATGACCTTCTTGTCTTTATTTTTTCTTCATCATGTTCTTATTCTTCATATCTTTTAGGGAAACTACCTGAAAATTATAAGGCCACAACCTTAAATGATACATAATCTTGAGTTATGTGAATAATTTACATTGAGGATCTTCTTAGTATTAGAGAATTAGAGAATTAGACAATAACTATTACTTAATAATCACATATAAATACAATGTAGAAATTTTGAAGAGTATATATTTCATCCATAATATAAAAAAAACCAAAATAAACATGGTTTCATTTCATGTTTAATCATCATAACTTTTATTTGATTTTATAATTCATTATATTATTTATTAATTATTTTGAAAATAGTTAAAAACAAGGGATGAAACAAAAAATATAAGTAAGGGACATAAAAATAAATAAAAACCATTAGTCTATTTAAAACCTGATAACCCATTAAATTTTATTTGAGTGGATGAAACAAAAAAAATCACATGAATAACACTCATAAATTTTTCTCAATGAAAAACACTAAATCCAATAAAAAATTAACACTCTTATAGGTGACATATAGAATAATATACATAAAACCCTTTGAAATTTCTTCCAATTGGAATAACAATTTCACTGACTTCCAAGTTGATGATATGTAATGGGGATCACCCTCTGTATAAGCTATATCAGACTTACTTGTTATATATAATGGGGCTCAACCCTTCCTATAAGATATATCAGGCTCACTCGTGATCTATAACGAGGATCAATTTTTAGTATAATATATATTGGGCTAACTCGTTTCGAATACTTCTTATGTACCATTTCATGAATAAAACATGTTCATAACAAAAACTTTTGAAAAAACACTTCTAATCCCATATAAATAAAATTTCTACTAAAAATAATTTTTTCATTTCAGAACTCATTTCCAATAAAAAGATACTGAAATAATGGAATAAGGGATTTTTTTTCCTTTTAAATGATATAATGGATTATTAAGGAAGCCAAATATCAAATAACGGTTATGACAGTGGAGATGTCGTTGTCACCGTATACGTTAAGAAAACATTCCTTTGGTCATTTTTTAAAGAATGTAAAATGATCCATATAAGAAGATTCCTTTTGAAAATATTTTATGAAAGTCATGATAGACATAAAATTTTATATATATATTTTTATACACATATAAAAAAATATGTAATTTAATATCATGAATAAAAATATTTGATAATAATGTCTTTAACATTCATGGTGTCCCATAACACTTTGAACATTTACATATTAATCTCCATGATTTAATAAATAACACAATTATAGATAAAATATTGATATTAAATGTCATTGTGGCTGTATATACCCCTTATAAAACAATAAAGGTGCATATTATCATGAAATTCCATAATGAAAGGAGATTGAGATGAAGTCCCCTATCTTGAGTCTATCATATTTCATTTGTTACTAAATTTACTAAATGATAAATTTAGGTTAATTTATAATTTATTTATAACATTATTAAATATTATTATTAATTTTATATCACTTATTACTATTTTATAGAAATTAGTAAATTATTTGACTTCATATCAGACATTTTGTCGATGTTCGTTATTTGAGTAAAAAATGAAATTGGTTTGATGAAAATTATCCTTGTGGTCATAAGTCTATTATCTCAATAATATTATTCATTATTTAAAGATCATATATATTTATTTATAATAGTTCATAACATTTGGATATAAGAAATGATATTCACCATTTATGGACACGGTAGGCCTAGTGTATGCATGAATGCTGCTTTCATATATTTATCATATTAAAGGATTATAAAATAAATGATAAATAGTTATATTATAATTTCAATATAATATCTATTTTATATATGTTATATACTTTCATTAACACAATCCTTTATATATTCCATGTATGGAATGAACAAGTCATATCACTTTTAGGCGGTGGAGTCCACACTTCTGGAAATGAAATTATCATATTTACTAATTATGAAACGTATAAAGGTATGTTGTAAATAAAAATTTCAAAATAATATATATAATATAAATATAATATATATATCATATTTAAATATAGATTCATCATAATGGCCATAATGAATGGTGGTAGAAGAAAATTGAACAGTCATTGTTTCGTGAGGTGTTGTTCGACGTAAACAGTAACAATATGTTATATATCCATTAGATGGAGGTTTGTGTAATTTTATGTCAATAATATAGCATACCAAAATCCTATTATATTTATTATAATGGTCTTTTTATAAAACAAAGGAAGAAAAAGCATGTACGGATGGAGAAGGAATATATAGAAAAGAAGATTGTAAAAATACGTTATCTCAAAATTTGGTAACTCATTTTGATTTGAGCCAAAAGGATTATTTGAGTTAGATTATACCCAAGGTATGGATTCAATGTGAAAGTTAGGGATTTTGGGAGATTATTTTATCAGAATTTGGAATATCCAAGGGGCTTGAGATGTGTGAGTATGTCGGTAGAGATGATGGGCATTTATAAGAGGGCAGCACTATAGGAATGTCTTGAAATATTTTGTTATTATAAATTTATTTTATAAGAATAATAGTTCCAATGACATATATTTCGAAGCTAATATGAGTATGGATCGAAATAATCTCAAAAAATAGGTTTTAGAAAAGTTTAGGTCACAAAATTAATATTATATTTTAGCTTTAACCCTAAGATAAAAACATTAACTCTAACCATGTATTCTTGTATTTTTATAGTATATGGTTACTATAGTTAATATATAATTCCATGTGAACCAATAGTGGATCATTAATTACATTTATAACATTAAATAACTCATTTTTTTAATTTTAAAATTTAGGACTATTATATCATATATTAAAATATTATTTTTTAAAAACTCATTTATGCCAATGTTTACAGTATTTAGTAATCAATTTTTTTAATCCACAAAAACATTATTACTTAGATCCAAAGGAATTAAATCAGCCCTAAAATATTACTTTAATCCAAAAAATTCTTTTATGGGATAAAAATTTTCAAATTACATTTTTTTAATATTTATAATATCATTTATTTGAGTCTTTCATTAATTAGGTAATCACTACATCATCATTGTGTCATAAATAAATTTATTTATATAATGTCTAAAAATTAGAAAGAAATTACCATGATTTTGTAAATATATTTATCTTTATAATTAGTATTTATAATAAAATATTTCATTTATATAAAGAAAAATGAAATTTTTTTCTTTAAGAGATACTTGTTTCTGTTCTTTATCCCTTTTCTTTAGAATAAATAATATAAAAGGTCACTATAACACCCAAGTGGTTCCAACAGGGTCCTAAAATTGACCCAAGTATTATAATGGTATGTTCGATATCATAAAATAGTATTAGAACAAGTTTTAGGGTAGTTTATAGTATTATAATTTTAGCTTTCACCCTTATTTAACCCATTAACCCTTTAACCAATGTAAATAAAAATAATTAATGAAGTAACTATTCATAATGTACAAAAACAAAAGGTAATTATTTAAAAAATTTGTAACATGAGATTAAAAATATGGAATCTATTTTTTCAAATTCAAAACAAACAGGTTGTAGTAATTATTTAAAAATACTTCTCGTTGTTAAAACTCAAAATCAGGTTTTTTTGAAGTAAACATATCAAAAGATTGATATGTATTTACGTCCAATTTAAATGTGGAATTATTTAAAATGACCATAATAGGATTTAATGATAAAATTTTAATCCAATTACACATTAAAACCATTTAAAATTTAAATATAACTATATAAATAAATTATATGAAAAGGAAGTTTTGAATTAAAAATCAGTATTTTTCACTGTTCATATAAATATGGATTTTATCAGAAAAATACCAAAATTTAAACTGAAGTTAATTTTGATGTCCCACTTCTGAATATGATATTTATTTGTTCAAATAGAATATATAAAAGTGACAAAAACTATTTTTAAAAATGGATCTCCGTCAAAATGCAATAAATTGACCTTTTAAAAATATTAGAGTTTTTTATTCTAAAAATTGGATTCATTCACATTTTAAGCCTCTAAAATTTGTTATATAAATGTAAAAACATTTAAAAAATATGTAAAATCATAATATAGTTAATTGAGTTCAATCCAACCAATTCAATTGTAACACAACAATATTTCATAGGACATCATCTCATTAAAATAATTCAATAGCTTGCACTGCACACAATACCAAGTTCGAGCGCACCACAACTTACTAAACTAGCCGTTCAAAAAGAATTTATGAATATTATTAAGTAATTTTTTATTCTTATATACTATATATAATTTTAACATCCATATTATGTGTTTCTTAGACATAATATAAGAATAAATTCATTTTTCTAGATAAAATAAATATTTTAAAAAAATGAAATTTTACCGCCTTTTAATGGAGAACCATTCTTAAAAGCAATATTTTATACTTTTATATATTACATTTACTGAAATAAAATTATTCTTTAAAAGCAGGACATAAAAATTTAGTATGGATAAATTTTTGGTACTTTTCTGATAACATTCATATTTTGATGAATAGTGAAAACTATTATGGTTTAAGTGAAAACTAATTTTTTAATCGAAATAATTTATACTGATAAATTATTAATTTGAATGGTTTGGAATTATAATTAGATAATATTTTAATCATTTAATACAATGTAGTTCGTTAGAAGTAATTTCACATTTAAATTTGACATAAACATGTGTCAATCTTTTGATTGTTTTTACTTTTTAAAAACCCGCTTTTTGGTTTGGACAATGGGAATTAATTTAAAATTAATAAGTTCAACATCATTGTTTTTTAATTTTGAAAAATAGACTTTATTTTTGAATTAGTAATATCAAAATTAGCTTAGGGTGATTTTTTGGTATTTTTCTGAAAACGTTCCATTTTTGATGAATAGTGAACAACACTACATTATTATTTAAAACCGGCTTTTTATTTAAATAATTAATTATTTTATTTATATTTATTTTAAGTCAATATATATATATATATATATAATACCTATATAAGTTAAATCTAATTCATTTGAATAATTTTATAATAAAATTAGATGTATAAAATTTTATTGAACTTTTTAACCTCTTTTTCCCACCTTATAGGTATGCTAGCAAATTTGCAAAAAACCTAATTTTACCACTTATGGGATTTGAATTTAAAAAATCCAAGATAAAATGTTGATATTATTAATGAAAATGTAATTCAATAATATGAAAATAATTTTTTTGTGAATAGTAACTTTTGACTTTTATTTACCATGATTAAAAATAAATAAGGTAATTAATGGTAAAAATGATATTATAGTTACCCTAACACATGTCCTAATTCTATTGGATAAGTGTAATTCAACCAGAAACAGAATTAGGAATAAAACATGATCCTTTATATACATTGGGATTAGATTAGGACATTTATTATTATTTTATTTAAAGAAGAGTTAAAAGAGTTAAATTCAATGTTTAATAGCTCAACCAATTTTAATATAGTGTTATAAAAAAGATAAACTCGACTATAAATATTCTATATAATGCACACAGAATTTCATACTAAATGGTATTTTATT
The DNA here is from genome assembly GCA_963277665.1 of Viscum album. Lineage (NCBI taxonomy): Eukaryota > Viridiplantae > Streptophyta > Magnoliopsida > Santalales > Viscaceae > Viscum > Viscum album. Next base: position 1,586,933,352 of record OY728155.1, read on the forward strand.
TATAATTTTTAGACATTAAATAATTTAATTTATTTATAACCCAATGATGATCGAGTAATTACCTCATTAATGTAAGATTAAAATAATTGATATTATAAATATCCAAATAGATGTAATTTAAGAATTTTGATGAATTCCACTAATTCTATAGGTTAATATGAAATGTTATGGTTTATTAAATAATTTTATTTTGAAGTAATCATGCATTTATGATTTTCACAAAATCAAAACTCTAAATTATGTCCAAATTGACATAATTGAGTTTTTGAAAAATACTATATTATTAATTTAAATAATATTCCTAAAAATCTAAGGATTAGCCAAAGGACTTAGATAAGGTTATATATATTAATAGTAAACCACATGGATTTATCTTGGCCTACTATGGTTTGTTTATTAGCCATATAATATAAAAATAAAAAGAGATATCGTAAATGTCAAACTTTTTTTCCTAAAGTTAAATCTAAAAGATAAGGTTAATTTGGTGACATAAACCTATCTAAAACCTATTGGTTGAGATTTTTTCGACTCATCCACACCTTATCCTAGAAATAAATCATTTTGGAGCCATTAGAAATTGAAAATAATTTTATTATAAAATAATATTTCATTGTTTCGGGTACCCGATCCAAAAATCCAACAAAGAAACCCAATATTTGACTCATAATTTCCATCTCAAGCACTTTTCAAGCATGAAATCCTGCACATGGATTATCCTGAAACTCTAATCACAGGCTCCCTCCACATGTCTAGAACCACTATCACACCGCCTATCTCGCTCGGAGCTACACCCCGAAGACACGCCAGAATTGAACCTCCACATTGACCCTTCTACGACCCACAACATCTTCATTCTAAACCTGAATAATAAAATGATCGCATATTCACGATCCTTAGGTTAAGGGCTCTGTGTCCATATGTTGTGTTCTACATAATATTGTGTTTTCACTGCCATTAAATTTTTGTCCGCCTCCTTGCACGAGCCATTGCGGCTTCGTTCGAAGCCCGAAAAATGAAACGATCACATGTTTTCAATCCTTGTGTTAAGAGATTCGGGTCCATATATTTCACTCAACATAATATTGTGTTTCTAGCACCATTAAATATTTGGCCTCCTACTTTTTCAATCCATTTTGGCTTCGTTCCATGCCCAAAAAATTGAACGATCGAATATTTTTGATTGTTGCATCGAGGGTGTCACTTACATATACCGCGCTCAGAAAAACACTGTGTTTCTAGTGCTAATAAATATTAGGCGTTGCAGAACGCATGAAGAACGTGCGAAGAAAGAAATAGAAATATCTTGGTATATGTTCAGATCGATGTTCAGGTATGTTTGGCCATCATCGTTGAGAATCCAGAATATGGGGAATCAACAAATAGATATTTATCATAATGCAAAATAACCCTCCTACCTTGATGTTAATTGGAGATGTCCTGAGGAAGGAGATGAAGACGTCGAAATTCATTACTCCTGCACCATGCGCCCGATCTGAGCTCGTGCGTGGTCCTCTTACTTGATCGAGAGGACGTTCTTCATTGGAAGATGTTCTTGCACTAACCAAAAGATCCCAAAAGCTCTCCCAAAGACTCCCCCAAAGGCTCTCCCAAAAATCTCCCTTTTTCCAATTATCCCCCAAACTAAGAGGTGAGGAGCCACTTAATTAATTAGTAGATCAATTAATTGTTGGCTCATTAACTTGGAAGAATTACAAGGGTTACCTCCCATTAAAGATGAGTTCGGGTGGTCCCCACCATAAAGAATTAAAAGGAGAGTTGAGAGGATATTTAAACTAAAATATATTTATTTTATTTAATCCAACACGAAAAATACAAAAACCAACTTCTTCTCTTAACCCACTAATATCAAGGTTAAAACTCTCTCAAGAGAATCCTGACGCTGCTAGTTCAATGGTGTCTTCAGATTTTTAATCCAAGCACCGGTTCAAAAGTTTGAAACTGCCACTCAGGCATTTACTGAAAGTACCCAAAAAAATATTGGAAAATTATAATCAGTCACCCTAGACCCACACCGGTCAAGGTTAGTCTCTTCCTAGGTGGAAAACTCCCCAAAAAATCCAACTGTACTCTCGGATTTCCAATCCGAGTTATTGTTTAAAAGATGTGGATTTTACAACAAAATAATTTTCACTTAAATATTTTATTTAAGGCCAAAAACTAACATTCACTGGTGGCCCCCACTGGCCAATGTTAGTATCTACCTAAATAAAGAATACCTTCAAGAGTTTTGTGCTATCTCAGATTTTGAATCTGAGTTACCATTTGTTAGTTATAAGCATTTGAAAAATAAGATAATTTATTTAGTTATTTTATTTACAATCATGCCATTTTTGGGTTTTCTCACAGGAGGCCCACGCCGACCAAACATAAGTCCCACCAAGGGTAATCCTACCATTCTGAATGTAATTGTGCCCTCATATTTCAGATCTGGGCAGAAATTAAGGAGTTAATCTAATTTTTCAAGAAAAATGCATACATACGCTAATTTTAGCATAACAAAAATTTTGGCAGATCATTACGGTCACTCCGAGCCTCGGAATCGCGCGCCGTCAGATTTAGTGGTCTTATAATTATTCCATATAATTAGAAAAAATTATATTGAATTTTTAGGACATTACTATCTATGTAAACTTTATTATACACTAAGTATGTAATTTATCCTTTCAAAAACATTGTGCAACAACAATCTCTTTTGCATGAAATATCTTGAATATATTAGACACTATCTCAATTAGATAAAAATAACATGTTTCTATGACACATGTTTTCCATCCTTTTATTCTAAAATTAATTTTCTTACACCATACCCATTTAATAATTATTTTTTATTTCACTATTTTGGACGAAGTTTTCGTTTGTACATTAGCCTCTTTTAACTATCATTGAATCCTCATAATATTTCAGTAAAACCCATATTTTCAAAAGCTAACATTGTTATCCTCATCAATTTTTTTTGAAACACTCATAAAGTTGTGTTTCATCCCATCAACATATAATGTTTTCAGAGATTTCATATTTTCATCCCAATGATGGTTGATCCAACACCTTTGATCCTCATAGATTCATCATTTTTAAAATCCTTCATTCCATCATTGAAGTCTTTCTCATTATTCAACAACGTTTAGGGTTTTATCATATGAGAAGAACACTGAATATCTAGAATCCATGGTTGTTCTCAATTTATATATTGCAATGGGGTTTCAACAATGGGTGTTTTTTCTTTTTTCTTTTCATTCAACACATCCTGTTTCAAAAATTTGTCAATAAAAATTCTTTTGTGTTGATAAAAATAATAATTCAAAACTTATCATGATGTCCATTTCATTCACATATTTCACAAATAGTTTCCAATGGTTTGAACCTATTCCCAAAATTCCCACCCACATTTACAGATTTCATTCAAAATCCATTCTCATAATTATTATTTTCAGAGGGATGAATACCCCTAAAACCATGTCTTTAATAAATGGTTGGACAATAATAATGTTGTTGATTAAACAATCACTTATTTTTCATGTGTTCAAATCCTCAAAAATACTGACACTATCTATAGAAAGAGTATTGTCTTATGAAATATTGATATTGAACAGTTTAGTTAGTAGGTTTATCAACAACTTTATTTACAGAAATTTTTTGATTCCCAGACTATTTATTTTCAAACATAAATTTCATCTTTAGGTAATATTTCATTCACGAATTATTAGAACTATAATTAATATAATTTTTTAAAAAATAAGTATTTTTAGATACTTCTTATTATTATGAATTTTTAACTTTATCCATATTAATATCATTCCCAACATTATTCTTCTCATAAATAATTACATATTTATTCTCAACCTATTATGGTAACTTTTGTTGATCTTTATTTGGTTCATTCTTACAAGAACTACCACAATATTCTAAGCTAGAGTTTTTCAAGCACATATTCCTTTTTTGAAACTACTACAAATACCCCTTTTATCAGCGCTAAAAATGACCTTTAACAGCACTAGAAAAGTGATGTTAATGTTGGTGAAGATAAGGGGGGGGGGGGGGGTCCCCTTTAGCAGCACTAAAAAAAGCACTGTTAAAAGGGTCCTTTATCAGCACTTTTTTTTTAGTTCTAATAAAAGAACCCTTTTATCAGCGCTTTTTTATAACTGATAAAACTAAAAAAAATAAAAAAAAATAAAAAAATACTGCCAATATCTGCGGGGCTTTTTACAGTGCTTGAGCCGCCCTTTATCAGCGCTTTCCGAACCTCCATCACCCATATGCACCGCCTCTACCCTTTATCAGCACTATACCCCACCATTATTAGTGCTAGCCCCCTCTAAATCACCCTTGCACGCGCGTCCCTTCCTCCACCCAGATTTGATCTCGAGACCTCCCCCCTACGCGCCCAAAGCCTTTGCCACTCCCCTATATTGATTTGTTCTCTTATTTATGATATATCGATTTATTTATATATATATAGTTATATTTATTCGTATTGTAATATATATTTATATTAATATATATAGTTATTTTAATAAATAGTTATATAAATATTCATATATTGGTAATTTAAATAATATGGATATTAGTTATTATTTAGATAAATATAATATATTTTATATGTAAATATGTTTAATTATTTATTTAAAAAATCAAACTTTTAGGTGTGAATATAAAAACAAATATGTACATATAGTTATATATTTGATTATAAATAGCAGGTAATTAGAAAAAATGATAAAACATCAATGGAATAATATCAATATGAATGTAATACCTTGGAAAAAATTTATTCCCCACCAAAAAAGCCAATAATACCCCCTTAAACGAGGCTGAAAATCCACAAAATTTTAAAAAATCGGGGTACCCCGACTTTAAACTCAGTTTCGGAGGCCTTTTGGGCCTTTTTGGGCCTCAAAAAAACCATGACTAGGGCTCCCACTAATTATAGGGGTGTAGATCTCATCGCAGGCTTCACTTTGATATGTGGTAGAGCTCAAACGGACACCCGGATCAAAAGTAATGTCCATTTGAAGTTCAAGTTACCTTTTCAACATATTTCAGATCCTTTTTTATTATTTTTTATTTTTTTCATCTTAAAATTGTTATTAAATGACTATTACTCCATAATAAATAAGCAATTATTAATTAAAAATATTTTTTTAATTTTTTATAAGCCATTTTCACTAAATATCTTATATATTAAGTATACAATGTGTAATTTTATATTTATACTCATCTAAAATATATTTAAAAATTATATATTATATTTATATCAACATAAATATATTAATATATTTATATATTAATTTATTATTTTTAATTAATTTTTTTTGAAGTCGACCCTTTACCAGCACTTTTAAAAAAAATCACTGATAAAGGCCCCCCTTTATCAGCGCTACTAAAAAAGCGCCGATAAAGAGGGTCCCTTTATCAACGCTAAAAAAAGCACTGATAAAGGGGGTACCTTTATCAACTTTAAAAAAGGTGCTGATAAAGGGGTATGTTTATCAGTTCTTTTTTTAGCGCTGATAAATGTACCCTTTATCAGAGCCTTTTTTGTGCTGATAAAGGTACCCCCCTTTATCAGTGCTTTTACGTTAGCGCTGATAAAGGTTGGCGCCGAGAAAAACTATTTTTTTGGTAGTGTCAGCTTTAGAATGTTTTTGTGGAACAAGTTACAACTCTTCTAATTTGGCCTTCATATTTACACCTAAATGTTCATTATGATTCTTTCCATTCTCAATATAATTCTTCAAATCATCAATCTCTTTTATCGTCATTACATTCTCATCAGGAAATCCTTCTTGATTTTTTATTGTGGAATTTTTGTTTATTGACCCCATGTATTCCTTTACATTATTTCTAATCTTTATCAGACATTAATTTAACACTTCTTTCATATGAGATTAAATTTTATTTTATTATTATTGAGAACTACTGATTTTAAATGTTTATTATTCATTATTTCAATAGAATTATTCTCTCTATCTTTCACACCAAAAGATTTTTCAGATTCAACTCCACTACTTTCTTTTTCATCATATTTACACAAAAATATTATTCTATTGAATTTGATGAACTTTTTATCATTCCCTTTAGAATCATAATTATGTTTATTAGATTTTTCTTCCATGACCTTCTTGGCCTTATTTCTTCTTCATCACGTTCTTATTCTTCATATATTTTCGGGAAACTACCCGAACATTATAAGGCCACAGCCTTAAATGATACACAATATTGAGATATGTGAGTAATTGAAATTGAGGATCTTTTTAGGATTAGAGAATTAGATAATTAGACCATAACTATTACTTAACAATCACATAGAAATAATATGTGGAAATTTCCAAGAGTATACATTTCATCCATAATATAAAAACAACCAAAAGAAACATGGTTTCATTTCATGTTTAATCATCATCACTTTTATTTAATTCTATAATTCACTCTATTCACCCTTATATCTTTTGAAAATACTTAAAAACAAGGGATGAATCTAAAAATATACGTAAATGACATAAAATTAAATAAAAACCATTAGTCTATTTAAAAACCGATAACCCATTAAATGTTATTTGAGTGGATGAAACATAAAAATCAAATAAATTACACTCATAAATTTTCCTCAATGAAATACACTAAATCCAATAAAATATTAACAATCTTATAGGTGACATATAGAATAATATACATAAAACCCTTTGAAATTTCTTCCAATTGGAATAACAATATCACTGACTTCCAAATTGATGATATGTAATGGGGATCACCCTCTGTATAAGCTATATCAGACTTACCTGTGATATATAATTGGGCTCAACCCTTCCTATAAGATATATCGGGCTCACTTGTGATCTATAACGGGGATCAATCTTTAGTATTATATATATTGGGCTCACTCGTTTCCAATACTGCTTATATACCATTCCATGAATAAAACATGTTCATAACAAAACCTTTTGAAAAAAATCTTCTAATCCCATATGAAGAACATTTCTACTAAAAATACTTTTTTCATTACAGAACTCATTTCCAATAAAAATATACCAAAATAATGGAATAAGGGATTTATTTTCCTTTTAAATTATATAATGTATTATTAAGGAATCCAAATATCAAATAGCAGTTACGACAGTGGAGATGTCGTTTTCACCGTATACGTTAAGAAAATATTCCTTTGGTCATTTTTTAAAGAAAGTAAAATTATCCATATAAGAAGATTCCTTTTGAAAATATTTTATGAAGGTCACGATAGACATAAAGTTTTCTATATATATTTTTATACACATAAAAAAATATAAAATTTAATATCATGAATAAAAATATTTGATAATAATGTCTTTAACATTCATGGTGTCCTATAACACTTTGAAAATTTACATATTAATCTCCATAATTTAATAAATAACACAATTATAGATAAAATATTGATATTAAATGTCATTGTGGGTGTATATACCCCTTTTAAAACAATAAAGGTGCATATTATCATGAAATTCCACAATGAAAGGAGATTGAGCTGAAGTCCTCTATATTGAGCCTATCATATTTCATTTGTTACTTTATTTAAAAAATTATAAAATTAGGTTAATTTATAATTTATTTATAACAGTTTTAAATATTATTATTAATTTTATATCACTTATTACTATTTTATACAAATTAGTAAATTATTTGACTTCATATCGGACATTTTGTCGATGTTCATTATTTGAGTCAAAAATGAAATTGGTTTGATGAAAAATTTCCATGTGGTCATAAGTCCATTATCTCCATAATATTATTCATTATTTAAGGATCATATTTATATATTTATAATAGTTCATAAAATTTGGATATAAGAAATGATATTCACCATTTATGGACACGGTATGCCTAGCGTATGCATGAATGCTGCTGTCATATATTTATCATATTAAAGGATTAAAAAATAAATGATAAATAGGTATATTATAATTTAAGTATAAAATCTATTTTATATATGTTATATACATTCATTAAAATAATCCTTTATATATTCCATGTATGGAATGAACAAGTCATATCACTTTTAGGAGGCGGAGTCCACACTTCCGGAAATAAATTTATCGTATTTACTAATTACGACATGTATAAATGTATGTTCTGAATAAAAATTTCAAAATAATATATATAATATAAATATAATATATATATCATATTTAAATATGGATTCATCATAATTTCCACAATTATAGGTGGTAGAAGAAAATTGAACAGTCATTGTTTCGTGAGGTGTAGTTCGACGTAAACAGTAACAATATGTTATATATCAATTAGATGGAGGTTTGTGTAATTTTATGTCGATAATATAGCATTCCAACACCCTATTATATTTATTATATTGGTCTTGTTATAAAATAAAGGAATAAAAATTGCATAGGGATGGAGAAGGAATATAAAGGAAAGAAGATTGAAAAAAGACGTTATCTCAAAATTGGGTAACTCATTTTGATTTGAGCCAAAAGGATTATTTGAGTTAGCTTCTACCAAAGGTATGGATTCAATGTTAAAGGTAGTGATTTTGGGAGATTATTTTATCAGAATTTTGATTATCCAAGGGGCTTGAGATGTGTGAGTAAGTGGGTAGAGGTGGTGGCCATTTATAAGAGGGCGACACTATAAGAATGTCTTGAAATATTTTGTTATTATAAATTTATTTTAGATATACAATAGTTCCCATGACATAAATTCTGAATATAATATGAGTATGGGTCTAAATCATCTCAAAAAATAGGATTTATAAAAGTTTATATCACAAAATTAATATAATATTTTAGCTTTAACCATTAGATAAAAACATTAACTCTAACCACGTCTTCTTGTATTTTTATAGTATATGGTTACTATAGTTAATATAAAATTCCACGTGAAATAATAGTGGATCATTAATTACATTTATAACATTAAATAACTCATTTTTTATACTTTTAATATTTAATACTATTGTATCATTTAATAAAATATTATTTATATTAAAAACACATTTATACCAATTTTTACAGTATTAAGTAATCAATTTTTTTTAAATCAATAAAAACATTATTACATCGATCCAAAGGCATTAAATCATCCCTAAAATATTACTGTAATCCATAAAATTCGTTTATGTGATAAAAAGGTTCAAATTACATTTATTTTAATATTTATAATGTCATTTATTTGAATCTTTCATTAATTAGGTAATCACTACATCATCATTGTGTCATAAATAATTTTTTTTATATAATGTCTAAAAATAAGAAATAAATTACCATGATTTAGTAAATAAATTTTTCTTTTTAATTAACATTTATACTAAAATATATCATTAATATTAACAAAATTGAAATTGTTTTCATTAAGAGATAATTGTTTCTGTTCTATATCCCTTTTCTTTAATATAAATATTATAAAACGTCATTGTAACACCCAAGTGGTTCTAATAGGGTCCAAAAATTGACCCAAGGATTATAATGTTAGGTCCGATCACATAAAATAGTATTATAACATGATTTAGGGAAGTTTTTTATTATTATAATTCTAATTTTATCCTTATTTACCCGATTTACCCTTTAATCATGGTAAATAAAAATAATTAATGAAGTAACTATTCATAATGTCAAAAAACCAAAGGTAATTATTTAAAAAATTTGTAACATATGATTCAAAATATGGAATCCATTTTTTCATAATCAAAATAGATAAGTTGTAGTAATTATTTAAAAAACAATTCTCGTTGTCAAAACTCGAAAGCAGGTTTTTATGAAGTGAAAACTATCAAAATACTGACATGTATTTACGTCTAATTTAAATGTGAAAGTACATAAAATAAAAATAATTGGATTGAATGATAAAAATATAATCAAATTACATATTAAAACCATTTAAAATTTAAATAGAAGAATACAAATAAATTATATGAAACAGATGTTTTGAATTAAAATTCCGTATTTTTTACTGTTCATATTATGATGGATTTTATTAGAAAAATACCAAAATTTAAAACGAAGGTAATTTTTATGTCCTCCTTCTAAATAAGATATTTATTTGTTCAAATAGAATATAGAAAAGTGACAAAAAATATTTTTAAAAATGGTTCTCCGTCAAAATGCAATAAATTTTTCCTTTTAAAAATAATAGAGTTTTTTATTTTAAAAATTGGATTCATTCTCATTTTATGCCTCTAAAATTCATTATATAAATGTAAAAACATTTAAAATTATGTAAAATCATAATATATTTAATTGAGTTCTATCCAACCAATTCAATTGTAACACTCCAAAATTTCATAGTACGTTATCTCATTAAAATAATTCAATAGCTTGCACTACACACAACACCAAGTTCGAGCGCACTACAACTTACTAAACTAACCGTTCAAAAAGAGGTTATAAATAGTATTAAATTAATTTTGATTCTTATATACTATATATAATTTTTACATCCATATTAATTGTTTCTTAGACATAATATAAGAACAAATTCATTTTTTGGATAAAATAACTATTAAAAAAACGCAATTTTACCACCTTTTAATGGAGAAACCTTCTTAAAACCAATATTTGACACTTTTATATATTAAATTAAATTTAATTAAATTATTCTTTAGAATCAAACATAAAAATTTAGTTTGGATAAATTTTTTCTACTTTTCTGATAACCGTCTCCACGACGTGATGAGATTCATTTACACATTCACCATACAATGATGATTATAAAAAAAATATTTTTAATAAGTATGAAATATATGACATAACAAAGCTACGTAATACATATATAAATATATATATTAATATATATATATATATATGTGTGTGTGTGTGTGTGTGTTTATTTAAATATATCTTGTTCACTTAGTTCTGTTCAATACTATATGAAAATGGAAAGAACCATTATGCGTACGTACGGACTACCATCTCCATAAACAGGATTTTCCATTTCATATATCTATCTATTATAAATATTTATATTCTAAATATATATGATATATAAATCTTTTATTATATTATGGAAGTATTTAAATCATGATCTAAATTATATGATCAAGAATAACAAGTTAAAACATGTAGGATAAGGAAAGGAATTATTACCCGAAATGTTAATTTAACATGGAAATCATTATTAAATAGGTAGTATAATGTCATAAATGAATCATGTATGATATAATAAATATTAATATGGTTATGTAATAATTTAATAACATAGTATGGTCCTTATACAGGTGGTTAAACATACCCTCGACCAAAGGAAAGTGCAAGGTAAGGGTTAATTCCTCAATCTCATTGTAATATGAGATTGTTTGGGTGTATGTTTCTACTGGGACCTATTAATTATACATGTCCATTATTCATAAAAATGTTTTCAAAGAGATTCATTTTAAGTGACTCTATAACTAAAAAATCATTTTAAATGTTTTAAATACTTATTCTTCTAAACCTTTCACATTAATGACAATGTTTCCAAAATGATTTTAAGGATTTATTTATATATACATAAATGTTATAAAATGTTAATTCCATTCAAAATTTTCAAAGTGGTATGAGACACTTTGAATAAAAAATATCATTTAAATGACTTTCATTATAAAATGTGTGACATTTAAAATGATTTCATGAAAATAGATATTTCTCTTAAAAGAGTTTTAATGATCATTTTCAACTATGTCAACATCATTTACTAGATATTATTCTTGATCGAGGTATATTTATTATGATAAAAATATTCCATATTTTGATGAAGGATTTGTGATACATTTGAATGTGGATGCGTTATTTTTATACCATTCATGGTTTATGGATAAATTATTGAAATTTTGTATGATATTTTTAATACGAATGTTTATGTTATGTTTAAAAATTTTTATATGAAGAATGATTTGGACTTAGTATGTGATAGTTGGAGCCCACTATAGCTTCTCGATGCATCAGCAGGTCTCATGAGACAAATTAGTGTCTTGGAATAAGGCATTGAAAAAAAATATTATTTGTAGTCTTGACACAAGGCCTTGACTATATGGTTATGAAGTCTGGCATTATGCATTCCATCATTATAAAATTGGATATTGATATTACATGTGAATATTCGACTAGTAGAATAACCAAGTGAATAACTAAATATAATTATTTGATTTATCTTTGAAATATTATGATGAAGTCTAAGACTAAACGTCTTATAGTTTAGTCATATGCATTACCTTAAATTATTATCATTATTTGTGAAAGTTTCTGCAATATTGTTATCTTTACTGAGCATTTGAGCTCACCCATTTCTTATATTTTATTTTCCTAGTATTCCATGAAGTGTATTATGATTGATAATAACGGTTAAGCTAAGTGATTAATGGCATTCTAAAAGGATCATTTATGTAGTGTTTTATTTTCTAATGTGTAATGTAACGTTAATATATGTAATCAATATTCTAAGACAGCTAATCTAATCGGACATTCGAGAGTTGATTCCTTATAAGCATGCCAATGTATTAAAATAAAGCACTAAATTTAGGGTTTTGGGGTTGGGGCATTACAGTTAGTATGAAATAAAGTTTATAAATAACTTTGGAAACTAAATTTAGAAAAAATCTCATTAGAGAACATTACCATAAGATAGACTTTGAGGATCTGTATATAAGAACTTCTTATAATTTTGGTACTGTAGAGATTTGGTGAATTTTCAAAGAAATACATCCCTGTCTGGATACGAGAAGGTAGAGGTGGCTCTGGAACATATGTACCTAGGGTTAAACCCCAAAAAACACCGCTTTGAGCTTGACTCGAATCAGAACTGGTGCATGACAATGGGCTTTGCTGCACTCTTGGTTACGACACTCTCATGGGATATGTTTAGGATAATTTACATTTTCATGACAAGCCATTATAAAGGATTTAGGAGTAAATACTTCCTAAATTTTTTTTTTTTTATGATTATAGATTTTAATCCTAATATTTTCAATTTACGTTAGGTATTTTACAAGTGTGGAATTATGCATTGTGAATCATAAACTAACATATGGAATACCATTGTATAGAAATCGCACCTAATGGATGGAATAATAACTCCAGCAATATGCATGATCCATAGAGTAAGAAGGATCTTATCATTCATGTTATTAAAGAAACATTTTGTGATATGTTTGACTGGGGATGTGTTATTTTTATACCATTCATGGTTTGTGGACAATGTATTGACATTTTGTGGGCTAGTTTTAAAATGAATGTTTTTGATATGTTTAAACCTTTTCAAATGAATAATTAATTGGACTTAGTAAGTGATAGGTGGAGCCCGCTATAGCTCCTAGATGCATCGATAAGTCTCATGAGAAAAACAAGTGTATTGGCACAAGGCCTTGATAAAATCTTATTTGTTTTCTTGGAACACGACCTTGACTATGTGGTTATGAAGTCTCGAATTATGCATTCTATCAATAGGAAATTGGCTATTGATATTACATGTGATTATTCGACTAGTAGAATAACCATGTGAATAAGTAAATGGAATTATATGATTTATCTTTTTCATATTATGATGAAGTATAAGTTAAATGGCTTGTTTTTTAATCTTATACATTGATTTAATTTTTTTTGTTTATTTGTGAATGTTTTTGCTATATTTTTATCCTTAGTGAGAGTTTGAGAACACCCCTTTGATATATTTTATTTTTCCAGGATTCCAAGAAGTATATTATGATTGATAAAAAGGGTTAAGCTAGGGAATTAATGGAGTTCTCAAAGGATCATTTATGTTCGGTTTTATTTTATAATTTGTAATGTACCATTCATGTATTTAATCTATTTTCCAAGATTGGAAAACTAATTGGTCTTTTGGGATTTTATTCCTTCTAATCCTGCCAATGTATTAAAATAATGCACTGATTCTAGGATTTGGGGGTCGTTACAAAAATGGAAAGGCTTTAACTTAAATATAAAATAATAATATTGTTGTTGTATTATTTTTCTATATAACTAAGTGTTGTGTGCAATGTGAGAACTCAGAGAACCCCATTGTTCTATGTCAGGTATGCTCTCATACATTGTGTCCCCATTAAACAAAATATAATATTAAATTCAAAAATATTAGTGGATATGAAAATATGGATTTTACACAAAGTGCCCAACAACACCTACTTCAAAACAATTAAATGAAATTTTTACATTATATCTACCTATTTAAGTTCTTTCATTTCTATAAAACAAAGACAAAATATTGTTAATGTTTTACATGCATAATTTTTCAAGTCGTAGTTAGAAAAAAAATATTCCTCAAGAACCATCTTATACTTTTCTTTTTCAACAGCTTTGAAAGATATTTGTCTATCAACTTTAGTTTTTCTCTTCATAATATTCTGCCTTCTCATTTCATATGTGATGAGAGTGCTATAAAAAACTTAAAAGATAATGTTTCCTGATCTTTACCTACTAATTAGGTGACACTTGAAACAAACTTGTTAAAATGAATTCTTAATATCTTCTCAACAATTGTAGAATCCTATTACTTTTCAATAAGACATCTGATAGTACTTGTAATGTCATTTACGCAGGTAAATAATTCCCTGACGAATTCATACTCTCCCATTTTCAAATATTCATAATTTAGCCTTCATAATTTTAGTTTTTCTATCATCACTCTCATATTTCCTTCAGATAAGTTTTAGGGTATCCTAGATACCTTTAGCAGTGTAAAACCCTTTCTTAAAAATCACTTTTAGAAAGTGATGGGACTAAAGCATTTTTATCTCATCAATCATTGTAATGATTCTTCATATCGATCAGTGTAAGACGAACCCATTCATCAATAGGAATAAATACATCTAATGTAGGTTCAAGAACATCATATTCAAGGGACAAAAGATAATGCATCATTCAATAGTTCTAGATTTGATAATTCTTTATATCAAATATCAGAATCACCTTATTGTTCACGCAATTCAGACTCTCCATCACAAATTATCATCAAAACATCAGCAAAGAATAATTGAAGAGAATATTTTCCTCTAATTCCAATTCATGTTTCCCATTCAAGATTCAACTATCACTGAGAAATGGATGGGTGAATTAGTGATATCTTTATCCTTTATTTTTATTTACTTTTGAAACAACCTTCACCTTTAGTTAATGATTTATATCTCTTCTGAAAAAAATTCAAACAAACATTAATAAGAATAAAAAAATATACAAGGATCACTACTTAAAAAGAGTAGTAATATCCTTGTTATAGTTTGGATATAATCCAATACCACATAATCCACTAAAAAATAATCCCTTTATGTGGGATACAATGAGTATAATATGCCCTTACAATCATATGGAACTTTGAAAAAAAATCCAAAAGTGCATGTTCTTTATCTATAAAAAAATTATGTATTATAATGTTATAGTGCCTTTTGGAAATATTTCATGAGTTTTACCTTTAAAAAAATTATTCTCTTTTCTACTCAGAAGCTACTAGGAACTTCCTTCAGTCCTCCATGAATTTTCATGCTTCCTCCACGGACTACATGTATCCTCCGCGAACAGAGTGGTACCATGTGGAGCATGTTATTCGTGGACCACCTCAAATTATATAGAAAAATATATACTCCATGGATGAAAAATGTGTCATATACTTCTAATGCTTCACATACCACCCCTGATCTGCAGATGACCTCTGCTTCAAGACCTTCCAATAACTCATGTACCCTTTCCCTTTGTGGGATATCAATCCCCAAAAAGAACTTCCACATACTCTCTCCATGGACAATATCCCTCACAGAAATGATCCCCATGAAATTATTCCACCACTGTAGAAAATATTCCTCACGAACTCCTCCATTTGTGGAATTCTCCTTTGTGAACTCTTTAGACTTCACTAAAATATTCACATGAGTTAAAAACATTTCTAATGTAAATAAATCTCTCTTAATAATGGGTATATGGTCCTTTTTTAGCCCAATAAATCCAAAAAATTATCTAATATGTATTAAAAAATGATTTGATGTGGTACCACCATCCCCTCATACTAAGCTCCTTCGATGAACTATTTTCCCCTTAATGGTCCACAAACAACATCTCTCCCTTTGTGAAAGCCAATGGAATCAGCAAAAGAATCACCTATTCTCTTAAAAAATGACGACCTTCCAGGAAACTTGTTCCTTCAACAAACAAATCACATCCTTTATTCCTCAAACAATGTCCTTCTGTAAACCGTTTTCCTTTCTAAATAAATCACCTCGTCTTAGCAACAAATGACATGGCTTCTACGAACCGTTAAACTCTCAAAAATTGAAATCATTCCTCAAACATTTTTTTATTCATGGTCCACATAGCATGATTTGTTTCCCATATAGTGATTATATGAATAACATATTCCTTCATCTATTTGCCTTTTATTCTCTATGTACATCAAATGAAATCCATGAAATGTACCTCATGGTTTGTGAAATGCAATTTATAGAAATCATTCCTTTTCCAAAAAACAAACTCTATATTTTTAGTCCCAAAAGTTTTCCAATCATTGTAAAACATCACCACCATAAAAGGCATGCTTCATATACACCGGCCATTTTGATTTTATGTCTTTTTCTTTCTTCATGAACTATGAACGTTCTGATATATAACTTTTTATCGATCATCATGAGCCTCGTCAGATTTACCAAAGAAATAATTATAACTTCCATGTCTTCTTGAAACATCATTTATTAGAATCAATCTTAAATACATTTGGAAACACCCTTTATCCTACTTTCGTTCATAAAATTATATTAAAATTTATCCAAACACCTTATGATATTTGTGAAATAAAAATTAGTAAAGCATCATCATTTCTCTATGATCTTCTAAAAAGTGAATTTATTTATCCTTTCTGGAAAAAAAACAACACTATTGAAAAAAAAATATTTCATTCAAATTCTTATTTTTTCAACTTTTCCCAAACAAAAATAATAATTTTTTAGAATGTGATAATATAATTCCATTAAATCTTTGGTGAAATAGATCTTTTAGATATCCTTTTAAATCCCTATTGCAAGTAGTTTGAGAATCAAAAGACCACTACAATGTTTCTTAGTATTTGGGGAAGTTAATGTTTTAGTTTTTGATAGATATTAGAGGCACAATGTTTTGTAAATAATCTAGGGTAGGATCTTTCCATTTATAATTGGTATGGGATGACGTTTTGGAGTTTTTTAAACGATTAAATTAGAATAAAATTATTATAATTAAAAATCAGTCCAAATGGCCCATGATTCAAAACTAATATATTTTTTGGCTATAATAATATAATATAATAGACTTTTAATAGGAATAAGTTTTGTTTAAAGTAGTTTCTTTTGGTTAAATCCCTAATATAAACATTTTTTACCTTAACCGTGAAAATAAATTTTTTACACTTTATAGGTTACATTTTTACATTTATAGTGGAAATGGGAACAATAACTGACAATTGAAGAAGTTTTATTCATAATATTATATTCCTAGAACACTTTTATTAATTTTATTATTTTAAAATAATTTTATAATATTTTATTTTGTTAAAATATCATTATTGATATATTTGACAGTATTCATTTAATTTGAATTAAAATATATAAATTGAGAATGTATAATTAAAATATAATCCCTTCAAAAATCATTAATATTCCCTAATCATCTTTAAAACTCCTATAACACTATAACACACTAAAATTATATCACTATTAATAGTTTTATATAATTTCTTATCTTTATGCAATAATTAAATAAATATTGTTTCGCCAATAATGAATCATTTAGTGTAATTATATATACAAACAAATTAAATTAAAGTACTATAATGAAAATTATTTTATTATTCCAAAAATTAAAATTTTAGATTCATTATCTACTTATTTTTTCTTATGATGACACATAAGAGATATTTGAAACTAATATAGTGATATTTTGAAACTTTAATTTATTTAAATAATATATAGCCAATTCTAAAAGGAATGTGTCCATTAAGAAAATAAATGTTTATCTAAGGTGATGGGGGAATATTTAACTTCATTAAATAAAAATTAAGATAAAATACTTTTAACATATCATTAATTTCAACCTAGTTTAACTCAGTTTTTCCTATACCTAAGAGATAAATTTTACCATAGTTATTATTCATAATTTATTAGAATAAAAATAATATTTTGGAAATACAATTTAAATCCATCATTATATATATTTAATACATTTTTTGAAATTAAATGAAATTAATTAGTACAAATTAATTTTAAAATAATTGTCCAAAAGGTGAAAAAAAACCTTTTTAAAAAGTACAATTTAATAACATAATATTTGATTTATTCTTATTTCATTCCTAGTAAAATATTAGTTGATTGTTTAGAAAAATTACTGAATATATAATATATACATTTTAACAAAATCATTCAATAACAGTGAATAATTATATTTATTAATATGGATATATTTTGTTAACATAAACAATTTTCAAGAACATATTATATTTTAATTTCATATGATTTTTCTTTTGTTTATAATTATTTAATAACCTATGAATTAAATTTATAAACATTTTACCATAACTTTTTCATAATTTCGTTATCCATTTTCATATTTTCTAATCCAACGTTTAAGAGAAAAGTTTCACATATTAGTATTTTTATAGTATATTATGGTACACATAAACTCTATATAACATGTAGTACTAGATATCAAAGAAATAAAATTATTTAAATGGAAATATCATTCAAACAAATTATGATTTACCAAAATATATATTTAATGAAAATAAATATAGAAAAATTCTTATCTATGGGATGATAATTGATCACTCAAAGAGTAAAAAAGTATTCCCATTATCCCAAACCGATATGCCAATCTTGTAAGAAACCACCCTTAAATCAGGGTTGAGATGAATTATTGTAAAAAATGAGGATTTGAATGCTAAAAAATTATTTAAATGAAATATTATTTGGTTAAAAGTGGATAAGTCATACCTAGATGGATTTCCAAATAATGGATCGAGACATCAATCACCAAATCAGATATGAAGATGATTTATAAGGATTTAATGGATATATCTCCATGTGTTTTTGGTTGTAATAAGGTTTCTGTAGGATGATATTTATTCTAAAAAATATTTTAATATAAAATACTAAAAACTCCATTTATGTCTCAATATCCTTCCCACCACTAACTGACCAGTGGTATCTTTAGACTTTCAATTCCGATGTCTTGCTTCATTGGTTGTATAATGCACCACACCAACTAGTTAAGGGCCTTGTTTCCTCAATTATGCATCCTAATAAATCCTTTATACGTTAATCTAAGACTTTAAGTCCCATTGACAAAAAATGAAACAAACCAACGAGAGAAAAAACATGATATAAGGTAAATTAAAACTAAAATTTTCCTTGAATGTAGATAATGTTACAAAATTATTCCGTTGTTATGTTTACTTGGCTATTATGTTGGCTTCAATAATGATCAAGATTAGAGGGGATGGTCTTGGTTTATTCCCTGATTACTAGGGAAATAATTTAATTGTTGTGGGTATTCGTACATGTGAATATTCTATTTCTATATTGATTTTAATGGTTTTTAATATGTCACAAAGTATTCAGGATCTTGGAATTATTACCAAATGGGTTTCTAACCAACTGAATTTGAAATGTAAACTTTCTTCCACTTTTTAAAATGTAAATTTAGATACATTTTTTACATGTTACCATTCCAAAAATCATTAATCAAACCCGAGGAATCCTCTTCCTCATCTGTTGTTGGGTTTAGTTGTCACCCAGTGGATTTTGATAATTTCATTCACATGATATATTCATAATTTATCTAAGGTTTATAATTCTTCTAAAATCTTTTTTATGAATTATATTACTATTTTATCCTATTTTTTAATTTAAAAATTTTATAATAGGGTTTATAAAATTTAATTGAATGGTTTTGATTAATTTTTTATAGAGGTTGAGGGGTGAACATTTTTTGAATGTTTTTTTGGGTTAATAGCTATGGTGAGACACTATTCTATTCATTTTCTTAATCATTGATCATTTAGGATTAAATATAGGTTCTTGATTCTAAAAAAACGTTTACTAAATATTTATTTAATTTTTAATATTCATGTTTTTTTGTAATGTTTTTTTATAGAATTAAAATAATTAAAATAATTATATTGATTAATGAAATTACAAGTTATAATTGAATAACATGTGATATATATGATTTCAATATTAATTTTAATTTTCATTTACAATAATGACTCATTTTTATCATTATTTCTATTACTCATATGATTCATCAATGGTAAAATTATCTAATAACATAAAAAAGATAATAAAGGTGGATGATGAAAAATCAAATTAATATTTATTTTTTATGAGTAAATCATGTAATGAGAGAAAAATATTAGGTATTTTATAAAATATTTGTTTTAATTTATATTTTGATTTTTATATATTCTAAAGATTATAATGTTAATAGATTTTTTGGTTTATTTTAATTAATAATTGTGTGATGATACATTATTTTTAGGGAAGTAGAATAATACAGCTAATGTGAGATATTGTGGATAATAATACATATGTATTGGAATAGATGTTGTGGATATTTGAATGAGATACATTCATTGTTAATGGAGTGATATATGTTTGTTGATGTGATTTTATATCACATATTCTAATGACTGTGTGATATGGTTGAAATAAAACAAATTAAAAACTAAAATGTGTTTAGATATAATGTATATATGGTGTAGTAATTAAATTTATGACCACACTTGAAGAGAGAAGAATCAATTAATATAAAATGTATTAGATGTAATGAATGGGATCAGTTTCAATAAATTGATAATGTTGGACTGGAATTTCTAATAGGTTATATAGAAATATTGGTGGTAAATTAATTTACCTAAAATTTTCTGTTTATATAAAATCACAATTTCTATAAAATGTTATCTAAAATGAATGTTAATAAGTTCTCTAAATGAGGAAAAATGGTTAAAGATTCTTATTAATCCAGTGATGTTTTGTTATATTACTGTTTCATAGAGATATTTTTAATATGGTTATGTTTGGAGTGATGTTGTTGTGTTATAGTGACAGTCGTCGATATAGTATATTATTGTAAGTTATTTGATATTTATTCTAAGAAAGGGTTCTATTATATATCAATTACACTACATATTATTTTAGATGAACAATAAATATTGTTGGGTATGTGATCTACTCCCATAATAGTGTTTGGGGATTTTTTGGTTTCCATTATATAAAATATTTAGGTGATATGAATTGATAAAAAATAACACCCCCTCTCTCCTTAAACCACATCATGCTTTTTATAATCTTGAGGATATTATATGTGGTGATATAGGTGTAGAGTGGATTTTTACATGGTAGGAGGAGGGAAGAAGGATCATATAATTAATTTTTTTTATTTTACCTTATGTTCTATAATGATGTTGTAGTGATATGGTTAGGAATATATGGTAATTCTTGTGGTTATACAGACAAAAAATTTGGAATATGGTTTGGGTACACTAATGCGGTGGTATAACATATAAGTATTTCTATAGGGTTTGTGGGAAAATAGTTTATTGGTAATGTGTATGGTAGGAACATTTATATATTTTAATTATACTTAATTAACATTTTTTTTCTGTAATTTTAGGTGACTGAGAGTTCTTGAGGTTCATGAGTTTTATGGACTAGATATATTACATTTAGTTTCTCTAATTTATTTGTAGATGCATTAGTAGCCTTCTTCTGTATTAATGTGGGAGTTTTTGTGGGGGATCCTATTGATTAGACCTACATTTTCACCCTTACATCATATATATATTATTTTATATTTAATGAATTTGTGATTTGGTTTGGAATTAGTAGCTCATAATTATGTGAAAGGTAGTGTTCATGTTGTCGAAGTCATGCGACTTAGTTGTATTGTGAATTAATTTCTAGACATTATTTTAATGGAAATATTATATTTACTTTAAGGTTTATTTTATTTTATATTCTTATATATTATATTTTTCGTTTATTATAATATTTATTTGGGGTTTATATAGGTAATTTTCACTATATGTGTTTATATAATCACAGTGATAGTCACCAAACCATGGGGTATTGGATGATAAAATTGGGTTGTCACAATAAAATTAACTATATATATGATTGGGGTTTTATTAGATATGGTTCTAGACCAAGTGGTATTAGCTGTATTGATTCGTAATATGCTAATTTATGAATTTAGGAATCATTTATAACTGTGGGGGATTAGTATGAAAATAACATGGATGAATCCTATCATATGATATGGAAAAAAGAGAATACATAGGACATAGGAGATTAAATATGAAATTGATCGAACTCATTGTATCTATGTATATATAAAACACTATGGGATATGATTATGATTGTGAGGTAAATTATATTATGTGTGTTATATGTATTATGATTTATTGTGGTTTTTATTACTTTAGATATATTGAAGAAATTAAAATGAAATTATATAAATGATCTCCAATGAATACCAAATTTAAAGGTTTATATGTTTCTTATCATTTTAAATATATATGGAATAATTATTTTTTTGTTCAAGATGGAGTGTTATACTATGAAGTTATAGTAGGAAATATGAAGGATGCATTTTAGGTGGATGCATATCAGAAAAAGAAACACTTTTTTTAGTAGTATCTTTTCAAGTTTTTAATATTATGTTTTACATTTTGGTAGAGATAGTTTGTTTTTGGAGTCTAAAATTACTTTTTAAGATCATTTTGGGGAAATGTTATTGGATTTAATTATATGTTATCTTGTTATTGGATATTTAGTTTCAATGTTGTTTATTTATTAATTTTTATTGCAATGAGTCAAAGATATAATTGGAGAAATTTTATTATAATTTTTAGGTGATTTTGTCATCATTAATGATTATAGAGGTGTGATGGTAGTATTTTATTTCTCCTTAGTGTGGGATCTATAGTATTAATGTTTTTGTAATTCAGATTAAGAATCCTTTTTTATCTTCTTCCTTCAACTAGTCATGGGAAATAGTAAAAAAAATATTCATTTTTATCTTGAGATTATATGGGAAGTAAAAATAATTATATTTATAAAAAATATTGAGGTTTTTATGAAGGAAATGATGATAGATATGATAATTTAATGGGAAATTTTAAATTTAATGTGAATTATTTTGAAAAAGTCGATGAACAATCCAATTGGTATAGGTTTCTAGTATAATGAAAAGTTGATAATTGATCCATTATAAAATTTTTATGATTATTGTTGATCTAAGTTAACCATATATTTTTGTTCAAATGATATTAATGTGTTTTTTGTAATAATTTTATATTTTATTAGATCTCAAAGCCTTCATTATATTAAATGACAATATTCTACTGGTGGACATTGTTGAGATGGAATCCTATTAGAGGGAAAATCCTTTATTTTACTTTCCTCAAAACCCTATACTATAGATTACATAGGTTCCTCAATATTTTATGCATCATAATGTATATGGATATAATAATGGAAATTAATCTTTATTTTTCCATCATAGGTGGAATATTTCTTAGTGAGGTCTTTGGATTTTATCATCAGGATCGGTGGGGAAGAAAACCAGGGTGAGGTATGATACAAGGAATCAAATTTTTTTCTCTAATTAGACCTTATTATATTGATGGTATCATCATTATATATTCTAAAATAATATATTCCTTATTTGATTAATTATAGTCACACTCTTTAATTTCACATTCAATGGTATGGGCTTATAGGATCAATATATTTGGACATCTCATAATATTTTAAATGAATATCACTAGTGGAGGTCAATATATATTTGTTTTGATGTGTTTGGATGGTGATTATATGATAGTGAACCATCGTACATTATATAATATATTACTATAAAAAATAAATCTATATAATTTTATACATGGAATTAATTTACTATATTAATTGTATGCTGTTATTTGACAGAAACTTTATTTTTTTTATTTCTAAAATAAATCACTTTTTGGGTTAGCGGGAACCAAACAAGCATCCATGTTGAAAACATAAAATCAAAAAATGAAAATGGGGGATGTCTAGGAGCCTAATCATATACCAGACCCACCTGAGAAAGGCACATACAAAAAAATAGTGTTGTGGCACATCAGGAACCCCCAACATCGCTCTAAAGGTGTCTGTGACACCCATCACACGATCCGCGCCTTAGGCAGACTAACCACATCATCGAGGCCGAACAGAAATCAAGAATCTTGTCACTGATGATTGATGATTAGAAGGCGACACCAGGAACCTAGAATAGTGGTCGACCATCGTAGTCCTATGTTCATGGACCACCGTAGGGGCCAATACCACATCATCAACACAACATAGAGCACCTCAGCATATCTGATGTGAAACCTTGGATTACAAGGGACCAAAAAACAACACTTACTAAGAGAAAACTATATTCAATAATGACAATCGGCCATCCGAAAACCTCACCTATATTCCTTCAAGATCATAACCTCCATCATTGTATGCACCAACACCATCCCATTTTCCGAAGTCACCTTTAAACATGTCCAAAGTGGGGGCATTCATGAAGGGAAAGGCAGAAAGAGCATATGAGAGTCAGGTAATGATGGTACAAGACCTTGGAACACAAAACCCAAAACCCCAAAGGGCCAGAAGACATCGAAGAAGGGGAGAAGAGGTGTGGGTACTCCTCAAAGCCCTGATCATTCCTGTGGTTTCCCACTGTGACATCATATTGTCCCGAGAATAATACAATGTTCGTGCCTTGTTCAAAAACAAGTGAAGGAAACCTGTGGAACAATATTTTTAGGTATACTTTTATTATCTTTACATGCCATAATAGATTATGGTATATATTGTATAAAAGATATTTGAAAATTCTTCAGTGATATTGGGATGAGTCTTTGAAGCTGTATGACATAAATATCTCATAATCATTGGATAACTAGAATGTAGTAGTTGATTAACTAAGAATAAAGTCACATAAGGATGTGATTCAATAATATTATATTGAAAGGAAGATTATAGAGTATCTTGAATAATTGTATCTCAATATTTAATATGTTCTTCGGGGAGTTTTTATATTATTTATCATTGTATATTGACCATTGATATGACTAGTATAAATGTCTTAGTATGGATTTATTGAGGAACAAATGTGGAGAGATCATGTGGAATATGGTGATGCTTTTGATTGATCATTAGAATATAATAAATATCTAGGGTCTCCAGAGGGGACAAAATTTATTCAATCAATTATTTGAGTGGTATTTAATCATGATTCATATATCTAAATTTTTATAGTTAATATTAGTGTAACAATGATGTTTCATTCATTGAGGAGTATATCTTGTTAGGGTGGAATGAATAGAAAATTAGTTATTTTAGGTGTTTTTATTTAATTAATCATATGGGGGAGTTTAGGAATGATTTTATAAAATATTCATTATGATTAATAGATATACTATTATAAATGGTAAAATTTAATTCTACATATTTCATTGTTAGTTTTCCTCATTCTCATAATATCATGGGATTCTATTTGGGTGATTGTTGTCTGGTTGATGATGTTTACTCATTTTGTAGATATTTTGAGTTCATACGAAAAATAATTTTTGATGTTTCTATATCTATACTAGGTATTGAAGCATCATTGAGTTTCATGATGTATAACCATTGAGTAAGATAATAATTTTAAAATGTAAACGAGTAAGGTTATTCTATTTGTTTTTATCTCTTATTTATACCTTAATATTTGATTTTATCTATATATGGTTGGTCAATCTATGTGGATGATCCTGATATTATAGGAAATTTTGTGTCTATTTTTTGAAATTTTATGAAGTTTATGGGTGAATCATTTAATTTGGATAAGCTATCTTATAACAATATATATACCATCAATAGGTATGTATCAGATCTGTGTGTTTCTTGGGAATCCAATAAAAAAATATTCTAGTAAGACAACATTGGATGTGTTATATGCTCTTATTAATGAATTATTAAAGTGTAAAATAGAGATATTGTAGGAGATTCTGGATAATATAAATTCTATTTTTCAATCATTATAAAAACATTGATTATAATAGGAATATACCTATTCTATTGATGTTGGTGAAAATATTTTTTTTAACGTAATATAAATGTCATGGGAAACGTTTTTTGGTTAAGGATGTACGATTTCTTATCAATTGAAAGTCAATTTGGAGATTTTTTATCATATTTTCATGATATAAAATCAAATTTTCATTTAATATTGGGTTTATTTCCATAATTATTCAATATATGATAATAATTTCAATAGATTTATTTTGAATCCCATGGTAAGATCCATGTTATCCTCATGAGGTAAAAATCTATTTGCTTATTGGTTTAAATATAAATTCTTATCCTTATGATAATTTTTAAAGTGATACAAATGGTTTTGGGTGATTTCATGTCTTTTTTGGTGCATGGATCTCTATTTTTTTGAGAAAAAATCAGAGGTGCATGGTTACCCCATGATTAGAAGTAATAATTGGGTAAAACCATGTGACCCAGAATAGAGGATAACTTTGATTATTATAGTTTTAGGGATATTGAATCTACATGAAAGAACTAGAATAATGTATATGTGTATGCATCAATGTTAGTTCATGGGATATCATAACCATACTACTAGCTATGTGAGTGGTGTATCTCTTAGGTATTGATAAGGAACATTCTTTACATGGGTTGTAAAATCGTGCATCTAGCCGTGTGAGAGGAATCACCCTAGAAAATAAGTGTTCATGGTTAACACATTATTTGGCCAATGATGTGGAAAAATCAGTCATTACTTAAAAATTAAACAATTAAAATTTCCCCTTATTTATTTTTAATCCGTTGACCCCTATTGTTTCCTGATTATCATACACAAAAACCTCTACTACAAGAAGATCCAAGTCCATCTCTTTTTGGGTTTATGATACATTCTAATTTTTGTGCCTGATTCAATCATAATTCATAATATTTAAATCCATTTTAAAAAATATATCTATCGCAATCCTTATTTCCTTGGTATATTGTTCCATCATCAATGTTATTTACAGATTAGATCATATGACGTATTTTTATATTGTTTTTTCAATCATTATAGATTAAATGTAATGATTAAAATTGGTCATAGAGTCACCCAATGAAATATTGTAGGTTCTCTATTCCTTTTCGTTAAATCTTTTATATTGATATCATGCACCGTTTTATTGGACGACAAACATTTTGTGTACTTATTATAAAATTTTTACTACATCAAAATTATGTGTGTAGACTATGAACTAAGGTTATTTAAACCCCTTTAACTTTTTTTCATTTTTTTTCTCAACATATACCATACATTGAGGTGGGTTTCATAAACTAGATATGATGATGGCACAAAATGGTTTTTTTTGAACATATCATATTTTAGTGTTAGTGGTATCTGAATATATATAATTTTTAAAATATTGATAAACTATTTGGCCCCTATTTTAGTTTAAATGGTAGGGGAAGTGAAATAGAAGAAATTGAAATTTTCAAATGATATAAATCAGTTGTTGGATTATTCTTATTTATTTTAATGAATTTTAAAATTTCAAGGAAAATTGCATGAATCCTTGGAATCCAATTCATGATATGGTTGATAATGGATAATGTGGGATGGTATTGTTGAGTGGAATTATAATATGGAACCGATGAAAAAGCAACATATTCTAGAATTAGATATCCAGGATATTCTCGTTGGATCATTCTTTATGTATTGTAACTACTCATATTTCACCAATTCTTTTTTTTAGGAAATTTTTGGAAAAATTAAAAGAGCCAGCTCTGAGATAGTGTGTTATTCTGAAGCCGGGACTGCCTGGAATGATCTGTCAAAAATTGTTATGTTTTCGAATAAAATGTTTGAATATTTTTCCTAGACAGGTGGAATAGCTATTAAACAGGTTCCCAGACTTGAAATAGGATTGCACCGTTTCATTAGATATGGTGGGTCTAAAAGAGGAGTGACTTATGTTTAGTCCGCGCAGGTCTCCAGTGAAAAAACAAAAAAATGTAGTAACCATAAAAAATAATTAAATAAAATTATTTTATTTTTCATATTCTTATAATTCATAAATGGTAACTTGGATTGGAAATTTGAGATCACAATAGAGCTCATGAGGATGTTCATTCCTTAGGAAGAGCCTAACATTGGCCATCATGGGCCAACTGTGGAAATTAGTTTTTTGGACATGACTGTAAAAAAAATAATTAAATAAATATTATTTTAAGTTTAAATCCTAATAATTCATAAATTGAAACTTAGATTAGAAATATGAGAGTACCTTTGAGATCAAGAGGGTGTGGTTTCTTTAGGTGGACCCTAACCTCAACAGGTATGGGTCAAGGGTAAAAGTTATTTTTTGGACTTTTTGAAGATTAATAAAATAATCTTAAAGACATTTTTTTTATTTCATATTAACTTTTCACACCATGGTAAAGGGGTGATGCAGTGATGGAGCAAACCATTCTCTTTTAATAAATTAAGCCACATTGTGATGCTGTTTGAAAGCAAAATAGCTACACTGAAATAAAAAAATGTGTTAAAGTTTTTCTTCCATTAATCGGGGATTGGGTCCAACATTGAAATTCATATCCCTGGAGAATTCCTCTAATGTTTCCCTTAGGCAAGGGGGAGGAGACTCTCTTACTGGTAAAAATGGATCGGATGTCAGGATTTGATTAAGTTGTGATGAATTAATGAACACTGGTGGAACAAGAATCAACGCCGGGGAACGAATTCTGTCTATGTCTGTAAGAAATCCAACTCGAGGAATTGGATGTTATTTAAATTACATCCTTTCCCCATCTATGAATTCATCTGAAAAATGTGAATCGATCAACGAATAGATCAATTAATGGATCTGGTGTATTGTTGTGGGATGGGTTACACCATGAGAGTTTTATTGGGGATTGATGATCGTTTGATTGATTTATAGATTTTTAGCAATTTTTTATATTTCTACCAGATCAGATCGATATCAGAAAAAAAAAACGATCGAGGTATGATCCTCAGGTAGATTATTGTGCTTCTCTTCCCCACATTCTTCGTGTTCTTCATGGGTTGACAAAGATTCGATTATTGTCCAACCATTTCCTAGTGTCGTGATCTGACGTATTAGATCTGGAATGGACATGAAAAGATGGATGTGTGTTGATGATGATGGAATACTGATCAAGGAAGTGCAGGAGATATCACCACTCGAACGACATTGCACCATGGTTTATCATAACAAGGATTCAATCACCTGGAAATGAAGAATGTGACCTTAGGACTACAGGATGTGTTCATGCATCAAAAATGGACCACCAGAGGGAATCTGGTGGCCCGTAGAAAACCCCACCGATGCACTGGCAGAGAGAGGTAGCCGTAGCAGCGTGTGGGAGGGGGCATGCGATGGCGGTGAACCACATCGGTGTGAAACAGTGGAACCAACGTGGCTTCATGTTAGTCCGGAACACCTACATCTTTGTTGTGGTTGTGCAATGGCATGCGGTCTACAGGACCACGTGTGAGGGAGGCAGTCAGCTTGTTGATAGTCGCATTCTGCGAAGGGGATGCGGCGAGATGCCATGTCGGGGCAATAGAGTGTTGGCCCACTAGTATAGGCCTTGCCATTGGTCCATGAAATACTAGGTCAGATGAGACCCGAACCCAGCTGACACATTTTCTCTAAAATGACCATAAATTTCAAATGGAGCATCCTATTGATGATATTTCAGCATAGTTGGGACCCTAGAGAAGAAATGGCCCTTTTAAGATACTCCATGTGAGTTTTGGTGAATGTTTACAGAAATCCTAATGGTTTGAGGAGTCATTCCTCTTTATTCCATCACTCATGAATGGGAATCATCATGTTTGGTAATATTGGGACTCCCCACGTCATGGGAGTGGGTTATTTTGTCTTGGGTAGCTTCATAGGGTGGTCATACTCCCCTAAGGGACTGGGTTGTGAGTTCCTGGAGATACTCGTGAAGGACGAGTGGTACTCCCCTGTGGGACCAGGGAGCAGGTCCATAAACTATGGAGTATATACTCCCCATATAGGACAAGGGTGTTGGTCCTCCATATCTAATGTACATAGAGTCAGAAATCTCCTCCATGGTAGGGTGTTGGTCCTCAATAATAGGATCTTGTACTCCCCTATTATTCCAGGGCACAGGTCCTCTACATGGGAACTAACAGGGTTTGTACTCCCCCTATCAAACCCAGGCATGGGTCGTCTAGTCACTGAGTAGTACTCCCCTAAAGGGTAGTGTGTGGGTCCTCAAATAGTGAATTTATACTCCCACGTGGTGTCTTTTTTTTAGTCTTCACTTATGGAGTTTCACTCCCCTGTCTCGAGTATTTGTGGGGAGAGGGTCCTCCATTGGAGTTGGATCTCCCTCAGATGTTGGACTTAGTTGCAAGGATTGGGCCCATCAACATGATGATAATTTTACCTAGATAAGATCTAGTTCTCCATCGACACACTGAGGTGTGGGCTACTATTTATAGGAGTGTTATATGTTTCTAAATATGGTTAGGGGAGGGGCTCACTCATCTGTGTATAGTGGGGAGGGAGGGCCTCTCCACTTGGGATTACATAGTAATGTGTTTGGTGTAAGAATGTGATGACTAAACCTCTATATGTGGGCACTAGAGTTGGAAATTTTAGGATGTTTCTGGTGGAGCATGTTCTCTCTGATGTACAATTAAGAATGGAATAGTTGTTCCTGATGGAGTGTACCTCTCAAACGGGTGCCATATTGGATGGCTGATCTCGTGGAGCTTGTTTCTCCTTTTTTATGTGTTTACATTCAAACCTACGATACGAATCATGTTACTAGCTAGTAGGATGAAACCTTATGACTCATAGTGTCTAAAATGAGTACATGTTGATATACTTGGTTTATGTATGGGAATATACCTGTGTGGAGAATATTGTTCAATTTTTTTTTGGTTTTTACCTTTTCTTTTACTATGTGGTTTTAAGGTTCCCCTACTAAGTATTGTTATATTAACCCCTAAAAGGTACTTTCCCATTCATGTTGTGTCTTTTGTAGTCGACCAATGATTTTGTGGTGTCCTAGGAAGAGTAGGACAAGGACCAGACCGTGCCATATGAGATCAGATAGGCCAAGGTGTTTCCGGGAGCTTCCAATTATAGCTTCAGTACCTTTGTTAATTGGATGTACATTTTGGTTATCTTTCTTTTAGTGGGAATGTATTATAGCCCATTTTTTACTTTACTATATTAAATTCTATCATACTCTGTTGTTGGGTTGTAGTTTTATGTATTAATATTTTTAATTAGTATTATCACTCTCCCACCATGGGGCTTGGAGTTGGGTGAATGTGTACAAGTTCATTGGAAAATACGTTTCATTTTTGGATATGCGTAATTGGAACTAGTCCCTAGCCCCTGGCCTATTAGAGGCAGGCATGTGGTAGTCATAAAATAGGATCTAGGGGACTGGTCATGAAAGAGTGGCATCGAAAGTGTTTGGTTCTACCTTAAGATGACAATGTAGTGATCTTGGTTTTGGTTGCATAGCGACATTGTTAAGATGTTTTGATTTCATCTCCCCGAAAAGTGGTTCTAATGATGGTGTAGTGACCAATGTATCCATTCACTGAAACTCTGATAATATGATTTTTTTAATTGGTGCATGAGAAAATTGTTCACCCGAAAATAAATGGTACATGCATCATAGAATAATGGTTTGTTATTTCCATGTCTATATTGAGTCATCTCTCCAGTTATACTCTATTAAATGTGGTCCATCATGATCCATTTTAGGATTACTCCACGGGGACATCCATATAGGATTCAACAATTTGATTTAGATGATGATCTACCCCCTAATAAGGCTTTAGTGTCGGGTATTGACTCTGAATCATTTCCTCCTGGTGGTCTTCCGGTGTCGCCACCACCTGGAGAGAAGCATGTTTTACAAGTAGTTAATGCCCTGGATTCATTCAAGTTGAGTGCCCAACAAGAGATAGACAGGCTGCAACCTTTCAGATACTAGGGTGATCCAGACCCCTAGATAGAATTTGGCTAGCTCGAGGTAGTCATTCAAGTGTTACACATAGTGAGGACACATCTTGATCAGATGAATATCACGGCTACGATCCATCTTCAAGTCTCTAGGGGGATGCTGGTGGAGCTTGGTGATACAGTTACAAGATGAGGTGAAAATCACATGGGAAGAGTTCAGATGACTCATCAGGGAAGTGCTTTACCCAGCCACACAAAGTTCAATATGTGTCTAAGATCTTCTATATCAGTAACAGGGCAGGATGACAATGGTGGAGTTTTTGGCGAGGTTCACCAACATATCGCAGTAATCCCAATATATTGTGAAAGGATAATTTTTAGATCTCAAACTGTCGAGAAGGTATTATGCCGAGAGATTAGGTCATCAGTGGTTTGACTATAAATTTCCAACTATGATGGGGTGCAGGAGAGAGCCCTGGGGGCGACAGTTTTCTACATGAGGAACATGTAGATGTGACCCACAACGGAGGTCACGAAACATAGGAAACTTCAAGAGCTTGCAGACGATAGGGGATGGGATCATGGTGTAGGAGGAATACCCATACCTGAACATAGATGCATGGGACTATGGAAAATGAACAGTGTTGAGGAATAGATCATCCACAAGAGATGCATTGTTGTTCATGCAATGGTCAGGGGCATCTCACTATATATTTTCTAACCATCATGTCGCTGAGAGGGAGCCAACTGACAAGATGCCTTGGCAGAGGAAGTTCTTGGATCAAGGAGTTCTATAAGATGGAAGGAAAGGGGAACATCTATAAGGGAATCAGGTGGTCCATTCTAGGATTATGGAACTGGAGGACGTGGGTGAGGGAAGCTTCATGTAGTCATGTCTTATGACCCAGAGACTCTATGATATATTCTATGTATGACATGTGTATTTTTCCATTTTGACGATGTATTAATGGACACAAGAGCTAGTATTCCTCATTTTTACCCATTTTTCATTTGATATTTAATGGTTCTAGTAAAACTGTGGACATGAACCTCACGCTTCGAGACTCATATAAGAGGAGAACCAATGATCACACACTATTACTCATTGTGTGTCCCGACTCTTGGAGGCGAGAGTTGTAGATGGAATCTCTTAGTCAAACTGTCAAGGCCTTACAATGTCAATCTTTGTATGAACTACTATCGTTCAAGCCCAGATTTAATGTTGTAGGCAAATGAGTAGGGTGTATCCAGATTAATGGAATGAGGTTTCCTTGGTCAATGAAATGGAAACCCATGCATCTCTAGGTAGACTATCACATAAGAATTGTAGAAAAAAGGATCCTTTGTGGATGATTTTTCCTTGGGTGCGTGTCAGGAGGAATCAAAGGGATCTTAGTTGGATCACATGGGAGTGGGAGGCTTAGATTCATGCTCGATACTCTCACCTTTTGATCATGTAAACCTTATTTGGATTTTTGAGGACATAAATCCTTAATTTGGGAAGAATGTAATAGCTTGTATTTTTCCTATTCTATTTTTATGAGTTTATTGGGAAAATTAAGAGACCATAAACTAATATAGCAAGATATTATGAGTCTCGTAGTGCCCGGAATGATCCATCGAAAAATGTTATGTTTTTAATAGAATATGTGAGCAGTTTTACTAAAAAAGTGGAATAACTCTTAAACTGGTGCCCCACTAAGAAATTTTTGGTAACCATTACATTCGGGAAGGAGGGTATACCCTAGGTGAAACTTATGTTTAGTGGGTGCAGGTCTCTAGTAAGATAACCTGAAAATAGAATAATCATAAATAAAATAATTAAATAAAATTATTCTATTTTTTAAAACCTTATAACTCATAAACATTATGTTTGATTGGTAATCCTATAGTACCATTGAGCTCATGAGGATGTGCTTTCCGTAGGCGGAGCCTAACATTAGCTGGAACGAACCAATTGTGGAAATTAGTTTTTAGTATGTGACCATAAATAAAATAATTAAATAAAGATTTTTTTATTTTCAAATCATTATAACACATAAATGGTAACTTAGATTGAAATCCAAGAGTACCTTTGAGCTCGTGAGGCTGTTCTTTCCTTATATGGACCCTAACCTTGACCGGCGTGGGTTGAGGGTAAAATTTTATTTGTGGAATTTTTAAAGGAGAATAAAATAAAAATAAATAAGTTTATTTATTTTACTTGGATCCATAATATGTTATTTTATGGATGGATATTGATCTTAAGACTAATACCACTTTTATTGATAAGCTATTTTAGATTACAGACCCCCTTGATAAAGTATTTCATGAAAATACGGTTCAGTCTGTTCTAGTACTATGGTACTGTTCATCATATTTCAATGAGACATGAAAGTGGGAATATTTGATGAGGAAACAAGGATCATATATATTTTTGGTTCTAGGATATTGAGGAATTTTTTGGTACATAAAGCTCTTATGGTTGAGATAATTATGATTATATTTGGGTCACAGGTATTCCTTAGTTAAGGATTAGTTTTTCTCCATTCTGGACTGGGTTGATTTCGGGTATCAGAGGATTAAAAAAATTATATTTGTAGAAATTAGGAAGATTCTTGTCTATGGAACATAGATATTTCATCCACAAAATAATTGTGTGGAATCTCTCTTTTAGGTTCCAGTTTCCTTTCACGTGGTTAGATCAAGGTTAGTCAAACTGTGAAAATTTCCCAGAGAACCACGAGAAGTGTAAGAAGTTTACTAGGGGGTTCACATGGTTTGAACATCATTTCCATAAAGCATGTGGCAATACAATAAAAATAATTTACCCTTGGAAATAATAGAATGTTGTGGAACATGATTAATGTGTATGGTTAGTTTAATTATGAATCCTGCAAAAGGAAACTAAGAGACCCTCCTACAAACTGTTAAAAAGTTGGGATTTACCCTTTTACCATGGTAATTATAATTCTTTTAAAACTAATATTCTCATTTTGGAATATCCAAAACCTTCTATAGTGCTCTGGAGGTAACTCCCCTTGAATTCTAGATTGAATTATTTCATTCTTGATGGAACAAAATAATGTATGTTGTGTTTGGGATCTATTTTCCCCTCTTATTTATATATCTATGATACATATAATCTCCTCTCATTTAATTGGATCCTAATTAAGATATTATTAAAGATCTAAAGGGTTTTATGGGGGATTGATATCTTTTTATATGGATCTTTGATCACGAGGACCTGATCTACTCTTCCACAGTCTTTATTTTTTAGGGTGATTAGTTCAAACACATTTCTGAGGAAGGGTTTTAAGTAAAATGGGTTATTTTTATGAATTTATTATCATTATTTTAAAATCACATTGATTTATTGACATAATTGATGTTATTTTGGTTTTCAATGGATTTATTGGAAAGAAACATGTTTTTAAAAAGGGTATTTCTTTTAAAAACGTGGGTTTTCACACCAATTTATTTTCTAAATTATTGAATGATGTTTTTGATTTGGGAATGTGTACTCAAAAAAAGATGTAGATTGGATTGAATTTTAAATGTTTTAAAAAATGATGTTAATTATTTTGAAATAGATTTTGAAAAATATATCAGATTTGGAACATTGAGTGCATTGAGAACGCATAGGCCACTTATTGTGTATGTATTACCACTAAAGGTTTTGTGATATAGATAGACTATGGTAGTATTCAATATTGGATGGTACCGACATAGGACTAGTTTATTCAATTATACTTATAGTGTGTATTCCCATAATCAAGGTTTTAATATTTCATCCATTATCATATATGGATTATTTATCACAAGATAGGTTTTAATAATTTATTTTTTGTAACATGTTTTCACACGTGGTTTTATCATGTGGATTCACATGATGGATTATTTCATATATGTGTGTTTAATTTCATAACTATTGTGGTGTATAAATGATTCTTGTTCTATCAGATTTATTTTTAATTTACATGGATTTTGAAATCTGAATGCATTTTATGAGAAACCAAATGAACATGATTCATAATGTTTATGGATTTACGGAAAAAAATTGTAAAAATATTTTTGTTTCAAAATATATAATTGATAAATAATTTATATTTTACCTGATATATACTTTATGGTTTTAACCTAGTAGTATTTTTTCTCAAAACCTA
The DNA here is from genome assembly GCA_963277665.1 of Viscum album. Taxonomy (NCBI): domain Eukaryota; kingdom Viridiplantae; phylum Streptophyta; class Magnoliopsida; order Santalales; family Viscaceae; genus Viscum; species Viscum album. Next base: position 1,586,969,501 of record OY728155.1, read on the forward strand.
TGATTTCCCTTGGGTGGTTATAAATGTTATATTGGTGGATTCTTTTAATGAGAAGCTAATATTGTAACATGAAAGCATCAGTAGTTTTCAAATTCATCATTTATATATTTTTCAGAGGTAAAAAATGGTCACATGGATATTTGTTAGTCTAATTTTATTCATACTTTCTGGTCTAACTAGTTCGGCTCAGATTGTTTGGATCATGCATGAATATCTTTATTCCACTTATACTCAAGTTGTATATATATTTTTTGGTTATATAAATGGATTTTTTTTCTATTTTATTATTACACCTCACCGCTATGATTGGCGACTCAGGTGGCTTGTCTAATTTACCCAGGTTTGTATGTTATAATTTGTTTGGTTTTTGGCTTTAAAAAAACTATTTTCATTGCCATATTGTCTCCAAGAACAGTATATATATTGATATAATAAAGAAAAAGGTAATTAGATAATGGAATAAACCAAGGAACACAATAGATGAATATATATTTATTTGTTCGGTATGATACTATCAATTATTCATAAATTATTTTTTCCAATTAACTAACCCATTAACAAATCATACACATAAATGGGTCATGTTATTTTGTTGATAAATCAATGTGAATAAATATTTGTTGAAGTTAATAGAATATTGATCAATTATTAGATTTTGAATCTCATATGGAAATGATGAGTATGTGATATATAGTGATTCATCACAGAAGGAACATGTTTTTTTCTTGAAAAAAAATGATAATTTCATTGCATATGCACCCAATAAATTGAATACTCATAAACAGAACTCTCCAACCCATGATTATTAGTTTGTAGTTGTAATATTTCCTTTTGTAGATATGGATATATTATTACTATAGTGAAAGATGTGAAATATACATGTATTATAAAAAACTAAAATAAATATTATTACAAAAATATCTAAATATGAGACAATTGTGATGTCTTGAGACACTAAGTCATTATTATTTCTAAATATAACACCACTAAGGAAATATAAATATGGTAGAATATGAATTGAGTATGAAGGATCAATGAATTAATAGAAAAATAATGACTTCAAAAAGTACTATAATCATGGATCTAGTAAATAAATATATAGGAATTAATATTGAATGGGATCAATAATTCAATTTTAAAATTATTATGAACCACTCTCTATTAAAAAAGAAAAATGTTATGTATATAATGATGAGAAAATTCATAAGAAAATTAATGTTATGAATTATGGGAAATTAGATGAATTAATTTAATAAGGTAGTGTTTTAAAATTTAGAAATAGATTGTGTGGTTTATATATACCTAGGAAAGAAATAAATTGTTAGATGATGCTTATAGATTGAATTTCTCTATACACACTGGCAGAAAAAATATGTATAGTAATTTGAGGGAATATTATTGGTTGGATAACATAAATAAATAGATTTTAGGTTAAGTGTCCCTATGTTTGGTTCTTTGTTAAAAATCTTTGAGATAAAATCCTAGAGGATTCATGAATCCTCTTAAAATTTCTCTGTGAAAATGGTATGTCATTAATATGGGTCTTGTTACAGAACTGCAAATGAGCCCAATAAAGAATGATGCAATATGGTTTATCATTGATCTCAAAATAAAATATTCACATATCCTCTATATAAGAGATTATTTAACTATTTTGAACATTGTATGTCTATATATAAATGCTATTGAACTAATTCTTAGTAAGCCTCGTTTTATTTTTTATGATTTTGATCCCATTTTAACATCAAAACTATAGAAGGGGCTTCAAAAGGTGCTGGATATTGAGTTTCATTCGAGAACCACCTACTATAATTAAACTGATGTATAGTATGAAACAATTATTACTATGAAAAATATTTTAGGTCACAATCACTTGACTTTCAAGGTATGAATGATTTTTATTTACCTTTAGTAGTGTTTTTCTATAACAATATTTTCCATTCATGTCTTCAAATAGTGAAAAACATTATGTTATATGGAAAGGGAAATCATAATAATAAAATTATGCGATAGAGATAGTGATAGGGAACTAATAGTCCCAATAAAATATTATCATACCAAAAATAATTAAATAGAAATTCAAGCTCACATTAATGCAGGACAAAGTAGGTAAACGTGTTATATTGATAGTCAAAGGAATAATTAGAAATTCTATGTAGCTGATCATGTTTTCTTGAATGTATATCCATGGATGTGTGTTATGAGGATTTATGAGAATGTAAAAATATGACCAAAGTATATCATAAACTTTTAAATTATAGTATTACTTGTATTTGTTTGTTATCATTACATAAAGCCACCAAATCACTAAAATATAAATTATGTGTTCCAAACATCATTGGTATGTAACTACATTCTAGGCCCGACACATGTACTCACCTATGATGAAATATAATTACAAATGTATATATATTATTATGAAGAACCCTTCAATATTTATAATAAAATAGAGAGGATATTGAGGAATCATATGTCTTGATAGGTAAATTTACTTTTCAGAAATCAAAAAATATAGGAAGCAATATGGGAAAGATATAATACTATGGAGAAGATCTACCCTAATCTATTGAGAATGTAATATCCATGACATTTCGAGGAAAAAATTATTTAGGATGGAATAAAGATAATCCCTAATAACATAAAATACATTTCTCTTATAATTAAATTGTGTTCTTCGACAGCTTGTGATACAAAAAACACCAAGTTCAAAAGAAACATGATTATCTATTTTTTAATCATCATCATTATAACTTTAAAATAAAATTGGAGGGTATGAATAGAACTAATTAAAAAATGGAGGAAATTTTTTTACACGTTTGTATTTATTCTTTATTGATTATATAAAAAATTAATGTCTTATAAAATTAAAATATTTTTTTTAAATAAATAATATATTTTCTAAAAGTCAGTTTAGTTATGCTTAATAAAGATGACATAAAATTAATTGCTACAACCTTTATAAAATTTATTTGATAGAAAAATTAATTTTATAAATAATCATATCAGAAATTATCATAGGATGAAAATTGTTTATTTTGATAAAATGTTTCATTATTTTATTAATAGAGAAAAATAAGGATTTTTAATTTAAAACTACCATTTTTAGAAGTATTTAATGTTAAATTTATTTAAAATATGAATGAATGTAAAATTATCTCATTATTATATAAATTAATCCAATTTAGAATTTTGAAACAAAAACATCGTAAATTTTTAATATTTTATATTTGAAATCCCACTTTCTCATCACAACTATGAGATTATTTTTATATGAAATTTTTTATCATATGTTAATATAAATTAGAAAAATGGATTCCATATTTTTTATCAAAATAATTTATATCATCTAATAGTTTCAACTTAAATTTTTAACATAAATTTATAGTAAAAAATGAAAAAAGATATTTAGGGAGGATAAGGGAAATGGGATTAAAAGGGGGGGAAACTGAAATGATATGAGTTAAATCGACGTAAATTTTTTCTAAAATACTTTATATGGATATATATTGACCTTGTCATGTCTATAAAGAAAATATAAACTATTTTTGTATCCATTTGGTTTGTTAACAACATTGGTACACCTTTTTCATTCCAAAAGATACAGGTGTCCCACTCACCTCACATATAAAAAGCCACAAACTATTCTCTCTTATTCACCACATTAAACTATTTTGGCATGATAGTTTCCTTCAAAAATCAGATCCCAACTTAATCCTCACATCCCATATTCCATTTTTTGGTCATAAGTCCTTTATATAATACGATTAGTTATAAAACCAAGCAGGTGGTCTGATAAGAGGTAATATTACAAACATTGTATTTTTCTATTATTCCTTTATCCACATCATTAAAATAATATTAATTTTGGATTATATTAAAAATTCTATTTCTACCATATTATTAGTCGTTATAATGTTATGTGGAGTATGTAAAATCATCCCAATTTCCTTCAAATGAGTTACAAAATCATTATTGATGTGTACGGCGGACTACTGCCTCACGAAATAGTGTCATTCATTTTTCCATTACATCCTATCATTGTATGAAATTATAAATGATTTAAATTATATATATGATATTTATAAAATAATTATACATATAGATTCATTATATCATATATTTTTCTACATTCTATTCTGTGTGGGATACAAATTTTTTGATCATGTGTAAGATAGACTACCCCCTTATGAAGGGATGTGATTTGTTTTCACTAAGTCTTTACATGAAATGTGATAAGGATAATGTTAATTAATATATGGTATATATAAAAAATTATTTTTATTTGGATGAAATATTTATCTTTCTGAAAATATAATAATTCATTTTCATTTTTACCATTTTAATCACTGAAATATTATAATGTTATTGGTGGATGAGTGGACTGCCACCCCAATGAATTGAAGTGAAACTATTTTCATTAACCAACAACATGGATTATTTATATAAATTTTTATAAATAAATAATTTTATATTTATGATATTATTATCATTTAATAATGATAAATGGTTACTTAACTCCTTTCCATCACGATGATTGAAAAATAAAAATGTTACCAATCTGTACAAACGACCTAACGTCTCAATGATCATGACAAAGTTCATTTAAAATAACCATACTTGATGATTTATTTTAAATTTGAAATTTATGTATAAATATTATAACTAATTCATGACTATTATTCTTCATATTTTTAAATAATGTTCTATTTTTTTAATTTTCAAACAAGAAAAAGTCAATTTTGACACGTAATCCAAAAAGTAAGAAATCTTCTAATGCAAATATAATTGATTATGTAATAATGTATAACATGGTAATAAGGAAAATAAAATTTATAATAAAATTGAAAAATGTTATTATGAAATTAAATAATAATACTTATTTTTATTATTTATGAAGATAAAAAATGTATGTGATGAGTCATACTCAAGGCAAGGGACTCCGTATCAATTTTTCTTTATTGCAGAATGTTGTATTGTTAGGAATCCAATTTATTTTATATGGTTTATTTAATTATCGATTTACATTTAATATTATAATTCATTCATAATTCAATGTATTTTATTTTTCATTTTTATTTATTTCATCGAATTGGATTTGACTAAGAAATTTCAATGTAGTAAAAGTTATTGTAAAATCACACTTTATTTTGGGTTTGAATTTTTTTTCATGTATAAATAAATTTATTTTAATTATTTTCCATGTTAATTAAATATCTAATAAATATCCAAATTCTTGTATTATTTATATTATTATTAAACAATATATATATAATTTTTACGTACTATGTATACTTTGAATAGTATTTGATTAAATGTGGAAATATTAATAAATTTATATTCATTAACCGATAGTGATATTAATTGATATGACATATTATTCATGAATTTAATTTATTTTTAAATATATGATTAATTAATTCAAAATTTAATTAAATTTGTGTAAAATAATTGTATACCCCCTTGATGCTTTAGTAGGTCTCACGAGAAAAATCATTTTGCCATGTTAAAGAGGTTTCAACACACAATTTAAACCACTTTTGAATTTCTATGATGGTAGATGCAATATGATGACTAATATTATGATTTCCAATAATGAATAATTTCCTTCATTCAGAATGTTTTTATTATTATTAACATAGAGATTTTTTCTATGATATTATCTGTGGATTCATTTAATTAGTAGATTACTGATTAAATTCCATGTGTGTTCAATTGTTTACAATTCCATATTCATTGTTCATTTTCATATCATGATAGGCATGTCATATAAATGAGATGCATATTTAGTTTCTAATATTTTCATATTTATTATTATTATTAATTCATGATATATTTCCTTGTTCCTACAGCTTATATAGTATTAGAGGTCACCATTATTTTGTCTCCATTCACCAGAATATGATGATGATTTCTTGGAATGAGTTTTCAAGGAAATAATTCATTTGATCTTGTAATGTAATATATTTTATTTTCTCTTACAAATTTTAAATGCGTATTATGTATGTATCTGGTTCTCCAAAATTTCTAAACCGATTTTCCATCAGTTTTTGACCCTTTTATCTATTCCACTATAATGAATCAGACTCCTGTACCAGTTTAATAGGGTTAGGGTTATTACCACTATAATCTTTATTTATAACTAAATATCAAGTAGTTAGTGAAATCAAAATCATATTAGACACTATAAACTACTGTGTAAAAACTCACTAGCTATTATATGAGGTATAGTTGAATATGTTTTTTTCATGGTTATCGGTGACTATTTCCTCCCATGGCCCTTGGATTTTCAAACCATGTTGTATGATTTACTACTATCTTGAAATTGATAAAACTGATTTTTATATCATCTCTCATTTCCATGAAATTATAATAATTATGTATTTCATCTCCACAAATATATATTTTATATATCCCTTCAAGTAAATTTCTTCATGATTCTTCCAAAAAAATTACTTTTTGGAATTTGAATATTTGTCCCTTCATCATCTTCACCCCTTGATTTTTGATGAGGCTCTACCAAAATCTTCATTGATGGTTTTTATAAATTGAGTACAATTGTGCTTTTAATAATATTTCGTGATAAATATTTTGGCATAATAATAAGTTTTCTCAAACTATATACCATTTTAACAGTTCATTCGTTGAGGTAAACTTTGCATTGTCCATCGCACTATTAGTTCCTTCAACTTTCAAGAATTCCAAAATAAAAAATGGATTACATGAGAGAGAAAACATTATCAATATTTCTTAATTAACATATTAAATAATAGAAAGGATCCTCAACCCTGATGCATTTTACCATTACAATTACATTGGCCTATAATTGTTGTTTTTAAACCTATATCAATATTAGTTCAACCAATATCATTATTTGTTCAACCATGGTTGCATGTAGTTGGGTTTTATCATACTTATGAACCGCATCGTCAAATTATTGATGCCAAATTAGTATAAAATTTAAATAGATATGTTAATCAAAAAAATTATTGAAACAATGACCATAAAATCCATCACAACCTTTTTCCATGAAATAAAATATCAATTACTATGTATCATGAATTATGAATGTCCAAATTTCATTCTATCAAATCGATGGTCACATTCATCAGGTATTATCCAACCTATAAAACTTTAAAACCCCATAATGGCATAAAAATAGAATTTTAATTAACCAAAATATATTATATCAGAGTTTCAGAAAATGTGTGTGGTTAATCAAATTTGTCTTCTAAAAGGTGACAATAGTGGTCATACCCAATACACACATTTTAAAGTTATTACCACTAGGGATAAGTTGACTGGAGACAATAACCATTTAAAGTATCTATTCATGGGTTTCATTACTACGATAAACATAAAATAATTACTTTACTAATGGATTATTTTATTATACTACTTTAATAATTCTAATATAGATAGATACTTATGGTTTTTAATAAATTTATATGATCCTAATCTCTAAAAAACTGATTTATTACCCTAAAACATAGTCATATACATTCCCAAAGGGTTATCTATAATTTTTAAATTTTGATTAATCTTATCATGTAAATCCTTAATTTATACTCAATATATAATAAATTCTAAAATGTTATCTATACCATGTTTTAATACCAACTGTGATGAACTGAATCTTCACACCCAAATCATGTTCTTTAAATACATAATGTATAAACTGGATTTGATACCAACTATAGTTTCTATGAAAAGAATATAACTAATTACATAAAATATATAAATAATTTAATTAGAAATATACATATTACCATTTTGGAATAGATTATTATAATTTTGAAGAAAAAAACATAGATTAAAAACCCCATGTCTTTCTAAACTAATAGAACTTTTTCCACAATATTTGAATCAATGTAAGTACTAATAAATCAACAGAATCTCTAAAAATTTAATCATAGAAATTATCATGTTATGAATACCATGTGTGATACAATTATGGAAACATTTGGGAGATAAAATCCGAAGAACTGTTGATATCATACACTTAGTTAGTGATCACAAACAATTGTGGTAATCATGGAATAAATATTTCTAACAAACTAGCCAATGAAAAAAATACATAATCAAGTAAAAGGGAGATCATTATATAAGTATATATATATATAATATAGTCAATAAAAACATTGATACATATAATATTAAACTTATACCAATGGAATGAATGATTAAATACATAAAAATATGATACCAAGTCCTTTTTCAATGACATTATCCTATTTTTTTTTTGGAAAAGGTGTCCACCAAATCATAATTTGTTTTTCTAGTAAGAAATTACGATGAATAATGGTACTATATAATCCTATTACCCACCAATAACATTGTTATATTAGTTAAATTCACCATAAGAGTCAAAAATACATTTCAAACAATTCTTTATGTAACCTATTATTGGATACAAACATGGTTCTCCATATTTTGAATGATATGAAATATCAATAAATTGACAACCTATGTTTACAATAAACAATGATTATGGTTATAAATATATTTCCACATTTCAATAAAATGAGATAATACAATATATTTTTTTGGGGTACAGTTATTCTCACAAACATTGGACTTATGGTGGTTCCATATTCGGGCTGGATGTGGATTTAATCATATAGTTACATGATCTGCTGGAAATGCTGTCCAATGCTGGACACAATGAAAAACTTCAGAACCTAATTCTAGAGATTGTTGGTGTAATAATATGAGCTATATTGAATGACCTAAATTCCATTATTTTTTATAATAATAATATTCTCACACAGACTGTAGTGGTCACCTTACTCTAGAATGTGTATGCAGTATCCATAGTGCAACTGGTGGGATGAATAGTAGCATGTTTGACATGCATATCCATAGACTATTATGTGTGTCCCATAAATCACAGAGACCCAAAAATAACAATTAGATCTTATTTATACCCCTTATTGGACCATAGATCAAAATTAGTATTTATTGGGTAGCCTCTGGAAATCCAGGTATTTCTAGATATGGAGGTGTCTTAAACACAAATCATGGATTGGTGAAAGAATGAATTTATCATTAAATAGATGTTGGGGTGTATTATGATGCTGAATTATGGGCTTTGGTTTATGTACCCAGGTATACTATTCATTTAAAATACAACTTGTTATGGATTGAATCATATTCTAAAATTGGGGTACATGACTTGAAAACAAGAACATGGAATATTATATAGAGAGTCCTACCTCTGTGGATTTAGTTCCTCAAGAAGGTCACTCCACTCAATATGGTAATCTCACATGCATATAGGGAAGAAAACCATGTTGTGGATACTCAATCAAAGAGATAAATCATGGTGAAGAATATGATGTGGTATTTCATGGCCCCATATTACTGCACTCTATTGGTGGAGGGAGACATGTGTGGTGTCATGTATACTTGTTTTTGTAATATTGCATTATATTCTTAACCCCACTATCTATTTTTATTAAAACAATTATGACCGATTATGACCAGATCAAGGACATTTGGGTAATGATGTTGGATTTTCATATAATACAGAGTCAACATTATGCTAATATTATATATTAGAATAAAAAAATTCGTAACCCCAATAATTTTCCTTATATAAATAAAAAAAATCCTAGTTGAACATCCTCCAATATGATTTTGTAAAATTAGATATTCTCATCATATAAGATAATGAGTATAAAATTATATCAATGTGGGAATAAATTTTTTTTAATCCATGTGATATAATATGGTGCGTGGATTCAAAATAACATATATCTGTTATGAAAATAGAAACCATAGAGGGTGTTGACATAAATTAAAAATAGCCAGAAAAAAAAAAGAATGCTTTGAACAATATTAAAAGAGATGTGATCAATAATTGAATTTAGAAGATTAAAAAACATTCCTTTGTATTAAAAAATTAACAAGGAGGTTTATAATATACCATTTAATAAAATACTATTATTGAATAAACCAATCATGTATGTGAAATAATCCTTTTGAATCATTATAACCCAATAAAAGAAGATTTGAATTATCACAATCCTTTGTGGGAAATATACTAGATAACACATGAATAATTTGAAGAGAAATTTTTATAATTTTTTTAAAAAATTTAATGATAAGATATAATAAAATAAAGTGGGATAACGTTCATAAATTAACTCATATATGTTCAAATTAAATGCCACAACTCAATTCATGAAACTTGAGTTACCAAAAATACTTATGATTGGGGCAACACATGAGAGAAATTAAATATAATGAAGAGAATATGATTTGGAATAGTTAATATCATGACTTAAAAGGAAATGATTTATATAGACATCATGGTATTTTAAATCAATAGAACAACAGACACAGGAAACATGATGCATAACATGTATCATGACACAATGAATCAGAATTGAGACCAAGTAAACCCTTGCATATTTTGTAACAATTTAATAAGAAAATACATGAAATACATGAAATAGATGGAATATAAATAGACATCAAATAAAATTATTAAAATATTATTCATTACATGACATCTAATGTAGATTTTGTAACAATACATATATTAAATTAGGTTCATAAAACCAATCATGTCTCAAAATAATGAAATTTGGTATTGAAACTGCAACTTTGTCATGATTTGTTATACACATGAAAAAAATCCATTATAAAAATATTAATATTATTAAATACAAAACTAAGAACAATGCTCACGAATATTATCACTTATAATCCTGATTTATAATTATTCTATAAATATAAATAGTAGATATTTTGACTTATTTTCAACAACAGTTCTATGTAATCATTATCAGTTCGAACTAGTTTCAATAAAATTATATCCATATACATTAATTTAATAAATATTGTAATTAAATGATAGTTAATGGTATTAAATTAATGTTTCGTGATATTTTATAATGATATATTTTTATTATATAGTTTATTTTATATAAAAAACTAAGATTAAATAAATGATGATCCCATATTGATGAGTTATAATAAATGAATTTTCTTTCTCAATTAAATAGTTTATTGTTTTTATAACCATAACTAATTAATAAAACATTATATAAAAATTTATTTCATACCATTCCAGTAAATATTTTATCATATTCATTCGTTAAATAAATGAAACATATTATTCAAGTGGGTGGTTAAACTGACCAAAAAATGAGCTTACTAGGATTAATTAAGGATTATGATGTGGTTTAGTTCATTATAACTGAATAATGACAACCATGTTTTGGGTTTTTATTTTTATTTAATAAAATTTTAAATAATTACAATGATATGATAATTTATATAAATCCATTACTTAGAATGAACAGATCATTTTCTTATTAGTTCACTTGATTGAAACAATAAAATAATTATAACCACTTGTTGATATGAAGATTTATAGGTTGTAAAACATGAAATACCGAAATATTAATGATATTATGAACAATTTATTAATACATTAATTCAATCCCCATGAATAACCATATATGGTGTTGATTAAAAGAAAAATTAAAATCAATCGTTCCATTGAGGAAGTAGTCAACACAAACCCAATGATGATGATTTTTATTTCAATAGAACATGAGAAAATAAAAATAAGTAATAATGTTTTTTAATTATAAAATATATAAATATCCAAAATATTTATTATATTCCCATTTTATACAAGTACTTTTAATCAGTCAAGGTGAAAAAAACATTTTGGGTCATAGAGGTGGTAGTTCACACAGTACATGAATGACATATTTGTTTATTATTTTTGAAATGGGGAAAGGTGATCAATGATTATTAACATAAAATAATTTCAAAAGAAATATAAAAATATTAATTTAATTTCATAGATATTTTATAATTATAATTTTAAGTAAAAAATAGAAAATATTTTTGTTAAGTAAAAATGATTTCTCCACTTAGGAACTTTAACATTTCCACAAAATACTTTGTAAATTGATTGAATATTCAATTTTCATGTTATTAGAAGACCAATATAGTGAAATATTATTTTAATAAAAGGTAATATGTTATGAATTTATGATGAATCATAATTTTTAGAACTTTTTGTAGGTTTCTTTGAGAGGCCCCAATTAAAAAATATTGAGATTAACATTTTCTAAACATTTAAACAAAATATAATTGGATCTAATCAAAAAAATGTATTATGGCCCCAAAATTGAGAATTAATGTATTGGTGAAGAGATAATTATGAGCCACAACTCATCCATAAAATTCTACATATGTTTTTATCATTTTCCAAGACCACTACACATTGATTTATTACATCTACCATTTTGGTTATTACTATTATAATTAGATTTTACATAAGGTAAGATTGTAATTATGAATAAAAAATGTTTTCATTATTATATAATATGGAAAAATTAATTCTTAATTAGATATCAAATTCATTTTATTAAATATAAAAAATTGTTACAAAATAATTTACAATTAAAATATGAAATGTTTAAAAAAATGGATAAAATATTACTTATGTTTTAAAACATAAAGTATGTGATTGAGAATAAAAAATTCATATTAAAAATAGAATATTAACATATATAATACATATATGTTTGTATGAAGATGATTCATGTATTCCAAAAATATACTTTTATACTATAAATTTCCTTAAATTATTGTTTTTTTGTAAAAATGGAATATTAACTAAACATCAATATTTATATATAAATAAAAAAAATATTAAAATACATTATAAATATGATTAATAATATAATGTTCATATTTTAAATAAAATAATTTAAATTTTATATAATTTTCTTTTGAAATATAATGGGACATATAATTTATATAATAATAAGAAACTAACATTTTAAAAATATTAATCATTTTCAATCATATTTATTATAGTTTATTAATAAAATTAATATTAACCAATTTTTCATATCAAACGTATATTATCATCATAAATAATTTTTTTTCTTAAAAATAGAAACACCTCTAACTTTGAAAGGAAATATTAATGAAAATTCATTTCTCGGTAAAAAATTATGATAATAATCATTCTTGATATACCAATTGAATTTAATTCATATTAAATGTATACTTTATTTTATTTATATAACTATTACAGAATGTATTGATTCCTATTAGTTTCAAATAATTCAATGGATATGTTTTAAATTTCAATTGAAATATTTACTATTTTATTAAAAATATATCAATGGATTATTTTAGTCCAGTGCTTAAAATGAATTAAGCTATCAAAAAGAATAACGTTTTTCAAGGTAAACAAATATTAAAATTTCTTGGTGTCATAGCTTAGGTTCAAAAAAATTATTTTACTTTAAAATCAATCATCTTTTATAAGACATTGTGTGCATATGGGTGCTTCATAAATAATAAAAACACTTGTAATTTTCTATAACTAAGAAGTACCTATTGTAACACCCCAAGCTTCCATGTTAATTTTCCCTTTGAATAATGTAATAGCTAGCTTTGTACAGAACTTCGAGATTCTAACACACTGTGACCAATCAAACAAGCCGTTATGAATAATAATACCCACCTTTTCAAATTTTGTACATTTTATCTTTAAAATTGGAATTTATTGTTGGATTTGGAATATCAAAATTATCTTATGGTGAATTTTTGGTATTTTTTTTCAAAACTTTCAATTTTTGATGAATAGTGAAAACCACTGAGTTATAGTTTGAAACCGAATTTTTATTTAAATAATTAATTTTTTTATTTAAATTTATTTTTGTTTAAAATAGATACATAATACAGATATAATTTTAATTTAATTCATTGGATTCCGTTTATAATAATTTGAGATATATAAAAATTTAATTGATCTTTTAACCGTCTTTAACCCACCTCCTAAGAGAATTTGAAAATTTGAATAAAACTTAATTTTACCACTTGTATAAATTGAATTTTAAAAATCCAAGAGACACAGTTGATATTAGTAAGTAAAATGTGGTTTAATAAGATGAAAATAATTTTTGGTGAGTATTAAATTTTTACTTTTATTTACCACAATTAAAGGTAAATAGGGTAATTAAGGACAAAAACGATATTATTAATACCCTAACACATTTTTTAATTATATTGGATAAGTAATATTTGACCAAAAACATCCTTAGGAATAAAATACAAACCTATTTGGTCCACATGGATTAGATTAGGACAATTATTATTATTTAATTCAAAGAAGAGTTAAAAGAATTAAAATCAATGTTTAATAACTAAAACATTTTTAATATAGCGCTAAACATAAGATAAATTCGACTATAAATATTAATTTGAAAGATAAAAATATTTCATACATAATGGTATTTTATTTATATTTTTTAGACATTAAATAATCTAATTTATTTATGACACAATGATGATGCAGTAATTACCTAATTAATGAAATATTAAAATAATTGATTTTATAAATATCCAAATAAATGTAATTTGAGACTTTTTATGAATTAAAATAATTTTATAGGTTAATATGACATTTTAGGGTTGGTTAGATGAATATTTTTGAAGTAATAATGCTGTTATGAATTCAGAAAAAACAAAATACCAAATAGTGTCCAAATTGACATAAAAGAGTTTTCAAAATAAATATTATATTATTAATTGATTTTTTATTCCTAAAAATATAAGGTTCGACCAAAATACTTATATAATGATTTTCGTATCATTAATGAACCACTTAGGGTTCTCTTATAAGTATATAGTATGTTTATAAACCATATAATATAAAAATACAATGAGACATAGTAAATGTCAAACTATTTAACTAAGAGTTAAATAAAAAATCTAAGGTTAATATAGTGACCCAAACCTATCTAAAACCTATTGGTTGAGTGGTTTTCGACCCATCCCCACCTTATCCTTTAAATAATCTATTTTTGAGACATTAGAATCCGAAATTTATTTTATTATAAAATAATATTTCAAACTTTTCCTAAGGTGCCCCTCACCCCTCTTATAAAAGGGCACTCCCCCTTCCATAAAATTCACACATTCAAAGCCTTTTGGATCGGCTAAACCCTGAAAATATACCCTCCCAACTGTCCTCCGTTCATCCTAGATGACTTACTTTAGTCAGAAATCTATCCTTAGGAGCCATTTTGATCAAATCAAAAGGAATAACCCAAAGAAGAGGTAAATATTTCATCACCTCTATCAAGTTCCTTTCATCTTTAACATCCTATTTCTGTGTTATTACATTATAAAATAATAACTACAGTATATTATATATACTGTGATGTTATTATAAATATGGTATAATCATATTCAATATTCTATCCATCCAATGAATGACATGTTACCATATGTGCGTACGTACGGCTTACCATCTCCACGTCCTGGGGTCATTGTTATTCAATATATTATTATTTGGATAGGTATAATAATGATGTGCAATTGATGTAAATAATAAATATAACAAGATAATTATTCTGTATATATGATATTACATCCAATTATATATTTTTTTAATATCAAAAGAATGATATTGTCGCTCGTGCGTACGTACGGATTACCGTCTCCACAAACGCGATGAGATTCATTCCCCATCATATCCATTCAAGACTAATTTTCATTTGATTATTAAAAATAATGTTTAGAGACTTGATATAATTCGGGATATGAATAAGTTACATCCCATCAATAACAAATATGTCTCACATAATGAAGAATATAAAGGAAAAAAAATCCATTAACACCCGAAACGACGATAATACTAATATATTATAAACAAAGAAATATTAAAAGATCATATATGATATCATATTAAAGTATATGATTCTTGTAAAATTTAATAACAATTATTTCACCTTTATATAGGAGGTTAAAGTAACCTCGACCAAGGAAAATTAAAAAGTAAAGGGTTTCTTATCTCACTTTTAATTCCGTGAGATTTCCATTGTTCGCCACTTATTTATTGTAGGTGGTGTATTGTGTACTTGAATTTTATATATATAATCATGATTCTCTTTATATTAATTATATTCTGTGATTAATTTTGTGATTATTAACTTTTTTTCATGTGACTCTATTGATTACAACGAAGTATGGGGTATCCATCTCACTTTTATTCCCACGGGATTAATGCTATATTGGCCACTATTTCCATTTGTGTGGAGTATGTACTTCCACTGATTGTATTATTTTTATAATATAATTCAATATATGGGTATTTACATCTTCATTGTATGATACTTATTTCATGGGGTGTATGTTTTATAAGTTACCAAATCAGTAAGGGAATTTCAAATTTCAATTTCCACTCATTGGGCTTTATGCACACTTCATTGATTATTTTACTCCATGATTATGTGTGTAATCACTATTTTCTAATTTTGTAGTAATTTCCACTCCTCTTTCTGTGGATATACTTTTGATACACATAATCTCTCCATTTATAAATTCTCAAGTTATCGATATGAACTTGATATGAGTAATTTAAAATCAATCTCCTTATATTGAGTTAAACATCCAATTCATTTTTTTTGTTTTTAAAAGAATATGTGTGAATTTCATATGATTGATTTTCACGGAATATCCAATCATATTGAGTGTATTTATATTTTTCAAACATAATTATGTTGATTATTTTCCTTATCCTAAATATACAGTCTTTATAAGATATTTCAACTCAATTTACATTCCATTGAGACTTCTTTATTGTTATACACCAATTCACTTTTATGTGGTGTATATAATGTACATTGACATTGTATGTCATGAATCCCTTTATTCTCATAGTATTATAATGTTTTTATTACCTCAATAATTTTTATTTAAGTTTCTCTCTTTTGGTTAGGAACTCCATCAAAAATATAATTTCAAATGTTTTAGAGATTTATTATTCTAAATCTTTATCACTAATATCCATATTTTAAAAATGATATTAAGGATTTATTTATATGGACATTAAAGTTTTAAAATTAAAATTCCTTTTCAATGTTTCAAATTGGTATGAGACCCTTTGATTCAAAAATCTTTTTTTGAATGGCTTCTTGACAAATAGTGTGACTTTTAAATGATTTCAAGAAAAAAGGGGGATATTTATCTCAAATAGTTTTGATGATTATTTTCATCTATGTCAATATCCTTAATTATTCTTGATTGCGGTTAATCTGTTACAATACAGTCTTCCATATAGTATTGAATGAGTTATTTTTGACTGCAGATGTTCTATTTTTATACCATTCATGGTTTGGGGATAAAGTATTGACATTTCATATGCTAGTTTTAGTATGAATGTTTATGTTATGTTTCAAATATTTTATATGAGGAATGAATTGGACATAGAAAGTTACGAGTGGAGCCTACTATAGCTTCTCGATGCATCGATATGTATCATGACAAAAACTAGTGTCTTGGCATAAGGCCTTGAATAAAATCTTATTTGTATTCTTGGCACAAGGCGTTGACTATTTGGTTATGAAGTCTAGCATTATGAATTCAATCATTATGAAAGTGGATTTTGATATAGCTTGTGATTTTTTTACTAGTAGAATATCCATCTGAATAAGTAAATAGAATTATTTGATTTTATATTTTCTATATAATTCTGAAGTTCAAGTTTAATAGGATTTTGTTTTAGTCTTACACATTTCCTTAAATGATTATGATTATTTAAGAAAGTTTATGCTATATTGTTATCCTTACTCTGCATCTGAGCTCACCCCTTTCTATGTTTTATTTTTTCCAAGATGCGAAGAAGTATATTATGGCTGACCTACAGGGTTATTCTATGAGATGTAACTGTTGTATATGGAAACAATATTGTTGTAGTTTTCCATATTATGATGTAATGTAAAATTTATGATTGTATCTAGTACTTCCAAGGCTAATAAACTAATCGGTCTTTCGAGACTTGATATTTTGTGATCATTCCAATGATATGTAAAAACACACCGAATCTGGGATTCTAGGTTCAGGGCATTATAGCTATGGTCTTTGTGTGAAACAAATTTGATTTTTTTTCTTGGGGTGATTGGTTATTTTATATATTCCTTATAATTTTTTTATCTATGTGATTTTAATGATGTGTTTTCAGAAATATTTTTTATTTCCACTCCTTGTGGATTTTTATTAGTTTATCTTGTGAAATATTATCCCTTATATGAGTTATATCATATTATGATTTTATAAATTATATTTTATGATGATTGGATGATTTTTATTCTATATTGGCGGTGTTTTGCTTTTATATATGTTTAAAAAAATTATAAAATTTATTTAAATGTTTGTTGAATCCTATTATGGAATTTTAAAGAAGATAGCTGAAATAAATCCTTCCGGACTATTTTGAAAACTAATTGATATTTTCATGGTATACTTATATGATGATGGTATTCTATATTATTTTAGATATGAGAATTAGTTTTCACCACTCAAATCACGATTGCATCCTTCTATATGATTTTATCAAATGAGACAAATATTTTAGATGCCACATATTATAATTATTTTTACAAATATTTGATGTGTTATGATTACGATGATATTATGTATACCTTATGGTACATCCCATTTTTGGTATTGAAGAGGTGGGATGATGATATTATATTTTTTTTATATTTATTGTGTTTGATTTAAGATAAATTTTACATTACAACCTATTTCATTGATAATGGGATCCTATATATATTAATGAGAGGTTAAATGGGGGTATTAGCTTTTTATGATAAGACTGACCAGATCCCTAATGGAATAAGACATATCTAGGCCATATGTAAGTTCCATATAAGATGCTGGATGACAGAGGAATGTAGGTTATGAACTAATAATGCATCTTTAGGATAAACTATGGCACTGCATGAGGGATTATATGATATTATTTTAGTTTTTTATGTATTTTTCCATGATAATGTATACCATACTATTTCCTTTCCAATTTTCCTTTTCATTAGACACAAAATTATGTATATTTATTTTTTCTACCATTACATGGTCGAGATTCTATTCATTTATCATATTCTTCTGATGCATTGTACACTCTATATTATTTATGAATTTAGTTATATTATTCATACCATTATAACATGAAATAATATGTTTTCCAAAATTTATTTCTTATTGTTTATCTTCATCTATTTTTATTAATTTCATCTTCTAATATTTTTAACATTCTTAACAGATAAAATAAAAATTGTTTACTAAATAATGCATTAGTATTTTAGAAAGGATTATCAAATGACTCATTAGTTTTTTCATTTAAAGTATAAATCCGTATTTATTAAATTTAATTTATACTAAAATTTATTGTTTAATCTAGAAAAGAAAATTTATTGAATCTTATTGCTATCTCAATGGGATTTTATACTCACACCCCACATATAAAACATGTAATTGGTTGACCTAATTTTTTATGTATGGTGAGTTATATTTTTGTTATATTTTATATATTTAGTTTACTTTGATGATAAACATTGACCTTGTGTCCAAAAGTTGATAGTGTTAGGTTTTTTTCGACTTTATTTTTATGATGGTTTTTCCATAATGTTACCTATTTAATATAATGGATGTTTTTTCATTTTAATTATTGTAGTATACATATTATTTGTTTTTTTATTTTTTCATCATATTTAGTTTTTTAATTTATATTATTTTCCTATTTTATTTTTCTCCAAATTGGTCATTATTATACAGAGTATTCTTGGTATAACTATTGTTGGATTTTTGAGTATCTTCTTTATTAATGGTGGAATAATTATAACAATATGTTATTTGAAACATTGGTGATTGTCACGATCCTTGGGAGAATGAGAATTCATTTTTATTCATATCATGGGGAAAATCGAGATCCCCTACCAAGAGTGTCTTAAGATCATTTGGGATAAAATAGAATTGATGATAAGGGTTTTCAGAGATAAATATTCATATATTTCCCCTATTATTATATTTAATATGATAGATTTTTATTTGGACTCCATGAACATTATAGGCATGTTATGGAAGAGTCTACTAATCTCTTAAACAAAATGGTCTTTAAGTTTCTATTATATGATGGTTTTTCTCTAAAATTGTGTTTTCCCCAAACATTATTATGGTTTATAATTTTTTTAGTATTTTTACATGTATCATTGTTTCATGGGAAAATTAAGGGTTTTTCATTTTTAGAAGTTGAATGGAAAAACTATCCAAAGGAATATAGTTAAGTCATATGATCATGAAAACTATGTGTTTCTTGTAGAAATTTTCCTATTTTGACTTCTAGAGACGGTTTCACTATTTTTTCATTTTTGACCATACTATAATGCCGGAATATGCATAGCCACTAACTTATATGAAAAAACTATATTCTTGAAATATATTGGTTTCAAGTTTAATTGTTATTTGAGATTAATAAAAAATATGTTTTATGGTGAATTATTATTTTGTCTATTTTTAATTTTATAATGTATTAAATATGTCATATATTTTTGGAAGAATAATGAGTTTATTAAATTAATGAACAATTCATTAGAAATGAAACCATTATGAATTAAATTAATTAAATAGTTTAATTAATTATCAAATAATTATAAGATGTATTGATTATTTTAAAATGAGGTGTGGGATTTTGAAATTGATTAAAAATGAAACCATTAAATTTTGTAATTTCATAAAATCATCACATGTTATATTTATAATTTTATTTTTTGTGTTGTTATATATTTTCATTTACTTAATTATTTTTATGATATGAGATAATGTAATTATTTATTGGGATATTTTATAATTTTATAATTATAATATGTTTCTGAAAAATGTTTAGAAAAATCATTGGGATTAGATATATTGGGATCCATGTGTCCCTCTTCCAGAATATAACTCTACCATGACTCATGATAGAGTGTTTATTCATGATTCCTATTAGAAATTACCAATATTTCATGGTTATTGAGGCACTCTAGATGATATAGAGTTTCTATAATATGTTAAAGTGGTCATTTGATATCAAGGAACTATAGATCATTGTGGGTTTGAACTGTATTGGGATTGTTCAAGGGCTTATGTCATGATTAGTGAAAGATCATGTTTATGTTCTTATTTAAATGAGATATAACAAGGTAATTCATAATATGAGATTTATTCAATGATACTTCAATGATGATGTAAAGGTGAGAAACGTGAGGGAACAAATGATTATTTAATAGGGTCATTATACAATGGACAACTATATTGACTGAATTAGTGACTTTTTATCACTCAGTCCTAATGTTATGTCTGGGGATTAGTTTAATGTGATTCTTTTCATAAATGATCTCCAATGACATTTTGGAACCTAAGTGATTTAAATTAAACTAACCACATGTAATGTTTTATTTGACAAATCTATGATAGAAGAGTTAATCTTAATAGGGACAACCATAGTTAGTGGTATCTGTGTTTTTTATTTTCAAGATAAGTTTCTCTATCCAACAGAAGTTAAAATCCATAAGACTATATTACTAGAGTCCAAATTATTTGTGAATATTTTTTATTTATAGAAATGATCCTATATAAAGTAAGATATCTTCTGTATACTTTTAAATTGGTCTATAATTCCCCCATAATCGAATATTAAAACACATTTCATTATTATGCTTTTCTATGACATCACCTGAAATTATATATAATGATGTTACATTAGATGATTAAGTACCTTCCATATTACACATCAAAATGCTACCCGAGGATTCATTTTATGTTATTATTATTTTCTAAATCTAAGTCCCTTGTTATTCAATCTTTTTTTATTTTTAATCACTATAATAGATTTTTAAATTTTTTGGGTATAGTGATCATTGGAATAACATGTTTTTATTATTAATTAATTATGAATATGATATCAATTTGGTAATTATTACATATCAATAATTATTATAACATTGGTTAGTGTTTCGTAGTGTCTCTTAGATGTTATGCAGATCTACCATCCTTTGGAATTCGAAAATGGTGTTGGGACCCACATAATGAAATCAAATTTTTGGAATCATTGTTTGGGTTATTGTGTGTTAGTTTTTTATTCGAGAAAAATTTAAAATTAATTGCATAATTTTACTCCTATGGAGTCATGCGATAATTTTTGATGAGTCACTGTGCCAGATAAATATTATAATCTCGTTTTTTTTCTATTCACTTAGAAAATAGATGACAAAATATAGTAATAATGTGTTTTTTGGGGGATGAATATAACACCCCAACACTTTAATTTCGGTACTATTTTATTAATTTATTAATATATATTCACATCCTTGAGTTTAAAAATAAAATTCCTTGAAATTTTAAATTTTAAAGATCCAATGTGGGCACTTTATAATTGAGAAAAATTGGGGACATCAATGAAGAACCCTTATTCCCTTTAGAGTGTAATTTTTTTAGATTTGTTATGGTTTTTATAATCGTACATCAAAGCCATGTAGCTACATATGTTATTTTTGTGATTTGTGAATTATATAGACATTATCATGTAAAACATAAAGAAAACCCAAGCGATTGAATACGTTTTTTAAAATATAAATATCCCAAAATCAACCTTTATAAAATCAATACCAGAGGTTTTATTTCTAATTACACTCCATTGAAACAGTCTTGTGGATCCTATTTAATGAAGATCCTTTCTTTTCCATCTATTTTCTTTGGTTTTCATATTGTATTCAAGAGGTTTTGTTTAAAGAATGTGTCTTTCATCTTATACATTATAATAATTCCTTTCTTTTTCTTCAAAAAATTATTTTTACTCATGTAGGCCAAAAACATTGTTGATGTTTTCACCTAAACCCTTATTGATGGAGGTTTTGGGTGTGTTAGTATTGTTTTATAGTCTTTCAGTACTATATTCATGGGGTTTATACTATCAGAAAATTATTTTATGTAGTAGTCCCCATGTTTTTTTATTAATATATGATGTATTTTATGGTTAATTAAATTTATTTTTCATGAAAAATTATAACTCTTAATATATATTATTCTATTTATGAGTTCATGAAAAATCATATGAACCCATTTATTTAAATTATATGTATATATAATGGTTGTTAAATAAATCAAAAATATATTTTTATTGAGATTGTTATTTATGTGATAGCGACTTTGGATACTTTTTTTCTTCTATGTGATATGAATTATTATTTTGGGGTAATTTTTAACATTTATTTTCACTCTTTATGGATTTCAATTGGTTTATATTTTGAAATATAGTACAGTTCTTGTGTATTATATGTTTTTAGAATATAAAATTTTATTTATTAATATAGAGTTTATATATATTATATATTATTAGTTTTTTGATTTGATGTTTGGTTTAAAACAAATTTAAATTTGTTTCAAAATGGAATTATTTTTTAATGTGTTCTTATAAAGAGTTATTTTATAATGACATATCTAAAAAGAAACATTAATAAAAATTTATAACATTAATATATACTAGAAATTGATATTTAATTAAGAATCATATTTCAATTGTGTTCTAGTAACAATAAAATTTTTGGAACACCATACCTAGTTTAAAGTATATAAGTGGTATTATCAAATGAGTTTCACCCAATAAGAGAACCATACTCTCAATTTTCAAGTGAGATTATGAATTTATGTGATTTTTAATTCATTGTATATACCTTATAGGGCTTATCATTATTGGGTGTATAGATATGGGATAAATATATGACATTGTATCTGATAGATTATGATTGATATGAGAAAAATGTTATCTCACTATGTATCACTACCAACAAAGGTATCATAAAATTCTTAGTAAGAGGTTAAGAGGAGGGATCTATCTCATAATGATGACAATGACTGGATCATCCTTGAGATGAATTAATCCTCGGTATTGGGTATGTTCCATCGATAAGAATAATATAGATAATATGGTTGGTCTTTGAATAGGGATGAAACGTTAATTAATTAGATTGTTCAACCCATGTATGTTTAGTATCATAGTACATGTTGTATAAGAGTTCCCATGATTGTCCATATGTTAATATTTTTCTATTTACCTGAATTTTATTTTATAAAAACTTCTAGTATTATTAGTATTATTTAATAAATAAACATTATAGTTTCTTCATACATTATCTATTATTTTAATTCACCTTTGAATCAGTTTTATTAATTAAATATTATCATTAATTTATATTATTTTATATCATGAAATTTTCTAAAGTAAAAATTATATTCCATGAATTTTTTGTTTAGGTATTATATTGAATTTTAGCATTGGTGTTTCCTAAAATGTTCTAGGAATAATTAAAAATGGTTTTATATGGCATGAATTGATATTTAATGGAAAAAGATGTGGGGAATTAATTTTTTTCTTTCATCACCTGATAAAACCCTATATTTATCTGTATTATAAACTTAAATTTATGGTTCTTTGGTTGAGGGAGTCGAAAAAAATCTATCCATATCATACTGGGATGTTATGCTCACTACCTTCCTATGATAGTCTGTGTCGGCAGGCTTGGTTATTTTTTTAATATTTAGTTACATATTTGGGATCAATCCAAGAGTGATAATGTCTTGATTGTAGACAATGAACAAGAGGTTAATGACACATCAGCTCATGTATTTTTTATTTTTATGTATAATATGGATGTGTCAATCCTGTAATATGTTCAATATTTTTCATGTTGTTTTTGTTGTGATATAGTTTCATATATATTAATGGTTTGATTATTTATTCTAGTTATTATTTTTATGATATTTAATTTTTATCATAACTTGTTTTTTTACTCATTTTTCTTTATTATATATAGTGGTTGTGCTAGATATTGATGAATATTTTTCTTGTCACTTATTATTAATTTTTATGAAATATTTCAAGAATATTATATATGATTCATTGTTACATGTCACCCACCATTGGGAATAAAAAATGCTTCAATAGTCATGTCACAGACCATCGTAGGAGCCT
Source organism: Viscum album (assembly GCA_963277665.1). Lineage (NCBI taxonomy): Eukaryota > Viridiplantae > Streptophyta > Magnoliopsida > Santalales > Viscaceae > Viscum > Viscum album. The sequence goes on from OY728155.1 coordinate 1,586,994,333, forward strand.
AAATCGGGGGTAGACAATGTTTGTAAGTGAAACATTAGTGTCAAAGTAAAGTATTTAAATATACATAGTGTAACACCTTGATATTTTATTATTTTCTTAAAATCATTTAATTTTCTTAGATATAATGTGTTATAAAAAACACTGAGTTTTAACAAAACGTGGTTTACTATTGCATTTTTATAATTTTAGATAATCGTTATAGGAATGCTTTTAGAAGTGGTGGAAGAAATAATATTATCTAAATTAAAAAAATATTATTTAAATATTAATATAAAATGATATCTTTGGTGGCCAATTATTTATAAATTAAAATAAAAAACATATAAAACTAAATGAAACATATTTATGGAAAACTATTTTTTTTCAAACCAAAGTATTTATGTCAATAAATTAAATTAATAACTTTTAGAAATTTTTAAATCAAATCTAGAAATCATATATTAATTAAATTTTTTTAAATTTTTCATGTGTGTTTTCCCAGAAACAGATATGAATAAATATAGGTTTACTCTTAAAACTGTTTTTTTATTAAGAACTTGCATTGTAACATTTTACGAACTTATATTTAAATATATTTTCTCCAAAATCTAAATGTTTATATTTTTAAATAAAACTCAAATTTAAAATCTAAATTTGAATTTTTTTTGAACATTTTCTAAAGTGATAATTTTTTAAAATTGTGAAAAATAATAGTTTAAATTAAAAATAATTAATTTAATTGAAATAATTTCCAAGAATATTTTTTTAATATGTATTTAATAATAATATTAGTTCAAATATATATCCATTCATCCGAATTAATTTATTTTAGGGAAATTCATATTGAATTTTGATAAAAACATTTTTAAAACGTTTGATGATTTTCTCTTTGGAAAACCACGTTTTCATTGATTCTACCTGTTTATTTTAAAATTAATATTTTTCTGTTACACCCCAAGCTTCCACGGTACGTTTCACTTCGAATAATGCAATAGCGTGTGTTGTACGCAACCTCGAGCTCTAAACACACACCACAACGAATTAAAGTAGCCGTTATGAATAGTAATAACCACTTTTTAAAATTATAGAAACTTTATATTTCAAAATGGACTTAATTTTTGGATTCGGAATATCAATTATAGCTTAGGGTGAAATTTTGGCATTGTTTTGAAAAACTTCAATTTTTGATGAATAGTGAAAAATACTTAAAAACAACTTTTTTGATCAAAATAATTTATAGTGATAAATTATACTTTTTAGTGGTTTTAAAGTATAATTAGAATATATTTTTACCATTTAATCCAATGGTGGTCATTAGAATTAATTTAACATTGAAATTGGACATAAACAATTGCCAATCTTTTGATATAAATTGTTTCTTAAAAACACGCTATTTGTCGTAACAGCGGGAATTAATTATAAAAGTAATTAATGCAACTTATATGATTGTAATTTTTTAAAATAGACATCAGTTTTTAATTCGGAATATCAATTATAGCTTAGGGTGATATTTTGGCATTGTTCTGAAAAACTTCAATTTTAGATGAATAGTGAAACCACTAAGTGGTAGTTAAATAACTGATTTTTCGTTTAAATGAAATATTACCACTTCTATGGTTTGATTTTCAAAAATCCGACATACATGATTGTCATTAAGACGGAAAATGTGGTTCAATGAGATTAAAATAATTTTTTGGTGAATAGTAACTTTTAAGTTCTTAATCGCGATTAGAGGTAATTAGTGTAGTTTAAGGTAAAAACAATGTTTTAATAACATGATATGAGATTGACACTTGTCCTACTACTATTGGATGAGTCATGGACGACCAAGACAACCCATGGGTAAACTTGGGGACCCCATGGAGCCACTTTAGTTGGAAAATGACATTAATATATATTTATTTAATGTTAAAATTAAATTGACACAAACATGAGTTATTTTACTAAAACAGTTTTTAAGTGGGGTTACAGAAGTCCAAAGTTTGATTATAAATATTCATTAGAAATCTAAAAAGATTTCCTACATAATTTTTTTTTTATAAATTATAGACATTAAATAAATTAAATTATTTATGACATCATGATGATGCAGTGATGACCTCATTATTTAACGATTTAAATAAAATGGAAAGATAATGTAAAATCCAAAGTGTACACTTGTCAAAAATCTATTAGATGAGTATATTTCGAACCCTTATCATCTTAGCCTCGAATTATATAAGTGTGGGACCTCTAAAATCCGAAACTCATTTTATAATAAAGTGACTTTTCTTTACTTTCCAAGAGTGACCCTCCTCTCCACTTATAAAAGGCCCCCACCTCTCCCACCTTATTCACACCTTCAAGCCATTTGGATCGGCCAACCTCTGCCCAAATACTCTCCCAACTTCCCCCTCTTACTCCTAGAAGCCTCACTTTGGGAAGAACGCTTCTCAAGGAATCCTTTGGCTCAAATCAAAAAGAGTTACCCGATTTTGAGGTAATGTCTTCTCTAATGTTGTTATGTTTTATTTTTCTTCTTCAACCCCCTAAACTCTTTTTATTCATTTCTTTTGTAACAACACCCGTATCCTCAATATACTAGGATGTTGTTATAATAAGTATTCGAGCTACACTTACACACACCTACATCTAATGGTTAAAGAACATACAGTTTCTGTGGATGGCGAATTTCTGCCTCACGAAACGATGATTGTTCAACACTCATATAACACCTTCAAAGGTGGCCATTAAGATGTAACTATATTTATATATGATATAAAATATGATTATGTTTTACTTATGCTTATGTATTTCTCATTTATGTCATACTTTATGATTTCCATTATGGGTAAAATGCGATAATTTCATTTTAGGAAGTGCGGACTACCGCCCCCTCAAAATGATTTGAATCGTTAATCCCATATGTGGGATGTAAAAAGGATGGAGTAAATGGTATTATACACTATATTATACTGTAATTATATTATACATTTATATCATTATGATTTCGTTCCATTAAATGTGAAATTGAAATGAAAGTAGCGTTCATGCGTACGTACGGCTTACCGTCTCCATGAACGGTGCATTTCATTTCTTACCTCTAAATGTTACGTAATATTATAAATGAATGTATATACTGGATATATAAGATATATATGACATCTAAATCATGAATATAATTCTAGAGATAATGGATATTCTACCACATAAACAACTTGTAATTATAAGAAGTTTATTGTTGACTCAAGTACCAAAGATCGACAAAACGACCGTTATTAACTTAAATAATTACATAATGTTCATATCATTGTAATAAGTTATATAATAAGGATAATGAAATTAAAAATGGTTCTTAATAAGGTATATATTAACTCTAGTTTATTATTTAGGAGGTTAAAGAATGGTTGAGTCAAGTCAGACACGAGGTAAGGGAACTTCTTAACCCAATTTCTATTCTTTGGGTTAATCTCCTACTTTCAAATTATGTCATGATATTATTATGTCCTTTTTTTATTTTTACGTTCTTTATGTGTACCTATAGTGAATACACATAATAGATCTATTGTATTTTAAAAATGACCTTTTTAAGGACTTCGTCTCAATCTCCTTTCATTGAGGCAGATTTGGTTTTATACACAACATTCTTTTATACGGTGTATAAACCCCTTTGACTTTTACGTTTATTCAAAAGGAATCTTTTTTATACGAATCGTTTTGCTAAACGACAAAAGGGAATGTTTTTCCTTCCGTACTTATGTGGCGACAACGACTTCTCCGCCGCCGTGACCATTATTTGAGTTTCGGCTTCCTCTACAAGCCATCATTTTTTAATGAAAAATAAATACAATGTTTTAACTTTCTTTTATTTTGGTATTGAAAATGGTTTTGAAAGAGTTTTTATTATATCAATGTGTTGTATTGATATCATGTGATTGAAATGTGGAAATGTTATGTTTCCTTTATGCATGTTTTATGTGATACGATTATGTTATGGTTTATGATATGTTTAAACCTATTAATATGAGGAATGTATTGGACTAAGTGACGGGTGGAGCCCGCTATAGCTCCTCGATGCATCGGTAGGTCTCATGAGACAACTAGACATGGAATTGGCCTAGGCCCTTTCCCAATTTGATTTATGGTTTTGGCCGAGGCCTTAATCATTTTAGATGTCTTGGACGAGGCCTTGACAAAATGTTTCAGAATGTCCGGCATTATACATTCCCTCATTATGAAAGTGGTTATTGATATTGCATGTGATTATTCGACTAGTAGAATATCCATGAGAGTAAGTAAATGGAATTATCTCATTTTACTTTTTCCATATTATATTGAAGTTCAAGTTTATAAGGCTTTTGTTTTAGTTATACATTGCCTTAAATGTTAATGTTTATTTATGAAAGCTTCCGCTATATTGTTAACCTTACTGAGCATCTGAGCTCACCCCTTTCAATGTTTTAATATTTTCCAGGATGTGAAGAAGTATTTTATGAATGACCTGCTGGGATAGTCAGAAGAGGATATGAGTGTGAACTATGAAGACTTTGTTATTAGTTTCTCACTTTATGATGTAATGTAAGACTTATGAATGTATCTAGTGTTTCCAAGCCTACTAAACTAATCGGCCTTTCGAGACTTGATCTTTTGTGATCATGCCAATGTTACGAAGTAATGCACCGGCTCTGGATAGCTGGGTTCGGGGCGTTACAGTTGGTATCAGAGGCAGTTTAGTACTAACCTTGGAAGCTAGATTTAGATAAACTCTGATTAGAGCACATAGCCCGATGATAGACTTTGAGGATTAGTATAGAAGAACTTCCTAGAATTTTGGTATTGTAGAAATGTTGTGAGTTTTCCGAGCAATACATCCCTGTCTGGATATGAGCAGGTAGAGGCGGCTCTGGCACAGATGTACCTAGGGGTAAACCCCGAAAACACCGCTTTGAGCTAGACTTGAACGGGAACTGGTGCACGACAACTGGCCTTGCTGCACTCTTGGTTACGACACTCCCGGGGGATATGCTTAGGATAATTCTCATTTTCTTTACAAACCACTATGAAGGGTTATGAGTATATACTTTATCAAAGAAAACATTTCTTTTTATGATTATGGATTATATCCATAAATAGTTCAATTTATGTAAAGTGTTTTACAAATATGGAATTATGTATTTTAATTCATAAACTAATCTAGTTTATGCCATTGTTTAGAAATGGCGCCTAGTGGAAGGAATGGAAACCGTATCAATGCATGCAATCTGTGTAGGGATTGACCTCCTGCTCAAGATAATTATTGTGGATCTGGAGATACAACTGGTGCTGATCAACTTATTACCATACTGGGACAACTCACTCAGGTTATGAATAATAACCTTACTCGTATGGAGCACCCTGATCCGCAACGTGGAGGATCAATGCTAGATCTTTTCATGAGGCAACAACCACCAACCTTCAATGGGAGTACAAATCCTATAGTAGCTGAGCAATGGATAAATTCCTTAGAGAAAATATTCCATGACTTGGGGAGTAGTGAAAGGGAGAAGGTTGTCGTGGAAGTTTACCGCCTCACTGGAGATGCCGATCAGTGGTGGTCGCTGATTCAAAACACAAAGGAAGATGATGACGTATCGAATATGGAATGGAGGGAGTTCAAAGAGCTTTTCTTAGAAAAATACTTTCCTCATGACCATCGAGCAGATATGGAAAGGCAATTTCTGAGTCTGAGGCAGAAGGAGGATGAGAATGTCGCAAAGTATGAGGCTAACTTTACAAGGTTAGCGAGGCATGCTTCCGATTATATACGTAACCCAAGGAGTAAGATTGATCGTTTCTTTGATGGGTTAAAACCATTTCTCCGTCGAGCTTTAGTATCACAATCCTTCTCATCATACGAAGATATTGTCTCATGTGCTATCAAGACAGAAAAGGAATTCTCTAAGTCTTATGACAACAAAGTAAAGAAAGAGAAGAAGAGAATGGTCGAACAAGAGACAGATAAAGGGAAAAAGGGAAATAAGGATTTTCCATTATGTGATAATTGTGGGAAGAATCACCCTGGTACTTGTCTAAAAGGAATGGGAGTTTGTTATAAATGTGGAGAAAAGGGTCACCAGGCTCGTGATTGCAAGGGAAAGAAAGGGGCTATCAAAGTTGAATGCTATAATTGTAGAGAAATGGGTCATTATGCAAATGAATGTCCTAAGCGTTAGGGAAACTTACCTCAGAAAAGGCCAAGGGATCATGGACAATCTTATGTTGTTACTATAGTTGAAGCCGAATAACTAATGTATTGGTGATTTTGGACTCATGGATTATATTTTCGTTATTAGAATAATATGATATATATATATATAAGGATTGTACTGCAGTACTTGTTGATTTCAGTAAGGTTTTAATATGATGAAGGTAATTATATTTTTAGTATGTGACAATAAGAGAAACTTTTCTTTTCTTGGGGAATCTGATAAATTGATTTTGGAATTAAGAGACCTTTCAGAGAAAGTCTGGACAGAGGTATTTTGGATAACTATAAAGGTTGGAGTGGATTAAGTTGATCTTTGGATAGTATTGTTTAAGGTTAAACAAATTTATGAAGATTATTTTTGGAATATTATGATACTATATTTTTAGGAAAAGGACAACCTGCAGGGTGGGGCATAACCCGTCGCGTCGGACAAAGCTGCAGGAATCGAACCCACAACCATAGTGCGACAAGCCTTTATTTCCTACCACTAGCCTACAGGAAGTCCCTGATTATTACAAAATAGTATTACTAATCTAAATGGCATGTGTTAACATTTGGAACCTTATACAATTAGGATAAATAGAATATTTTTGAGTTACGTTACCATTTGGAGTAAAAGTTGGGTTTGTGGTAAAAATTTATTAACGAATGAAAGTATACAGAACAAGTATGTATATTCCCTTACGTTCTTAGTAAATCTCCTAAATAAATTCCTCAACATTATAAAAGGTAACTTAAAACAAAAATGTTGTCGGTTAACTTTTCCAACTGGGGATTCAATGATCGTTTAACCAATCACAAGTTTGTGATTTTCTTGTAGTTAAACTTTCTCCTAATCCTGTTTTCTATAACAATCCATCAGACCTTGATGGTTTGTTTCTCCTCCATATCCATATTTTCATGGAATCCTAGAATGGGCTATCTCGGGTGACCTTTGTACTTATCTTGCTTTCTTTTAATGTTATATATTTATTAACCTTATTTCCGATGTGGGTTTTCCTCAAAGGTATTTTCTCTCATCAACCTTTTATTTTCAATGAAAAATTTCAAATTGCGAGGATGCAATTTATTGAAGGAGGGGAGAATGTAACACCCCAAGCTTCCACGGTACGTTTCACTTCGAATAATGCAATAGCGTGTGTTGTACGCAACCTCGAGCTCTAAACACACACCACAACGAATTAAAGTAGCCGTTATGAATAGTAATAACCACTTTTTAAAATTATAGAAACTTTATATTTCAAAATGGAATTAATTTTTGGATTCGGAATATCAAATATAGCTTAGGGTGAAATTTTGGCATTGTTCTGAAAAACTTCAATTTTTGATGAATAGTGAAAAATACTTAAAAACAACTTTTTTGATCAAAATAATTTATAGTGATAAATTATACTATTTAGTGGTTTTAAAGTATAATTAGAATATATTTTTACCATTTTATCCAATGGTGGTCATTAGAATTAATTTAACATTGAAATTGGACATAAACAATTGCCAATCTTTTGATATAAATTATTTCTTAAAAACACACTATTTGTCGTAACAGCTGGAATTAATTATAAAATAAATTAATTCAACTTATATGTTTGGAATTTTGTAAAATAGACATCATTTTTGAATTCGGAATATCAATTATAGCTTAGGGTTAAATTTTGGCATTGTTCTGAAAAACTTCAATTTTTGATGAATAGTGAAACCACTAAGTGGTAGTTAAATAACTGATTTTTCATTTAAATGAAATATTACCACTTCTGTAGTTTGATTTTCAAAAATCCGACATACCTGATTGTCATTAAGAAGTAAAATGTGGTTCAATGAGATTAAAATATTTTTTTGGTGAATAGTAACTTTTATGTTCTTAATCGCGATTAGAGGTAATTAGTGTAGTTTAAGGTAAAAACAATGTTTTAATAACATGATATGAGCTTGACACTTGTCCTACTCCTATTGGATGAGTCATGGCCGACCAAGACAACCCATGGGTCAACTTGGGGACCCCATGGAGCCACTTTAGTTGGAAAATGACATTAATATATATTTATTTAATGTTAAAATTAAATTGACACAAACATGAGTTGTTTTACTAAAACTGTTTTTAAGTGGGGTTACACAAGTCCAAATTTTTATTATAAATATTAATTAGAAAGCTAAAAAGATTTCATACATCATAGTATTTTTTTTTATAATTTTTATACATTAAATAAATTAAATTATTTATGACATCATGATGATGCAGTGATAACCTCATTATTTAACGATTTAAATAAAATGGAAAGATAATGTAAAATCCAAAGCGTACACTTGTCAAAAATCTATTGGATGAGTATATTTTGAACCCTTATCATCTTATCCTCGAATTATATAAGTGTGGGACTACTAAAATCCGAAACTCATTTTATAATAAAGTGACTTTTCTTTACTTTCCAAGAGTGCCCCTCCTCTCCACTTATAAAAGGCCCCCACCTCTCCCACCTTATTCACACCTTCAAGCCATTTGGCTCGTCCAAACTCTGCCCAAATACTCTCCCAACTTCCCCCTCATACTCCTAGAAGCCTCACTTTGGCAAGAACTCTTCTCAAGGAAGCCTTTGGCTCAAATCAAAAAGAGTTACCCGATTTTGAGGTAATGTCTTCTCTAATGTTGTTTTGTTTTATTTTTCTTCTTCAACCCCCTAAACTCTTTTTATTCATTACTTTTGTAACAACACCAGTATCCTCAATATACTATGATGTTGTTATAATAAGGATTCGAGCTACACTTACACACACCTACATCTAATGGTTAAAGAACATACGGTTTCTGTGGATGGAGAATTTCTGCCTCACGAAACCATGATTGTTCAACACTCATATAACACCTTCAAAGGTGGCCATTAAGATATAAATATATTTATATATGATATAAAATATGTTTATGTTTTACTTATGCTTCTGTACTTATCATTTATGGCATACTTTATGATTTCCATTATTGGTAAAATGCGATAATTTCATTTTAGGAAGTGCGGACTACCGCCCCCTCAAAGTGATTTGAATCGTTAATGCCATATGTGGGATGTATAAAGGATGGAGAAAATGGTATTATACACTATATTATACTGTAATTATATTATACATTTATATCATTATGATTTCGTTCCATTAAATGTGAAATTTAAATGAATGTAGCGTTCATGCGTACGTACGGCTTACCGTCTCCATGAACGGTGCATTTCATTTCTTACCTCTAAATGTTACGTAATATTATAAATGAATGTATATACTGGATATATAATATATATATAACATCTAAATAATGAATATAATTCTAGAGATAATGGATATTCTACCACATAAACAACTTGTAATTATAAGAAGTTTATTGTTGACTCAAGTACCAAAGATCGACAAAACGACCGTTATTAACTTAAACAATTACATAATGTTCATATCATTGTAATAAGTTATATAATAAGGATAATGAAATTAAAAATGGTTCTTAATAAGGTATATATTAACTCTAGTTTATTATTCAGGAGGTTAAAGAATGGTTGAGTCAAGTCAGACACGAGGTAAGGGAACTTCTTAACCCAATTTCTATTCTTTGGGTTAATCTCCAACTTTCAAATTATGTCATGATATTATTATGTACTTTTTTTATTTTTATGTTCTTTATGTGTACCTATAGTGAATACACATAATAGATCTATTTTATTTTAAAAATGATCTTTTTAAGGAGTTCTACTCAATCTCCTTTCATTGAGGCAGATTTGGTTTCATACACACATTCTTTTATACGGTGTATAAACCCCTTTGACTTTTACGTTTATTCCAAAGGAATCTTTTTTATACGAATCGTTTTGCTAAACGACAAAAGGGAATGTTTTTCTTTCCGTACTTATGCAGCGAAAACGACTTCTCCACCGCCGTGACCATTATTTGAGTTTCAGCTTCCTCTACAAGCCATCATTTTTTTAATGAAAAATAAATTCAAAGTTTTAACTTTCATTTATTTTGGTATTGAAAATGGTTTTGAAAGTGTTTTTATTATATCAATGTGTTGTATTGATATCTTGTGATTGAAATGTGGAAATGTTATGTTTCCTTTATGCATGTTTTATGTGATACGATTATGTTATGGTTTATGATATGTTTAAACCTATTCATATGAGGAATGTATTGGACTTAATAAGTGACGGGTGGAGCCCGCTATAGCTCCTCGATGCATCGGTAGGTCTCATGAGACAACTAGATGTGGAATTGGCCGAGACCCTTTACCAATTTGATTTATGGTTTTGGCCGAGGCCTTAATCATTTTAGACGTCTTGGCCGAGGCCTTGACAAAATGTTTCAGAATGTCCAGCATTATACATTCCCTCATTATGAAAGTGGTTATTGATATTGCATGTGATTATTCGACTAGTAGAATATCCACGTGAGTAAGTAAATGGAATTATCTCATTTTACTTTTTCCATATTATGTTGAAGTTCAAGTTTATAAGGCTTTTGTTTTAGTTATACATTGCCTTAAATGTTAATGTTTATTTATGAAAGCTTCCGCTATATTGTTAACCTTACTGAGCATCCGAGCTCACCCCTTTCAATGTTTTAATATTTTCCAGGATGTGAAGAAGTATTTTATGAATGACCTGCAGGGATAGTCAGAAGAGGATATGAGTGTGGACTATGAAGACTTTGTTATTAGTTTCTCACTTTATGATGTAATGTAAGACTTCTGAATGTATCTAGTGTTTCCAAGGCTACTAAACTAATCGGTATTTCGAGACTTGATCTTTTGTGATCATGCCAATGTTACGAAGTAATGCACCGGCTCTGGGTAGCTAGGGTCGGGGCGTTACATTTTCAATAATGTAAACTGAAATTATGAAATTGGATTTAATATTTGGAGTAATATTAATATAAATTATATAATATGTTTAAAGTAAGTTTAGGTCAAAATTAATATTAAAAATAGTAAAAAATATTTATCATGGTTAGGTTGAAATGGGTTCACCTTGGGGTTAATTTAAATAGATTAGTGATAAATTACCTATAAAATAATCCGAAACAAAATTTATTTATATATTTAGAAAATATTCCATCGATGGTTTTATAACAGACCATTTTTGAGCTTTTGGTTATTTTAAAAAAGGGGAACACATTATTCTTTTCAATATATAAATGTGTGTCTTCTCCTCAACTTATAAAAGGACAGAAACTCTTCTCAACTATTTATACATTAATAACAATTTTGTTCCAATAATAATTTAGGTAACACCATATGTTTTTTATGAGATAAATTTTTCTAAATTTCATTTATGTCATGTGATGTATTCTATACCAAGATAAATGTGCATTGTGCACAACAACATCTTAAATTGTGGTATATGAAACAATAATTTTGGATTGTGTTACACATAATTTCAAGTCCTCTTAATTAAATTTATTTCACACAACACCACATTTAAGAAAAAAACTAAATATAATTATTTTACATTATAACCTAGTCATTATAATGTTCTGTATGATAATTATTAACTGAATTATGAAAATAATATTTATGGTGTATATATAGTTAATTATTAACTCGGAAATTAATTATAAATTTAAATGAAACCCTACTTTTAAAAAAAGAAATGTTCTCCTAAAAAACTATTTAAACTATTATAATTGAGTTTATAAAATAATAATATAACTCTTGATGGATTTTATTGATGAATTATATATTTAGTATATTCAATATAATTTTTAAAATTCATATTATAAGTTTTCTAGACATTATGTAAGAACAAATTCAATTTTTTATATAAAAAAGCATTTTTCATGAATGCATTGTTTCCATAATTTGATAGCGCCCCAATATTAAATCTAATTTTTGACCATTTAATATATTTTATATTACAATAAATAAATTTAATTTGGAATAATGATATAAAAATTTACATTGGATTACATTTTTATAATTTTTTAATAACATTCAAGTTTTGATAAATAGTAAAAATACACTAAATTTTATTTGAAAAAAATATTTTCTATCAAAATAATTTATTTGCTTAAGTTTTACTATTAAATGGTTTTAAATTATAAATATAATATATTTTAATCAGTCAATATCATTTAGGTAATTGGCATTAATTTTACATTCATTTTTGATCTAAAAACATTTAATCTTATCCAATGTTTTATCTTTTAAAACTAGTTTTTCATTTTAACAATGGGATTGATTTTAAGTAAATTATTGAAAATTCTATGTTTTGAATTTTGAAAAATAGACTCCATATTTGTAATCAGTTGGTCCATATTATATAAAAATATTTATTTTATTTTTGGCCATTAGGAATAGTATATCAGTACTTTTTTTATTAATACGGTAAAAGGGTTAATAGATTAACTAAGGGTAAGAATAATATTATAAAATCTCCCTAAAACAAGACTTAATATCATTATATGAGAATTTTTTTGACCTAAATAATCCTTGTAACGTAATGTTATACATTGGAATCCACATGGATGATATGAGGAAATTTAATTTCTTTCTTTAATAAAGAGTTTAATATGTCTCACTCAAATCATAATAACTAAATCATTTTTTATATAAAATTATATTTTTCACGACCCGTCCTCGGTGCCCGTGCGATGACTACCCCAAGCCCACCTTCCATAGGCCAGGGGCTGGCGACTAGCACCAAAGCCGTAAATTGTCACGACCTGTCCTCGGGGCCCGTGCCGGGACTACCCCAAGCCCGCCTTCCATAGGACATGGGCTGGCGACTAGCACCAAAGGCGTAAATCCCGATAACTGGGAAGGCATTTCCTTTATAAAAGAAAACAAAACACCACAGAGCACAAGCGGATGCAAAACACTAAGTACAAAAGAAAGTGATGAAAAGTAAATGGGCCAGAATACAAACCCAAATAAAAGTACAACTACAACTGAAAAAAGTACAACAGAAAAAGACAACAGCTGGGAGAAAGGAAGCAGCTCCTGGGTCGTCCTCGTCGGATCCTACCTGAAGGGTAGGTACAGATGGAGCATCTCCTGGTCATCCACAACGGATCCTACCTGAGGGTATGTACAGATAGCCTCCTCAACGCTCTCGCCCGTCAACCTCCTCTGTGTGTCGCCTCGTCGTGTAGTCCACCTCGGGGTGCCGTCCAGTCCTCGAACACTCGGCCTCCGTCAGCACTGCCCGTCGTCTGCAACCAACACAATGAGGTGAGGGCATAGCCCGTGCAGGGGTGAGTATAATGATAATCAGTAGGGACCCCGAGACCCTCAAGGTCTCACTAAAACCAACAAGGATAACCACAAAGAAGATCTCAACCGATAACCTCTACTTAGGTATATGCCCTTACATATACCTAAGTTATCAAGTAACCCATCTCAATCCCGAGGAAACACGAGGATTTAGAAAACAACGGATAACCACTACCCAGGAATATGCCCATACATATACCTAAGTTATCAAGGTCAGAAGTCTCAGCTCAAATCAGGATTTTCATTATCGAAACCGCAAGTACTGAAGAGCCCTGTCTCTAGAGTGTACAATGGTCCTGTCACGACTCCGAGGTACTGCTCACTAACCTAAGACTACTGAGGTACTCCTCCTGTCGAGTACTGTGGGCCTGCTACTACAACCAAGCGCTTCCCTGTGCCTCTACAACCAAGCGCACCTCCGTCGTGGGTCTGCCGCTACAACCAAGCGCTCCCCTGTGCTGCTACAACCAAGCGCACCTCTGTCGTGGGTGTGCCGCTACAACCAAGCGCCCCCCTGTGCCGCTACAACCAAGCGCACCTCCGTTGTGGGTCTGCCGCTACAACCAAGTGCTCCCCTGTGCCGCTACAACCAAGCGCACCTCCGTCGTGGGTCTCCCGCTACAACCAAGCGCTCCCCTGTGCCGCTACAACCAAGCGCACCTCCATCGTGGGTCTGCCTCTACAACCATGCGCTCCTCACTAGGCTATCCGTAACACACCGATTCGTTCCATCAGCAGTCGTCAAGTCTCAGGCGGCTACACGGTCTTCGTATTCCGCACGCTCGTCTCCGGGAGGGTCCGCTCCATGAGATGCTGGTCGATACTACAAGTATCACAAAGTTCCACGAAGAAGTATCTCAAGGTACCGCCTCGTCACATGGGTCTCAACACAACAGACGGCACGTCAATCGGACGCCCGGTCTGTGAGTTACTAGCCTTTTCGTCCCAGGGGCCCGGTTGGTTTCATGTATGAACCAACCCGGCCGTATCTCAACTATACCCCAAACACCCATAGGGTATACTCAAAGGGACCGTTTCTCAACGTGATCACCAACGCTGCTGACGGTTCGTCAAACGGACGTCCGGTCTGAAAGATATCAGCTTTTCTGTTTCAGGGGCCCGGTTGGATTTCAGGTACAATCCAACCCGGCCACTATCCAACAGCAACCAAAACTCGGGTGAAGTATGCCAAAAGTTCCCTCTCATCAAGAGGAATTCAACGAGACAGTCGGCGCGTCAATCAGACACCCAGTCTGTGAGTTATTTGCTTTTTCGTTCCAGGGGCCCGGTTGGTTTTTAAGGCAAAATGAACCTGACCATACTCCACATGCGTCCAAACCTCGGGCGGAGTGAGCCAAGAAGTCCATCTCAGTTAGAGGAATTCAACAAAGTCTACGGAACGTCAATCGGACGTCCGAAGCTCAAGATATGAGCGTTTCCGCTCCGAGGGCCCGGTTGGTTTCGTGTTCGAACCAACCCGACCGAACCCAAAGTATCCCGAAACCTTGAGTGTAATATACTGAAACGACAGTCTCGATCCAAGGATCGGATCGCCGCTGAAGGCACGTCGTTCAAGGCCCGTAGCTCAAGATACGGGAAGAAGACCGAAAACTGTCCGAAGATGGGGGGTCTGGGCCCGGGCCGACCCGGCCCGACCCCCCCTGGGTAGGCCGAACTGGGTCGACCCGACCCGGTCCGGCCAGGGCGCGGCCCTGCCCGGCCGAGCGGCCGAGCAACGCGGGGGGCACGCTGCCCCCGCGTGACAGCTCCGCGACCCTCGCGGGGTGCCGCCCGGATCAACGGACGCGGCTTTGCCGCGTCCTGTGTGCGCCGGACCCGCGCGGCCGCGGGTCCGCTTGCGCCGCTGCTTCCACCGCAACTTCCTCTAGCAGTGCGCCGGGGCGCCGTCGCCTCCAGCCGCCGGTACCACCGCGCCGGCGACCTGCGCCGCCGGTGGCTTCCGCGGGCCACCAGAGTCGCTCCGGTGGTCCGATTCCGTTCCCGTCTGCGCCGCTGCTCCTCCCGGGACCCATTCTTCACTGCGGAAACATCAAATCACTCTTGCGGCATGTTTTGTCGTTGCCCATCAAATCCGCACAGCAATGAAGAACTTCAGAGGGTTATCGGGCCGTGTTCGTTTGGCCTGCACCCTCCGCGTTAGACGGTATCAATCAGGAGGATAAATCAACAAATGAAAAATGTATCAAAACAATTTTAATAATTGAAAATTGCACTTGATCCAGGTTCTTGTTTTAAAAGAAACAATCACGGGGATATAAAAGGGTATTTCCGAAATAAAATCCCTACCTCTTCAAGTCGTCGCACGCGCGTTCTCCACATAAATTAATCGTCGCGGAAGGAGGGGACCGTCGCGTCGTCGCGGTATCCGGCGTTGCGTCGACGAACTCTGAGGACCAAGAAACAACCGATTTAATTATAAATAATTAAATCCATGTTTTGTTAAAAACCAAAAAGGAGATTTAAAAGAAACCCGAAATCTCTTACCTCCAGCAGTAGGTGATCGGAGATCAGGGCGGGGAAGAACATCTCGGCTGAAGCGTGGTCAATCTCCGAGGGTGACGACGTTCTTCACAGTCTTCGTGTTCTTTGTGTTCTTCGCGTTCTTCGCATTCTTCGTGAAGGTGGGTGAAGGAAAAAAACTTGTAAAAAATTCTCAACCATTTTTCCAGATGTCGTGCGTTGGTCTTATTTTATTATTACGCCAACGGATTTCAAACAGGATAAGAAACGAATGAAATTAATTCATATAATTAATTTCAATGAATAAACCGCCCATTTAATTCAACGTAGAAAACTGCCCAATTAATTGGTGCGTTAAGAAATTAAGAAAACGTGTCAGTTGACTTTCATAATGACGGGTTTTCGCGGGTGTGTTACTTAGCGGAAAAGAAACGGTGGGGCTCGTGCGGGTCTCACCTCACAAATATTCTACCAAGAGGGTATGATATTTTTGGATAGAACCCTATCCGCATCAACTCAGGTTAAGCCGCTTTAAGTGGCTTCAAGTGGCTTCCAAGTGGCTTAAGTGAAATAAAATAAAGTTTGTCGTACAATTATTTTATTTCTTAACTTTAAGCCCGAAAATTAAAAACCACACCCGAGCAAACGCAACTCCGGAAGAGGCGTTTCTAAGAAAGTACCGGCGCTACGATTCCATCGGTGCCCTCAGAATTTGATTCCGAGCACCGGTTCAAAAGATAGAAAAACCCACTCATCCGTTCACTGAACGTACCCGAGCCAAACTTCGGAAAATGATTCCGGGCACACCGGGCCTCGGAATCAGGTGCCGTCAGAAACTGAGCTCTTGTAAAATTCCAAAGAAAATTAAGAAAAAAATTTCCTTGAAATTTATGGGTCTTTACATAAATACCGATAACTGGGAAAGCATTGCCTTTATAAAATTAAACAAACACACAGAGAACAAGTGGAAGTAATACACTAAGAATAAAAGAAAGTGCTAAAAAGTAAGTGATCTAGAATACAAACCCAATCGAAAGTATAGTTACAACTGAACAAAAGTACAACAGATGAAGAAAAAAGCTGGAAGAAATGAAGCAGCTCCTGGGTCGTCCTCCTCGGAGCCTACCTGAAGGGTAGGTACCGATAGCGCTGCTCCTGGTTCGTCCACCACGGATCCTACCTGAAGGTTAGGTATAGATAGCGCAGCTCCTGGATCATCCACCACGGATCCGACCTGAAGGGTAGGTACATATAGCCTCCACAACGCTCTTTCCCGTGAACCTCCTCCGAGTATCATCTCGCCGTGAAGTCCACTTCCTGATACTGACTCGTCGTGAGGTCCACCTCCGGGTATCATCCAGTGTTCGAACACTCGGCCTCCGTCAGCGCTGCCCGTCGTCTGCAACCAACATAATGAGGTGTGGGCATAGCCCG
This sequence comes from Viscum album, assembly GCA_963277665.1. Taxonomy (NCBI): domain Eukaryota; kingdom Viridiplantae; phylum Streptophyta; class Magnoliopsida; order Santalales; family Viscaceae; genus Viscum; species Viscum album. Next base: position 1,587,011,690 of record OY728155.1, read on the forward strand.
TGCAGGGGTGAGTATAACGATACTCAGTAGGGACCCCAAGACCCCCAAGGTCTCACCAAAACCAACAAGGATAACCACAAAGAAGATCTCAACAGATAACCTCTACTTAGGTATATGCCCATACATATACCTAAGATATCAAGTAACCCATCTCAATCATGAGGAAACATAAAGATTATGAAATCAACGGATAACCACTACCTAGGTATATGCACATACATATACCTAAGTTATCAAGTGAACCATCTCAATCATGAGGTAAACACAAAGGTCATAGACTCAGCTCAAGCCATGATTTTCATTATCGAAACTGTAACTGCTGAAGAGCCCCATCTCTGGAATGTACAATGATCTTGTCACGACTCCGAGGTACTGCTCACTAACCTAAGACTGCTGAAGTACTCCTCCTGTCGAGTACCGCGGGTCAGACGCCCAAACACAGTAGTGCTTCCCACCGGGGTATGCCACCGAAACACAGTAGTGCATCCCCCCTAATAGCCTGTAGAGGTACTCTCCGGACGAGTACCACGGGTTTGCACCCAAACTGAGTAGTGTTTCATCCTCCATGGGACTACACCCAACCAAAGTAGTGTTCCGTGCATGGGCTAGTCGACTCACTCCAAGTCGTGTCGGTCAAGCAGTCGTCAGGTCTCATCCGGCTACATGCTCTCCGTACTCCGTATGCTCATCTCCAGGAGGGTCCGCTCCACAAGCTACAGGTTGATAGTCCAAGTATCTCAAAGTCCCATGAAGAAATATCTCAAAGGTCTCCTCATCATAGGGGTCTCAATGCAACAGACTGTGCATCAATCAGATGCCCGGTCTGTGAGTTACTAACCTTTTCGTCCTAGGGGCCCGGTTGGTTTCATGTGTGAACCAACTCAGATGTATCTCAACTGTACCCCGAACTCTCATATGGTATCCTTATAGGGACCATTTCTCAATGTGATCACCAACGCCGCTGACGGTTCGTCAAACAGACATTCGGTCTGAAAGTTATCAGCTTTTCCGTTCCAGGGGCCCGGTTGGATTTCGGGTTCAATCCAACCCGGCCACTATCCAACTGCTTCCAAACCTCAGGTGAAGTATTCTGAACGTTCCGTCTCATCAAGAGGAATCCAAAAAAGTCGACGACACGTCAATCGGGCGTCCGGAGATCAAGTTATAAGAATTTCCGCTCCGAGGACCCGTTTGGTTTCGGGTTCGAACCAACCCGGCCGTACTTCAAATGATGCTAATTAACCAAACCGGTTACACCATTGGGATCCATACGGAAAAAAACAAAAGATGGACTACCCATTGGTCCAAAGCAGATAGCTGCTGAAAAAGTTACATTTTACCGCAACACGCGCGAACCGAGCGTTGTGGGGCCCACACCTCGACCTCGACTTAAATATCCAAGATTGGTCTTGAAACATCCTTCTTAATTCTAGGGTCCCAACCTCACAGACGGTTCGACATTCCGACACCATATGAGAGAGATATGTCCGATCCAAGATCCCGTAATAATAATAACAATATTATTTGGTGTTTCGTTGGCCCGAGCCATGAACCAGAATTTTGTTTTCAAAATTAGACTTGAATCGACCGTATTGATGTCAGGATTACATCTCCACTGACGTCAAGCCAATCGGACGTCGCACGCATGAGTTATGGCGGGTCGAAGATTTAATAATAATATTAAATCTATTATTTTTCGAGCACTTCGGGTACTCGATCCAAAAACCCGAAAAAGATATCCAATATTGGACTCATAAATTCTATCTTGGAGCCAGGGTCACACTGCCACTAACAGTCCGTGAAACTGAGGTCGCACGAGGAAGATACTGTCAAAATACAGTTTTCCCAATGAAAATAATAATAACATTATTATATTATTATTATTATTAATTTAATTTAATTCCTTAAATTATCCCATCCAATTTCCACATACCCACAATCCCCATTCGCCTCATTAATATGCGCCACCCTTGCTTTTATAATTTTTATTATTATCTCTATCTCATTTTATTATTATTATTTATATCTCCTTATCATTTCTCTCTCCAATTAACTCCTCCCTTCATGATTCTGTTCTCCAATTTAGCGCCCCAACTCCAGCCTTCATCCGCACGGCCAGAACCACCACCGCCTTCGCCGGCCCGCCGCACCGCCACACCGCCCTCGACTACCCACGCTGGCGCACCTCAAACTAGCCGCATCGCCTGGCCCCCCGTCCGCTCGCCGCGCCACCATCCAGTACCACGCACCTGACCCCATACTGCCGCACATCAAGAACTAGTTAGCGCTGGGTCTAAACTTGTTCTTAGTCCGTACCCACCGCGTTAGTAGTTCGAATAAACACCCAACAGTATATTCTTCCATGCTCGAGGGAAAAAATCACGTAAACTTAAATAAACAAAAACCCCTTACCTCGATATTGACGTCGCACGTCGTCGATTCGCGGAATCGAACGTCGCGGTAGAATGGTGTCGATTCCGTCGTTGTCGAAGTAGGAGTCGTTGTTGTAGAAGATGATCCTCACTAACAGTGTCTTCTCCCTTGATGCGGTGGAAGAAGAAGAGTTTAAGGTGTGAAGCATTCATCATCGGGAGAAGATGTTCCTCATTGGATGGTCGATGTTCTTAGTTTTAAGAGACGAACACCCTTCTCAATTTCACCAGAGCTTCCCCCAAAATCCCAACACAACAAGTGCCAAAATAATATAATGGCCAAGCTATTATTTTATTCACCCAAGTTATTCAAAATTCAAAATACTTAATTAATTTATTAAATAGTTATAATTCATTGATTAACATGTGTTGGCAATATTAAAGTGGAAGAGAGACGGAGAGGAAGAGTTTCCACAATTAATTACAAGGGGAGTTAAAGAGGGGTTTCAAGGTGTTGAGGGAATGTGAAAAGTTGGGGACTCGTGTGAGCTCCACAAACCATAGATATTTTTCCATGGGATATTAGGTGGGGTGTGAGCCCCACCTTTAAATTCCTTTTAGAGGAAAAAAATTCCACTTAAATAAAATTGTTTCACAACAATTATATTTAATTCTTATTGAATCCCCAATTTTTAACTACCATATACGTCAAAACGCAACTGCGGTAAAGGTACCCTTAAGCGAATACCGGCGCCACAAGTTCATTGGTGCCCTCAGATTTCAATTCCGAGTACCGGTTTAAATGATAGAAAAAACTGCTCGTTCGTTCACTGAACGTACCCGTGCTAAACTTCGAAAATTGATTCTGGGCACACCAGGCCTTGGAATCAGGTACCGTCAGAAACTGCGTTCTTGTAAAATCCCAAAAAAAATAAGAAAAAAAATTCCTTGAAATTTCCGGGTCTTTATAATATAAAATATATATTCGATTATAATTAATCATATTTATTTTATTTTATTTAATTATAATGGTAATTAACTTTTAATTTTTATGAACTAAATAATTACATTAAATACTTATACTTTGGTGATGTAAGAATTCATAAATTGATGAGAAATCAATGAGAGAATTTTTATTAAAAAGAAAATTACCATCAAAAGACCCAAACACATAACCAAATATTATTGGTCAATTATATCTCTTCTATAACCATAAAAACGTCTATTTATTGGCAATTTGGATCCTTATTGAAGATATAGTTACCCTCATAATATTTTATTTGAAGTGATGTTAAAGTTTTCACATTTATAATTAATTAGGTATAACATTTTAAATGTTTGATATTTTCAGAAGAAAAATGTGACTAAAAGTATACATATAAAGATATTATATTTTTCATCATCATATTATTTTATTTTTAATTTTTATTCCAAATATAAGTTCATTAAATAATTATACAAAAGAAATATTGTAATTATTCTATTAAGGGAAATATCAAAAAAATATTTATTAAAAATATTAAAATAATCATAATTTGAGATCATTAATATTTCTAATGAATTTTTTATATTAGCCAATCCCCATATGTATATAATAATTTAATTTTTACGAGTATAAAAGATTATATTGATATTTTTAAAAATCCAATAATTGAATATTGTAAAAATTGACACTATTTTTGTTTTATCAATATAATGTTTTATTAAATTATTTAAAAATAATAAAACATTTTTAAAAATATAGGATAAGTAGTATATGGTCTAAAATGTTATAAGTTATTTATTTATGATTTTATTTAAATACGTTAGTAAGTATTTCACCTATTTAATATTAAAATATTCGTTACTCTAGTTAAAATGAAATATAATAGAAAAGTCATAAATTAAAATATTAAGGATTAAATCGACATCCAAACTTGTCTAAAATTTATTTTTTCATGATATTACAAACTCATCTCTTCAAATATTCCAAATTATTACATTTTTTGTCTTTTTAGAGGAGTTTTTATTTTATTATAAAATAATCCTTTTGGAGATTCCAAAAGTGCCTCTATCCATAATTATAAAAGGGAACCTTCTCCCTAGAAAATTAAGATCAATTTTAGTTTTCTTGATCAGTACCCCCTTAACTTTTCCCTTATTAACATCACTAGATAAATTCTAGAGGTTTCTATTTTCACATAATACAAACTTTAGTACCTTTAAGAATAGATTTAAAGGGAGCGCGTAGAAGAAGAGGTAATTTCTTCTAGCAATTATTTCAAATTATTTCCTCTTCTTATTCTTCTTCTTCATGAGTTTATTCATTAATAATTAATAATTAAATATTCACTTATATATTAATACATTATTATAATTAATAAACAACCATATTCTACCTTCTATCCATCATACCAAAAACGAATCCATTAAGCATGCGTACGTATGGATTATTGTCTCCACGCAGTGGTACAATATTTGTTTCACCACCATTTAACATGGATGAATATAAAATTAGAAATTATATCTCTAAATAATTATTATAACATTATATATATTTTGGAATAAAATATTTACCTTCCAATTCCATATATTACACAATAATGGGAATGATATCATTGCTCGTGTGTACGTACGACCTACCATCTCCCCGATACAATAAGATTAATTGGACATGATATTACTCAAATAATGAGTATATAAATGAATTTATTGAATAAATATGATACTAATATAATATTTAAATGATATAACTCTAAACTTTGAGTAGAAACTTATCTGAAAAAAATGCATAAGAAAATTAAGAAGTTAACAATCGATTGATGTGTAATAATGTTACCAAAAATGGATGATAATATGATCATTTATGATGAATATGACTATTTATTAAGTCAATTACATTATTTATACCCTTATACACTAGGTATGGTAGCATAGAAAGGATATCTGACCTAAGTTAAGGGAATATTTGGTCCGACTTTTACTTTTTTGGGATATATTCCTTATACAACACCTATTTCTTTTGTGCGGTATTTATGTTGCCCATTAATGGTTTAATGATTCTTATTATGATGTTTATGATATTTAAATATAAATAAAAGTTTAGTTATCTTATTATTCATATGATTTGACTGATTATAAATTTGTATGGTGTAATTTTATAATTTCATTTTTATCTGAGATGTTTATTTGTAATTATTTACTGGGGTATATTTGACACCCATGTTCTAGTTTCCTAAATATTTATTCCAAAATATTATTTCTCTCATTATAAAATTTTATAATGTGAATTTTACCAATTGGTAAATATTAATATATATGAAATAAATCTTTTTTCATTTTCAGAATGCGGTACATTTTTGACATTCCATCAAATGTAAAAAAATGATGTATTATTTTAACTTATATGTCATGAATGAATTTTTATGATTTCAAAAAACATTATTTTCATGAAGAATCATTTAAAAAATTTAAATTTTATTTTCAAATAAATTATTTTCCATTAAAATTGCATAGATTTTTTAGAAAAGAAAATGTATTTGAATAATAAAAGATACTTTCCTTAAGAATTAATATCATGTGTTTTATAAAAATTATTTTTTATCTAAATAGGGTTTTATTTCTAATCATTATTTTCACTATGATATTGTTGTGTTTATAATGGTATTATATTTATGAAATCCATTTTTTGTATGTATATTATGATGTAAATTTATTTAAGAAACCCATTTTATTCTTTAGGTTATGCTATGATGAATGATTTATGTTTTTATGGAACTCCTAAGAATGATATCACTATGAGATTGGTGTGAACTATATCTCCATCCAATGCAATGAGTAAATATTTATATCTCAGGAAATAGATATGAATAGAATGGAAAATAAATTTTGTTCAGAAATATGAGGATAGAATGTAATGTAAATCTGGTTCAGTAATATTGGGTTTAAATGGAAAACAAATCAGGTTCAATATTTTATATTGTCCACTATTATAGTCATAAAAATGTACCTTGGATAATGTAAAAACAATTTTATATGCTTATTTATTTTCCGTATTTCCATTTTTTATGAAAATGGTTTTTTCAAATCCCTCTTATGGGATTATTATTTATACATTATCAACTAACAATATTTATTTCATGACTCAATATTTGGATATCTTTTATACATGGTATGCTTTTCAAAAGTTATGTTCATGTTTTTACATTTCTATGTTTATGTGTTTTTTTATATTTTCCTTCTTTACCCTTATTGAACATTTGAGCTTACCCATATTTATGTTTATTTTTACCAGGATATGAAGATAGGTGTTAAGTAAGATGTGTCAAAATGGGGTTCTAGTTATGAAGGAAATTATAGGTGACAATGTAGATGTTTTATGATCCATTTTTTTACCTCTTTCCAAAGACACTAATCAAATATAGAATTTGTGTGTCTGTCTATGTCATGTATTATGTATTCAGAAAATCTAATCTAATTTCAATGTAATTAAATCTTTGGGTCTCTACAGTTGGTATCTGAGTGAAGTTTTAGTGATCCTTTGGAAACTAGGATGTGAAACTATTGTGGTATACCAATATATATTTCTAATGATATTTCTAGGGATATCCTTAAGGGTATGTCTAAATATAGGTAATAGTCCTTGAATTATAGTAATTAAAAAAATAGGATTAAACCTATGATGTTAGAGATTGAATGTACTCCCCCTTGATTATGTTGTTTTCCTAGTATCAATTTTTCCTCTCACATTATTATTATTTTTTGTTTTTTGACAATTGATAGAATATGAATGAACTATGTTAATGATCAGTGCAATGGGAAATGCAACGATTTTACTTACGATGTACCAAATGTTATGGGATGTGGTATGAAAAATCTTATCACTATTCTTACACAATATATGAATCATTCTAGACATCTAAATCAGTAGATTAGGGAAGAACAGTTCGATAATTCCATCACAAGGAAACTTCCACATTCTTTGAGTGTTTCTTCTGATACAGTTATTACTAAACAATGTATCTACACCGATGAGAAGATATTTTCCATCCATTCTTATTCAAAAAATAAAAAATTAAATTATTCTATTAATCATTTAGAAGGTTATGTGATCCAGTGGTGGACTCTAATCAAGAATACAAGGCACCAAGATGAAATTGAATCCATGGAATGGGAAAAATTTAAGAACTTATTTTTCGATAATTCCTTTCCTAGTATTCTTCAATAAAATACTTAAAAGGAGTTTGTTGAGCTTATAAAAATGGATGATGAATCTATTGGTACATGTGATGATAATTTTAAAAGACATCCAAGGAATGCTTTGGTCTTTATCATCTAACCTAAAAGTAATGTTGATTGATTATTCAGTGGATTAAAACCATGTATTTGAAGTGTGTTAGTTAAAAGAGGCATTAGTAGATATAAATACATTGTGCATAGTGCTATCAAATAAGGAATGGTATTTGGTGATACATATCAATCTCATGGTTTTTATCACAAATGAATGACGACATTCAAGGAAAAATATAAAAAGAATGGTAAGAAGAAGATGAGTATTTCCTTTTGTACAAAGTGTGGAAAAATGCTTGGTGCAGATTTTCATAAAGGGACTGGAAAATTTTTTATATTTGGAAAAGAAGGTCATCATCAATTTTAATGTTGAAGTAATGATAAAAAGTTATATAATTATATGAATAAGGAAAATTTTATAAAAAATGAACCACCCACACCTCAATGCTACAAGTGCATGGAAATGAATCATTTTGCTAACCAGTTCCCTAAACAAAGGGTTGTCAATGATCATAGATGTAAAAAACCTCTTAAAGACAAATACGAAGTCAAATCACATGTGATCACTCTTATAGGTGTTGAGAATAGTAATGAAATAGTGAAATGAATGAGTGTTTATGTAATGGGATTCTAGAATAATGTTGTAGAATATATTTTATAGTATTGTGGAATATTGAAATATCATTGTATTGGTTAATTATGGCTTTCTATAAGTATATGGTACCAGTATCCATGAAAATTGATTGAAATATGTTTATAAAAGACATGATATGTTCATAATTATTGGATAAGGAGATAATGAGATGTTTGATAGTATTAATGACCCCAAGACTGATATAAGGACAAAGTGATATGATGGTTTGAGTATATATATATTTTGGGATATTTGGTATGTTGAAAGAGTTAATTTTTTACAGCATGCATGTTTTCAATTAGGATATATGATAATTCATGTTTTTACCATGTTTCAAGATAATACATGATTAAGTTATTCACATGTTTGGAATGTGACAACTTGGAATTTATTTATGAGATATGGGAGATAAATGTTAATCTGATTTATTTAACATCTATCTAATGTTTTTGATTTATAGATTTTATAAGGATTGTGAGGTAATAAATTTATGGAACATTTAAGTTGTACTTTAGATGATGTTTGTTAGAATAAAGTTTTATCTCCCCATAGTTGGAATTATGCATATTTGATACCATGTTCTATCTTTTTTTTTTGTGATAAATAAAGATAGAATGACATATAATTCAATTTATAGATTGCATGATCTTTTAACACTTTAGGAATGAACAATTCCACTTCATTTATTTGTATAATATACGATTTTAAAATTGTTCACTGAATGACCCATGTAGATATTTTACTGAATCAAGTATGTATTTCTTCTCATTTTCTTTAAATTTAGGGAAAGAATCCTGAAAACAAAAAATGTTATCATAATAATTTCTTATAGGATGAATAAGGTGGTCTATTAAATCATATAATATTTAATAGTTTCTGATTTTTAACTTCCCGTAACCTGATTCTCTATCACTCTCCATCAGAACAAGATGGTTATATTTTTCATCCTTACCAATTTTTTCTCATCCCACCTATTTTCTTCTACATGAAAACCCAGTGAGAAGTTACATTGGGTAACTTTTATCTTTTTAAAATACATTTTTTAAATTATTTTTTATTATTCCTGTTTTATAATGTGGGTTTATATGAAATAATATTTCAAGTAGCAAACCATTTATAACCTTGATGAATTTCAAGGGTGAAATTCATTTTAAGGGGGGATGAATGTAACACCCCAAGTTTTTTTATGAGATATATTTTTCATAAAATCATTGATGTATTGTGTTTTACTCTACCACAATATAAGATTCATCTATATGAAACACTGTATTATCTTCTTTTATATGCAACACTATTATTCTTTTATGTTACACACAATTTAATGTTCTTTTTTGGGAGAATTCATTTCACGCAAAACCATGTTTAAGAGAAACAATAAATATTATTATTCTACATCATAATAGTGATATTATAATTGTGAGTATGAATATTGTTAACTAAATTAATGAAATATTATTTACACATGTATGTATAATTAATTATTTTTTGGGCAGTTAATTAATAATAAAAATGAAACCCTTTTTAAATAAAAGGAAATGGTTTTTTGAAAAACTATATAAATGTATATATGTGAGTTTATAAAATAATAAATCACTCTTGATGAAAATTATTAATTAATGATATATTTAATATATTATCTCTATTATTTAAAATTCATCTTATATTGGTTCTATGCATGATTTGAGAAAAAAATAATTTTTTCATATAAAAACATAATTTTAAAAAATGTAGTTTTGAAGCCGTTTGATGGAACACACATTTAAAATATAGAATTTAACACATAATAATATTCTATTTGAAAAAAAAAAATTCATTTAAAGCGGGATATAAAAATTAACATTTAATGATATTTTTATATTATTTTGATAACTTTCATGTTGTGTCAAATAGTAAAAATACATAAATTTTTAATTGAAAATTACTTTTTTCATCAAAATAATATATATGGTTATATTTTATTATTTAATTGTATTAAATTATAAGTAGAATATAATTTTATCAGTAAATATTATTTATGTCAGGGGAATAAATTTTACATTGCATTTTGATTTTTAAATTTTTCAATCATTTCAAATGTTTTATCTTGTAAAACTCATTTTTCATTTCTACGACTACATTGATTTAATATTAATTAATGGTACTTATATATTTTTATTTTTTAAAAATATAATAAATATTTTGAATCATTAGGTACAAATTATATAAAAATATTTATTGTATTATTGGGAATTATGAATAGTAAATTCAGAAATTTTTTATTAATACGGTAAAAGAGTAAATCTGGTAATTAATGGTAAGAATAATATTATAAAATTACCCTAAAACAAGTCATAATATTACAGGATGAGTATGTTTTAACCTATATCATCTTAAGATTGAAATGATGTCAATTATAATCAACTTGAATGAGATTAAGATATTAATTTTATTTTATTTAAATAATAGTTTAATATGCCTCAGATAAATTTTAATAATTAAATCACTTATTTAATTATTTTTATACTCATGATAAATTTAATTATAAATAATAATTTGAAATATAATGTTTTTTTATTTTTCAGGGTAATTTATTTTTAATTTTTGGGAAATAAATATTTACCTTAAAGATTTTTACTTTGATGATGTAAAAAATAATTAATTGATGATAAATCATTAAATCATATTTTATTAAAATCATAATAACACCCAAAACACCCAAAAACAAGACCAAATTTTATTTTTCAATTATATCTAAACAAAAACCATCCAATGGTTCGACATAGTGACCATTTGGATCCATATAAAGGTAATTGCGACACTTATATTATTTTATTTAAAGTTATGTTAAAGTTGTCACATTCATAATTTAATAAGTATAATATTGTAAATATTAGATTTTTATAGAACATAAATTCGACTATAATTATTAATCCTAAATATATTAGGTTTATATTCATTATAGTATTTCATTTTTAATAATTATTCAACAAATAAGTCTATAAAATAATTATACAAGACTAATTTTGTAATTATTTTATTAAGGGAAATATATAATAAATGGTAATACAAATATTAAAATATATATAATCAGATATAATTAAATTTTCCAGTGAATTTTTCTATCTTACATTTACCACATAGTGATATAATAAATTATTATTTTCTAGGATAACATTTTATCATGATATTTTTAAAATTTCAAGAATTGGGTATTATAAACATTAACATTATTGTTGTTTTTCTGTCATAATGTTTTATTAAATTATGTAAAAAACATACAACATTTAGAAAAATATAGAATAAATATTATATGGTATAAAATGTTCTAAATAATTTATTTATGATTTTATTTATATCAAGTAAGTAAATAATTCACCTTTTTAATGTTGAAATATTTGTTACGCAAGTTAAAATGAAATAGAATAAAGAAGTGATAAATTAAAATGATAAGTTTTTAACAAACATAAAAACATGTCTACAATTTATTGGTTTAGGATACTGAAACCTTATCTCATCTCTTAAAATAAAATATAATATTTTTGTGCGTTTTGGATGTTGTTTTATTTTATTATAATTTAATATTTTTGGATATTCAAAAAGTACCCCTCATATAAATTATAAAAGGGAACCTCTTCCCTTGCATATTAACTTCACATAGATCCTTAATGATCATCCAAACCCTAACTATTTATCTTCCCAACTTCCCTATTTATATTATTGAGGTTTGTTTCTTCTCAAAAGACCAACTTTAGTTCCTTTACGTTGAGATTTTGAGTGGTCATTTCGAAAAAGAGGTAATGTACGCTCTTAGTTGATTTAAATTATTCCCACTTCTACTTTCTATTAAGGATTTGATTAATCATAAATTAATAACACCAGTATAAATTGTATACTGAGTCATTTTTATGATTATGAAAAAACTATATTCCACCCTCTCTCCATCCTATGAAAACTAAAATCGTCACAGTTGCGTATGTATGACATACCTTCTCCACGTCGTAGTGTAATATGTTTTTCACCACCATATTAGTTGAATGGATATAATTATGGAAATAATATCAATATATTATTATTATAACATGATACTGATTCTAGAAAAAAATATATATCATCCAGTTCTATACCATTTCAAAATTATATAAACGATATCATCACTTGTGTGTATGTACGTCCTAACGTCTCCATGATGTGATGTGACTCATTATAAATGAACTCCATTAAAACAATATTAAATAAATCAATTTAATTAATAAATATGATTCTAACATCATTATGTAAAAGATATAACTATAAAATAACAATAGGAACTTATCCGATAAAACTTGTGAAAGAAAATAAATTAGATAATATACTATGGATGAGTAAAAATAATACTAACAAATGGATGATAATATGATAATATATGACCAATTTGGTTCTTTAATAAGCCCATGAAATCATTTAAATCATTATAAAGGAGTTTTGGAAACATACAAATGATAGAGGACCCAAGGTAAGGGATTATTTTTTAACACTTTTACTTCTGTGGGACATATTACTTACACACCACCTATTTCATTTGGGCGGTGTTCATGTTTCCCATGAATGTTTTTATGATTCATATTATGAAGATTTTGATATTTCAATATGAGTATAAATTTATTTATTTTATAGGCATATGATTGACTAGTTATAAATTGGTTAGGGAAAATTTTACAATCTCATTTTTATCCCAAAATGTTTATACGGAAGTATTTACAGGGGTATATTTATCACCCACACCCATGTTTCCTAAATATTTATTCAAAAATAATCTTTATATCCTTATATTATTTTTTTTAAATTCATTTTTACTCTTTAGTGAATATTTTTAGTTACGAACAAAATCTGTAGTTAATTTTAAATTGAAGTAACTTTTTGACTTTCCGATAAAAGGTTGAGAAGAAAGTTTTATTTTAACTTATACAGTATGAATATATATTTATACTCTCATAAAACCTTATTTCTATGAACCTTATTTACATTATATAAAATTCATTTGAAAATAAATTCATTTATTTTTAAATTTCATGTAATTTTGAGAAAAAAAGTGTTTTGAGGATGTAGTGATATTATCCTGAAGTGTTAATTTCAAGTGTTTTATAAAAATTATTTTCCATATAAATAAGGTTTTGTTTCTAAATACTATTATCAATATGGTTTTATTGTGATTATAATGGAATGAGATTTATAAAATCCATTTGTCTTATATTGATTATTATGGAATTATTTTTAGAAAACCCATTATATACTTAGGGTTATTTTTTGATGAATGCTTTATGTTTTTTGGGGCTCACATAAGAATGATTCCATTATAAAATAGGTGGGACATATATCTAAACACAATGAATTGGGTGAAGATTTATATCTCCTGAGAAAGTCATGGATGGAATGGAATGTAAATCTAGATCAGTAATACAGGGTTAGAACAATATGTAAATCAGGTTCAGTAATAAATGGTTGGAAAAACAGGTACACCCGGTTCAGTAATAGAATTTTTCCACTATGATGGTCTTTGCAATTTTCTATGGATAATATGGAAATGTTTTTCTAATATTATGTGTTTTCCAACATTTCATGTTTTAGGCCAAATATATTTTCTCATGTCACCTGATTCTTTATGATTTATTCCTTTCAAACGATAATGATTTACTTCATAACCAATGAGTTAGATATTTGTTATACAATGTATGACTATCAAAAGTGATGTTCATTTTTTTTAAATTCTTATGTTTATATTTTATTTGATATTTTACATGTTCACAATTATTGTCATTTGATATCACCCCAATTTATGCTTCTTTTCCCCTTGATATGTAGTAGGTTGTTATGTCAAATGTGTCAAAAGGGAATTCTAGTAATGAAGGAAGACGTAGGAGATGATATAGATGTCTTAAGAACTGTTTTTTGTTTCATATTTTCAAATGACTCTAATATAATATGGTATATGAAAGAATTCTTATTTCATATATTAAATATTATGAAAATGTATTGTAATTTCCATTTACTTCATGCTTAGGGTCTCTAGAGTTGGTATTAGAGCATATGTTTTGTCAACATTTGGGAACTATGATGTGAAATCTGTTGTGAGATCCCAATAGATATTCTTATGGATATTTCTAGGGATGTCTCTAATGGGTATGTCTAACTATAGGTTATAGTCATATAATTATGCTATCAATCAAGAATAACCTAGTAGAAAACCTAAGTTGTAAGAGATTGAAGGTAATCTCATTTATTCTTTTTGGGTTTTAGACAATGGATGAAACCCAAAAGATCATTTTTAATGATAAATGAATTGTGAAATTAAATGATTAACCCCTGAACAACCAAATGTTATGGAATATAGAATGCATAATCTTATCACTATACTTACACAAGCTATGAATCATTCTTGACTACCGAATGAGCCGAGAAGGGAGAAAAATCATATAGAGTCTGTCATGATGCAACATCCATATTCTTATTGTGGGTATTTTTATTCACATATTAATAAAAAATGGATCCGTACCATTGAAAATATATTTTCCATCATTCTCTATTCAGAACATGAAAAAATAATTTTCGCTATTTATCCTTTAGAATAAGAATCAGACCAGTGGTGGAATCTAACCCGGAATACAAGGCATCGAGATAAAACTAAATCCATGGAATGAGACGAGTTCAAGAACATATTTTTCAATAATTAATTTATTGTTACTCTTTGAATGAAGATTATAAAGGAGTTACTTGAGGTTAATAATAAAGAGGATTAATCTGTTGGTACATTTGAGGGAAATTTTACAAGACATGTAAGGTATGCTTTTTGATTAATCATACAAACTGAAATTAATGTTGATTCATTTTTCAAAAGATAAATAACATGTGATAAAAGGGTGTTATCTATAAGTTATATTATTATATATGAATGAATTTTGAATTGTACTATCAAGGTAGAAAATGATTTGGATTTTACATATGAATCACCTGGTTTTTACATGAAATGAAAGATAAAGTTCAATGGAAAATCTCAAAAAATGGTGAAAAGAATATGAGTGTTTCTTTATTCCAAAATTGAGAAAAAAACCAAGGTGGATATTGACATAAAGTAAATAGAATATGTTTGAAAAGTGGAATAGAATGTTATCAGGTAGATGAGTGCATATGTATTGAGAAAAAGGTATCTAATGATGCGAATAGACAAAAAGGATATAGAGAATGCACCACCTCCACTTTAGTGCTACAAGTGAAATGAAATGGTTCATTTTTTAACCAGTTCCCTAATCCAAGGGTTATCAATAATGATCGAAATCAAAAATAACTTAATGAAAAATTGGAAAACCACATATCATCACTATAAGCGATATTGATTATGAAAATGGAGTGGAGGAATGATTGAATTTTTATGTAATGGGATTCTAGAATAATGTTATAGAATCTATTTTATAGTACTATAGAAAATTAAAATATCAATGTATTGGTCCATTATGGTTTTCCATCAGTATATGGTACTGGTAACCATGAATTGTGATTGTAATATTTTTAGAAAAGAAATGATATTTCATAATTATAGGAAATGAAGATATTGAGATGTTTGATAGTATTAATGACCTGAAGACTGATATAAGGAAAAAGTGATATCAGGGTTTGAGTAAATATAATTTTTGGTATCTTTGGTACGTTGAGAGAGTTAATTTTTTATGGAATGCATGTTTTATGAATCTATATAGAGTAATTTATGTTATTACCATGTTTCAAGAGAATACAATTTTAAGGTTTTCATATGTATTCAATGTGACCATCAAGAACTACATTATGAGATATGGGAGATAAATGTTATGCCAATTTAGTTCACATATATATATAGTTTTGTATTTTTCATCTTATAGAAGGATTTTAATTAAATAAATTTTTGTAATGTTTATGTTAAACATTGAGTGATATTCGTTAGAATAAAGTCTTATCTCACCATAGGTGGACCTGTTCATATTTGATAACTTGTGTTATCTTATTGTTGGGATGAAGACATATCGAATGACCTGTCATTATATTTATAGATGGAATGATCATCAAAAAATTTTTGAATTAAAAATTGAACTTCATTTATTTGAATATGATATAAAGTGTAAATTGTTCATGGAACGAACAATAGTGAGATTCGACTAAAATAATGTAGGCATTTATTCTCATGTTCTTCAACTATAAGGAATGATTCTGGAAAACAATAATGGTATCATTGTACCTTCTTATCCAATTAATCAAATTATCCTTCAAATCATTATAGAATTATAGATATCTGATTGTTAACATTATCCTAACATTTTTCTATATCATTCTTTATCAGAACTTGATTGTTATAATTTTCTTCCATATCCATGTTTTTGCTTCCCACCTATGTTAATATATGTGGAGACCAAGTGAAGAGTTTCATTGGGTAACCATTATATTTCTAAAATTTCTTTTCAAAAGGAAGTTTCAGTTCTATTTTTTACGATGTGTGTTTATATGGAATAAACAT
Organism: Viscum album; assembly: GCA_963277665.1. Taxonomy (NCBI): domain Eukaryota; kingdom Viridiplantae; phylum Streptophyta; class Magnoliopsida; order Santalales; family Viscaceae; genus Viscum; species Viscum album. Next base: position 1,587,028,458 of record OY728155.1, read on the forward strand.
TCAAGTAGGAAACATTTTATAACCATCACAAATTTTGATGGAGAAGTTCATTTTAAAGGGGGTAGGATGTAACACCCTAATATTTTTTTACGATATATATTTTTCATAATTTCCATAATATCTTGTGTTATATTCTATACCAAGATATGTTTTCACTATTTTCAACAATGTAATATCTTTTGGTATAAGGACCACTCTACTTATCTTCCGTTACACACGATTTCATGTCTTTTTGATAGAATTCAGTTCACCCAAAACCATGTTTAAGAGAAAAACTAAATATTATTATACATTCTTATTAAAAGGGAATTATAATTTTGTGTATGATCATTATTAAAAAAATTATCAAAATATTCTTTATACACGTATATACAATTAATTATTTACTGAATATTTAATTATAAATGAAAATAAAGCCCTTTTTAAATAAAAGGAAATGTTTTTCCGAAAAGCTATTTAATGTTATATATGTGGGTTTATGAAATTATAAAACCACTATTGATGTATTTTATTAATTAAATATTTATGTAATATATTCAATCTAATGTTTAAAACTAATCTAACAGGTTTTCTATACAAGATATAAGAAGAAATTCAATTTTTCTAATAAGAGATATAATTTTCAAAATCGCAATTTTTCCACTTTTTGATGAAGCACTCATTTAATATATAGTTTTTGACACTTTTATTTATTATATTTGATAAAAATAAACATCTTATTTGGAGGTAGGATATGAAAATATACTTTGGATTATGTTTTTATATTGTTATGATTACTTTTTAATTTTGATTAATATAAAAACAATTAATTGAAAAATGAATTTTTCATCTAAATTATTAATATTGTTAAATTGTTTTTTTGAGTGGTTTTAAATTTAAATAGAATATATATTTATCATTTAATATAATTTATATCATTGAATTTAATTTTATGTTGAATTTTTATGTAAAAATGTTTCAATCTTTTGCAAAGTTTGAATAATTAAAACTTGTTTTCTATTCCGACAACGGGATTGATATTAAATTAATTTCTACAACATCTGTGTTTTGATTTTATAAAAACAAGCTTTATATTTGTAATCATTATGTCTAAATTATGTAAATATATTTATTTTCATTTTTAGAATTATGAATAGTATCTTTGTAATTTTTTATTAATACAGTAAAATGGTAAATCTGGAAATTAAGTTTAAGAATAATACTATAAAATTGCCCTAAAATATTTCTTAATATCTTTGGATGGCTTGATTTTGGCCTAAATCATACTTGGGTAGAAATTGTATCCATTTGAATCCTCTAGTATGAGATTTATACATTTAATTTAACTTATTTAATGAAAATTTAAATATTTATTACTTAAATTTTAATAATTAAATCATTTTTTAAAATAAGCATTTATAGAAGATAATTTAAATTAAAAATACATTTTGTAAATATTGTTTTTATTTATCATTGTAATTTATTTTTATTTTTTATGAAACCAATATTTACCTTAAGCACTAATACTTTGAGGATTTATAAATTAAAGAATCTTTGAGAAATTAGTAAAAGAATTTTTATTAATATGATAATAACCATTAGGAGACCAAAACACTTAAACTTATATTTTTCCTGATTATATCTCAACCATAACCATCCAAGGGTCTAATTAGTGACCATTCCATGCCAAATTGAACTGATTGTGAGACTGATATTTATTTATTTAAAATGATGTTAAAGTTTACATATTCATAATATAAAAAGTATATCATATTAAATGATAGATTATTACAGAAGATAAATTTAACTACAAGTATTTTTCTAAAATATATTATATTAATCTTCATTATAGTATTTTATTTTTAATTTTTTAAAAAACATGTTTATTAAATAATTACACAAAATTGATGTCATAATTATTTTATTAAGGTAAATATTAAAAAAATATTATTAAAAATATTAAAATAAATATAATTTGAGATAATTAATATGTCTAATTAATTTTATTAATTACCTTGAAAACATAGGGATATAATAAAAAAATTTAGGACAACATCTTATGTTGATATTTTTAAAAAACTTAAGAATTGAATAAGGTCAAAATTTATGCAATTTATGTTTTGTCAACATAATATTTATTATATATATTAAAAATCATAATTTTATTTACAAATATTGAATAAATATAATATTTTCTAAAATGTATTATTTTTTATATTATTTAATCTTAATCAAATTAGTAAATATTCCACCCTTATAATATTGAAATATTTGTTACCCTAGTTAAAATGGAATATAAAAACAAAGTGATAAATTAAAATGATAAGGTTTAAATGAAAATAAAAACATGTATAAAATTTATAGGTAGATTATTTTACTACCCTTTCTCATTTCACATTTTAGGTTATTACATTTTGGTGTTTTTGATGTTGTTTTATTTTATTATTAATTAATATTATTGGAGAATCTCATAGTTCCCCTAACCTCAATTATAAAAGGAAACTTTCTCCTTCACCACATCACATCACATTAAGCCTTAAATCTTTGAAATACCATTTTCATTTCCCATATCAACTTATATAGTAACATTCTAGAGGTTTGTATCTTCTCATAAGACCCACTTTAGTATATTTATGAGGAGTTTTAGAGGGAGGATGTTGAAGAAGAGGTACACTCATCACCAAATTCTATAAAATTATGTACTCTTCAATGTAGTATTCAAGTGTTTCTTCATTTTAATGTAATAATTTTTTTATCACATATATAATGAGATGTCATTATCATTTTTAAACAACCATATTCCACCTTCTTATCCATTATATGAAAAATTAAATCACCACACGTGCATATGTACAACTTACAATGTCCATGTCGTGGTGTAATATATTTTTCACCCCATTCATACTTGTATGGATATAATTCTATAAATAATATCTATATAGGATTATTATATCCTGATATGTATTCTAGAAAAAAAAATATACCATCCACTTCCATAACATTTCACAATTATGGGAAAGATATCATCGCTCGTGCGTACGTGTGACCTACCATCTTCATGCTGCGATGTGATTCATTATACATGATATTCATTATTGTGGGATTATATAATGTAATTGAATGAAATAATATTATACTAATATCATTCTATAAATGATATAACTATAAACAAAGAATAGGAAGTAATCTTACCAAAAATGCGTAAGAAAATAAATAAATAAATACATGATGGATGAGTAATAAGGTTACTAATAAATGGATGATAATATGATCATATATGATGAAAATGATTCGGTAATAAGTCCATTACATAATATAAATATTCATACAGGAGTTTAAGATACATACAAAGGTTAGAGGACCTAGTGTATGGGATTATTTTTCCCCACTTCTACTTATATGGGACATATACCTTATACACCCCCTATATATTTTTTTAGTGTTTATGTTTCCAATGAATTTTTTTATGATTATTATTATTAAGGTCATGGTATTTAAAAATGAGTATAATTTTCATTATTTTATGAGGCATATGATTTTACTAATTAGAAATTGGTAAGGGATAATTTCATGATCTCATATTCATCCATGATTTTCTTGTTAGTATTTACTCCGGTATATTTATCATCCATATAAATGATTCCTAAAAATGTATTCCAAGATATTATTTCTATCCTTATAAAGTAGATTATTATCAATTTTATCCATTGTTAAATATTTAGTTGGTATAAAAGGAATATTTTTTCATTTTCGGTACAAGATAATTTTTTGACTTCCCAACGAAAGTATGAGAAGAATGTTCTCTTTTAGCTTATTCAACATGAAAATATTTTTATTATTTATTAATAATGTATTTTAATTAAACCTAAATTACATGATTTCAGCTTTATTTTCAATGAAATTAGTCTCTTTTATATTTAGGTGGCATTTTGAGAAATTAAAATTAGTTTTAAAAAGATAGTATATTTTCTTCTAAAATTAATTTCATGTTTTTTTATCAAACTTATTTTTATATAAATAGGGTTATGTTTCAAATCCATATTAGGAATATTATTTTATTGTGTTTATAATGGAATTTCATTTATGAAATACAATTGTTTTATATGGGTTGTTTTGGAATGATGTTTGAAAAAACTATTTTGTTCTTTGGGAAATGGTATGATGAATGATTTATTATTTTTGGGGAACATATAAGAATGATATAATTAGGAGATGAGTGGGACCTATATATCTATTTAATTTATTGGGTAAATATTTTTATCTCATAAGATAAACAAGGTTGGAATATAATGTAAATATGCATCAGAAATAAAGGGTTTGAGAAACAAGTAAATCCTGTTTAGTAATAGAGGGTGGGTACGACAAGTAAACCCAATTTAGTAATGGAATTTGACCATTATGATGGTATTGGAAGTGAGTTGGGGAAAATATGGTAATGAATTTCTATGAAAATTTGTTTCCCATAATTCCATGTTTCATACCAATTCAATTTTATCTTATATCTCGCTCCATTATTATTTTTATTCCTTATATACTACCATGATTTATTTCATGACTCAAGATTAGGATATTTGTTATATATGATATAATTTTCAATTTTTACTTTTCAGGTTTTAACATTATTAGGTTTATGTTTTGTTTCATATTTTCCAGTTTACCGTTACTATGAATTTTATCTCACCCCTACTTATGTTTCTATTCCATAAGATATAAATAAGGATAATAAGTAAGATGTGTCAAAAGGGGGTTACATTTATAAAGTAAAATTTAGGATATGATGTAGATGTTTTATAAGCCAGTTGTTTATGTTTCCTAGTTTCCCAAGACACTAAACTATTATGGTCTTTGGGTGTCTGTTTATGCTATGTATTTTGAATTCTAAATAATTACTGTAATGTTGTTTTACATTAAGATTAGTGTCTTAAAAAATTCGAAAATTTAATCCTTAATTCTCTCCCAACATCCTAGAGGTTTTGGTGAGATCATTAATACAATCTAATATAATTTTATGTTGAACCAAAATATGTTTTCTCAATAAGTGGTAATGTTTTTAACAAGGTATTTCTATTTTATGTATTCATGTTAATCCAAAATATATTATTAAAATAATATAATATAATAACAAAAATATATCCCATATACTATGATTTTATTATGAAAATTTAATAACCTATATCCACATCCTCTTTCATTTTTGGGGAAACGAAACAGCCAAACAAATGTACGGTGGACTACCACCTCACAAACTTATGTTTTTCATTTTCCCCAAAATCCAAAATGGGTGGATATATTTATGTATTCATTGATTATTTAAAATATTTATGATATTTTTATTCATATTTATTGAAAACACAATATTTACCTTCATACCTCTAAACCCATCGAAAGATAATAAAGTATCTCAGGCCTACGATGAAATATTTTCTCAGAAACCAATGTGGTTAGTTTTTAATTAATATATTACATTGATAGTAATAAAGTTAGATTAAATGAAAATATATGATATTTTTATCATAATTATACCTATTTAGTTAATATATTGAATATACCTTCCTAATTTATTTCTTTATAGGATATGATAACATCATTTGTGAGTACAACAGTCTATTACCTTGAAAAATGATGTGGTTCATTTTTCACTAACAATATGCATGGAAGATAATGATAGTAAATTTTATGAATATATGTGATAAATATGAAATAAAATTTATTCATTAAATAAAATATATTATTTAAACTTCTTATGTTTCATCTATCATGAAAATGGAAATAACATTCATGTGTAATTAAGGCATACTACCTCAATGGATGATTTATTTTAGTATATATCTCTAACATATATGGAATTCTATAAATAAAAAAATTAATAAATATAATATTTATATCATTTATATTAATATATATATTTTGGAACAATAATCAATATAATAATACTAATAATAAAAAATCCAATCTCACCTGAAAAGCAATGGAGTTATTACATAAAAACTAATTTAAACAAAGAATTGTTACTAAATAGATAATAAATGGTAATAATTAATTAATATATAGTATAATATGTATAATTTCTATTATATTATTTATATTTAATAATCTTATTTTTATTATATAGGAGGATTTAATGGGTATTAATGATGCACAGATTTATGAAAATGGATTTATCTCTCACTTCTTGCTTCTGTGAGGCACCAGACATATTATCCTCCTATTTATTTTATGTGTTAAATATTTACTAAAATTAAATTTATTTTATGATAATTGGACATAAAATTATTAGTATTTATATATAAATATTATGATATATCATTTATTGGGTTTACAAATTAAATTTTACCAAATCTGTATGTGTTTTTGACTCAAATCGCCTTCTATGAAAAAAAAGTTATGTTATACACCTATAGTTTTATATGTGGTTAATATTATGAACTATTTAAATTTTTAATCATGAATAACCTTAATTTGAGGATATTAAATTTTTCATTATTTTTTATTCTTTAATGTTTTATATGATTCAAATATACTAATGTGTTAAATGTTTAATGTTACAATCTCATTGTTTATTAGGGTTGTTTATTAATAATATTTTGATAAATAAATATTTGGATCTATTTCTCAATAAACCTATTAATATTTTTATCAATTGGTTATTTATTAAGAATAGATTTTTTCCATTTATTTTCCTCACGTTATGTAGTACTGATTCCAAAATAATATTTATCAATATAACTGACATTATCTATTTCATAGATCAATAAACAGTTATTCTTAATTTACATGTTTCCTTAAAATCTTTTAAATTTTTTTATATACCTATATTATTTCATAAATTCTTTTCTACCATTAGTTAAATTTCATTATAATCATTGAAAAGAATTTTCATATTGTTTTAAAAACATAGATAGTTTTGGTTTACCCAAAAAGTGATATGGATATTTAGTTTTAACATGTAAAAATTTTCCCATAATCCTAAACCATTAAAATTTGAAAATAATTATTTATATGTTTAAAATAATATTTTAATATAAAATTATTTCCAAAAAATAAGTATTTTTAGTATTAAAATTTTATTTTCAAAGAATGATTATTTTAAAGATCAATGATTCAAATGATTATTAATTCTTACTTTATTTGTTTGAAATTTTATTTTCAATGGAATGTATTTGAAAAATATTTTATCAATTTTTATCTTTAACAATTTATTTTCTAGGAATTTTAACTATCTCATGAAGTGTTCTGAGTGAATTTTCAGAATCATTTTACAAATATGATAAAATCATTCGATGTTAATTATGATTTACTATGGATATGATCCAATGATTAAATTATTAATATTTCCCCAGATGGTTAATTTTTATGATTTAAAAATGATAATGAAAACCTTTTATTTAATGCATTTTATGATATAATGAAATTTTGATGAAACACACTTCATTTCAGGGTTTCAGATATGATCAATATTTAATGTTCTTGTGGAAAAAAATTAATAGATTATGTGATTTGTGTGACCTATATATCCCTCTAATTAATTTTATAACTATTAATGTTTAATGAGTTCATAGGGTACCGAGGATATTATCCAATTCCAAAAATAGGGTATATGGGTGGTTATCCCTTGCCCCATGTAGGTACACAGGTGGTTAGATTGGGAATAACCTTTTATGAATGTCTTGGTGTGAATACTTGAGATAAGGCACTCTATGATTATATGTTCTCATTAAATATTTTACTTATACCACTGTTATTCACTCATAGCCTATTTTCATTGATTCCCTTATTATTCATGTCTTATAAACATCCATGATTTTTTTCATGAACGATGTTTATGATCTATGATTAGGATGGGTATGGTTTCGCAATGCTAATTTTTTTTCATTCCCTTATTCTCATTATATGTTCATATCTCACTTGATTAACTATTGTAGTAATCTATGACCAACCTCTATAATGAGTCTTTTCAATAGATTATAGTGATATTTATTATGTGAGATATGTTTAAGAATGGTACTACTTATGAGGAATTAAGTGGGGGATGATATGGAACTCTTATGAACTAGTTTTTTACATTTCCATGTTTCCAAAGGCACTATACTTTTATTTTCCATAGGTGGGTGTTTTTATAATATTATGAATATTCATATATAAGTATAAAAATATATATTCATGAAAATCATGGATCGTTATAGTTTTTAACAGAGGAATTTTTTAGTTAAACTTTTGAAACTGGGATAAGAATAATAAAGTGGTAAGCATAAGTTTATTTTTAAGTATATGAAAATGTCATGGAATATTGGTGTAAGATCGAGCATGTTTTTTCCAATAAATTTTACCCCAATATAGATACTACAATTGTCTATCGTCCTTGAATAGATATACCAAAGGGTAATTAATCTGAAAAAGAAGCATTTGGCTTGACTCGAGCGTTACCTTGTACATGAAAATAGGCTTACTACACACCAGGATTGAAAATTCCAAGGGATAAGCTTTTTAAATTCCAAAACACCTTAAAAAATGTCATGAAGGATTTGAATAATAACCATTTATGGTCTAGGTTATGCATATGGTGTAATATATTGAAAATAATGTTTCATGATTTGGAAATTCTATAAGTGATTCTACCTGATTATGTGGTTACCACAATAATTATTATACCTCACTCAATGATTTTTTGTTTTAGATAATGGTGGGGACCAGAAGGGACTGTATTATCATTGAAATTTATATATAATGAGCTTATAAGAAAACAAATGGGATGATGACTAGAGTGAAATATATTATGATTATGTATAATCAGTTACCAATATATATGATTATCAACATATACCTTAACTAACACTCAAACATATAAAAGAAGATATGTATATTTTTTAATGAGTGTTAGACTTGTGGAGACCATAGTGGAATGAAGATTCAGAGTTATATATGTCAATAATGTGGGAATAAGAACCTAAGTAAATGTCTCAAATGTTACAAAATATGTTTTATGTGTGAAAAAGGGCATGAAGAAATAAATTTCAAAGGGAAAATGAATTTTCCTAACCTAAAGTATGTGAATAAAGGTTTCCATATGGAATCAATAATGGTTGAAAGTTATAAATCTTGAATATATTGTCTTTATATAAATTTATGTCCAAGTAGGATATATCAAGAGCTAGATCATCAAGACTATATGAATATGGTTTCTTTCATTGATGTTGATGAGAATAAAAATTATATAAAAAATTAAGATTGAACTGTGAAATAAGATAATGAACCCTCGTTAATGGATTATGAATGAAGTGGAATGATTTTAGTGTTTATTTATTTGAATTAAATAATTATATGAATCATAAAATATATATAATGAATTTGTAGTATAATTTTATCATTAATGATTTGAAAAAATGTTTTATATATTACTAGTTTTCTATAATATTTATTCAATAAAAAAGTGATATTTTTCAAATAAAACAATATTATGGAAAGATGAATCATAAAATGTCCCTAATGTTGAGAATTTAGGTCATATATTTGGTAAAGATATAATTGATATAAAAAATGAAAATTGGATGGTATTGATGACCTCCAAACTGATTAATGATTTTCTAAAAGGTGGAATAAGTTATCATTGAGGGAGTATAAATCATTTTTGGATTTATATAATATATTAAATAGATTGTGGTTTTATATATGGAATATAGAATAATGTATGTTTTTAGTAATGATTTATGCTTATTTATCATATTACCTTATATGAAAAATGATAATTTATTTTTTATGTGACAATTAAGAGAATCATTATTACATTTTTTGTATAAATATTAAGTTTATTTTAGGAACTTTTTGTGATATTATTTATAAATATTTATTTTTAATGGGTCATAATTTAAAATATTTGTGGAATGGTTTAACTTGAATTTTTTATGAGGTTTTATAGATTGAATAATTACATTACTGTAAAAACAATTCATGAAAATGTGTTGACCAGTGGAAACCAATTAGTTGTGATGATAAAAATAGATATAAGGAATTAATTCCCTTTCTATTTTGGATCTAACGATATGTTTATTCTATTTTCATAACTAAATCATCTAAATTTAGTGGAGTAAGTGATGATGTGATAATTAATCAATGTACAACCAAATGATGAAATATTTACTATAAAAAAAAAATTGTTGTTCCATGTGTGTATTAGTCTCATTCAAATTCAATATTGTGTTGTGATGGTTGTCTATCGATTTGAAATTAAAACAAACCTCTATTTATTCCATGATAAATTTCTTGTATCTCTCTAATAGAAGTACATAATTGATACTTAAATTTTACTAAACATAGATTTTTCACAACTGGAGAATGATATTTATTATATGAAAAATCATTTGATTTTATAGATGATATAGTTAATGTTCTTATGAAATAAGGCCACTCAAAAAGACATTAGTTTCTGGTGAAACCACCAGCTTCATGGCACTACATAGGAACCAAACGATATAATGTGGTTTAAGTATCATCCTTTTCCCTCAAAGTGAAAAATATCAAGGGAGAATTTAATTTTATTTCGAGGAGAATTAATACCATGAAATTTTATGAAATACATTTTTGAAAAGAAATTTATATTTTATTCAATAGTGTGGGTTATATATAACACTCAGTTTAATAGAAATTAGATATTCAATTAAAATGATATTAATTAATATAATAGTTATCACTTAACCATTGGACTGGTATGTACAAATTGGATTAAATAAATTATGAAAATATATGTTCTACATATATCTATATGAAATTATTTCTTTAGTGACCCATTAATTAAAATGAAAAGAAAAAACAATTTGAAAAGAAATGAATAACGTTTCTAAATAATTTTCTTCACAAAATTTGTCTTCTCTCAGTAAATTACATAAAACCCTTTGGGTAAATTATACTTAAGAAATTTAAATAGTATATATTAAATTAATTTTTTAACATTAATATAATGATTTTAATAGGATTGAGATAAAAAAATATGTAATATTATAATTATGAACATATTTTTTTCTAAATAGTGGTATTCCCATCTGTTGCACAGTTATTTTAAAATTTCATTTTACCAATATTATAAAATTTATATGAAAAATATAATTTATTTTTTAATTCATAATTTTCAAATTATCTTGGAATGAATTTATATGATTTTTCTACAAATATAATGTTTTATTGAATAGTATAAAATACTGGTTTTTATTAAAAACAAATCCATTCATTCAAAAATATATCATGAAAATTTTATTATCAAATCCATTAAACAGTAAAATTAGTTATGTTGTGTATCCTTGAAACGAATTTAAGGCATTTGAATCAATTTCATATTGAAATTATAAATAATAATCATTTAATACTATTGAAGGATTTCTCTTTGGAAAGCCCCCTATTCATCTTGTCTATTCATTTAAATATAAATTAATTTTATCCACAAATTTTACTGGGGTTTACTAAAACTACTTTCATATTTCAATAAGAATAAATATTAATATATAATAAGGGGAACATAAATTTTGCTAAAAATATAATAGTAAAACATAAATAATTATTTATGACCATTAAGGATTAAATCGGTTATCAATGGGTGTGTGGTAAACTAAAACAATAAGGGGAAAAATTAAGGACAATATTTTAAAAAAATTTGTAGACATATTAATACCATATCACCTCTATGGAATTATAATGGTCAATTTTTAAGCCATGTGGTAACTAAAAATTTCATGCCAATGATTTTATTTTGAGACGTTTTATATATTATTTTCAATCACATTTTTACCCTTTGACTTTCTTGGGATATTTCTTGAAAAAATGGTTTGGAAAAATAATATTGAGGCTCAAGGTTATTATAGGGTTAGTAGAAACCATGCATAAGCCTAGTGGAAACTGTACACCCTGGATAGAGGCATTTTCCAGGCCGCATGACCTATCACACCAGTATATGGAATGAACATATTCCTAGTAAAGTTCCTCTGTCAAAGAATCCTGGAAAATATTATGAGTTTCAAACCCTTATAAGAAAATCATGTGGAATCTTTTACAATATGATAGAGGTGACACACTAATGGTTCAGGTTCTGGAGGATAGTGTAGACAAACTGCGTAGCCTACTAGGTCATTTAATAACTCAAAATTTCCTTTTTCTCATCTCAAAATTTAACACTAAATCACCCATTTCTTTTCCCATTAGCTTATCCATCCATAAAATCTTTTCCTTATCATATTTCTCCCCCTTGGGCTCCAAATATTAGATGTATTTGGGAGAAATCTTTAAGAAATCATCTAGTAAGCCTCTCTTATCATCTTTTCTTCATTCAACGTTGTATATTCCTCTATCATTCATGGGTTACCACTTATCCATTGGTTAATTTGACTTAATGTGGGTTCAATAATGACTATTTTGGTTACATACTGATTGAAATGGTGTGTTCTCTTCTTTATATGTTTCCTACTTTGTGTGGTTGTAGTTTCCAACTGGTTTCTTGAAGATTCCAAGAAATATGTAAGTGGTTCCATGACTTATCATTATTTTATGATTTCATAATTATATATATGATTTATAAATGGTTCTATGAGTTTTGTGGGTGGGTTTAATATTGTTTTAAAATGGTTATTATATATTTAATATTTAAATGATGGGTTTTTCTATAAAAGTGGTTGTTTATCTAATATGATTCTAATAGTGGATGTGTGTATGAGTATTAGGTGGATCATGATACATAGGGAATTTAATTGATAATAAGGTAATCTAAGTTATATAGGTTTGAATACTGGGGATAATATGTTATGTGGGTTGGCAGAAAAAAGTCATGGTCTACCAACCACTATTGATGTAAGAAAACTAACAAAAAATATATAGTATAGAGGTTAGAGGCTCAAGTAGGGTTGGTGTGCCTCAAAAATGGTCTGACCACAATTAGTATGAAAATATTAGGATACTTCAAACCCTATAACGTCAGTAATTTCCCATGATTATCATATTATAATTACCATTAGCTTGATGTCATATTTTATTTCATTTTTGACTTGAAATAATTTTTTTATTTAAATTGATCATGTTATCTTATTAAAACAAGAATGATAGATTTTCTTATGTTTTTATGTCATTAAATCTACTTTGGTGGTTTCCTATTGGGTACATTGTCTCACATCCTACATACTCCATTGGATGTATATAGACCATGTTCGGTTTAAACCAGGTAATGGAATGTCGTTCTATGGTGGTGATGGGGGATCTTATTTCTAGTGGTTTCTCTTTTGCTGGTGTTGGTGGTGGAGGCAAGGAGCTGTTGAACCTATTATCACATCGATGTTTGGTTGTAGAATTATTTTACCTCCTCATTTTTTGATTTTGGTTTTTGGTTAAATATATAATTTTTTACTCATGTTCTTTATAAAATTGGTTATATTTATTGATTGTGATGTGTGTTATCTTTCTTATGGGTTTCTCATAGTTGATTAATAATAGTGAAATCATTCTAATGCATGATTCTTGTTGCCAAAGAAGTTGTCACTAGTGTTTTGGGATCAAAATGTCCTTTGATCCTTTCCATGGGCTTGGTCAGATGTTGGGTTGGATGGATGCTTAGGCTAGTTTGTAAAAAAAACTGTATCATAGTAGGTTTTTCTACTTCGTTGGGTCATGTTATTTGGGAGAGTCTTGATATACATTATGTATTACTAACTGGGATTCAAGAATGGGTTGTTAGTGGGGTGTCTAGCCAATACACCTCATGGGAGTTCTTATGTCACCATGGACTGAATGGAAATTTCTTTGACTTCTCCCCTAGGTGTGATGTATAGGTTATTGAATGTGCATGGTTCATGAGATGGGTGAAGTGGTCTGACATGTTATTGTAAATGTTATTCTTTTTATATTTATTAATTTGTTTTATGTTTATGTATTCTAAAAAATTTTGGATGGAGAATTGATGATTTTTATTCTATTTGTTGGTTGTTGTTGAAAGATTACTCCAAATATACATCATAGAAAATAGTAGGAAAAGGCCCTATGGAGTTCACATAAACTAGTTGATTAGATACTAGTGAAAATAATGGTCTACAGTTTCTGGGAATTGGATTAGGGAGTAGGATCAGAACCTAATCATGATAAGGATGATGAATCTGGTCTGGATAAGGAATAGGCTCAGAAAATTATCATGAATAATCCACTTAATTCCAATGTATCATAAACCATTAGGAACTTGTAGGATGGATCGAGAATATCAAAATGAATTTTTGTTTCTTTATACTCTTGATGCAGTCAATGTTACATGTGTCTTGTTAATGTTGGAAGGCCCTAGTCGTGGGAGGTGGGAATTAATATTATAGGTTAGAAATCCTGAGTTGGGGGGATGGAAGGACATCCGATTTATCTTTCATGTCAAATATCCATAAGAGAATTTAGTCCATTCCATGACCTGATAGTTTTAAGATCTTCATTGGGAGGATCAGAGAGTGTTTGAATATACCTACCACTACACTGAATTCATATGTTTCTCAACCATGATGTTCCCTATTGAGTAGTTAAAGGACCACCATTTTGGGATAGGGTTTTGGTAGGACATTCGGTTCAATGTATTTTTGTTCAAGTTGAAGATATATGACAAGATAGTTGATCGAGCCTTGATGGTGTAGATCATTTATACTAGAATTTTAGGTTTATCTAGGGATTTTTTTAATATGGGTTAGGGAAGTGGTTGATTTTATGAAAGTAAGTGGAATCTTGATGAGTAAGTGATAAAAGGTTGGAGGTAGTTTAGGTATTTCTTCCAGACCACCTTCATTTGCAACTGCCAATGGCATATCATTCATATAGTAGAAGGTTCAATAGTCGAGGCACGTGCGATTGTAATAAATATTATATTCTAAACCATATCATTATTTTGGGTACATGGGACATTTTTAAGTTCTTTAATAGTGGTACACCATCTTAGTGTGGTTTGGGTTTCTCATCCCATATGGAATTTCCATCTAAGTATAGTGCATTGAGGGTTGCAAGTTATCGATATCTTAGCCATGGTGGAATGAAACAATTGTATTATGGGTATAGTCATCCCAATTCAGAGCCTCTAGTCAGTAAAAAACCACATTATTCAATAATTAAAATTAACATTTAGGTTATGGATAAGGATCTTGTGGAATCAAATGCATGGTCTGTAATAGATCGACGATCTATTTTTATTGTATCATACGTAGATGTTGTTTAGTTTGACACCAATGAATTTTACTCATTCGTTTATGCATTCTTGTGGATTTTATAAATTCATTATTAAGGACATTGAAAATGAGAGGGATTTGGTGATTCCTCTGTCTAAGAATAGATATCATGATTTTAGGTTTCCATCATGTGCTCTCAACTTTTTACGGTTTGAGCTGAAATGGGATATCATGGATTTGGAATTAGACCTCTACAAGGGGATCTGTGGTAAGGACATGATGTTTCTTTTAAAGGTGAAAATTGAATGTTATCATCATTGAGATAGAATTATTGAACCTGTTAGGATTACCAATGTTTTGTAAGGGGAATGGGATCAATTCATAGGATGTGTTATACCTCTTCTTTAAGAGTTCGGTAAGATTTTTTCAAGATCTCATAGCTCACATTGGAGGATGAAGATGATCGAGTTTGGAGGATAGATTTAATCCTACAGTGGAAGAGTTCCAATATGTGATTCTAGATAATTTCTCACCATTTACTATAATATGGGATATAGGGGACAACATTGAATTTGGGTCAAGAGCACAATTAATATCTATTACCTCATATTTTACGGACCCCACCATGTTTTTTATTTAATGATATAGATGGAAGATCCCGAATACTATGGATTCATTCACCCAAGAGTCATACCTTGGTCAAACTAGTTTTGTTTTCTAAGATGGCCAATGTACTAGTCAGTAGGTTATAGAAGAGTAGTGAACACCCTCTGATTTACATCATTCACTACCCATTCATACATGGAGGTGGAAAGAAGTCTCCATGGACCTCATCATTTTCATACTTCATACACCTAAAGGATATAATCCCATATGGATGGTTATTGAATAACATACCAAATCATTCCATTACATATCAATCAAGGAATTAACCAAGGTGGATGAGTTAGGTCGGTTGTATATTCAAAGGATAGTGAGGATTCATGGTGTGTTGTAAGCTATCATTTAAGAATTGATCCCATGTTTCACCTTTAAATTTTTTTAATGTCATCAAAAGTAAATGGGATCATAGGTTAAAATATGTATGGATAACCATCCTTAAACATATCGTCGGATGGAGTGGTCCAACAAGATCATTGATAACATTATTTGGTCATGTGTGTTGGATTTTAGAGTCTCATGGGATAAATATTTCGGAATTGTTGGTTCTATGTGTTATAATATTTTTAAATACTCCATAATAATTCCTCCAATTGAAAAAATTTATGGTTTTCCATGCCAACTGCCATTCTGATTGATAGAAGTGGGTGATACATCTCTAATAGGACCGATACTTGTGTATGTGATTTTAGATAAAGAATGATTGATTATGAAGAATTTATTGATAGTATAGAGTGTACATAAATACTATTACAATAAAAAGCACCAATCCTTGTAATTATCTACAGGTGATCAATTGTTCTGGAATGTGTCACTTTTATTGGGTCACAATCATCGTGGTTAGAAGGGGAACCTGACACTGAGGTATGTTAGACCTTTTGAGATTACCGGGACAATTGGTAAGGTATAATTCCACTTTGCTTTTTTCATCCCAATTAACATCTGTTCATGATGTGTCGCATGAATTATTATTGAATAAGTATAACATGGACCCATCTCACATGATGAATCGGAAATATGTGGATATAGAGATGTATTTTATCATGCTTGAGAGACATGTTCAAATTTTTTTATTCCCAATACAAGGAAATTCATAGGAAATTCTTACCATTAGTTTGGATTCTTTTGGAACATATGAATTAATATCATGAGACATGAAAGAAAATGTCTTGGGTGGAGGTGCATCATTCAAGTTAATTTTTTGACTATAAATTAGTTTTACTTTCTGAGGGAGGAATGTTTTCCTAATGGCGTGATTTTTCACATATATGGTTTTATTTTAAGGGTTTTTATTTAAAATTTTTGATATTTTATTTTTTACTTTGGAATTTACATGATTTTTTAATAAAATGGATCTTTTTATACTCGTATGAATGTAACTCATAGTTAATAGAATTAATATTTCATCCTAGTAGAAATGTGCACCTTGGTCAAAGGCACTATCTTGGATGCATGATCTACAACATTGGTGGGCTGGTAAATTGTGCACCATAAATAGTGGATCTATATGAGGATCATGGATATACATTCCTGAGTTTACCCCTTCCAAAAAAACATTGAGGTAACTTTATTTTATAAGATAGAGGTTACACATGGTATGTGCTTAGTCATGCCGATAGTGTGGCCAACACTTGTGGCTTTCCCAGTCATTAAAAATATATAAATTTCCTTTATAACCTACCTTTTAATTTACTCATAATATCCCTTTTTCATCCCAAATTTTATTCTCTAACCCTACACACCTCCCCTCTCCTCTTTCGTACCCTTAGGCTCTAAATCAGTGATGAATTTGGGAGGAATGTTCAATATATCATGAAGTAAGCCTCATTTATTCACTTTTTTTCCTCCCCCTTGGTCACTTCCTCCTTCTTTATGGAATCCAACTTATCTAGTGGATAGTTTTACCTAATATGTGTTCAATATTTATTATTTGGGTCAAATAATGATTGATTTGGTGTTTTATTTTCTCTATAGTGTCCATCCTTGGTCTGGTTATTGTTTCAAATCTAATTTCATAATTTTCCAAGAAAGAGGTAGGGGTTCCATGATGTAGAATTATTTTAGTAATTTAGTTTTATTTATATAGTTTTTAAATTGGTTATAATAATTATGGGGGTGGTGTGAATCATTTATTAAAATGGTTTAAGTGTGTGCTATGGTTAAATGATGATTTTTGATATATGGGGGATCATGTGACATAAGGAATGAAATTGAGTATAAGGGAATCAATGTTATATAGGTTGATATACCATGTATATTATGTTAGTTGAGTCAGAAGGGCTGAGGCCTGATCTCTCTAACATTATTGATTTTACAATCCCAACTAAACATTTACATGATGTAGGTTGGAGGCTCAAGTATGGACATTGTGGAAGGGATATGGTTTTATTACAAAACATTTGAGGATCTTAGGACCCCACTAACCCAAATTTATTGGGGATTTTCCATAGATTTATGTTATCATTACTCTCAGCTTGTTTTCATATTCAAATTCCCTTTTAACATCAAAGAAGGTTTTTTAAATTTTTTAAATATACTACTTAAAACTATGATGTTATTTTGTCTTATAATGTTGTATCTTGGTATCTACTTTCGTGGTATCCTATAAGGAACATTGTATCACACCCTATGAACACACATTGATTTATGTAGGCCTAATTATGTTTGAACCGTGTAATGGGCTATCTTTATGTTGTGGAGATGATTGATTTGTTTTCTAGTGGATCATTGTTTTCAAGTATTTATTGTGGCGAATGGGGGTATTGAACCTCATGTCGCATAGAGCCATGGTTTTATATTCAATTTCACTCCCTATTTTGGTATTTTGTTATTTTGGTAAAAGTGAAAAATGATTAACTCATGTTATTTATTCATTTTTTATATTTATTAATTACTGTATGATATTTCTTTTTTTGGGGTGTTTTTAGTGGATTATTATAGGAAAAATCATTCCCAAATGTGAAGATGGATGATAAGGAACTAGTATGTAGGCCCTAGTGATTGAGATTGGCCTTTGTTCCTTGCCACAAGCTAGGTTAGGTGTTGTGTTGGATAGTTTCATGGAATAAGTTTAGAATAATGGTATCAGAGTAAGTTTTTCTCTTTCTTTGGGTCATGTAATTTGGTAGAGTTTGGATGGATAAGAGAAAAGACTATCAAGGCTTGTGGTCCAGGTTACGGGTTGGGTATCTATCCAATTCCCATTACAATAAGCCATAGGTCACATTGGGAAGATTGGGAATTATATTAACTTCTATTCATGGTGTGATGTATAAGCTAGACATTTTTCATGGATAACTATCCTATGTGTAGTGGGTTAACATGTTATAGTTCTTTTTATGACTATGTTGTGATTTATGAACGTGTTCAATGTTTATGGTTTCGAGAAACATTAAAGGGAGTATATTTATTGTTTTCATTTTTTTTGGTTTTGTAGTAATATTCCTCTTTGGAGACATCATGTAAAACCACAAGAAAAGGATAGAGGTAGTTATCCCTCACCAATTGATCAGATACAACTGAAAGTAGTTGTTTGGTTAGTCAGAGGATTGGATCAGGGAGAAGCCTCCAACTCTTCTCATGATACAGAAGCCTAAATTTGTCAAGATATAGACAAGGATAAGGACTTTCTCATAAATAATTCTCCATCCTTCTAGGTAAGGATTGACCCCCCCCCCCCCAGATGTTGGGGACTATATTGATATGGTTGAAATATGTTTTGTGTTTCTTGATATTCTTAGGGCTGTCAAAGTGAATATTGCCTCGTTCATTTTGGAAGGACCATGTCACAAGTTGTGGGACTAATTAGTATATAATGGAAATAATGATTATTTGGGATAGAAGGAAATCAATTTAATTTTGAATGAGTATTATTTTTCTAAGATGTTGGCCCTTTTTCATGATCCTAGAGTTTCTGGATCTTCATCATGGGGAACACAACTTGTTAGAATATGCTATCTGCATTAATAAATATTTCTATTTCTCACCAAAGGTGGAATCTAATGATAAGATAGAGGCTCTCCACTTTGAGATGGTTTTTCATAAATACATTTTCTCTCATATTTTCATGTTCAAGATCAGTACATATAATGAGATAGTTGATCAAGCCTTGAGGGTAGTGATTGATCATGTAAGAATTTCGATCTGATTTACGGATGTTTTAGAATTGGTTTTGGGTTGTGGTGGTTCTTTGTAAGGGAATAATATTCATGTTTAGTATGATAAAATGGATGTGGTAGTTTATGAATTCCTTCCTAAAATCCTTCTTCTTTAATAGCTCATGGTTGATCATTCATATGTTACTACTGTAAAATGATGGGGATTGTGTGGGAGGAGTTTATAGTTATTCCTAGGACCCTCCATCATTGTGGTTATATGTGTCATTTTAATAGGTTGTATAATATTTTTTTCCATCCCTGAGTGTTGTATGGTTTTTAGCCCATATGGAATAACAAAAACAGTTATATGCATCGAGGGTAGTGGATTCAAGAGCTACTTGGGGTGGGGGAAAGGTTGGATACTCGTATGGGTAGTGTCGGTTCAAGGAAAATCATTAACTAATTATCCAACCAAATGCTCTGAGAGAGATAAATAAACTTCATTAAATATATCAACAACTAGTGAATCAGTTACCGAGCTTGTGATAGTTGAAGGTACTATTTATATAACATCGTATATATCTATTCTCTGGTTTGAATTTTTTCCATCGAACACTTTATTTATTTCATGTATTGTGTACTTGTTAAAATTTCTGACCAATCTCATTCCATATGATGTGGAGTTTTTGACACATCTTTGTAAGGAGATATCACAGTATTTTAGGTGTCTATCATTTCGTCTGACATTTTAAGGTTTAGAGCTTAACTGTGATTTCATGGTTCTGGAAATGGACTTCTTTTACATTATACATGGTATATAATAGATGGTGTGTTTCAAGTATTACATTGATTATTATTGTGGGTGTGATATCTTTGTAGAACATGATGTCTGTACTTATGTTTTTTTAATGTAAATGGGATTCTCAATTAGGACCTGCTGGACCACCACTTATAGATTTGGGAATCCTTATATCCTATATCTCATCACTCATCTTTTAAGATGAGGATGTATGTTCTATAAATGGATTATCACATATAGTATATAGGAGACCAAATGATTTTCTATATAATTTATCATTCTTGACTCGTGAGTGAGATATAGATTTCATGATTGACTAGTTGTGGGTAACACAACTAATATCTCTTCCCTAATATCATATGTCCCCCATCGATTTGAAGGAATTAATGATAACTATTTATGATATGGAAGCCTAAGGATTCATTAACAATATAATATCTTCTTGGTCCTCCCTCATTCTATTTTCTAATAATGTTAAAGGACTTTTCAGTTGGTTTATGATGAGTACCAGAGGCCCTCCGGTTTGATTCACACACTACCCTTTCCAACCTAGAAGTGGGATGAGGCTTCCATGGACATCATCAAATGGTTTTATCATACAACCCATGTAAGGAATGAGTTATGGGTATTTATTGACTATTTAACCAAACACACCCTTTTCATCCTGATGATGGACTCAAATAAGGTGGAAAAGTTGGATCAGTTGCATATTCAAAAAATATGGAGGCTTCATGGCGTGTTATTATCTATCATTTCAGATAGGGACCACCATTTTACCTTTATTTTTTTGGAATGCCACCAAATTTCAATGGGTTCCCTGGAAAAACTCTATACAGCATACCATCCTCAAATGGATACCCAAATGGAGCAAGCCAACTAGAGCTTGGAAGACATGCTTCGGGCATGTGTGTTGGATTTCTAAGGATTTTTTGGTTAACCATGTGTTCTTTATTGAATTTAAATTTATAAATATTTATTAATCCTCAATAGGAATGGACCAATTTATGGTTCATTATGGTCAATCATTACAATACTCAGTTTTTGGGAAAAAATTCTTGAGACATAACTAATGGGACTAATCCATATACATGAAATGTCAGATAAAGTCTGTTTGATTAGGAACTACTTGTTGATAGTGAAAATATGCAATTAATCTTATGTTGATAAAAAGCACCAAGCATAGGAATTATCAATTGGTGATCAAGTGTTTCCAATTGTGGCCACATGGTTGTGTCAAGTTCATCTTGGTTAGCAAAATATGTTGATTCTAAGGTATATCATACATATTTATATTATTGATATAATTTTTATGGTGGTATACCAGTTATATTTTTCATCCTAGTTAACACCAACTCAAGATGTGTTCCATGCCTCACAATTGAAATATAAATATC
This sequence comes from Viscum album, assembly GCA_963277665.1. Lineage (NCBI taxonomy): Eukaryota > Viridiplantae > Streptophyta > Magnoliopsida > Santalales > Viscaceae > Viscum > Viscum album. Next base: position 1,587,050,539 of record OY728155.1, read on the forward strand.
CGAGCCCATATCACATGATAAATTTTTAATAATTATAGATGGAACTGTCATTGAGCTTTTTTTAGTGACCAGTATGGATTTTGGATTCCCAAGAGAATATGATTAAGTGGAAATCCATACCATTAGAGTGGTTTATTTAGTATCATGAGATTAATGATCAATATATATAGGTGTGAATGTCATTGGAGGAGTAGTATCAACATTTATTCTATGATCAATCAGAATTTTTACTTACCATGTGTGGAATATTTTAATGGTGGGGTATAATTTTCACATCCATGGTTTTATTTTGAGATATATTTATATTATTTTCAGTTTTATATTCTCTTATTGCCATAATTCGTTTATTTTATAGGAAATTATAGTATTTAGAACTTATAAAAGGTTTCAAATTTTTGGAATCTCATTAGTAGAAACCAAGATCCAACCCAGTGAAACTATGAACCCTTGACAGAAGAACATTTAAGGATGCACAACATAGCACATAGGTGAATCAGATAAAAATTCCCTTGGATAGTGGATATATCTAAGTTTCTAATAATGGTTTATGGATATGTACACCTTCCAATAAAACTATGTCCCTAGTTTATGTTTTTTGAAATAGGTGATGCGTTGTTGGTGCATGGTATGGTGGGCCATACATCCAACCATTTGGCCCGCCAAGTCACTAAAAATATTGAAATTCCGTTTTATCCATTACCCAAATTTAATACCAAATCAACCCTTTTATTCTCCCATTCAATTATACAATTCTATGAGAATATCCCTCTTTTCTTTCTCACTCTTATGCTCGAAATCATTGGTGTATTTGGATGTAATCATGATGACATCAACAATAAATCTAATCCTCTTCGCATTTATTCCTTTTCCATGGTATCTTTCTCACTATTTCATGGGATATCTCTTCTCCAGTTGATAGTTTCACCTAATTTGGATTCAATATTGATTATTTTTGTTGAATATTGATGGATGTGGTGTTTATTTACATCAAATATTTCCTCAATGGGATGGTTGTGTTTTCTAACCCGTCTCTAGAAGAATCCATGATAGAGGAAGGTGCTTCCATGATTTGTCATAATTTTATGATTTTATTATTCATTATATTATTTATAAATTAGTACTATAAATTGTGTGTGTTAATTAAGTAATTGTTTCTCAGGGGTTTGTTGATCATATGTGTAAAATGATGATTTTTCTTATAAAGTTGTTGTTCCACATGAGTGTTTTGAGTGTTGAAAGTGTGTATGAGTATGAGGTGGATAATGTGACATTGTGAATGGAATTGATCACATGGTCATCCAATGTATCTATATTGGATTTCATGGTCTATTATGTTATGTTTCTTGATAGGGTTGAGGCCCAATATCTCTAACATGATTAACTCACAAACACAAAATAAACATATATGTGATGGAGGTTGGAGACTCAAGTCGGGATGTTGCACCAAAGATATTTTTTGATCATAGAGAGTATGATCATCCTAGGACCTCTATAAATATAATTTCGTAGATATTTTCTATAGTAATAATGTTACGATTACATTATTTTTTTTACTTTACAATCCTTTTTAATTTCAAATCATGTATTATTTGTGTTGATCCTTTCTTCTTTTGAAATCTAATAATTTAATTTGTCATATAATTTTATTGCATGGTATCCGTTTAGGTGGTATCCAATTGTGAGTTTTAGTACACATCTGACATACACCCATGGTTATATGTAAACTTTTTGATATTTGAACCAGGTAAATGAAATTGGTTCTACGGTGTCTATGGAGTATTTGGTTGTTATTGTTTCGTATTTTTGAAGTGTGGTTTATGGTGGCGTGTGAGTGATGGCCATCTTGTAACATGGAGGCTTGGTTTTATTGTTACATTCTATCCTAATTTTTCTTTATTGTTTTTTATAATTTTTTTTTGAACATGTGTTGTTTATAATTTTGGATATAGTTAATGATTATGATGTGATGTATCTTTCTTGTTGGTTTTTTATAGTTGACTCATATGGGAGAAATCATTCAAAAATGAGATTATTGATTCAATGGAACTAGTTTCCATACCATGGGAATCATAGATTCCCTTTAGTACTTGCCATATAAGGGTTGGGTGTTGGTTTGGATGGATTATCGGCCTAGTTTGGAACTAAAAAACATTAGTACACATTACTATTTTTAAAAAATCCATATATTTCTTCTAATGTACTAATAAGAGGTCAACACATCCCCTCCCATATTAAAATACATAATACCAATTGGTTCATCGAATACATCCCCAAATATAATCCTTAAATATTTCCTCACATCTGGGATTCCATAGTGATGTCATTAATCTAATTTGGGAAGACTTTTAGTTAAAGACAAAGAGGTTACCACAAAAAGATGTAATGTTTTTATCTATGTTTTTTTCAATTTACTATATCTTATTACTCCATAAAATATTATTAAATTAAAATAATATAATAAAATTAGAATTTAAAATATAATTTAATTATATTATGTTAAATTTAAAACCAATATTCATATCCTCGTCCATCAAATTGTAATCAAAATTTCCCATCGTGTGTATGGAAAACTACCACCTCACAAACTGATGTTATTAATTTACCATAAAAACCTATAAATAATATATATAATAATAATTTTAATAATTTTAATATTATATTTTTTATATTATTATTCCACTAATATTTCAATCAAACATATAGTTTCTTACCTCACTACCCATTGGAAACCAATAACATCGCTCACGTGTATGAAGGAATCTGCCTTGTGAAGCGATTTAATGTATTTTTCAATTATGTATTACCTAGATGGTAATAACTATACAATTAATTAATATATGTGATATATATAAAATAATTTTACAGAATTAATAAATATATAACATATATCTTCCTATTTTTCATTCAGTGGGGGATATGAAAACATTGTTCATGTGTAGGGTGGACTACCACATCATGAAGCAATGTTTTGAATTCACATACTATTTTCATGGATGTTGATACGAGTATATTTAACTAATATATGTCATTTATATGTCATTAATATGATAATTGAATGGAAATATATAATTACCTTACCTTCATTTCATCCATTGAGTCTTGTGTACATATGACCTATTATCTCCACGAATGAGGTGTTCCATTTTTCTATCTCTTAATTTTATCAAATAATCTAAATACATATATATAAAAGATGTATGATTTTTATAAATTTTTTAAAATTATATAGATTATATAAAATTTAGGAAAGTAATGGGATTGAAAATAACATATTAAAACATAGATGAAGAACAAAGCAGTTATTACCCGAAACATAATTCTAACAAATAATTATAAAAATGGATAATAAAAGATAATAAGTGAATAATCAATGATATATATATATATATATTATTCATTTAATTTTAATATTTTAATAATAAAATTATATTTTTTATAAATTTTTCTAGAACATGTTTGACGAAATTTGAGTCTTACGGTATGGGATTTTTTCTCAATTGTTACTTATGTGAGACACATTCAATATTCAAAACCTATTGCATTTATGTAGTGTATATACTTAAAAATAATTTATTTTAGGAATTTCCTTATGAAAATTATTTTTATTTAAATATTCAAATTATTACACCTATTTCATGGGGTTTATGGTTCAAATTTTTCCAAAGCAATAAGGGATGTTTTGTCTTAAATTTCCTTTTTTGGAACCAAAGTTGTGTTATTTATCAATATTATTCAACGAGGTGTTTATACATACAAATTTCCATGTTTTATCATTAATATACTTATTTTTTTATTAAAATACTCATTATATCTTATTATTTAATAGTTAATATCATTCAAAAGGTACCAATGTGGTAAAGGTTTGATGTTATAATCTCATTGTTTATCAGTATTGTTTATGATTTTGATTTCAATGGTGAAATTGTATGTTATATATCTCATAAAAAACATGAATTTTATTCTCCTATGGATATTTATATTTAACACATCTCTTCCTTTCATTTTCATCTCATTATTTACACATGATTCAAAAAGTATTTTTTAATTAAACATGGATTTATTTTTATAAAATTTAAGAACCATTTTTTCTTCAATATCCATGATTTTTAAATTTTTTTTGAAATTTTTTAATATTAATATGGTATTAATTAAATTAATTTCATACTTATTTAAATTTTTCTAACATTTAAATAAATTATCATGTATTTTTTAAAACATGACTCCTTTGGATTTTACTGATAAAATGAAACGAATCATTCTTTGAACCTGTAATAATTTTCCCACCATCCAGCCCAGTCAAATATTTAATGATTCCTTTATAAGTCTCAATTTTTATTTCCAATGAAATGTATTTTTTTTTTTGAATTTTATGATTTAAAAATTAATTTTCCATAAACATATAGTATCCTCATAATGAGTTTCAAATGATTTTTATTATTCCATAATAAGTTCAAATATAGATTTTTAATGAAATGCATTTAGAAAATGGGTTATAAATTATTAGTTTTAAAATTTAATTTTCATTGAAATGAGAGTTTCCTCTTGAAATGTACCAAATGTACTTTCAAAAACCATTTCCATTTAAAATAAAATCCTTTGATGTTAGTTATTCTTTAATTGGGATATGAACCAACGATACAATTTATAGTAATTCCCCAGATGGTTTATGTTGATAACGTCAAAAAAATTATGAAACATATTTTGATGACAAGATCTATGATATAATGAAGTATTTGTGATAACCATTTCATTTCATTAATATTGATATGTTAAATTTTTTATGATTTTTGGGGAAACAAAATTATGAATTATGTGATGGATACGACCTATATCACCCACATATTAAGTGGTTTTTGATTAATGTTCTAGGAGTGAATAGGGTACATGGGATGTTATCGTAATCCGGAATGATGGTACATGGGAGGTTTTACCAAGCCTAATGTAGGTAAATGGGATGTTATCCAAATCCTAACATGTCATGAATATCTTAGTGGGATGTCTTGAAATAATATTTTTTTATGCCTATGTGTTTTCAAAAACACTATGTCCTAGGAAAATGTTATGATTTCATGGACTATTTTATTCAATTCCATTATTATAATTTATCATATTAGAAAGAATTTATAATTTAATGACTCTAATTTATGATCTACTGTATAAGGGGAATGGTTTTTAAATGTTATTCTCATCTTCTCATACCCTTATCCTCATTATATATAGATAAATCCCATTTTTATCTTTACTATGAATATTATCTCACCCTTTATTAAGATTTTTTCCTAGGTTGTGAAAATAGGTATTACCTATGACATGACTAAGAAGTGTTCTGATTTTCACATACTATGCATGAGAAGATATAGAACATTTATGAAATAGTTTTTATGTTTCCATGTTTCTGAAGTCACTATACTGTTATGGTCCTCTATCTTGTATTTTGATAATGAAATGAATATTCATATACAAAAGATAGAATATCTATGTATGCAAATAATGTGTCATTATATGTAAGTTCATTTAGAACCCACGTTTATTTGGGTTTATATGGTATTTGGTTAAAAGGTTTATTGGAACTTCAGAGTTAGGTAATGAAGAGCGTAAAATTATATTACACATTCTTAGCCTTGGGTATCCATGTTATCTTGTTTTGTGTATCTTGAATTTTTATTTTCCTATACATCTTTTGTTGAATTTATTTAAAGTGAGTCTAATTTTGACTAATATTGATATTTCATGGTTAATAAGGGTTTTCCACATTTTTAATCTGGAATAAAATAATGAACCGTATGTGCGCAACTGGTTAACATTTTAAGGAAAACCATACATGGATTTTTTTGATCGTACTCTCTAGCCTTTCCATTACCATTTCACTTTTGGTTCATGGTTTTTCAAACCTTTTGGAATAATTTTTTTCATTCCCTAACACTATTGAATATATTTATTTAGGATCCTTTGGGTATAAAATTGATTTGGGTGTTGAGTAATTTCCATTTTTAAGGAATTATATTGGATTATAATTCTATATTTTTTTTCAATAAGATATTTCTAATACATAAAAATATTATCATTTTTTCAAATTAATTTTTTAGAAATTAATAAGGGACTTTATATAAAGGATTCTAAAGTTAATTCTTTTTCTGAGGATATCAAAATGTTTTTAATGGTGGATATATATGTTTAAAAAAAATTCTATGTGGATTTCTATTATTTCATATCTATGATATGTTTTATTCAATGATTTTTACTCCATTTAAAAATGTTATGATTTTTTCTAAATTTTTTTAACATTCTTGGTTTTTAAAGTATTGAAAAACACATTGAGTTTTATATATGAAAAAATATTCCTACACTAGTTTTTTAATTTATGTTTTTGGTTATTATTTTAAATTTTGATTTATTTATAGATGGATATGATACGTTTTTGAGTGGTTATTGATTTGCATTTTTTAGAGTATTCAGATAATAAATTTTTTGATTAATCATAGGTAGTTGTTATATCAGAGTGTGTGGTTAGATGTCTTAGATGATAACCCTATCCATAACCATGATAGAGAGAATGATAGTGTTTTATATCAGCGGTTTTCTATAATTCATAGTAATAATGGACCCTTATAATTTTTGGATTGGGGTTTTCAGATCAATGGGATATATAGATATCTTGGTACTCTTATATCCTTATGGTTCTTATGTTCAATTGAGAGTTTTCCCCAAGATTATTGGATGGCCATGATGCTATAAAATATTGACAGTGAATTGATTTGAAAATTCATTATTGTGACATTAAATAATGGGTATTTCACTAAGGAAGTAAACGTGAGGAAAGTGATGAATATAATTAATCACTTATTTATCAAAACATAGTGATGGATTATATTAACCTCTCTTGTTATCTTCTTTGAATATACACTAATGTTCTATACTTTGATATGTTGAATTAAAATAATTTTTTTAATGGTATCCAATAATATTTGGGGTTACACAAAACATTCATATTTATTAAATATCAAAAATCATCCAAGGTACACTGGTAGACCAATAATTGAGCATATCCTGAGAAATCACATTGGATGTTCCCAATCCCAACAAGTTAGCAACTAGTACCTGGAATCATATACAATGTAACTAGGAATGATTTATCCACAAAAATGAGAATGAAATATAACAAATCATAATTCACATAAATGAAACTCCAATATGAGATGTAAAATAATTCAGACATGTTTAAAAATCTGCAGTACTACAACCAGGTACCATTAAATTGGAAAAATTGAACAAGTCCCAATTGATGCAACTCTCCAATCCAACATATCAACAATTATAACCACATCCATGTGGTCAATTTCCCATTATTAATACTAGAAAAATGAAATCTACATATACCTGGGGGAAAACTAGGCTGCGAGCCAAATACTAGTAGGATTTCACCCCAAGATCCTATAACAATATTCCAATATTATATAACTAAGAAAATGAGTTTAGTTTTAAAAAATATTTAATATTTAAAATGTTTATTTTCAAAAATCATGATTAAAATTTAAAATGGTGGAAATAAATTTCATAATATGGAATTACCATTAATCAAAGGGGTGATTTCTACAAATGGAACCTTTCAAAAATGAATTAAATAAAAACATTTATATAAACCAGTTCATATAAATTCCCTACTCTGGTATAAGAGTTTATAATACACAAAAGAACATACATTTCCAATAAAAAAATGATCCACATGGTCAATATAAAAAAGGTATGATATTTCTAATTTTTTTGGATCCCCACACAACTAGAATTTTTCATATTCCTCTTCACACTGGTCAATGTAGACTCATCTGTATCCCATAATGGAATAAGATGTACCAATAAAAAGAAACAAGTGCTACCCCTAATAAGTCACTTACTATCTTTGAAATTCATGGGATCTAGTAGTAAAAAATAGTGGGAAATTTAATTCATGAACACTTAAAATACATTTCATCCCACTCTCTATTTCAAATATACAAATTTTCAATTTAAAAACCATAATATGGGTTTTAATCAAAACATTCCATTTTAAAAGATAAATATAAAAGGGATGTATCAAAAACAATTTTTTTTCAAAAAATTTTAATCAATACCACTTTTAAATAAATTTAATATAATCAATTTCATAATTTCAATACATAATTAAATTCAACAATTTAATTCTCAAAACATTTCAACACATTTCAAAAACACACCCCAATTAAATAGTATTGAGGGTTTTATAAATTTGATGCTAAAAGGAACCAAAACCCCAATTCATTGGATTTTTTTAATAGAATCATTGAGATAAATATACTTAATTAACGTAATAAAAAATAAATAAAACTAAATTTAAATAATAATTTTTTTTTTAATAAATTGGTATCCAAATACAGAACCACCAAAATTTTTCTTGGAATCACAAGGACCAGAACAGAACCCCCCAATAAGAATTATGGCACATGAGATCCAAGAAATATATCCTAGGAATAATACTTTTCAACAATGACTTTAGTTTCATATATATTATTATATTCCAATATGACCTATGAGGAAAAGAGGCATATATAAAGAGATACAGAGAACTCTTAAAAGGATTGATATACCATGATCAAAAAAATTGATCAATTTCCAATTGAAATGGCCTAGAGGGGTTGAAGTCTCCCAAAATCTCCTGGGGATGGACACTAGGTCAAGAGAAAATAATTCTAGAGGAATAAAAAAAATCATCCAGTCTACTTGTAAAAAAATAATGCTCTAAGATTTACATGAAATGTAACCCAATTACATTTCATGTGATTGAAAATTGATATAATCAATAAAAAAATTCACATCTTGATTAAAATGAATTATTACCATTTTATAATTTACAGGGTATGTAAATAACAAAAAGGAGGTGGAAACATCCTGTTATTGGTTAGAATCCAACAAATCTATAACATTACCACTATAGTTATCTTCTTAAATCCTTCTCAACCATTCCCAAATAAATAAGAATGAAAACCATGAAAAGGTTATAACATACATGTATGAAGAGAAACTAAATGTTACAACCTCTCCAGTATAAGAACATTCTATAATGGGAAATCCTATTAGGAATTTTCCATATAAAAAGTGAGTTCACTTCTTTATCATTGGTTCATCATGCTCCCATGTCTCAAGTGAATCATAACTATGTTTCCACAATACACAACCAAAAGTTATCAACCTCCCATGAAGAACTTTGGTTTTAGAGTCAACTACTCAAATAATTTTTTCAATCTTACTGAAATTATGCTCAACCCCAAGATCACTCCATCTCAAAACATGATATGGACCAGATAGATACTTTTGTATCTAAAAAACATGGAACACATTATATGTCGACATCAGATGTGGTGGTGGAGATAAATTGTAAGAACAATTCCATGCCTTATCAACAACCTTGAATGGTCCCAAAAATCGAGGATAATGTTTCCCTTTCATCCCAAGCCATTGATTACCCAACAGATGTGTAACCATCAAGAACACTTAGTCCCCAACAAATAATTACAACGGTCTATGGTGACGATCATCATAGGAATTACACCATCAAAATTCCATAAACTTCTTCATATGAATCAACTAAATCTTCATTATTTTTTTCTTTGACAATGATTTCTCCAACCAGAGATCTTTATCTAATCAATGAACATAATAACATATATTTACATGGTCAGACATTGAAGGCCTTAAAAGCATCCATTCTAATCGAGGACTAGTATCTAATGTTATAAGAAAACATTACTATACCCAAATTATCATCTCAATCCCACCAAGGTAGAGATCATAAGATAAAAAAAGAATATCCTCATGAATCCGTATAACACCTTATTTTTGACCATCCGACAAAAAATGGTATGTTTTACTCCAATTGATGTGAAATATCAGTGCCTCCTAAAGTCCTCTCCAAATGAAATAATTGTATAGAGGATCCTTATCAGAGACTATAGTAGAAGTAACTTATTTAAAATGAAAATATCTTTCAGATAGAGATTTACCAACTCCACAAGTTTTTTTTGTATCACAAATATTTATAAAGTGAGATGATTTAATCTAATGATTGATCATAACCCATATCACATTCTTCATTATAAGGGTACATGAAAATCAAACCACAATGTCTGTAGAGATCTCAAACCACTTCATTGTAGGGAATGGATGTGGATGAATCAAATCCAAATATATTTAGTGTTTATCCTTGACCTATTGGCATGTAAAACAATGAGAGTAAAACATAGAAATTCCTCATCTCATACTTAGACACTAGAATTTCCACCACATAACATAGAACATCATCATGGTTCTAGGGGACACATCCCACTAGGAGTTATAGAAGTCTCGCATAACAAATTTCCTTATTTCTAATGGTAGAACATAGTGATTTTAATAGAATATAATGCCTTTTTAGGGGAAAACCACTCAACAATAGTCTCCCTACTATAAGAAGAGTCTATAATGTTATGGAACTCAACATAAATCTATTTTTCCTATAGAATCTATTTAAGAAAAGTGAGTATCAACTAAACAGTAGCCAATGAAGCCTCATCCACTTTCCACAAATCCAATATTTGACAGTGAAATGAGGGCCATCAAGTACCACTCTTATGAAGATTGCTTAACATACTAGGATGAAAATTTCCAGCTCAGAGCATCTGTAATGACATTCTATTTCCCCAAGGTATAGAAGGTGTTGAATTCAAATGAATATAGGTATTCCACCCAATTCCTCTAGTGGAAATTTAAATCCTTTTGAGTAAAACTCATACTCATGTTTTATTAATACGTGGAAATCCTTTCACAATAAAGGTCATGTGGAAAACTCTAATGTGTGTTCATTGCAGCTACATGTTCATGGCCATGGGTATGATAATTATTCCCTAGTGGCCCAAAATGGTGAGATACATAAGCCAAAATTCGATCACCAAGCATAAGAACACATCCCAAACCTGAACTTGATGCATCATAGAAGACCACATAGTACTACCTAACATCAGGAAGAGTCCACATCAGTGATGTATTGAAAATATGATTCATATAATCAAAATAATTATATCATCCTTCATCCAAAGTAAAGATTACTCCCTTCAGAGTTAGTATATTCAATTGAGAAGACAACATTTAGAATTCATTAGTGAACCAGTTATAATATCATACTAAACCCAAGAGCCATCAAATATGGAAAACAATCCTTGGTTGTTCTCTTGTCCTAATAGTTTTCACCTTTTCGTGATCAATTGAAATTCCTTGTTCTAACAGATTGTGTCCCTTGAATTTTACTTCATGAATCTAGAAATCACAGTTCTAAAGAATGTCAAATAGATTGTGATTTCTCAATAAAATCGTAACTACTCTCATATGATGCAAATGATGATCCTATGAAACAGAGTAAACAAGGATTTCATCTACAATTACTACAAAAAAATTATCTATATAGTCACTAAAAGTAATATTCATTAATTCCATTATGATTAAAGGATAATTTGCGAGACCAAAGGGAATAACAATTTACTCATAATAGTCGTACCTACATCTAAAGGATGTATTCATAATGTCAGATAATTGTTTACTCAACTAATCCAAACTTAAAGGATGATCAAGCATTTGAAAAACACTTTTCCCTTTCAAATGATAAAATATACCATCAATCAAATGAAATTGAAACTTTTTCTTTACATTCACTCGATTGAGATTTCATTAATTAACACATTGGTGAAGTGAACAATATTATTACTTATCAAAGGGAACTTTCACTATCCAAGGTGACACACTCGAATGTATAAATACTCAAGAAGATTTTATAACTAGTACTTCAACTCTTTTAATTTAGATAATGTCATGTAGAAAGTGAGAATAAAAACTAGGTGAGTTTAAGGAAATAAGTGAATGAGAAAATGAATGTATTTTACCAATAGAAACCCATAGAAGTCCAAAGGAATCACATTATGAAACATGACAATAACTAGAGGGATATCACCAATCAAAGATTCACACATAATATCAAAATAAAAACTGATATTACTTTTCCCAATCCCCAATAAGAAGGTCCAACACTGCTTGACCATGGGGGTTATTCACCTTAATAGACATTAGACACACCACTAGGTGTAGTAAAGGAGACCCATTGAAGATTACAATCAAGTACATCCTTACTGGTGATGATCTATTATATCCTGAATATGAAATCATGTGGATTTATGTTGATGACATGAAAACTACATACATGCTCGACATCTAATAGATATAAGATAAGATCAGAACTATAGAGACCCTAATCTCTCTTCAATCAAATGGTTATAGTAATATACATTACACAAGATTAAAACCACATAGAAAGATTAAGATGATTAATAACACTGATTGAAATAAATGAATGAGACGCACCCGTATTAAATAGAGTAGTGACTACTTATGAATCAATATTTATGGTACCTCCCACGATCACTTGACCCATATCCACATACTCAGGAGACTCTTTAACATCATGAAGAATCTTAGTTACAGATGACTATGGCTATAACCCTTTTTCATGTGAATCACCTAGTTTCACCATCAATATAAAAGGTGTGGATTATCTCGTTGCACTAAATGTATTGGTATAAACATGAAATAATCTATAAAAAGGACCTAAAAATCTTCGAAAACCATAGTTCATGGGTTCCTTTGTGTAAACCCTATTAGGGTGTCTTGGATTTCTACACATGTAACAAACTAATGAAACTATACTAGGAAATGAAAGAGGATGATAATTTCCATTATTCAAGGAAATACCATGAGAATCATCACATTTACTCTTTTTTCGTTGGTGGAATGCACATTTCCACAACGGAAGAATGAAACTCTTGATAAACATGACTTTACAGTCTGGTCCTTCTCAACCGTCAGTTCTCTATCATATACATCAACATAAGAAGGTAATTTCAGTAATAAATTTAAGAACAAATATCCTAAATAATTCCCAAATCGAACCTTGGAGACATTATAGTCTCATTCGATACTTTATGTAGTGAGAAATTCATTAGAAAAAATGGCTTGTATACTCTTTCATGGACCTATCAACTTGGTTATGTTTAAAAAATAGCATAGCCTAGGCCAACAATGTAACGACCCAAAATTTTGAATAAACCTTTTTTCCTAATTTTGTGTGTTATTTTTTTTATACTCAACAAAACTGTTTCATTTGATAACATGATTATAATTAAAATAAGACTTTTGTGTTTCAACTGTTATTTGACCGTTAGCCAGTATGACTGTTGGAAACAAAATTTTGTGACTATTGTCTCTAAATACAAGTGATCTTGGATAATGAATATATAAAGAAGATTCTACGGCCTTATCCCATAGTCTCAGGCCAATTGAAGCCCATATAATAGAACTTGGGAAGGAGGTAGCACCATTGGGCTTTTCTTTGGACCAAACCCAAGCCGAACTTCATCGTGTGAAGATAGAATGGAATCTCCTTCACGAGAAGTTCAAACTGATAGAAATTACTACTCATGCAATGTTGGCCAAGCCACCCTCAGATTCTCTCACTGTAGCACACATTACACTTAGGTCCTATGTTGGGGTTATAAGGGGCTATGTAAGGAGACTGTACTGCTTTGTGTAATCCTTTGAGATAAATAAAATTTTGTTTTCTTCTTATGATGAAGTTTGTGAATTTTCAAATGTCTCGATAAATATAGTATGAATATTTTTGATGAATTCTAGAAAAAAGGCATTTGAAAATATTTATGTAAACCTTAAATAATTAATTATATGTAATGATTTTCAAAAAATGGTCTTCTACAATTATGTTCAGTAAAAAATTTAGATTCTAAAAAGATCAACTTGATTTTTGATGAATAGTAAAATATGAATAGTGATTTTACACTTAGGATTAGTAATGTGACCAAATAGATTAGAAATATCACTTAAAGAAAGTATTAATATAATCTAGGAACCTTGATTAAGTAATGTGATTCAATTAAATGGCTAAATAATGATTTCATAAATTATTATTCAAGTATTAGTTTTTTCAGGTGAATAGTTTTTCATAATTAAATATTAAATTAAAATTATTTAGAAAATTATTTTTATAAAATGGACTTTATTTTTGACCTTAGAGGATTGATATTATTTTAAGGTAATTTTGGGGATTTTTCTGAAAAAATGAATTTTCGGTGAATAGTGTTTTTATTTAAAACTTAGATTAATAATATTTAGGAAATTATTTTTATAAAATGGAGTTTATTTTTGAATTCATATCATTGATATAATGTTAAGGTGAATTTCTAGGAGTTTTCTGAAAATGTTAAATTTTCAGTGATTAGTAAAAATACAGTTTTAGGGTTTCGATATGTTTAATGACATCATAACTGCATCATGATGATGTGATGAGATATTTTAAGGGGTGGACAACTAAAGGGGATGAATTATTGTATTAGGGGTCCCATGTGGCTAAAACCATGGGCAAATACCATGGGGAAGCTCATGGTTTTTCCAAAACCACCAATGAGGTGTCTCTTGGCCATTAATGCCTTGTCCCCTCACTTTCCCTATAAATAGCCACCCTTTCCTCCTTTATTTTTCACTCCCAACTCTACCCCAACGAAGCTCTGGTCTCATTAACTCCCAAGGATTCCTCCCAAGGTGCCCCAAAGCCCTCAGGGTCCCAACCTTTGAGTTTTAGGAGTTACGTTTTAAGGTAAAGGATCCTACCTCTCCCTTTCTTTCCAAGTGCTCTTTTTTATGTAATTTCTTTAATAATCCATGTTATTATGTTGGGGATGTTATTTGATATTCATCCTAATTTCATTTTCATGTTCATATGATGAGATATCCCCTCTTACTCTCATCATTTCATTTTATGAATGTTTAAGTGGCGCCGTTAGGCTGGCGAATATTTAAGGGATTCCTTCACCCTTCTCATTTTCAAGTTGTATTTTTATGTCAAGTCTTTCAAGTTCTTTTTATTATGTCGGGGGTATTATATATATATCTATCATACTAATATTTTATGTTTATATGATTAGAGACCATATTTTATATCGTCAATTCATTTTTTTGAAGTTTAAGTGACGCCGTTAGGCAGCCGAATTTTCATAAGAGGAATCTTAATTTTGTCTTCCTTCCATTTTTTTCCTTTCATATGGTATGTCTTTCAAATTTAATTACCATGTTCTTATGTCCTTTATATTCTATCCCTCTACTGTTTTATGGATCATTTATGAGTGGTTGACCCATGTCCCCTCTCTTTTCAATGTTTTCTAAAACCCCGTAACATAGACGTTATGGTGCAGAATTTTAATCTCAAAATGTCTCTCTCTTTTTCTCAAATTATTTTAATTCATTAAGTGAATACTCAAACCTTTTTATTCTAAAGGGGTATACACATATATATCAAAATTTTCTATTTTAATTCTGGTATTTACATACACGAAACCCACTTTCCTTTTTCCGTGGGTTTAAAGTGACATAAAGATCACGTATTTAAAGTAGTTTTTAATATATTATGACTATGAAATGAAACCCATTTATTTTATGCTATATGGGTTATTTATGAAATGTTTTATGATGATATATGTTTCTCACATGATAATAAAGAAAAATTAGGGGTGCACCTTGATAGCGCTCCAATGCATTGAGTAAAGACTTAATCTCTAGAGATAACCATTTTTAACGATATCTTGGTGAATAACATTGGTCATTTTTAATGACACCTTGGGGATGGAGATTGTCTATCTTTATTTTTTTAGCCACATCTTCAAGTTCTGAAATACATTTTTTTATTATGATTTTCCTCATGATTTCTTTCTCATGAATTAAATCTTTTTTTCATGACCTTATTGATGTATGTCAAGTTCACATGTAAAATGTTTCTCTTGTTTCCCTTACTGGGCCTTCTGCTAACCCTTTCCTTTGATGTATGCTCCTGGGTTTTGAGATGATGTAATGAACTTACGATGAACAAATGAAGAAGCCTTTCAATTGTTTAATAATAATATTTTATGTCATTTTCATGTATTAAACTTCTGGTTTCCAAGACACTAAACCTTAAAGATCCTCCATTTGGTATAATGTAATGAATGTTTATGTGATAAAAAGATGGGATGATATAGTTGGTATCAAAGTATGGTGTAGTTATTTTTGGAAATTAGGATATGAAAACTTTAGGAATAACCCTATAGAAAAGTTTAAATATAAGAAATCATCCTGGTATTTTGGTGAGTATTGAGTAAGTGGTTTATCAAGAAAATACAACCATGTCTGGATACGAGCAGGTAGAGGTGGCTCTGGCATAGATATACATAGGGGTAAAACCTGAAAACATCGCTTTGAGATAGACTCGAACCGGAACTGGTACACGACAATGGGCCTTGCTACACTATTGGTTACAACACTCCCGGTGGATATACTTTGGTACATTCATAAGCATAGTATGCACCATTATTAAAGGAACACAGATAAAATAAAATATGGATTCACATAAGAATATATGATAATGGATAACCTAGATTGGAACCTAGGGGATCACAAGTTAGGATATACTTTTCCTCTAAAAGTTTATCTTTCTATGATTAAAGTTTTCTTTTCATGATTATTGGATAAGAATTTAAGCCCCTAATTATTCTTTTTTTCTTAGTTAATGTCGGGAAATAGAAGAACATGTCCCAACAATCAATGTGATAGGAAATGTGAAGATTGATCTATTAATGTGACAGAGATGACGAGAGATAATGTTTAACATATTTTGATTATGCAAAACCAGTTATCAAAAATCACAATTAATAATTGGTACCTAGTTGAATGCCCAAATTCATCAAGGAAAAAGAAGATGAAGTATCAAGGATGTTCATCTGATAAAGTTGATAAGGGAAAGAAGACCCAATTCCCTTTGTGAAAAATGTGTGGAAAGGGGCACCAAGGAGAATGACACAAAGGAACCAGGAGATTTTTTAAGTGTGGGGTTATAGGGCATAAAGTATCCAATTTCTTTAAAAAAATGGATAATGTGATGAATATGGATAAGGTTTGATCTAATGTACCTTATACTTTTCAATGCCGTAAATGTGGAGAAGCTAGACATTATCCAAGGCAATGCTCTCTTGGAAGGGATGGGAAGCATGATGAGCATCAACAATCTTAAAGGATAAGGGAACAATGAAAGTCCTATGCTGAAATGGATCATGATGACAAAAGTACATGTAACTTCTTCTCAATAATTGTCTATGTCATTTTGTTTTTTTAGTTCATGAACTATGAGCATATCTTTAATGTTTTCTAAGAACATCGAGTCACTACCTAAGATGGTTTTATATCATTAAGGAAAACATCTATTGTTATCTATGATGTTGTGAAGCTGTTCTTATTGAAAAAAAATTATTAGGGGATTAAAATATGATTATTATTTTGGAAGACGTTCACTATTTTGGGAACCCTTTATGATCGAGGTAAATAGATTACTACGGTATTTTTTTTGAGGAATAAAGGTTGACTTATATTTTGAAGAAACGATGAATTTAAGGTGAACTTATGGTAATATAGGTTACTTATGGAAATGATTAACCTATCTTGGGGAAAATATGTTTAGGTTAGATATTATTTTTTATAAGATGTTAGTAGTGGTTGATGTTGTTTGGATATGGATGATAATGTTTATCTTGGAAGACTATGTTATCAAATCCTTCTTTTATTTGGGTTTCAATCTTAGTTTGTTTTATTTTGAATAATTTTAAGGATAGTTATTTATGGAATGGTCTATGATTAACATTGTGTAGTACCATGGAATTTTGAATATTTAAAAGTAGTTTCCCTTCCTATAGGGTACTTTATTTTGAAGAGTTGTTTTATCTTACCCTTTCTATTTTTGGGATAATGTTTAAAGATAGAAGAAGTATATAGTTAATCTTTTGTGGATTATGTGATTCTCTAGAAGATGATTCTTGTGCTTTTGATGAGACTATGTGTTTTTTAATGCTCATCATATGGAGAAAAGATTAGATTTTGTAGAAACTTATTAAAGGATGAAACTATAATTGAAGGTAAGTATATTTTCCTATGTTCTTATTCTATATAGTGAATTAATTCCTCAAAATTATGAAAAGGAACATAAAAAAACGTTTTTGGTTTATGTTTCCTACTGGGTAATCAAAGACCGTTTACACACATCATAAATTTGTGATTTTCTTGTTGTTAACTTTTCTTAATCATGTTTTCTATCAATCTCCCTCAGAACATGACCCTCTGTTTTCTCCTCCATATCCATGTTTTCCTACATGGAATCCTTGTTTTGGTTAACTCAGGTGACCTTTTTACTTCCTTTTATTTCTTTTAAAGTAATAGTGTTATTGAATCTTTTTATGATGTGGGACCTTCAATGAAATTTCCAAGCCCAATTATAAAAATTGTGAGGATGCAATTTCTTAAGGGGGGAAGATCGTAACGACCCGAAATTTTGAAGAAAACTTGTTTCCTAATTTTTTGTGTTATTTTTTTATACTCAACAAAACTATTTCATTTGATAACATGAGTACAATTAAAATGAGACCATTGGGTTTCGACTGTTATATGACCCTTAGTCAGTATGACCGTTGGAAACTAAATGTTGTGACAATTGTCTCTAAATACAATTGATCATGGTTAATGAATACAAAAAGAAGATTTGATAGCCTTATCTAGTAGTCTCGGGCCAATCGAAGCCCATCTAATAGAACTTGGGAAGGAGGTAGCACCACTGGGCATTTCTCTGGACCAAACCAAAGACGAAATTCATCGTGCGAAGCTAGAACAGAATAGCCTTCGTGAAAAGTTCAAACTGATAGAAATTACTACTCGTGAATTGTTGGCCGAGCCTCCCTCAGATTCTCTCACCTTATCACACCTTACACTTAGGTCCTATGCTGGGGTTATAAGGGGCTATGTAAAGAGACCGTAACTGCTTTGTGTAATCCTTTGAGATAAATAAAATTTTGTTTTCTTCTTATGATGAAGTTTGTGAATTTTCAAATGTCTGGATAAATATAGTATGCATATTATTGATGAATTCTAGAAAAAAGATATTTGAAAATATTTATGTAAACCACAAATAATTAAATATGTGTAATGATTTTCAAAAAATGATCTTCTACAATTATGTTCAATAAGAAATTTAGAGTCTAATAAGATCATCTTGATTTTTGATGAATAGTAAAATATGAATAGTGATTTTATGCTTACAATTAGTAATGTGACCAAATGGATTAGTAATATCACTTAAAGAAAGTATTAATATAATATAGGAAACCTGATTAAGTAATGTGAGTCAAATAAATGGGTAACTAACTGTTTTATAAATTATTAGTCAAGTATTAGTTTTTTCAGGTGAATAGGGTTTTTAATTAAAAATTAAATAAAAAATATTTAGAAAATTATTTTTATAAAAAGGGCTTTATTCTTGAACTGAGAGCATCGATATCATGTTAAGGTAATTTTTGGGTATTTTTCTGAAAAAAATGAATTTTCGGTGAATAGTTTTTTTAAATAAAAATTAGAAAAAAAAATATTTAGAAAATTATTTTTATAAAATGGAGTTTATTTTTGAATTCAGATCATTGATATTATGTTAAGGTAATTTTCTTGGAGTTTTCAGAAAAAGTTGAATTTCCAGTGATTAGTAAATATACAGTTTTAGGGTTTCGGTATGTTTAATGACATCATAACTACATCATGATGATGTGATGAGATATTTTAAGGTATGGATGACTAAAGGGGATGAATTATTGTATTAGGGGTCCCATGAGGCTAAAACCATGGGCAAGCCCTTGGATTTGCCAAAACCACCAATGAGGTGTTCCTTGGCCATTAATGCCTTGTCCCCTCACTTTTCCTATAAATACCCACCCTTTCCTCCTTTATTTTTCACTCCCATCTCTCCACAAATGAAGCTCTTCTCTCATTACCTCCCATTTAGTCCTCCCATGTAGTCCTCCCAAGGTTACCCCAATCCCTCAAGGTCCCAACCTATGAGTTTTAAGAGTTACGTTTTAAGGTAAGGGATCCTACCTCTCTCTTTATTTCAATGTACTCTCTTTTATGTCATTTATTTTATGGTCCATGTTCTTATATTAGGGATGTTGTTTTATATTCATACTACTGTGATTTTTATGTTCATATGATGAGATATCCCCTCTTACTCTCATCATTTCATTTTATGAATGTTTAAGTGGCCCCGTTAGGATGCCGAATTTTTAAGGGATTCCTTCACCCTTCTCATTTTCAAGTTCTATTTTCATGTCAAGTATTTCACATTCCTTTTATTATGTTGGGGTATTATCTCTATATCTACAATAATTACCTTTTATGTTAATATAATTAGAGACCCTATTTGATCTCGTCATTTCATTTTTTTGACGTTTAAGTGAGGACGTTAGGCTGTCGAATTTTCATAAGAGAAATCTTAATTTTTTCTTCCTTCCATGTTTTTCATTTCATATGTTATGTAATTAAACATTCATTAGCATGTTCCTATATACTTTATATTATGTCCCTCTAATGTTTTATGGATCATTTATGAGTGGGTGACCCATGTTCTATCTCTTTTCAATGTTTTTTAAAACCCCGTAACATAGCAGTTATGCTGCAGAATTTTCATCCCAAAATGTCTCTCTCTTTTTCTCAAATTATTTTATTTTATTAAGTTAATACTCAAATCTTTTTCTTCTACAGAGTTATTCACATATATATCAAAATTTTATATTTTTATTCTGGTATTTACATACACGCAACCCAGTTTCCTTTTTCTGTGGGTCTAAAGTGACATAAAGATCACATCTTTAAAGCAGTTTTTAAAATATTATGACTATGAAATGAAAACAATTTCATTTATGCTATATGGGTTATTTATGAAATGTTTTATGATTATATATGTGGATCACATGATAATAAAGGAAAATTAAGGGTGAACCCTGATAGCACTCCAATGCATTGGTTAAAGACTTAATCTCTAGAGATGACCATTTTTAACGATATCTTGGTGAATTACCTTGGTAATTTTTAATGACACCTTGAGGATGGACCTTGGTGAAACACAAATGATTGTCTAAGTTAAATGTTGTAGCCACATATTCATGTTATGAAATGAGTTGTTTTTATTATGATATGCCTCATGATTTCTTTCTCATGCATTAAAGTTCTTTTTCACAACTTTATTGATGTATCTCAAGTTCACATGAAAAATGTTTCTCTTGTTTCCTTTACTGGGCCTTCTGCTCACCCTTTCCTTTGATGTATGCTCCTAGGTTATGAGATGTTGTAATGAACTTACAATGAACAAATAAATAATCCTTTCATGTGTTTAAGAAGAATCTTTTATGTTGTTTCCATGTATTAAGATCCTGGTTTCCAAGACACTAAACCTTAAAGATCCTCAGTTTTGTATAATCTAATGAAAGTTAATGTGATAAAAAGGTGGGATGCTATAAACAACATCAATTTTAGATATAACTAGTTAGTGATACAATCCTTGAAATTATTCCACTATATGCCCTGATGTTTCTTTGTCATGACCATTATTTCCCACCATTTCAGGCTGAGTCCTTCCATTATGAAGGTGGATCACTTTCCATTAATATTATCAAGGGTTTCCAAAAACCCAAACAAGAGCTCCATTCCACTAAACCATTCCTCAAACTCTTGAGGATCATTGGTTCACATTAATTGTGAGGTATTCTTGTAAAGTAACTCTTGATAATAAATCATTAGAATGTCCTTATGAGGTTCTATAGCTAGAGCCTAAATGGGAACTGGAGGTAGTGCTTGTACCATAGCATAGATAATATGAAAATCCAATAAACCAAATATGAGTCCATAAGAGGGTTTTCCCGATGTGGATTAGCATTAAATTCCTCTTGGATCATACTCACATATCATCTCAGAGGCATGATTCTACACAACACTAGTAGAAAACAATAAATAAATCCTAAAAACACTAAAATAGATAAACAAGGGAAATTAATCCTAATAAATAGAGCCAAAATAATTTGGATTTTACTATATTTAAATAATAATAGGGAATTAATGAGAAAAAATACTCAAACTTCCCTTCCCAAACCACTTATGGTGACTTAGAGTTCAATTATATGAGAATATGTCTAGAACTCAATCACCACTTCTTCCTATGTACCGCCAAGATACAAAAATTCATACTGAATTCAGTATAAAATATGAACCTTATAAGTATACCAA
Organism: Viscum album; assembly: GCA_963277665.1. Classification (NCBI taxonomy): domain Eukaryota; kingdom Viridiplantae; phylum Streptophyta; class Magnoliopsida; order Santalales; family Viscaceae; genus Viscum; species Viscum album. Next base: position 1,587,072,754 of record OY728155.1, read on the forward strand.
TTTTTCAGAAACCATCCTGGGTAACCTATTAACCTGATAACCAAGATGGTCTTGACATAGCCCAAATTGTGTTTCAAATCTATATAGGTAGGTGAATAGCACCAGACATCATACAAAATGTATGTTGGAATGATTTTTATACTGATAATGTAGATGTAAGATAATAAATAGGTATGAATAGAAACGAAAATTCACCGAGAGATGTACCGGATGTCAAATGGGTATAAAAACCTAGATTACTACAACCAAGTACCAGTAAATAGAAAAATCAACTCCATGTCTGAATGAACACATCCCACCATGTCCATAGATCAACAACTTGAACCAAGTCAATATGATTCTTTTCCATTTCTTGATCCAAAAAAGGATGATATCTTAAGAACCCAAAGGCACAAGTAGCGTGTTAAAAAAGACCATTTGGATTTCACACAATGAGTCTATAATAAAAAAAAATTAAATTTACCAAGAGAGGGTTTCTATTTTATACTAAACATGTTTGGATTTTCAAAATATTATTTCATCAAATAATGCATCAAATTTATAATGATGGATGGAATTACCTTTAAACAAATGGATTATTTACACAAACTAAACTTGTCACAAATAACATACATGAACACTTTTATATAAAACAATTTATATAAATTCATAAGTAATATACAACATATTAAAATCAACAATGTCATATGAAAATTAAAAATAGACAAGTGATCCACATGGTCAAAAACAAAAAGGTATGATAGTTCCTGGTTATTCGTATCCCCACAACATGGAAATGAAAACACTTCTCTTGACACTTTTCTATGTACACTCATCAACATGATTCTTGGTAATAATATGTTCCAATAAAAAAATTTATAACTACCCCCAATAACTCGGTAAATACATCGTCCTTCAATGTTACCTAGTAATAACCAATGGTCCGAAATTTATTTCAAGGTTTCTAAATATACAATCCATATAACACTCTATTTCAGATATGAATCTTTACATTTAAAACCATAATTGGGTTTTTAATCAAAACATGTCAACTTCCAAGATAAAACCAAAATGTTTTAATAAAATAAAAATTGGGGCCATTTTTTTAATACAACATTAAAATCAATTTCATTAAACAAATTTCATAATTTCAAAATAAATTTTAATTCCAAATATTAATTCTCAAACACCGTACTCCCATTTCACAAACACACCCCAATTCCGAGAAATTTCAGGTTTTTAAAATTTCAAGCCAGATGAAACTAAAACAACGATTCAGTGAAATTGGGTTTTTAATAAAATTATTCTATGGAATTTATGAAATTAATGAAATTCATTTTACATATTGTTGAATTTAAGTCTTGTAATTTATGGTTAAATAAATTGGAAACCAATGATGAAACAACCTACATTTCACCTTGTAAGATAAGTCCAGTAACAAAACCCTCTAATAAGAAGAACTGCACTAGAGATATTGGAACACAATCCTAGAAATATGATTTATCAATATCAATTTTATATTCATCAATACCATGATTTTACAATAACTACTAGGAGGAAAAGATGAAGATATGGAGAGACAGGTAGAATACTTACCCAGAAGGTCACACCACTAACACAACAATGATCAATTTCCATACAAGAAGACCCCGAGGGGTTGGAGGATCCCAAAATTGCATGTGGAAGCCCACATGGTTGAGATCAAGGATGTCTAGAGGAAGGAAAAAAAATTCTATCGGTATTCTTGTAAATTAACAACGATTGGGGTTTTACATGATGTGTAACCTAATTAAATGTCATGTAATTTAAAATTATCATAATCTCTAAAAATCTTTTACATCGTGATAAAAATGAATTATTATCATTTTATTATTTACACGACATGTAACTGTTTTGAATATATTGTACATATCCAGCTAGTTCAAGAAATAATAATTTTTTTTAAGAATCCAACAAATATCTCACTTAACCATTCAAGGTGCCATCCCAAATCCTCCTCGATTGTTCCTAGATAAAGAAAAAAGGAAAACCAATATATGGTCAGATAAGTACATGTATAAAGTGTAACAGACTATTACAGTAAATGTTTTTGACAGGATAATAATTAAAACAATGATAGAATATTTTTCCATTGGATGATAAACCATGGTAGGTGAATACCATATTTCTTTATGGGTGAAGGAATTTTCCCAATCTAGTGGGATTAAAAATAAATAGAGACCTGATATGGATAATCTAGATAAATCATGAATATGATTTCATTATACTTTCACAAACATGGAATAAAACTGATCTCATATATGCTTTATGTTTCTTCTATTTAAGCACTCCTACAAAAATTCTATAATATTCCAATAATTATTAATAATTTTGGATAGATAGGTTATCTAGTGAAATTATAATTATTGAATAACCCATAGAATATTAACATATTTCCATCTTATATAAATTTTTTATTGTGTATTATGTTTTTGTTTTATCCCTTAATTTACCCATATCATTACATTATTCATCTCTCAATTTTATAAATGATCAGATCACCATAATGTTGTTGGGATGTTTAGTGTGTTATTAAAAATCGGAGAGTTATTGTTAGTTTTTGAGGAATTGTGATTTTTCTCCTTCTTTGTTAATATTTTTGAGTGTCCATAGTTAAAACATTATGCAGAGTCACATTATGTGTCTTAGTTGTTTAACTAGTGAATTATAAATGATAATTATTACAATGAAAAGAGGCCTAATGTGGGTATTCCTTCTATTATATCAATATAGGGGAATTAGGTGTGAGTTTTTAATTTAATATATTTTAATCTTATTTTTATTTTTATTTTAGTATATTTCAAGGATCAATATATAGGTGAATATTAAATTTGTTGAAGTTTATTAATTTTAAATAAAATTATATTGGGACCATAGTTGAATTTGTGGTTTAGAAAATGAAATTTTATATCTTCCTGAATTACTTATGATTTTTTCAACTTTTTGGCCAAACAATGTGGCTCTCTATGGGAGTGTATTGAAAGGGATTAATGTTGTTCTTGGTATATTTAGTTTTCTTGTCAAACTTTGTGAGCCACATAGTTTTCATAAAATATAAATTTTCTTAAATTTCAATCTAGAAAATAATACCACAAATTATATATTTTAATGCCCAAAAATCATTTATGTGTAAGGTATGTTTGGCATGTAAGAAACATTTCTTTATTCCTTTATATTTTTTTTTGATTTTCCTCTTGATTTATTGGTTTTCCTCCAAGTTAATTCGAATTCATCCTCATCATTTCCTTTATTCTAATGTTATCCTATCTTCTCTTTCATTATTCATTTTTTGACCACACCCTATAATGGTTTTTTACATAAATCATTTAGGTCGGTTTTTAGGAACTAGAGATTGAATTCCATGTTTTTATTCTTTATTTGTGTGATTTATACCATCAGAATACCATTTAGGGAAGTTCTTTCCATGAATTTTTGGTTCTTTATATACTATATATTCTTGGGATATTAAAATTGGGTTCCATAAAAAAATAATGTAGTTTTATCAGTATATCATGTTTTTATTTGTGTTTTGCAATGACTATAAACTCATGTATGGTATTAATAAGATATGAATGTTTGATAATTGTTTGATAAATTTTCAAATTTATTATCTTATGGATCATGGTAATATGGTTGATTCATTGGAACTTTTTCTACTTCTTGTTGATTAAAAAGAATCTTTTAATGTGTTAATTAGTTATAATTCCATATATTATAGAAACTGATGTCATTTTCTTTGAAAATCATATGATTTTAAATTTTATTATCAATTTAGGAATTATGATTTTTTATTTCTTGATAGATGCTTGATATGTCTGATTTGTAAATGGTCTTTTGTTTTAATGATAAGTTTGGGAAACCATAGAAGAGGATTTGAAATATATTCCAATTTAAATGTTCATTTCTCTAGAGGGAAGTTCTATAGAGATTTCCAAAATGATAAATTAATTAAAAATTGGATCATTAAAATATATTTTCTGGTGATAATGACATTATAATGATATAACATTGTAATTTGATAGACAAACACTATTTATTATACTAAATGCCAGTTTTTACACTTTTATGTGGTTTTTACAACTGATATATGCCTAATGGAAGCCTAATATTCAAATTTTACATGTTAGAAAAGTATATTGAGTAATTTTGATATCATTATTTATACATTTTTTTTAATAAATTTTTTTATGTAGGTTTTCTAAGAATATGAAAATGTAATTTTTCCATTGAGATTGATATTTGATACTTTTTACCTAAACTCGTATTTTTGATGTCATAGGGATCCAAGGTATCATGATGAGATAACTACATATAATTAATATATAGTTCAAAAGAGGCATACTAGATCCCCATCATATTAGACATTCATTGGTCATTATGGATTGCATCTGGGGAAGCGAGTTGAGATAATCCGATTAGTAGTAGGGTTGGGAAGCATCAACTTTTTGATATTTAGTTCCATTAGAGTAAATATTATATCATCTATTTGTGTTCTAATGTGACTCAAATGATTTTTTATACTTAATATTTTAATATTTTCAATCCTTTTTGTGGGAAATAGTGTCTATGATTAATACAATTATATCGTAACATGTGATAGTTTCCTTTAAATTATTATATTATTATATATCAATGTTGAAGCTTGATTAGTCAAGCTTTGTTAGTATTATATTATAATTTTTTCTCTATTTACATTATATACATTCATGGTTTAAGTTTTATTTGTTATAGATCAATTATATATATGGTTATTCTATTAACTAGTTTTAAAAATATTAGAGGATTAAATTTATAATGTATCTTAAATTATGCTTGGATCAATAATAATAATATTATTAGAAAGATCATTTTATAGTATCTTCATGTGGTGAAAATATATTTTACTAAATATTATAAATGATATATTTTTGTTTTTATTAAGAAATATATGGTAACTTTGTGGTATCATATTTTTATTTTATTCAACAACCATTTAAAATGAAATTAGACATTGGTATAACAAATTTTGTTATGCAGTTTTAGATTCAATTTTGGGATGAACTTTTAACAATGTTATATTGGATGATGGATTGTGACCTATTTTTCATAGGAATATCATATAGTGAATTATATTTTTATTTTGGTCATTGATGTGTCATATAAGTTATATATTTTGAAATATGTTTGTATTTTCAGTATTGTAGTAGCTATACATTAATTTTGGGTTTTTGTATTTATTATTTTTGTGTTTTAATTTTTTTTATATTATTTTGTATCATTTTTTTAAGATGGATATTTTTTAAATGGAGTGAAATTTTTTTATAGTTGGTGAGAATTATATTTAGCATCCATTCTCCAGCTTAAGATCATTCATAAGAGTATATCATTTATTCTATGGTGGTTATCTCTAATCATGGGTGACCCAAAACATGCATTGGGTCATGTGATCAGCTTACTTGAAGCATGGATCATGTTCAATAATGGTTGGTTTATAATATTTTTTTAATAAAATATTAGGTATCTTAGAGAACGTTTTTTAGCATACTCTATTATCTAGAAATTTAGCATAGATTATATTTAGTACTATTTTATCTCAAGTGTTACTTGGGGGATGAGTCTAGTCAGCACTTACTCATTTTATTCCATACTATCGTATGGTATATTGGTTTTTATGTCACGAGTTTTGGATTTATTATAACTATTTTTTGTTTTATTAGTTTAGATTGATTAATTTTTTAATTGTGTTGATTTTTATTGGGTATTAAGGGTTTTCTATATTTTGGGAGAATTAATGGAGGATGAAAAAAAGGTACATAGTTTGACTATTCAGCCTAGAATACCATACATAACCCATACTATTGTTTCTCCTTCGGTTTCATGTGATAACATCACAGTTTGTATATTGTTGGAAACACCTTGAGATAAGAATAATCATATCAATTACCACTATTATAATTTTTTATTCCATTCGTCTTAAAATTTCATGGGATATTTTAAATATTTATTTATACTGATTTATAATCAATTATTTTTATTTAATACTTTTTCTTGATTTAGATGTTGTTTTGATATAAGAACTAGGTTTCAAATTAATATAAGATTTTTTTAGATTAAATTACAGATCCTTATAATAAAAACTAATTTTCATTCAATCTATAGAGAAGTAGGAATGTATTTAATGGGGAATATTTAGGATTAAAAATTTACTACAATTACTACATTTATGGTAAAATGATAATGTGTGTTATATTGAAATAATTTAAACCATTCTATATTTTTTTTAAAATGTTTTCAATATTTTACAATAATGTGTGGGGTTTTGATTTGTATTAATATAAGGAAAACTAATATTTATATTTTTTAAATAATTATACTAATTTAATAGTTTTAATTTTATTTGTTTGGATATTGTATAAATTATATTTTATGGTTTATTAACTAAACATTTTCTTTCATTATCTATTAAGATTATAACAACTTGAAGTGTTTTGAAGAATCGTTAGGGGTGGGTATCTCAGTGTTTGAGTTTTTGACTTATAACTAATGAATCTAATGATTCATGAGGTAATGTGTTAGGTCTAGTTCCCTTACAAAATTATTATAAGAAAAATAAGGATTACGGACTTACACAAGCGCTGGAGTGCCAAGGATAGATTGAAGTGGTCATAAGATATCTGGGGACTCTTGATGCCTCGTGTATGAATGTGTTCAGGGTATTATTCAGGGTTCATAGTCCTTGTCTACGGATTTTTGTGGTCCAAAATAATTTGGAATGTGATTTGATGTGATAAATCATTATGGTCACAATCATTTAATGTTACATCCTTGATGATGTGTTGGATGTAAAAGTGATGGTACATAAGATTCTCTTGAATTGTTAAAAATACCGAAGGAGTATGTTTACCCCATCAGTTAACTGGTTTTATTATGTCCTATGGATTTGTCATGTAATTATTTGAAAAGAAATATATGAGAAAGGGCTAAATTTATAATTTTTTAACAAATTTCCATAAACAGGACTAACCTAGTTTAATTGGATAGTTGATGAAGCCATGATGGTAGATATTGTCCCTAGAAGTTGATCCATTTGGGTGGTAGCCTTATTTATCAATGTTATCATGATGTTTTCAAATATATTGATATTTAAAAGCTAAAGGGACATTATTTTGAGAATATAGTTTATTTGAGAATATCTATTTTAAATTTTCCCTCCTTGATAAAGGAATCAATCACTTGTATGCTTTTGGTGTGGTCAGTTCATGAATTCCAAGCCTTACTACTTAAATATTCTCTAGAACAATAACCATCATGGTTAGTTGGGACATATCTAGAAACTCAATATATTGACGTAACCAAGGATGATATATTTTAAATATTCTATATGATGGAGAAAATTAGTGATGATTTTGAATTACACCTTCAATTACCATATTCATTCGCATGTATTTCATTCGTTTTTTTTGTTCCTATATTTCATTTTTTCATTCCTTTGTAATGTTGATTTCATTATAATCAGGTATAGGGAATGTTTTTCTATGTGTAATTATGAAAAAACTATCATATTCATCATTTCATGTTACTATCTTATTTTAGATCTTCATAAAGTGTTCCATAGTGTCTCTATGTTGATAGTTGGATCCATTATTATAATGAATGTCTAATTATTGTAGAGTCAATTATATGTATTAATTATGTAATATGTTTTTTGGGTTGGGTATGTGTGAGTTCTTTACAAGATATATGTTTTTATGTAATGGATTTTGATTATTTATTTTGACTTTGAGGATCAAGTTATGCCTGATTCTCTCTTAAGATGTGATTTTTATGCTTCTTTTCCATTCTCTTTGAAGGTCAATGTATTTATTTGAATAGAAATATTTATGATTGGTGTAATTGTGACTTTATATCCATAACATTATATATTATATTAATCATTTATTTATTTTAAATCTTCATAGTGAAATTTAGGTTAAATTCATTGAATTTTTCAAAAAAAAATCATGATTCAATGATGACACATGATATAAATATAGTTAGTGACTTCATGTGTTTGGTATTGAAAAACCAATTATAAAATTTCAAGGATGATAACCATGGTATTCACATGGATTCTCCAATAGTTCAGTTAAATAGTTGATAACATTAGGTGTGTTTACCATGTGGTTAATGGTTGGTGTATGGTTTAGTCAACCATGATTTTCAATGATGTGACTCACCGAGTTTTCAAATAACATGGCATTCCTAAAATATCCTTACAGGATGAAAATAAAAAATCATTTCATTCATTCCTACACATAAATGCGAAACACTAGTGGAACCTAGAGAATGACCCTCCTTGTTTCTTTCTCTATTTTATGGATTTTTTTAGTATTTATTTTTGTTTTCTTCACGTTAATTTTTTAAACCTATAAATTTTATTTCATATCCATTTTACCCTCCTCTATTTCCATATTATGACATTTTTCAATCCCTAGGGTGTATATTTAATAGAAACAATCATTGTTGGCGTTGTTAGTTTCTACAGATCATATATTTTATTATACATTTTTTAATTTTTAATTTCATAGCATTTATACTCTATTTATTGTAATTATATCTATTCATTATCCATTTATTGATATACCATATATTATTGGTTTTATTTTTTTTCCCTGAAAACTAATCCCTTTTTGGAGATAATAATTTTTTATTATGGATTTAATAATAATAAAAACTCTAGTTTTTTTATAATGAAATGTATTTAAGGTAGGTTTTTGAAAAATAGAAAAATTATTTTAATTTACATTCTTAGTAATTGTATAGATTTATATAAACTATTTATGGGTCTATATTAAGTGAAAACTGTGTTTGAGTTATTATAGAAATTTTATATAAACACATTCACTTTTTTATGGGTTCCTCCTTTAAAGTATCATATTTTCATTTTTTGTAGTGGTTTATGAATATATAATAACAATTACACTATAATATTTTGATATTAAATTTTTATTGGTGTTTTATTGATATAATGTTTGGTATCATAAAAGAATCATGTTTTTAAATGTATCTGGATTTCAATGTGGGTTTCCAAATAGGGTATTTCCATTGGAATTTAAAAAAATTTAATTAAGGATATACAACAAATTTATTGTAGGTTATCAGTTGGTATTGATTTTTTAACACTATTACCATTAATATTTGGAAACAAATGCTAGTTTTTAAACTCAATACTTGGTTGGAACCATCTCATTATTCTTCCAAATTGTGATGCACCCAACAGATTCCTCATGTTGTCATAGTTTTTGTGAGATTCTGGCTATTGGTGATAGTGATAGTGAAACTTATACCATGTAGAGGTTCACATTATGTTAAGGGGGTTTATAGAAGTGGGATGAGGATACATCATTCCATATACTAATATTAGTTGATATTTTACATATGTTAAGACACCTTCTATAAAAAACATCATAGGTATCATATGCACCATTTTGAGTGATTGAGAAGAGTTTACTATCTAGTCATAATAAATCATGATTCAACACCATTTATATATGACATGAATTGGATTTGGGGTGTGTCACATATGTTGAATGTTAATAGAATAATGCTAGTTAGAGACTATTTATGCATTAACATGGTCACAGATGGTCACACCTATATATATCTGGGAAATTTTTTGAGGTGTTTTTGAAATTCATATTATTTTAAACAACAACAAATTTTATTTTTTAAATAATTTAATCTTTTCATATCATTTCATACTATAATTATCATTTTCTCGTAACACATTATTAATACTATTATTTTATTATTTTTTTATAATTCATTATGTAAAATAGATTATTCTTTCTTCTACCTCTTTGGTTGATAATATTTAACCCCATGAATTTTTCTTCTTTCTTACTTTTTTTTCATAATGGTAAACTTATTTATTTATTTTTTAATTATATGTATTTAAACACTTATGGGATAACTCTTAAAGTTTTTCAAATATAACAGATTGATATTTAAAAATTTGTTTGTAGGAATACCCATGTGGTTGGTTCTCTAAAGGAAAAACCTATTTTCTATATGCCTTTAATATTTTAAATTATCAATACTTTTTTTAATGGAGTTATGTCAGATCAAACAAATATGATATAAGGTATTTATTCTCACACGAAACTCCTACCACTTGGAATCAATATATATGATTTTTTTGTTTTTGGTTTAGTGTTAGGATCACCAAAGGAGTGAGCTAGTGTCGATGATGGGTGCTGAACTTGACGTCACATAGAGATCATTTCAGGTATCATTGGTTTTTTATTTTTACTATACATGAGATATCCATGTTTTATTTTCTATCTTACAAATTATTATATAGTTTTTCTATATTTCTATATTTTTATAGGTTTGTTTTTTTATTTGGGATATTCATAGTTCGGCTTGTAATATATATATATATATATATATATATTTGTGCTTGGATATCGATTGTAATTTTTTTATAAATGAATTTATGGGGGTAATTCCCTCTCACATTCTGATTATTGAGAAAAATATTTTTGACATGAATATATGTGAGGTCATGGATCGACCTAGGAGCCCAAATCAGGTCTAGACCATGATGGGATTTTACACCCCATCATAATTTTCAGGAAATTAATTATAGTTAGAAATAATATATTATTGGTATTGATTTCATGATACCAGTTCGTGTCAAAAATGATGAAGATAATATTATAGTATTTTCATATGTCATTGAACTAACTATAAAAATAACAATTTATACAAATAAACAAGTGATTTTGTTGGATTATATAATTGTTAATACATTTCATTGGAACTATTTTGATGTTAATATAACATCATTATAGTGGATATTGATATTTATATACAGGTCATATTATTAGGTAACTGAAAAATATCAGGATGAATGATTTCCCACCTTCTAGATATATAATAATTTGAAATTAAGGATTCAGGACTCCAGTATATATCAATATTCTACAAAGTTCATAAAATTATATTATTATAGAAATTATTTGAAAATATTTATTGTAGATCATAAATAAAACAAAATTTTGGTGTGGGAACAACATGGGATATTTTGGAGGTAATTTCCGAGTGTCATTTTCTCGAATATTGATTATTTATTGTATAACATTTTCATTTTAAATAAAAACTATATAAAAGGTAGAAATATATTATAAATTGGTTCTGTATACCCTTATTTGAAAAATTTATTGGTATTGTTTCATGATAAAAGGCTTCATTACAAGTTGCATTAACTATTTTACAATATTTTATAATAATTTTGGTAGCTTCAGTTCTAGCTTGGAAACATTTTTTTTATTCATAAAAATGAAATTGAACACATTAGATTATATCAAAAATATAATTAAAAATCTAAATTTTATTAATAAATTCAATTTCTATATTTTTGAAATACTATATTTTATAATAAACATATTATATATAAATAGAAAAAAACCATTTTTTAGAAAAAAATTATTTTTAAACATTAAGTACCCAAAATATTATTTAATAACAATTTTTAATTAAATAAGTGATAAAATATAATTATAATAAATTAAAAACCCAAATTATATTCCTAGCATAAAATTAATCAATTTAATTCGAAGACAACATTTCAAAATAAACTCTTTGAAAATACCAACTTTTTAATAGTAAATGATTTTAATCACAAACACTGATGTTTTTCTATTTATATTATTAACAATTTATCAACACCTAGTTATTGAAATATTTTTATTACATATTAGATGTTTTAAAATAATTTAAATATTAATTATAATAATTTATAATGTATAATAAATATTTTTATTATATTATAGTTAAAATAAGAATTATCTTTTTTATTTAACTATGTAATTATTTAATAACCATGAATTATATTATTTTTAATTTTTGAATTAAAATTAATGGTCATAAATATACCTATTTCATACATCAGAAGACCATAACTATAAATCCATTGATCGTATTTCATATATCCAACTACCATAAATCAATTAACTATATAGATTATGAATTAATTTCATTTTTATATGTTTACTTAAAAAAGATAAAATAATAAATTATATTCACTTACTTGTCCCTAAAAACATATATTTTATTTCTAATTAATTTCTTAATATCCATAATTGAAATCAATTTTTTGATCTTCCTAGAAAAACAAGATCATAAATATTTTATATTCATGGAATTTTTATACATATATTTTTTTATTGATCTTTTTAATTTCATGAAAATGTTTCGTATTATATTATCATAATGCATTATTATTTTGTTCTCTTTATAAAATATTCTCTTAATAAATGTTATTATGGTGTTATTTATATCATTGTTCCACAACAAACTAGATATTAAACATAATATAAATAGTAATGAATAATACATTAAAAATTATCATGGTTTTATAGTGTTCTATTATAGAGGTTTTATCCCTATGAACATGGTGTCACAAAATCATTGTTAGTTGTGATGTGTTGGTATTTTATATCTATGTTTTTTTACTAAGAGGGGTCAGTATGGGGGAGAAATATTAGTTTTTTATCATGATTCATGGCTCTAAAATCATTATAATAAGAAGTTTATCATTCTTTTCTGATTGTCGATATTTATATAAATTTAAAAGGTTGTGATTCCCTTGAAATTCATTAAGAACACTCCATTATTTCTTTCACATCGACTGCCTCACAACATTTTCGATTGACCAAAACCTTCAATTGTTGTTTTTTATCATTTGTTTTTTATAGATTCAAATGTATTATCATAATATATTTATTCAAATATCTTATTTGGAATTTTTAGGCCTCATAAGTATTGATTGATCTATTACATGGTCATTACATGGTGGATATCAATTGATCACATAACATGAATAATTCCAAATTTAAACATGGATATCCTTCTTCCTCACCCCATAAATATTTCATTTCTCATATATTAATCTCTCATATATGATTTTATCATTGTGTTTGGATTCAATTTCTATTGGTTTGGGATGTGGTGTTTGTTGAGGATGATATATCTTAGTTTTTTAGTGATTATTTATTTATGTTTGTCATGTTTGGGCACCATTATTCTCATGTTATTATAGAATTTTAATTTAGTCTTTGGTTTAGGTTAGTGATTTTAAATTTCACCTCAATTAATTATATTATGAAAATTAATTTATAATCTCAATTTCTTCAATGACTATGTGGTTAAAATTTAACTTTTGATAATAATTTAAAAAATTATGTAATACTCACTAGGATAGTGAAATGGGTGTTCATTAAATTATTTCAATGTAATTTCTTACATAATATTTCTTAGGTCAATTGTGAAGAAATATTATGAGATATATTCTTTGTGGTGTTACCATTCATCATCAAGTATATAATTTCATAATAACCTAAGGATAGAAAAATATTAGATATGTTGATATATGGAATTAATATATGATGTTTTTTAGATATAAACCTTTTATTAAGAAATGAATCATTAATAAATGAGAAAACATAAATAATCGTTTTTATAGAATTTTTGAAATGACTACATGATTACAATAGTTTTAGTATTGTTGTTTTTATATTTTTTTAAATGGGGTGATGAATTGAAAAATATTAGGGCCTCTGAGAGGCATCTGAGTGAAAACCCGAGGCGGTTAGGATTCTCCCGTTCTCGGTTTCCTCTTCCCCCTCTGGCTGAGATCGGTTCATGGCAGCTTCTTCATCGGCGTGGCGTGGCGTGTTCTGGTGTGGTGTAGAGAGACAAGTATCTGGAGAGATTATTCATGCCTTTGTCTTCTGGTCCCAGTGTCGTCAATTTCCGGTGGTTTTTGGCTTCAACGAGGCTTGTCTTGCCTCCGGCTTCTGCGGTCGGCGTCGACGACTCTCGGCGGTGATACGTCGTCCAGATCGGAAAAGGACAGGGCTTGGCGGCTCTGTTTTCTCTCGATCTGTTGTTTCTCACCTCTTCCATGGCTTATCCAGTATGTCCTGGAATCATCCAGCAGGTTCCAGTGTGGCTCACGTCTTTTCTGCAGTGCTCTGAGGGGAATGATCTAGGTTTCAGCTGCTGGATGTTTCACGCTGAGGGTGGCATCAGAGAAGGTGAAGTGACCACGATCCTTCTTCTTCGACGACCTCGTTTTCTGGTGATCAAGGGTGGATTTGGGAATTTTTGTGGCATCAGTAAGTTTCAACAATTGTGTGTGGTTTGATCACAAGAAATGTTGGGTGATGCTTTCAATTTGGCTATGGTTCGTGACAATTGGTTAAAGATGATGAGGATTGGTGGTTAAGGGTGATGGAGGAATGACCGAGTTATATGCGGAGCAGGGTACGACATCAGGGCAGCCTGATCTTTTTTCTGGTTTCATAGATGTACTTTTGTAGATGGATTCTTCCAGGAGGTTTATCTCACGTCGCTGGTAGGTTGGGCGATCTCCGTCTGGAGTTTAATGACGTGAGGATTTGGGCTGGTGTCGATGGTCGCACCGGTGGACGCTTGAGGAGGCTAGCTCTGAGGATTGGTATGCTTGTCCAATGTTTGTTCCTTGGATCATGGTTTCTTGGCCTTGACTTTGTTGTTTGTAAGTGGTGAAGTGATGAAATGGTGAAGTGGGGAAGTGGTGGTCTGATGTAGTGGTGTGGCAATGAAGTCATGTTTGGTTTCTCACTTTTTCCTCACAAGTTATTGCATAAAAAAAATTTACTTTTCAGTCAAATGGGGTGATGAAAAATTGTTTTCATGGTTATAACTTGTTGTGATTATTCTATGATATATTAGATGATGTTTTAAATGAATTGTAATTGATATTGTGGTTGTTTCCATGGGAAATTGTGGTTGTTTGTAGAAATATATTTTTAGGTAGTTCTGTGGTTACGTATTAATTTCCCATGAGTGTGGGATGTGAAATTAAGTAATGAAATGGTTAGTAAGTATTTATTCTAATAAAATAAAATAATTCAACATAAATTTAATAATAAAATATTGATAAAAGAGTAATTTCATATGTACAAAATGATGTTCATGTATTTAAAATGAAAGGAGATAATTAATTGATAAAATGTGAACTCAATTGAAATTTTTTATGGGATATATGTTCGATTAATGAAAATATAATTTGTTATAAATGATATTATTTATAATATAATTCTATGATAATAATTATATATAGATATTAAATGTGAATGTGGACACTTTTTGATAAAATTATGGAATAAAAATTTATTTTATATAAGTGAAGTTTTGTTATTGTGATGTTTTCTAGTTGTTTTTGTTTCTATGATGGGGAAATGTGACAATAATGACACTATTCCAAGTTGATATTTGATGTTATAGTTCATTTCTTTTCTAGATAGTCGGTAGGTATATCTTTAGTAATATTTTATATCTACTATGGTTTTATTTTTTTTCTCACACCCCACCACCAATGTCGAGTAACCTGACTAATTACCATATACTTTTTTGGGTGATATTTGATTTCCCCAATATCCATGATAGAGGTAATATGAATAATAGACTACAAACCCTTCTTATCTCAACCATCTAAACATAATATGTGGTAAAATGTGTTGATTTCCTGGAATGTAATGTATTTGATGAACATAAGATATAAATGTGTGTGTGTGTGTGTATGTGTATATAATGAGGATATAATGATATTAATGACATTCATGTTTATATACTCTATAATGATTCATCAAGATGATAAATTAGTATTATTGTTATGGATATTTTCATAGTCATGTGGTTATGTGTATGTGATATTTCATATGTTGTTATATGTATTTGGAAGGGTATATAGTGTCTTGATATATGTTTTGCGAGTGTTAAGGTGAATATATTTATGGGGATATTTATATAGGATAACATTATATATTTTCATGATTCTATATCATTATACACGTGTTTAGTATATGGTGGTTAATCTAGGGTGATGTGATGTAATTAGTTGACCTGGTCATTTTGTGAGTTGGTTGATTACCATCCCCACTGAGGCTGTTGTATTACTATTCCAAACAATTATGGGTTGTTTTATAAAGGATCTTGATAATTATATTTTTTATAATCACCATAATATTTTATAATGTTCTTATATTTTGTGGTAAAATTTGGAGAATAATGTGGAAGTTACAAGCATGTTATATGACATGAAGTAATTTTTACGGTGTAACTCTGGTATGAATTTCTTATTTTGGATATATATTTCTAGATGATTTTTATGTATTTAATTTCATCAACTATTAGGATGGATTTAATTTATATTATAATGAATTCTATTTTTTGTTTTAGCCTATGTTCTTAGTATTTATAATGTAATTACTAACCTATGATTGTTTTGTCATTAGGTTTCAGTCGCCAAATTGTGGATTAATGAACAGTAAAATCAAGGGTTAAATTTTACTTCACTATTCTCCAAAGGGGGTTTCTAAAATATATCGATCAATGAACTCTACAACATAATTATATTATGATCCACACATGTGTAGACTCTACCCAAGCTAATAATGAGTTACATTTTTACCCACAAATCAAACATTCAATAGGTCGTGAGTAGAAAACAAGAACTAAGGATATATCATCCCAAATATATGGATTTAATTTCCAATAAAAAATAACCTATCAAAATAAGTGTGAACAATATATCGAATTTACTAACCAAAATACATTCTCTATGTAATGTTGTTAACAACCCATCGAAATAATAATGATCATAACTCTAATTTCCCAATGAAACATTTTAAATGTATTTAGTCCTAAAATATTAAATTATTATATGGCCTAGGTTACTATAAAAAAATATTATTTATGTAATATAACCATAACTCATAGAAAAACCATCCTTTTAATAATTGAATAATATATTAACGGCTCTGGGGTAATTTTCAGCATCACGAATTTTTCTCATATCCAATTTATAAAATACTTTCCAAACCACCAAAAATAATCCTCAAATATCAAAATAAACTATCTAGGCCACGAAAAATCATTCAGAACACATTCTTCTACTAAAACTATTGATTTTCACATGATATTGGATTATCTATGTGATTATATGTTATTTCCCCCCACCACGAAAATCAACTCATCTCATAAGGAAATCATATCATAGTCTAAATGATATAGAACACCCATAGAACAATTTACAAACCATACTATAAAATAATCTTGAGAAATATAAATCCATATTCTAATGTGGCATGACATATATCTAAATCATAACAACCCATGTAAGTCACTTCTAAAAGTGTCATCCAAATGTAGAATATTTCATGAACCCCTCCCAATGTTTCTTGAATATAATTTAACTCTCTGGTTTCATCCCATGACATCAAAAACACTTTTAAATTTATTTGATTCATTTTAAATAGACCACATACTGAATTTGACCTAACCAAAGTAATACTTGTAAATCAACACTCCTTCCCATTATAATATTTTTAAACATATTTAATCCCCTTGGAATCTATGTTTTATATGAGGGTATAAATTATTTTTTCATTAATAATCATTTTCATTAAATAATCGTAAATTTTCACCATAAAAACACATCAATTACATCATATATGAATTATAGACCATAAATATATTTAACTTATTTAATATTAGTCATATAAACTGTTTTTCATTAATAATAATTCAACTACTTCCATTTTATCATTATAAAAATTCTTATTAATAAAATGATATTTCGAGTAATTCTCAAAAATCAATTCAAACAATTGTTGAATTAAATAACAATTATCCAAGCCATAATAAATGTCATCAAGTTATTCAAAAAAATAATATTATAATAATTTCATATTAGTTAACCTTTTTAAATTTTAATTTAATATATATACTTTATTCATTTTAATTATAAATTGTCTGCCAATCATGAAAAAAATGGTTAAATAATAGGGATTATTAAAATATAAGAATACTTTTTCACATAAATAGCTTCAAGGACACAATGGGGTGTTTCCTTCATGGTAACTATATATTGGTTATTTTTTCTCTTATGTTATGTATGTTTTAGAATGAAAATTTGGAGTTTTTGGTAGTTTTCATTAATGAACTATTAATAATCACGGTTTGGAAACCATTAAATGGAAAATGTATTACTTATGTAGTGGGGAAGAGTGGATCACATGACATATGATCATTTTCAAAATAGTGCTTAGTTTTCTGTGTTGGATAGTTACAGATGCATGGACATATCATTTTTTCGAAATCCCTATGATACAATCATGTTTCCTACTCATTTTGGGTTTTTTTTCATTTTACACTCCTTGTCATTATGGGATCCACTGCAAAAAAAATAGATTGAAAACCCCTAACTCAAATGCTTCTCATGGGGACACCCCACCCTTTTCAATATTGTCATAGATCCTGGAAGTTTTATTTTTGGTGATTCATCTCCATGTTCAAAAGGTATGAGATCATCTCTACTCTTTATCTTACATTCCCTCATTTTTATATAACTCCTCTTACACTATTTGATATATATCAATTATTTTATTTTATAGGGTTGGAAGAAATTATGTATTTTGGTTGGAAATGGTGTTGATCCATAGTTAGTAGTTCCTTTCCTAGGTATCTCACCACATTTGATAAGGTTCCACTACCTGAGGTTGGTGTTTTGTTTTCATTCGCAATTATTTGAGATTTAAATTGCTACCTAAGTTTTCTGAACCCTTTTTATTCATATTGAATTTATGTTTGGACTAAATATGTTGATATTCAGTTTCATTCCTTAACATGGATAGGTTTCTCTATGGTAACTAGTTATGATTTCATAATTAGAAATGGTTATTTGGTGGGATATGTAGTTTTATTCATTTATTATGTTTGTAAAAATTTCTAGGTTGGGTTTTATTGAATAAAAAACATTTATATAGTTTTTAATATAAATATTCTTATAAATGTGGGTTATCATTTTTTATTAACGGATTTAGTTTGTTACCAAAGGGGTGGTATTGATTTTTAATGTGATATAGAGTTACCATTTGAGTTCTTGTATGTTTGTGATTGTTTATTTTTTTACATTTATAATGAATTGTGTTTTGAATTAAATAATATTTTATAATGGATTAAAAATGTAAAAGATTAATTAATTAAATTTAAATACCCAGTCATGACCATTGGACGAGATGATTGATGGGTTTTCACACTTGTTGATCCGCATATTTGTGTTTAAGATGTTATGTTTACCCACCTGATGATTTATTTATTTTTTGTGATTTATGTATTGATTATGTATTAGGGTTCAGATTATAAATATGTTAGATGTGGGAAGAATGCGACAAATATGTTAGACCAAGGAGAATTGTTACAATATTGTGGGATAATTTGTTTAATAGTGGCCAATATCTTTAACATATTTCATGAATAACATTGTGTTTAAATTTTGTATGTATTTGGAGATAATTTATGTAGTTAGGTTTTCAGATGTCTATTCCCCCTAGTTTTACATAACACATGGCTAGTGGTACGACTATCTAGGGCACATTTATAGTTATTTCATGTACTGATGTGTAAAAATTAACCTACAAGTAGTATACCTTCCTTTATGTCCCATGAGTTATCCTATTTTTCCCAAAAGTGTTTCATTATTCTATGTATCAAATGATATGTTTAATTTTTATTTACTTTATGACCTGAAATTTATATATATTGGATTACGAGATTTCATTTTCTGTACTTCTTTCAATCACATGTTCTGTAAGAGAAATAAGGCAATGTTTTTAAATACATATTTTCAGTGTATCATAATTGGTTTCTGTTATAAATAAATTGAAATGGTCTAATAGAGGCATCCAACTGGCTTTATCTCACATAGTACATACTTACAATAATCGGTATGTAGTCTTCATATCTTGTGCAGGTTCATTCACGTCTTGGATTTTTCGTTGGATGTGGTGTTTCATTCCTTGAAATTTGTATGGTTTATAGGGATCATGGTGGTAACCATATTTTCATATGGATTTGGTGTTAATACCTATAGTATCATCAAACATGTTGTCTTGGGTTTTTTAGGATTCTTTTTTTATATTATGTTGATGTTTTTTGTAATTTATTATATGATTGTTCATATGATATATCTATTTATTAGAATCATTATTTCATGATGTTTATTCCATTTTAGGATTCTATGTATGGGTCATGAGAGTTAAATTTCCCCAAGGGTTATGTTGATATCCTTCTCACCTCTTGTTGGCCCGATGGGATGGGGGACACTCCTCATGTATATGACAGTCCATGCCGGGTTTGGGTTTTGATGGTGACCATGGATGGTTCATTACAAAACTGTATCAAAGATATTGATTAATAAAAGGTGCCTAGGGATTTGTGATTCACCTAAATTTTATTTAGTATTTTATGGTAGGAAAGATATTGGACCATCGTGACTATAAATTTATATATGATGATGTGTTTGGGACACTCTATATTATGTTTTATACAATGATTCCCTTGTTGGAAATGAAAATTAATTCATTTTTTTTTGCTTTAACATGGGATATTTTATTGTGAATTTTTATTTCACAATTTTCTATGGATATTTTTTGGAGATAGTCACAGATTCTCGCTTATTTGGATTGGAGTTGGTAGGTTTTCAGAATGCACGTGGTTAAAGAGCATGGTTTTTCAAACTATGCATAGGCTATGTAGAATACTCTAGTTAAATTCTAGTAGAACATAGTTGGATTGAACATGGTTTGATAAACCATGTGGACAGACTATGCATAGTGTATATTATTTTAATGTTTTTATGTTTTCTCAAATTTAATGATTTTGGTTCCTTCTTTGTTTGTAGTTATTTTTGGAGATTAGAGTGGATTTTATTTACTGTAATTGTTTTTGAATAAAATTAAAAATCAATGATTTATAATTATAGTAGAAATGATTTTTGAAAAACAATGGTTTGGGTTCGTGAGTTACTCAAGGAAATGGTTTTTTAAATATAGAAAAAAAATTATGTTAAGATGTATGTTAATGAAATAATTTATAGAGTTTCATTTTATTAAAAACATGAAATGTTTTTATTAGTGGGAATTTTTATACAATATTTTAACACATATTAACATGGTTTGACAAAAGTAAATTGATTTTGAGTTTGTGTTAATTATGAAATGATTTTGGTATATGGTATGAAATGTTTCCATTGATTTTATTAAAAATTAAGAGATTTAGTTTTTCATAACCACGATTCATGAATATTCTCTTATTTTTTCCCTTTTGATAATTTTTTTGATGTTGTATTGTAATTCTAGTTTATTTTTTCTTGTTTCTAGTTTCTTTCAACACATTGTAATATATAGTAGGTTTACTGAGTTTTCAGTTATTTGATGCTCTATAATGATTCAATTAGGAATAAAACATCATATTGGTAATTGAATGAAGTTGGTTCCTATCCTGGTGAACAAGGTGTTTTTTCCCAATTTTTGACTCTGCGTAGGATTGTGATAGAGTATTGGAGCCATGTTATTCTCAGACCATGGACCGGCCATAAATTTGATTGAAGCAATATATTCCATTATTATACAGATATCGTGGATCCAACGAGCTGATGGTGTGGATAGAAGTGGATGAATTTATTTTTATATTTCTATGAACTTTTGAAATCTCTAAGGCGATATACATTACTCCATTGTTTAAGTGTATGGGTATGTAATAGTGGAAGATTTTTATTTATATCATATACCTAAATGTGGTCTCTTAGTGATATTTTAAGGGTAACTCTGTATAATGGTTTTATCCAAAATCTGTTAGATTTGAGAAGTAGATATATGTTTTGGATTTTCATCTAGGTGATTGATCAATGAAATACTATGTAAAAATAATCTACCATGTTTCTCTTCTCTTATAAGAAGGGTATAGATGATTCAAAGAAGTTGTGGTTCCTTGTTAATGGAATTTTACTAGATCTATGTCATGTATTGATTCATTCTATCCTGAAAATCATCTCATTAGTGGTTTATATGGATGTTATCATTGAGGTAATCTTTTCAGGGAAACCGAGATTGGAATCTTCATTAATGCTCACAAGTGCATGTTAATAATATTTGGCTAATAAGATGGGGAAATAAGAAGATGGCGGTGATGGGAGGATATCTTCATAACCTAACATTCATGTGGCTATAAAAAAATGTGAGTTACCTATTTCTACTTTGTGAAATATAGGGAATTTAAATCAACTTTTCCATCAACAGATTATAAAGACCATTCATTTTCTTATGTTAATATTATAACAATTAAAATATAAAAAACATAATATTCTTATGAAACTAGAATAAAATGGTTTATTTTCTAGGGAAAAGTAGGTTTATGCATATCTTTCACAATAATAAAACATAAGATTAATTTAAAATCTTCTTATGTATCGTTTTAAATCTAACCATCTTTTTTGTACATGTAGTCTCCTAAGGATATACATCAAATAAGGGGGTGATATTAAGGCCTAGTAAGAGGTTGGATAAGGACATAAATCAATATAAACCAGGTTATCATAATAATCATTATCATAGCATGAGTATTGGATCATCAACATATTGATTATTGTAATCATTTGATAAAGGCATGGAATGTGGAAACACATTCAAATTAAACATTGTGTCTAAGTGGTCAAATACCACACAAAGTTATGGAAAAATCTAGCACCAGGTTCACACATAACATATTTTCATAATAACAGTAAAATAAATTTGAAATAATATATAATCATGTTCATTAAAATTTCACATTATCTCATGAGTAAATAACATTACATTATGCATTGGATGGATATATATTTCTATCCCACCTATCTCGTCATAACATTTACAAAATCATGCATGCCACATAGAACATATGTCAATCAAAGTCATGAAGTAAACATAGTGAAGTGAATGGGTTTCATAAGAATTTAAAAAAATAAAATATTCATGAAAATAATTGGTTCTCAAATGAAAAAATGGAAGTCCATCATGTACATAATAAATCATTATTATTTAGTGGAAAATATGTAATTCAAGAAGAGTAAAATATGATGTTTTTGAAATTGAAGTCAATTTCAAAATGGTTTTTGTTATAAATTTTTCAACATGGTAGGAACATGCATAACCTTAAAAAGGAAAAGGGAATGGAAATTTGATGAAAGTGTTTTTAATATTCATATCATGGAAGAGAGAATAACCCAAGGAAAAGAATTAGGTTAGAGAATCCCCAAACCTTAATTCCTGTTATATTTCATATCTTTTATGACTCCTCAATAAAAACATATTTTTATTAAAAAGTTGTACCATAAGTGAATTATATTCCTTTATATAACTATTTATCAGTTATTATTCTTATTGTATATTTCATAAACTCTGTTGAATAAATCTATGTGTTTTAATATCATGTTCTCATAAAAAATTATGTTTCTCTTCAATTTGTCTTTTTTCATTCAAATTCATTTATAGAGAGTATAATTAACAGTAGAAGCATGTAATACATGTAATTACATATGTATATATTATATTTAACTAATAATATCCTTCCAAAGGGTTCTTATAACCATTTTATTGGAAATTTCTCCATAGGTGGTTAACAAACTCTTAATAGGACATTGTCGAAAGAGCGCAAAAATGGATTACCATATATATATATATATGTCATATATATGATACTTTCAGTATGTTAAAGTACTAAATATAATGTTAAATTACTATATAATTAGTTTTAGAGTATATGGTTTTTAAATTAATTAAAAAAATAGAAGAAGGATAAGAATAAATGATGGAAGAGATAATATGGACTTACTCTATCCTCGGAGTGGTATCTCTTGTACGACACCATGAATCCCTTTGTGATTGGAATTGGATGGATCCATAACATCCCTAGGTTTTTCAGGAGGCTTAAGAGGGGGTATTGGGATAGATCATTGGATTTAGAAGGAGTGGTATGACGGGTTTTTCATGGGATGTAAGAGGGATTATTTATAATTGAATAGAGGGGTATTTTTAAACTAAAATTTATTTTCAAAGGCAAAACTTGTAATAATGATTTTTTGACCATATAAATTAAATTTTAATACTATATAATGGTTTTAAGACTTTAAATCACCTTTATTATTTGAATTAATTTGTTTATTTAAATGGACTGTAGAATACAAAAATATTGTTATTTTAATGAATCACTTATGACTTTAGGATTTGGAAAATAATTTCTAGTTCGAGAAATTTATTTTATTGTATTTTAATGAATAATTATTAAAATTAAATATATTATAGCAGAAAATTATGTTCTATAAATAATTATTTCAATAATATATAACATGTGATGCAATTTATGTTATACAAGTTACATGAAAGGTGTATTTTTTTTTCTATTCATCAAAAAATAATGTTATTTTAGGAAATTACCTAAAAATAAACCTTGAAGATTTTTTATGTTAGGATTTGAAAAAATTAATTAATTTTATGAAAATAATTTTATAAATATGAGAAAATAAATTTTTAATTAATAGCATCTTTTATTCAAGAAATACCAATTTTAATGTTATAACATATTTTATGAAACTTCAAAAAATAAATTAAAGAATCATAAAATTAATTTATAATAATAATAAAACGAAATCATAATTTATGAATATATTGTATGAATATAAATTTCCTTTTAAATCATTATATTAATTATAAAAATGTAAAAATTTATTTAGGTTTTACAAAAATATAACATTAAATATATCATTTATTAAAAATATTACATTCTTATTCAAAGACATAAATATATCATATTCTCTATGTGATTATATGACATTATTATAAGAAGTTAATTTCCCTTGATAAAATTGTGGTCATTACATTCCTCCCCCCATTTGAAATTTATCCGTCGAAATTTGATTTATTATAAATAAGTGACGTTGTTTATCCTTTATTGATTCCTCTAGTTCCCAAGTCACATATTCACACTTATGGTTTCTCCAAAACACATTGAAAATGTCTTCAGTCTCATAGCGTATGAGTTTGTCTCTCTGGTCCAAGATCTTTACTAACTTCTCTTAATATGAGAGACCATTCTATAAATATACCACATATAGATTTAATACATTTATGTTGTTAGGTATGGACTATCTCAAAAGTTATAGATAAAACTAGTTAGTAATTAGTGTGTTATTTTTCGGATATGAATTACAATAGGCTTGTGCCCCTATGATATCAAGGATCTAATGTAAAAAATGTAAATTGGGATGAAATTCCATTTCTTTGTAAATTGCATGACTATTTTACATAGTGACACTCGAAGGAAGACTTTTGATCTAACAATGAACTCTAATTCTCTTTGAAAAGTATCTTCATAAATCTTTTATTAAATATAAGAAGATTTGATAAGTTAGTGGATAGTTTAAGAAATATTTTTCTTCTCTTTCACAATATTGGGACAAAGTATATTTGTTTTTCCTACTTCATCTCAACAGGATGGAGGTCTACATCTCATTCCATAGAGAGCTTCAAATATATTAATCTGAAAACACAAGTGGAAGATATTATTCTATTTGAACAAAACCAAATGAAGATACATATACAATCCACAATTTAATACCATTGAGTAGGTGGTTGTCATGACATCACTCTTCTGAATATTCTATTAAGATATTCCATCAGTTTGGGGGTGATAGGTTATTCTGAAATTCATATCAGTACTCAAATATTGTTGAAGACTTTTCCAGAATGTTGATGTGAAACATAGATCATGATGAATGAAGACTAAAAGTGAAACCTCATGTATCCTCACAAATTATTTCATATTTATCATAGAAATTTGTTCAATCAAGCGATCATACTGAATATCGATATAGTGGGATGTCTTTGTGAGTGGATCCACCCCAACAAATATAGCATTATTTCCTTTGAATTTATTCTGAAGACCAATGACGAAGTCGATATTGACATTCCCCCATTTCCATGTGGGTATATGGAATTGTTTCATCATCCAGTTAGACATTTGTCTTTTTTCATTAACTTTATGACATACCACACACCATGAGGCATATTATGTAATATTCTTCTTCATGTTTTCTCACTATTAGTGTTCTCGTAGATCAAGGGACATCATGGTACTTCCATGATGGATGGAGAAAGGTGAGCAAAGTACATTATCCATTGGATCTTTATTTATATCACGTGATGAAGGAAAAGAAGAATTTCCCCAAACCAAATCACAACATTATCATTGATATGGATGTGTTGTATCTTTTCTTACATTACTACACTCAAATTATTTTGTAACTTTAGTTCATCACATCGTTCATCATCTACCTTCTATTGGCTAGATGGTTAAGATATATTTTCAGCAAGGTTTGATATATTCCCCACTATAATAATTTCTAAATTCATCCTTATCGTATCCATGAAAATAAGTTATTTCTCAATTTTCATCATAGATAGTGTCATATTATTTCTTTAAAGAACACGAGATTCTTTATTTGCCTTTCCACGATAGTAATTAATAGATCAATCATATTCTACTATTAGCGCAATCCATATTCATTAATTCATGTTGGTCTCCAGATGATTGAATATATATGTTAGACTCTTGGGATCTGTATATATGTGAATTTTTTCACAATAGAGGTAGTTCCAAAAAAATTTCTAGGAGAGTATCATAGTGGATAACTATAGGTCATGAGTTAGGTAGTTCTTCTCAGGAATATTCAACTACCATGAGGTTTACAATATCACATTTTAATTTTTCATTATTACATAACCTGAGACCTTATTTTAAGAATCACTATATATCACAAAAAATCATAAAATTATGGGTAGTGTGAGTGCATGTGAAGTTATTAGAATTATATTATATTTTTGAAACTATCCTCACATTCTTCCATCCATAAAAAATTTACCCCTTTCCATGTTAACATAGTTAGAGGGATACTCAATCATGGGAAATTTGACACAAATCGTAGAGAATATCCTATTAATCCAATAAAAATGTGGATTTACATTACCCTATAGGGTATAATACATTCCTCAGTTTCATTTTTTAAGGATCTAGATAATTCCTTAATGTGTGACCATGTGTCCCATGAATGAGATACATTCCATCCAAAAGTAATATTTAATTAACATGGAATGCAATTAATTCTTTCTAATGGTTTGCATCACAATCCAATATTTTCCTCAGGTTACTCATTTCTCTATGGGAAGATAATAATATCATTAATGAATAATGAAAAGAATTTTTTAAGTTAGTATCTAAAGACTCTATTCCTCAAATCCCTGAAGATTGTAGTGTAATTAGTATTTCGGAGGGTATAATTAGAAACTCAATGTTCACATTCATTTTACCGAAAGCAGTCTTCCAAATATATTCATTCTTCACCATCAGTTGATGATATCTAGAATTAATATACACATTTTAGAAGTATTGATATCCTTATAGTTGACTAAACAAGTCATTAATCTCTGGAAGAGTTTACTTATTATTTATGGGTATCTTTTTGAGCACCCAGAAATTGATAAAGAATCCAATTGATCAATCCTTATACTTGACAAAGAGCACCAGTGGTCTCTAATGTGTTTCAATGGGGTTTATGAAGACATTTTACAAATGATATTATAATTGCTTCTTTAATTCCTCCAGTTTTATTCTGGCCATCCTATAGGAACATTTTTGAGATAGGATTAGCTCCATGTATGAGTTTTGTTGATTGTTCTACTTCATGATTTGGGGGAAGTTTGGGTAACTCATTTTGAAAAACATCGTTGTATTCCCTAATAATTGGACATCCCTTTTGGTTGATACATTCCTTTGGATCTACCATTTGAGTGAGGAATTCTTATTTACAGGTCATCAACACCCACATTGTTAATGGATTTTCCAAAAGATATTTAGGGTATTCCATGTATTTGTTGACTATCCTGGGGTGGTTTATAATCTGAAAATATATTTCCCTTTCCCAATAGTTTCTGTTTTCTCTATGTAACAAGATACAATCTATTCCCAATATAAATTTCAATTCCACTAAGGGAAGAATTATTAGATAATCTTGATGGATCTTCCCACATATGCCAATAAGAGATTTTTCTAACAGTTGGGTTGTAATGATTTCACCACTAGGTGTTTGTAATGTCTTTATTTCAACTTATCAGGGATTCGATTCAATATTTCTAAATAAATTACAGGATATAAAGGGATGCGTACAACTAGAATCAAATAAATATTTTTTTTCTATTCATGAGTGAATAGGATGTGTATAGTATATGACATCATTTTCAATCTCCAATAAATTAGTTGTAATGGAATAGATTTTCCTTTTCACATTTGGCATTGGTGGTTTCTGATGCTGATTACCCTTAATGAGTTGATGTTTAGTGCACTAACTTCCATATATCCCTTTCTATATAAATAAATAAATAAAACCAAGGGTATTTCTATTCTTTACTTCATCATGTTACTTGGATTCCTCAGGTATCTTCAATATTCATGATACTTGTGTCCTTATCTACCACACCTATACTATTACCCTACTCTATTGAGGCAGTTACCATGATGGTTTATCCCACATTTTTGACATGTGAGTAGTTCATATTTATGTCAACATTTATAATTGATCCTCTATCTTGAAGGATCATATTTAATTTCATATCTCCATACCCATGGGACCATTCAAAAAACTCTATCTCCACATGTAGATCATATCAAACAACATGTTCCTAACATCCAACATCTCAAATTGATAGATTTATTTGAAGGAATGGGTTTAAACCACTAAATAATCAATCTATTTTTTTATCAGTGTTGATCACACAAAATGAGGTGTACATTTCATTTCTTGTGATGTTTTCTTATAAATCTATGAAAGATTCAACATCCTTTTTCAAAATCTCTATAAATTATCTCTTCATATTTGTATGATGATTTTGAGGGAAGTACTTAACAAGAAATATATTACTGAAGTCTTCCCATTCTATATCCCCAATTACATCCTCTGGGTTGGTGTTCTTAATCAATTACCACCAGTGATTGGACTCTCTATCTAAATGATAGATGAATAGTGCCAGTTTTTCCTTCTCAAAACAGGGGAGCATAAGAAAGAAATTATCCAATGAGTTATGCTACTATTATGTAATAAGTGGATCATGAATTAAACTAAATGTCTGTGGTCATTGCCACATAAAACATTTGATATCCAGTTTCTCCTTCTTAGGTGAAGGCAGACATTCCACATTATTTAGGTTATTATTCATAGATTGATATATAAGGGTAATCATTACCTTGAAATTTTTATATCTTACTCCTAAGGAATTGGTGATGTCATTTTAGGAATAATTGTATTGTCCCTCAAATGTCTTGTTGAAATGGTTTATCCTTCATCCCTAAATTTTATAAAATAAAAATGTTTTGACGAAATTCATAGTCAATAATTCATGAATAAACAATTTATTTCGTTGTAAAATTTAGTCTAAATGCATATCTTCTGGGATCCTAATGTTTAGAATACTTCTAAAAAAATTCTTATTTGGTTATTAAATATACTTAGTCTTATACTAAGGATGTTCAAATATATCCTCCAATCATAATTCTCAAATTTATTTAAACATTCTCTGATCCCAAATATTATGGCCCTACATTTTCTAAAAATTGTATTACATCATTTTAAAGATAAAAATCATAATAAAATTAAAAACGAATACCATTGTTTAGACTCTTGGAAAAATTTGGAACATAAATTACTTGAATAATAATAAAACAAAAACACTTATTTAAAAACATATTCATTAAAGCTCTTGATCTTCTTAGTACATGTATTCCCCAGAAGATATAGATCACATAAATGGATGAGCTAAAACACTAATAAGATGATAGATATGGACATTAATCAATATAACATTGGTGAACATAATCATCATCATTATAACATAAGAATTGAATAATCATTTTAATAATTAGATCAAGAATTAGATAATGACAAGTAATGTGGAAATTTAGAAAAATAAAACAACCTTTCTAAGTGGCCA
This sequence comes from Viscum album, assembly GCA_963277665.1. Lineage (NCBI taxonomy): Eukaryota > Viridiplantae > Streptophyta > Magnoliopsida > Santalales > Viscaceae > Viscum > Viscum album. The sequence continues at coordinate 1,587,102,693 of OY728155.1, forward strand.
AATACTATACATAGTTGTGAAAAAACCTAGAATTACGTTCATCAAGAACATATGTGTATAATTATAAAAAATCATTTGAGATAAAATATTGAATAATGTTCATGCATATTGAAAATTATCTCATGATATGCATCACATTACCCAATACATTAGTGTGATATATAATTCTGGGCTCATCCGTCACACCATAACATTTACAAAATCAGGCATGCCACATAGAACATGTACTAAAAAAACTTATAAAACATACCCAATGAAGAGAATTGGTTTCTTAAGTATTTTATAAATAATATTATAATGGAAAAATCCTTTTATCCCAAATGGAAGATGGAAATAATGGTTTTATATATTTATTTATTATTCTTCAGCAGACCAAAAGTATAATAATAGGAGTAAAAAACGATGTTTTAGAAGTAGAAGACACTTTAAATAATGATATCCATAGAAATAATTTTTTGCATTGAAGGAACATGTATATCCCCAAATGGAAATTGAAGGGACATTTCAATTAAATATTATGAACATTAATACCTTGGAAGATTGAATAACCCATAGAGTGGAATGGGGTTTTAGAAACCCCTTAACGTAATTCCATATTTATTTCATCTCTTTTACAACTCATGAATAATAAAAATTTATATATTAATATATTTTTCCAAAATTAATTTATATTAATTTATAAAACTATTTAAAAATTATTATCATTATATTAAATTTCTTAATCTATATTGAATAAATTTTGTTGTTTTGATATCACGTTTTCCTTAAAATAAAATTTGTTTCACTTTGATTTCCATATGTTAATTGAAATTAATTTATAGACATATATACATAACACCAAAATATTATAATTAATTTAATAGTAAATTTATATATAATATATAATTAATAATACCCATCCATGAATGTGGTTATAATAATTGTTTTTGAAATGTCCCTATATGTGGTTAACTGACCTTTAATTGGATGTTATCGAAATATCATGAAAAGGGTGTATGAAATTATTTTATGTGACATATAGGATAAATTTAGTAGATTAAAATTATTAATGTAATGTTAAATTACATCATTATAAAATTTACTGTCTATTATTTTGATAGTAATTGGGTAAAAAGAAGAAGGATTTGAAGAAGAGAGGAAGAGTTAATGGAGACATACTCATTCCATATCATGGTAACTCGGGTATTACACTACAAATACCTTTGTTGTAGTAGATCAGTGGAATAAGAATTTCCCTAGGATTTATAAAAATATTAAGAGGGTTGATTTCGATATATCATCGGTGTTTGGAAGAGTGGGTTGAGTGGTTCACCGTGGGAATGGAGAGGGGTTCTTTATATTTTAGGAGAGGGGTATTTTAGAATAAAATATTAAATGAAATATTATATCAACTGTGAGACATGTAATTATGAATGGTTTACAATATAAATCAAATTTTAATATAATATAATATTTTTATGAATTTAAAACACCTATATAAATCAACATCATTAGTTTATTAAAAAGAAATGATGAAAAAAGAGAAATAGTATTTTAAGGAATCACATTTGGCATTAGGTTTTAGGAAATACTTTTTATGTTTGTAAATAGAGATTATTTTATTTTATTGAATATTTATTAAAATTTAATATATAATATTGGAAATTATTTTCTAGAAATAATTATTACACAAATACATGATGAAAGATGTACATTATGCTACACTGGTTACTTTAATACAATATTTTTTATATTGATTAGAAAACTGACATATTTCTGAAAATTACCATAAAATCAAAATTGAAAAATTTATACTTGATGATTTCAAAATTGGACTCCATTTTATGATTTTTTTTTAAATAGGAGAAAATTAATTTTTAATTAAAATCATCATTTATTCCCAAAATATTGATTGTAATGTTTAACTGAATTTAGGAAACATTGAAAAATCAATTAAGATCTCATTAAATTAACAAGTAAATATAATACAACAAAATATTAAATTCTAAACATATTTTATGAAAAAAAAATCATTTAATTATTTATATTAATTATAAATTTTTATACAGACACTTATATTTTATAAAAATACCAACACTTAATTTATCTATTTTTTTAATGAATTATATACATATTCCAATATATATATATATATCATATTCTAATTTATAATATACCTAAATTATATTTAAACATTAAAAGATGAGGTCACTATTCTATATTCTAGATTACTATTCCTAATAGTCATATTAATGTTCCAATGATAATGTTACTATTTTATCAGACTAGATTCCTTAATATCTAGAATTACCTATTTTTTAATTAATTATCCATTTATAAATTTTTTATCATGTTACCTATGTGATATTAGGACATCATTATAGGAAGGGAATTTACCTTTATAAAATTTTGGGTTTTTACACTCAAATGAGAAAAAAATTTCTTATTATCAATATTAAATTTACAGGTTTATTAGTTGTTAGGGAAACAAAAAAAGAAGTTTAGGACTTATCTATTCTTATAAATGTTTGTTTTTATCACTTTATTTAAGAGTATGATATTGAGAATGTTTTTGAAGAATCAACCATTTTACATTTTCTTTTGGTTTTAGCACATCTACCTTCTATTTTCAACCAAGTTCCTTCATAAAAAATTACGAATTTTTTAACAAGGGGGCGTGGGGGCAAGGGTGAGGCCCAAAAATAGTCACTGGGGAAAAATAATGATGCTCTAATGAATCGACTTTAGAAATATTAATGCACCATAGGGGGAAGGAACCTTGGTTAGTAAAATTGTTCCATGGTATATCATAAGTGTCCCAGGAGGCCAAGAAGTCCACAACCATATTTCCTTCCCTCCCAGTGTGAGTAATATCATTGTGATCATTGAAGACTATTTTTCATCTACAAAAAAATAGATGATCGCCCATGGGGAAGGGATCTCCTATCTAATAAACCTATGAATAAATGATTAATTTGTTTTTAACAAATCCTACAAAATCCCATGGGGGGAAACCGTTCATGCCCCATGAGCATGTATGTAGCTTTAGAAAGAAGAAAATATCCCTGGCCAAACAGAGCACTCAAATAAAAAAATGACAAACTCTGTAGGGATACAAAAAAACCCTCCACCCCTAAGGAAACCTTTGATACATGACATATAAAAATTTATCATGAGGCCGTAAATAAGATGGATCCTTCAAAACCATTTTCCTTATAAAATAACACTGTCAACCATGGAAGAGGGGAGATGAGCCATGGTTGTCTATAGTGATGGGGAGATATCCCATTATTTGACAAAGAGTTCAGCTCGACCACCAATGACAGGGCCCTAACAATCACAAAAATCACCAAACTAAAATTCCCTTGATACCCAACACTTTTACACGAATTCAATTTGCACCAACATCTGGCTACCATGAAGATAACCCTCGTATTACATTCATGTTTTTGATCATTTGACCCATGGAACCAGGATGGGAGGAAGATTTCACTAATAAATAATACCCAATCATATCCACATTAAAAACCAAGTCCATACCATATAGTGGTCTACCAATCCCCCTTGATGAAAAGGTGGAAAGGGGATACCACTCTCAGAATAATGAAATAATTGTACAAGGAAATGGAAACACCCCTTCATCACACCCCCTCATCCGTAGGTAAATAACTATTACGAATAAAATAAACAATAACATTAAGCATACATAGAATCTCAATACACCACATAGTTTAACTCCTTGTGTCATGATCATGTTACCCATGCAGAAACATCCTGTACATTTTTTTTAGAAACATCCAAATGAGGAAGTAGAAAACACCACCTTATCAGGGTCCAAGTGGATCAAAATATTTTTATAAAAATCATATTGTTGTTGGTTGAGGGTGGAACTAATATGATCAGGGTGACTGGTCACCCTTTAAAAGAAAAAATCAGCTTCCATGCACCCTAGAAAACCCAACACATATCTCACACAATTCATTTCTTAGTGGTTGATTGTAATACCATGAGATTTTATGAGAATTATTCTTTTTTAATTTCTTTGATGTCTTTTGTTGTATGATACACCAAGATTATATTATTCTATTCAAAACACCGTATTATCTTGTAGTATATGCAACACTATTCTTGGATTGCATTACACGTAAGAGAAACCTTTCTCGATAGCTTGCGTTGTACGCAATACCGAGTTTCACTAAACAACGATATGTTATTAAAAAATTTTCTAAACTAGCCGTTATGAATTGTAATACCCATGTTTTAAAATTTTATAAATATTATCTTCCAATATACACTTAATTTTTGGATTTGGAATATCGAAATTAGTTTTGGGTGAAGTTTTAGTATTTTTCTGAAAACTTTCAATTTTTGATGAATAATAAAAAGACCGAGTTATTGGTTAAAGCCGATTTTTTTTAAATAATAATTCATTTAATTTAAATTTATTTTAGGTCAAAATAGATACAAAATATCTATATATTATCAATTTAATTCATTGAAGTCATTTTATAATAATTTTAGATATATAAAAATTTTATTGAACTTTTTACCGTCTTTTACGAACCTTCTAAGAGAATTTACAAAATTACATAAAACATAATTTTACCACTTCTGTGAGTTAAATTTAAAAAATTTGAGAGACATTGTTAATATCAATGGGTAAAATTTAGTTCAATAAGATAAAATTAATTTTTGGTGAATAGTAACTTTTTTACTTTTATTTACCACTATTAAAAGTAAATAAGGAATTAAGGGTAAAAATGATATTATTATTACCCTAAAACATGTCATAATTATTTTGGATAATTATAATTCGACCTAAAACAACCTTATGAATAAAAAATTACATTTAGGTCCACTTGGATTAGATTAGGACATTTATTATTATTTAATTCAAAGAAGAGTTAAAAGAATTAAAATCAAAGTTTAATAAGTATGGAATGTTTAATATAAGGTTATACATAAGATAAATTCGAATATAAATATTCATTATAAATAAAAAAATATGTCATAGATAATGGTATTTTATTTATAATTTTTAGAAATTATATAATTTAATTTATTTATGACACAACGATGATGCAGTAAATACCTTATTAATGAAATATTAACATATTGATATTATAAATAAACAAAAAAAATGTAATTTGAGACTTTTTATGAAATAAATTAATTTTATAGATTAATATAACACATTGAGGTTGGTGTGATAATTTCTTTTTGAAATAATAATGCTGTTATGAATTTAGAAAAAACAAAATACCAAATAGTGTAAAAATTAACATAAAAGAGTTTTTAATGGAAATATTATATTATTAATTGATATGATGATCATGAAATTCAAATGATCGTCCAAAAGACATATATAATAATATATATGACATTAATGAACCAATAGGGGTTCTATTGGAGGATTATAGTATGTTTATTAACCATATAATGTAAGAATACAAGAAGACATGGTAAAAGTTAAATTAGTTAACATAGAGTTAAATCTAAATGAAAAGGTTAAAATGGTACCCTAAACTTGTCTAAAACCTATTGGTTGGAAGGATTTAGACCCATAATTACCCTATCCTCGAAATAAGTCACGTTGGAGCCATTATAAACCGAGTATGAATTTATTATAAAATAATATTTTATGTTTTGCCTATGGTGCCCCTCTCCTCCCTTATAAAAGGGAAA